>JAJKFI010000019.1:13863284-13911466 GCA_029204185.1 Lerista edwardsae | reverse complement strand
TATATATATATATATATATATATATATATATATATATATATATATATTCTTTTATACACACACACACACACACACACACACACACATATTAAAGAATATTCCTATTCCTTAGAATTGAGTTGCTGTTAACTGAGTAAGGGAAGAGGTAATGTAAACTTGTGGTTTATTCATTGTTTATTCATTCATTATTCACAAGAATCATTGTGGTTCTTATGTCTCATATTTAGAAGGATGAGAAGCTCCTAGTAGTAGTAGAAAATATTTAATTCGTTTCATCATTAGAAAGGCTAACTTTCACCAACCTTCTGTGGAAAACTATGTCAAAAAGACACTCTGTGTAGCAGTGTTACAGTTATCTGCTTGCCCAGAATAATTTCTTTCAAGCAGTTTACCTAACTTGCCATATAGGAACAAGTGAGTGGGATGGTAAAATATTTTTGTAGTTTTCTGTATGGCTGTTCTGAAGACTGCAGCTGGTATTGTGACTTTGGTGAATCAAGAGTATGGGACTATGAGGTAAATCTCAACCTCGGAAAAGAGGAATAATGTGGCTGAGGAAGACTCCACATCAACACCTCCGTAGCTCTGGTGTAAATGTGAATAGCAGTTGGTGCTAAAATGGTGATGGGCACGGTTGTGATAACTCTTAGAATACTGCACAGAGAACTATTAGGCCAGCTTTAGATGCACTAGAATGGCATAATGTGTACCTTGTGAGGTGTTTTAATAGTGTTTTTTTTAAGCTAGTGGGGTAACATTCCATTGCGTGCTCTTTCTCATGCCAGTGCTAAATTCCATTTGCACTTCAGGTAGCTCAAAGAAAATAGATACTGCTACAACTTGAAGTAAGTACTTTGGATTGGATGATGTCAGTTGAAATTTGAGTACCCATCTAAAATTGTTTGGCATGAAACTCAAGTATATTAGGACAGATAAAAGCAAGTAGGTCCAGTCATTTTTGTGTAATGGATATTTCGTATTATGGTATTTAGGATAAAGTAGGTTTTAAAGAAATTCTTAATACATTTAAAAATGTTTAATCGGAAGGAAATAAATCTAATACAAAATTGGCAGTAGCATATCTAATTAGCAAAGATATTTCTCTTAGATTTTCTTTCTAAGTGAAGCTGTTTAATGGCCCAATCCTATCCAATATTCCAGTGCTAATGCAGCTGCATAAAGTCAATCCCCTGACTTTAGAATGCAATGAACATTCCATTGGCATGGCTCTATCAGTGCTGAAACGTTGGATAGGATTGGGCCTTAAATCTCCTATGTAGTTCTGCAGGTGTTCATTGTTGTTTAATGTTTTTAGACATATCATTGAAATTTGAAGGACTTAATCTATTTCAATGTTTGTACTGCTTCTGAAAAAGACATAAATTTTTTCTTTTCAGGGTGGGTGCAGTATTTTGTCTTAATGTTGCCATCACTTAAAGCTACTGAATACTTGTTTTTGTATCTGTTATGTTTCTTACCATAAGTGTAGGTATAAGTGGTGGCCAGTTTTGGTAATATAGTTATTAAGATTATGCCACATATGACACCCTTAATGCCACTGTTTTAACACATTCACCTGGCATACACCCACCGCCTTCTACTCTGCCTGCTTTGGTGGCTCAGAATGTGGAAGTAATTGGTGGTGATGTTATTGTGTCACTGCCAGTTACTTCTGCATCTGGGCACTTGGAGGATGATGCCAGGGTTGTGCACCCCTTACTGTTAAAAGTTGGAGAAGCTGCTTTTTAGTGGCCTTGATTCCCTAAAAGTGATGAAACTGACCTGTTGCATGTCTGTAGTGTTTTATAACTTAATCACCAGAATATTTATGAAAGTTCTCTGAACTTGTGCAATTGCCTTTCTAATGTAACTATTTTCTGTACTACTCATGTCTATAACTTTCCTTTGAAAATATGAAGTGTGAATGAAATCTAGCATGTAAACGCTTTTTATATGTAATGCTAGGTTATTTCAGTTTCCCCCATTTTTTTTCTTGTTTCTGTGCAATCTCTGTGCATACTGGAGTTCTGCATATGCATATTTCAGAACCTTCCAGAGCTTTGTTGTGTAGCCCCTGCACTCAAGTGAGTAGAGCCTCTGCAACAGTTTCATGCCCCAAGCATGGGAAGAACACCCAATCCCTCTGTTCTTTTTCAACAGCTATTAAGGTAACTTCCTTGGGAGTATCCTGGTTGTCAGATATTCTCTCAGACAACTATTTACCTCAGTTTTAACCTTTATTGTACACAATAGTTTTGGTAATATTAGTAGTTACACAATAAGGTTCCATGATATAGTTAATTGGTTAATGATCTTGCTCTGCTGGATAGCAAGTAGTGCCTCTACTGTAGGGCTAAATTTCCATCAGCATGATTTCTGTCATCTTTGCTATGACATTCATTGCAGGAAATTCTCCAAGCAAATTACAAAAAAATCACAATCTCCTATTTCAGTGCTCTCTGATTTCAGTGTTCCATGAAGGCTGTGTCAGGACAGGCTTCCTTGTAGCAGACAGGGTAGGCAGTAACAAGATCCTCTTCAGAAGTTGATCAGGGCTGAGGAATTGGCCATAAGATGCATGGGAAAGGCCATACCAAACATCTGGATACTATTCTTTGAAATGGTCTTCTTTGCAGTCCTAGATCTGGACACGTATTTCAATGTTGCAATACAGTCTCAACATTGGAAGTGTTGCAGTAGGCACAGTGCACATGCCAAGGGCTTCCTTTGGCATATCTCCAACACTGAGGGTCTTCACAAAGTTTATCACTAGTGTTCCTTTGTCGTTGAAGGATCATGGTTTTCCCATACCTGGCCAATTGGCTCAATGATAGAATCCATGCAGCAACTTTTGAAATACCAGGAATTCAGCCTAGCCCTAATAAAATCCGTGGGCCTGTATGTCAACCACAAGAATCATAAGTGGGTTAGCTGGGCCAAACTCATTGGATCTAGTTTATAGCAATCTTGCTGGCTTCTATTCAATCATTGTAATCTCCCAAAATGGAGATATCAGACCATTGCATCTATCATTTTGGAGTTCTGGAATTCAGTCTCAACTGGCACAACAATTGACTGTTAGGCTTCATCCGTAAGATCTCTCATTATGTATATGCAAGTATTCAAAAATACAGAAAAATCTGATATCTCAAACAGTTCTAGTCCTAAGCACATTGGAAACCCAACTTGTATAGATTGGGAACAATTCAGCCTGTTTGCATAGTGTGTTAAGCACTTGCTTAAATCTTTCCTTTAAAATGTTTGGCTGGATCATTCTCCTAAAGGTTGTATAGTACCAGAGTTTCCTTCTATATTTTAACAAAGTGTATTTACTTGTTTCCCAGGGTGACCATTGTAAAATGATTAGGGGTGTGTGTGTGTTTCTCAGTGTGGGGGTAAAACAACAATAACACTTGAGCATTTGGACTTTGTAATGACTTTTTTAAAAAACAAATCTTGTTCCTGTGATAATTTTATGTTTTTTCCCCCCTTGTGGCTTTCTTTTTAGGTGCAGCAGTAGCCGGAATTTACAGAGTAGCTGGGAAAAGCATGGCTCCCTTGGAAGCTCTGGTGTTTGGAGTTGGGCAGACTGTACTGACACTAATTATTTCATTTTCAAGGATTCTTGCTACACTTTGAGTCTTCTGTGAAAACTTTGTTTATCAAAGGAAACAGTCTGCACTGAAGCTTTCCAGAAACCATTTCAGTGTCTGATGGATTTGCATAGCAAAGAAAAATGTGTGGAATGTGGTCTGCAGAACTAGAGGTCCCATTCATTTGGAAAGGATTTCCCTCTAGAGTACAAAAATGACACACTACTGCACTGCACCTAACGTGCCTCTGTCACAGGCAAGGTGTGATCAATTTAGGAGAAGCTGCAAGATAAAGCACCTTGTGAAGCTGCTAATCAGGCAAATGGTTGGTAAAGTGATCATTGTTCTTAACAGTATTGAATAAATACAGGGCATCTCTGAAAAATGGATTAATGTGCCAAATGTGAAGTTGACTTTTTTCTTTCAGTATTGATAGTGTGACCATTTAAATGTGTAGTAATTGAGTGCTGCAAAAATAATTCAAAAGCATTCAGGTCTACTAGAAAGGCACTTGCTTTTTTATTATAATATGTGAATTCCATTCAGTGCACAATGCTAACAAGCCTATGTTGGGGAAGAAAATACTACTTAAGCTTTGAATTTCTATACGAGCATTGCTGCAATTCAGTAGCTGAAGCAAAACTTTGGTCAGAATATGAATGTGATTAACCCAATGTAGGAAGTTTTTATGAAGGGATTTTTAATATATATTATGCTCCCAAAAATGTAACCCTTCAATAATTTTACTTATGTGCTCAATATTTTATGATATGTCCCAAAGTCTTGCCACAGATTGAAAAAAAGTTTGTATGGGTCAGGTGAACTAAAAGCAGCTTACAAAGTTAAATTATTCTTGTAATTTTTATCTCAAAAAATTGAATTGTTGAAAAATTGAACTGTTATCATTCAGTATCTAGTTACAACATTTTAAGACTAATAGGAACCATAGTCCTGAAAAGCACATGCTTATTGCATAGCCTAATCTAAACTGTGACTGAAAAGACTGAAAAGGAGAGTTTTTGTATGTAATTATGCCAGAATTCAGAACAAAATGGTTACTCTGGTCAATAGCTGGTATCAAAAAGAGGCAACTTAAAAACGTGTTTGTTTCCCAACATTTAAATAACTTTTGGGATGATTATGTGACTTTCATATACGTAGATTACTTAGATTAGTGGCCATGGTGTGTGTGGTATGTTAACAAGAGAAATACAATAGTATGAATGCCATGTCTTTAATGTCAATGTTATAAAATGAATGGAGAGAATTACAAATGTTATTTAAATGGACAAATGTAAATGTAGAGAAGGCGTGAAGAAATTGTATGTTTGCACTGATTCACATGTTACCTTCTTTCTGGCACATGACTACGCTCCTACTGCCTGCATTAGCACTTGGAAAATGGCCTGGAAAATGGTATCTGGAAACCCAGTAAGATGGCCCTGGCTTGAGACCCCACTTCAGCATTTTCCAGAGATGCCTTTGCGGTGTTCTGCATACCCACTGCTAGCACCCTTTCGTGCACTCTGGTTGGGTTTGCTCTCCCATGGTAGAGTGGCAGTACACAGGAATCTAGGCAGATGTAGAAGCAGGGGAGAGAAATTCTAGCCTTTGCTGGTTGCTGAAAGGAGTCCCCCCCCCCGCTTCTCACTGCCAGTACAGGCAGTGGAGGACTTCATTTCATGTGTTCTTCAGTAAAAGGGCAATGTGTGCATCTGCCCTTAATATTCCGTTTAAAATAGGCAATTGTCTATATGTGCACCTGAAGGGGAAGGTAGAAACATGTCAATACTTTGTCAGGATAACAGAAGATAAAGCTTATATAAATCATACCTGCAGCAATAATACTTTTCACAGCACAGTGCTTTGTTCCATAGTCTTTCTAAATATTATGGTAAAAATCCCAATTTGTATTCGTGTATCTAATAAATTACCACCGGAGGTTATTTTGCTTACTTTGGTCAAAAGATGAATTTTTCAAAAAAGATTTGTTTTCATTCTTTATATTTGTCATAGTAAATAGGCTGAACTCTGCAAGTACCTATGTGTGCAAGTAGGGCTTTTCATGGTTATGTGCTTGCAGAGCTTTATCTGCGATACCCACAAATTTGGGAGTTTCATGTTCCCCAAAGTTCTGAATCAAGGTCATATAAACTTGGTAATAGCATAAATACCTAGATAGTTAAAATAACAATTGGCATATTTCATTTTCTATGTTTGAAGTAACTTGAACAAGCAACTTAAATACCAAGGTGCGTTACAAACGTACAGTGGTATGGAATTATATTTAATTTATAGTGCCTTGAGTGTATATTAGAAGTTTCTAGCTCATTGTCCACTTACTGCTGTTCTGTCTCTTCCGTTAGATTAACTGTTAGATAGTGTGGTTTGATATGTTCGTTGTGTTAACACAAAAAATAGAAAAAGTAAAACTTGACAAAGTCAGTCTTGTACCCCAGCTCCAGTCCTCCTTTTTTTCCCTCTTTAAATTCAGAGTTGACAGAAATATTACTATGTCTTCAGGGTTTTATAGTTGGAAAACTGCATCTTGATTTCCATATTTTATTGAGCTTTGGAACAAGCTATATGTACTATTGTTGTGAATGTTGTATATGAAGTGGTTTGATGTCTACTAGTGTTATATGTAGTAATTGAAAGATGCTATAAAGTGAGCACTTCTCAGGCCCCGGTATTGAAGACAGTTATGAAGACTGTAGCTATGTTAATTTTTAAGTCTATTGACGTTAGGGCTATTTGCAGAAATGTGTTTTCCTACTTCAGGCTCAGATGCTTCCCATGTTTGTGTTGCCTCATTCTGATTAGAATTTTGATAGTTTTCATATAACAGATTCTATCAGCATTAAGGCTAGACTGGGAATAATTTGTAGGCCAGGTATATACTTACATCACCATATTGCAACATATTTATTTGGCTCCAACAATATAACTGGTTCTGAGCCTGGCTGTTTAAAAACAGGATCTACCCAGAAGAACTAAGCAAACTGTTTTGCACCAGGAAGGAATTGTTGATTATGCCATGCTAGTGAGAGGTGGTTAGAATAAATCATATATATGTGATTACTACTTTCTATAAAAGATGGTGAAGAAAATCTTCTCTTAACAAGCACTGTTCAGTAATGGATATTTATATGTTTTAACACCACTAGTATCAGTGTTGAAGAAATCTCTGACCTTATGCCTTTGACCAGGGTACAGCAACTTGTGTGTTGGAAGTGACTACAGAGGCAGTTGTTCATTGCATTTGAAAACAACAACAATTTTTATAATAAACAGCAATGAAATAACCAAGTACATGTGTTTCTGATAGCAATATTCTTCTATATTCAGTCTTAAAAGTAATGTGAAAGGTGTAATGTTTCTAGGCAGTATGCCATCTACCAAAAAGAGTGAATGAATCTGTACTAATCTTGTTTGTTTCAAGGTTAGAGTAGGATGCTCTTCAGGGCAAAATGTCGTTTGTGTGAAAGGCTGTAAATGATACCTTCAGCTGCTAAAAGAAATGAGATCTACGCTAATCTTCAAAAATTCATCTGAAGAAATGGTTGAACGTGCTACTTGAGAAGCATTCTTATCTGTAAAAGAATCCCATATAATATGCAATATTAATATTTGACCACTAATTCTGAATTTCAAACACGTTTATGAAGATAGTTGACAATTTCACATAATTCAAGAAAAACTCATTCATATAATCTTCAATTAAAACACATGTTTGGGTTTCATAAGGTGATCTCTTAACATGTTTGGCAGTGAAATTCTAGGCATTCTTTATTTAGCTATTCAGATCCACAGATACCACTAAGTTGGTTTTAACTTATGAACACATGGACCAAAGAGGTGGTTACTACTCATAGTATTTAACTGTAAAATAGGAGTCTAAATATATTTTTGTTGATTAAATCTGAGGAATCGGTCCTCTTAAGTTTTGCACTTTGCTATATTTTGTTTTAGTACAATAAACTTCTTTCTACTTGAAGCTTGCTTTTTTGTATTGTAGTATAACCAAGCAATCAACTTTCAGTATGATTAAACTGATTTTTAAAATTGGTTATGTTTGAAATTTATTATCCATTTCCATGGATTTACATAGTCTTTCCCCAAATGTGTTTAATATTTTGGGTTTGTGCATGTTATATTTCAAATTTTTGCATAATTGCACACAATGGTGAATAATTGCACAGAACTGGGTTGTGGTTTACACATAACTGGGCTGTGATTCAGCAAACTCTTTTGGATGTGTGCATATAGTGGACTTATTTTTAATTGCTTTTACATGAGTCAAGTTTACTGTTTTTGTTGGGAGACCTTGGAAGAAAGAAACTGTAAGGCCCACTGCCATATAAATCTTCCATTTGAGCTGAATAGTTGCAGTCTTAAAAACAGCTTTTACTATAATTTTTAATTCTGACCTAGATCAAAATTAAGACTGGTCCTGGAGAAATTCCCTTAGCAGGAATCATAAATGCTATTCAGCCTGTTGTATGAAATGAGTTTGACGCCCCTGATGTAAACTACAGTTTCCGGAAGCAGTATTACCATGCAGAACAATTGCACACGTGTCTACGCGCATGCACACATGTGCACACATTTATTATATGGGTCCTGCAACAGGTATGTTCCTATTTTTCAATATAGGATAATAGAATTGACAGCAAAAAAGGAACTAGTTTTCATCTTGCCTCAAGTTGAGTCAAGTTGGTTAAAGCTGCCAATAGTTACCTAATTGCAAAGCCTTCCCACATTCTATATAAGTTGAATGAATATGTTCACTCCTCTGACTTGTATGAGGGTGTATCAGGTCTCTGAGGGCCAAATCTGACAGACCATGCCAGAGTTTTGACTAGTATGATTTAACATGAAAAAGTCTTAAGACAGTCTTAAATCAGAGCCAGACTTCTGTCAGTTTTGCCTAGAGGTTTCCTTAAGAGATCAGTAACAATGCCAAAGATGTTCTGGATCAGCATATGGGTGATCATTGCTAATGTTTTGGTGTACTTACAACAGACATACAACTTTTTTTTCCTTTTTGTCCACGTTCAGTGATAAGCATGAAACATGTTGTTTGGGTCTACAGTTTTTAGAAACAGTTTTTAGTATTTTCAGATATTTAATTTTAGCAATTTATTTGGGAAATAATCAAAGCCTATATCCGCCTCCTTGAGAGGAAAGCACTATTCTAAATGACTTCACAAAATGCAGAGCTTTGCATAGGAATAGCTTTGCAGCATCCTTGGATGGCTTTGGCCTTTGAAATGGCCATGAAATCCTCTGCATAGAAGCTGTTTTAAATTTCTCCCTTTGACATTTATGCAGTTGATCAACACATTGATCCTGGGGATCATCACCCAACTGCAACCCTTCAAAAAGTTTGCAATGGTGTGAAAAAATGATGATCTGTATTGTCAGCCGTTGAATCAGTGATTCATTAGTGAGGGCCCACTGAATGAACAAAAAAATAAAATAGCAGCACACACTGGTTTTACTGTAAATCTGGAAGAGGCCTGAACCTTTCTCTTCTAGTAATCTATATAGATATCATTTCCCATTAGCTCTGAAAGCAGTCTGGCAATACGTTGAACTTAAAGAACTAAAAGTAATTTGCTCCTTGTTATTTCATGTTTTCTGGTAATTTTGTTGAACATTTTCGTTTGCAAGTATGTGTTGTAGCTAACGTAACTGGGTTTATTGTTTTACTGTTATAAATGAATTGAGACTTTTCAGATTTTCTGAATATATACTTAAAAACTTCTTGACCTTTTGCTCCCTGAAATATTTTTCACTTCAAGTAAGCACTCTTATATGAAATCTACTTGAATTGGAAAACAATGAAATTTTTATAAAATCTCCCTAGTCCTATGCATTCTGAAATGTGCACTTCCAAATGTGCACTTCTGATGGGATATGTGCACAGTTCTGACATCAATGTGGAGGATGGGTCTTGTGGAGGTATCACGTGCATTGAATCTCTTATGCCTGTGGGGAAAACTGGTGATTCCAATGTGTTGTGAGTTGGAACTAGGTTTCATTCAGTCATTAAAGGTGCAATCCTAAGATGCACTGGAACAGTAAAGACGATTGGGCCTGCGCCTTATCCAGCACAGGTTGGGAGCAGGCTGGAGCCTCTATGGAGCAAGGGCACGTTTGTCCCCTTGTCCCGGGATAAGTGCCAGCTGCGCCTATGGGCTGCTCAGATCTGCACCCGCTATACGGCAGGCGCAGATTCAAGCACACTGCATGGCCCAAGTCAGGGCTGTGCAGCCAGGAACAGGCTATTGAATGCAGCCTAATGGCTGCATCCAAGTCTCACCCCATCCCCAGGCTGGCCCATCCCTCAGAACGCCCCCCCTTGCCTCGTTTCACCCTCCCTCCTGCCTTCCCTCACCCAGATTAGTTCCTGCACCAGCTGAACTCAGCTGGCACAGGAGTGGCCTACCTGCGACGTCCTCTGGCACTGCAGGGCCGATGTGACTGCTCGCTTCTGCACTATGCACCTCGCTCTGGTGTGAAAGTGCTTTAGGGCACTTTTGCGCCACCGCAGATCCAACGCAAGCAGCTTGGGTCGCCTCTAGGGCGCCGTTGGATTGCGCCCCAAGGGATGCATTCCGAATTATGGTCTAAAATCTTATAGAAGACGTTCTTACAGAAGTCTGACTTTCTGTAAGTAGAATGCTTCTTTTGTATTCCCAAATACAAAAGTATGGAAACACATATGTGTTTGGAAGTATGGAAACACATATTATTAATTGGTAATATTCTAAAGGAAAACACTGTTGCACTATGACTCATATGTATTCGTATCCAGTGATGTCATTCAGGGGGAACGGACCAGAATGGGCGTTCCGGATCCTAACGGGCTCCGTGGCTGGTTCCGGGTTCCCGACAAGTGCCAATCAAAAGTGAGTTCCTGTTCCTAAATCATTTGAATGACACCACTGTTCGTATCCCCTCGTTTGTGTGCAAGTTTCTTCACACTAAGCTGATTTTCTACCTGAAGGGACTTCATCTAAACGGCATAGAGGATTAATAAGTGAAGGGGAGGCAGAGAGAAACTGGGAATGAATATAAAATTTGCTGTACCTAGTTCTTAAATGCTGGCATTTAATCAAACTCTGTTAGTAAAATTCACTGCAAAAAAACTCAGCTTTGCATAATATTTGGGCTGGTCTTTTAAGTTTTCCAGAATGTGGAATTCACAACATCAACGTTTTTAGACAATATGTCTACACTAGGAATCCACAGTACAGAGAATCATACACAAAACTGTTTTCTGTGCAGCGTTTGCCTCTTATAGAAATTTGCGAGATTTACGGACTCTAAATGCCATTTACTTGTTCGCATATTTTATCTTGCAAGTGCTTAAGTCAAAGCGATTAGAATTGAGTAGTTTGATTGTAAAGCTAGTTAGTTGCAATAGGGTGAGATCTTAAACTTCTACATCATATATTGATTTAACATTTATACAGAGGGCTATAAAGTAATGAGTGATGGGTCCAGTCTATTGCATATCTAATAGGAACACATGCCCATAGCATAACTGGATTGATTCTTTTAAAAAATTGCTAGAAAAATGCCTATCAATGCACAAGGAGTATATGGAGGAATGGCATATCTGTGCAGTATTTACTACTATGAATAGTGTGTCATTGGGTAACTTGTTCTTCATATCTGAATGTAATCTCTAATGGGAATAACCTTAAATCTCTTCAGAATCATTGATATATACATGGATTGAATAAGCAAAGAAAAGCTATTTTATAATAAAGCAGTGTTAACTAAACTTCATGCAATTATTTTGAAAGCTGCGTCCTTGATGCTGATTACTACAACCTGTCTTCACAAAATAATGGAAGTGGATTACTCATATAAACTGACTGCTAAATAATGCATCTGAAGCTGTTTAGCTGTGTTCTAATTGAAAACGGTCCATTAGGTATAAGTGTTCCTTTTCAAACCGCTTAACTTCCAGTGACCTCTAACATACTATAGTTATGAGCTTCTTAAAACAAAATCAATTGCAACAATGAATAGTGGGTTGGTTACAGCAGTGTAAAACCCTACTGTTTAGATCTTTTCTTCTTAAATGAACTTAACCAGTATTGTGTTTGGCGGGGTGGGTATCTTGCCTAGCACTGACAACCATGTCAGAATGTCTTACATAGTAGGTGCTTGGACTTCTGCTATTATGAGAGTGGAATTTTTAAATAAAGTCTCATTGCTGATTCACATGTAATCATTTCCTACACGTATATCACTTCTGTGTAGAAATTCTGTTACATGAGATGAGTACGCATGTATACTTCACTGCATACGCAGGTGACAGAAGAAGCACAGGTGTGTGTCACTTACTCTATATGCACTTTTTCTTACTGAGAAGTGGTGTTTCTATAGGAATCTCCTGTGGCTAAAGCAGCCATCCTTTCAGTCGCTGGCTGCATAAAAAGAACTTCAAAGGCCACAAAAAGTGTTCTAAAATGTTAAGGTATTTCCAAGATGTAAGCCAATTTGGTGGCGTTTGACTGCTTCTATTTTGCATCTTCTATAAAGTGAGCACAAAAAAGGGCGAGTTTGACCTTTATGAGAACCTTTTTTTAAAATCATACGAACATTAAGAAATGAATGATGAAATTCTTACTGCTTTTGAGGAAAAGGCATTTTTTAGACTGCAAAAGTCAATGAATTGAGCTTCATATGGCATTTGGAAAATATGGATACAGCAATGTGACTCATTAATAAGACGAGTTGCTCTCTTATTTCAATGAATGGGGATACCCGTGTGCTCACAAATTGTATGTACAAAAATCAGCCTGGTTTTATGCTGATTTGCTCCAACTGAGACTTTTCTGTACAGCCTAAAAGTCAGAAGGCAAGAAGGTGATTTAATGTGGACATTCATTAGAAGAATATATTCTAATGAATATTGTACAGTATTATATTGTACATTCTAATGAATGTACAAATAGAATGTTTAAAGTTATTCTCTTAAGCTATATGTTGACTGATAATGTGCTGGTGTATATTGCATGTTTTATATACTAGTTTAGGCCTAAAGAAAAGGATAACCATGTTTTTGTGTATTATATGCTGTACATACTGTATACTATTTTTAATTTTATAAAAGCAGCTTTTTTAATTTCTAAAAATGTGTACAAACCTCACTGTAAATAACTTCTTGAACAATAAATGTTTTTCATTGAAATTCTGGACCCTTAATTTGCTTTTATTTTGCATGACATGACTTATGCTGCTTTTCTCAGCTCTTTCCACTGTTTTCTGAAGTGAGCAATACATGCAGGCATGCCCTCACACCCCATGTTTTATACAAATGGAAATGTTTGCCGTGCTGCCAAATCTTGTTAGTTTGACCCTTGTGTTGAACATGTTCTCCCGATAGTGAACTTGCTTCCAGTTCAAATTCATTCATAATTATTAGGATACAGAGATGACTTCATTACCTGGTTTCAATAGTATTTGATTCAAATTCTGTAAACGCTGTAAACTACCTTGAACGTTTCCGTGTCTGATGTGGGTAAATTGTAAAAGTGTTTGTCTTTGACCTAGAAGGTGTATGTTAGTTCATAACCAGCACTTTGAATGGTATCCTGTAGCTAGTACAAATGTTCAAGGATCAGTTCGGCATGTTCCCTCATATGACCTCTATCAGACTGTTATTGCTCATGTTAGTCCCTTAAGAGCCCATCCAATCCGTGTTTCTAAAGTTCCTCTTACTGCTTTGAGGAGCATTCCCTGTGCTACCCAAGCACCTCTGTTCAATTATCCAGGATGGGTAGCAGGCTGCTCCCTTCCTTTCTTCCCATGTCCCCTCCCTGAGTACAACTGGGAAGCTGCCGTTCCAGGGCCTGCAGTGTGAACCGGCCTGCAATGTGCCCCTTCCCCTGGGGAAACAGCTTCTTGCTTGCTTTGCTTCCCCTCCTTGAAACTAGCTGGGTTTCTCCCACTTTTGCAACAGTAGATTCTTATACCTTGGCAACGTAGCCCTGTGATTCTTACCAGGCCTCCAGCTAGCAGAAGCAGAGAGGTAATCTTGCCCTTTAGCAAGCCTGGGCATTGACCCACAAACCCCTTCTTGTCTCATATGCAGTCAAATTGTTAACATTCTCAATGTTCCTATCATTTCTTCTTTGGTATGAGTGCTTCAAGTGTTTGAGTCTAGGACTTGTGAGAGCAAAGCTATTGTGTGGGAGTGGGGTTTGCTTGAAGGAGCAAAGGCTACACAGAAACAGACAATGGTTCATGGGTCCCGTGTTCTAAAATCAGTCATTCTTTTCCAATAATGCACCCGAAGCAAATCCACCAGATCTGTCATGCATTCAAGTCCTCCAGTTTATAGTTTTTTAGCATCCTAGCTCTAGCACGCATTCCCTGTGTCAAGATCCTTTCTCAGTTTAGACTCTGAGAGCCACATTGCAGGCAGTGTAGTAAAGAGTTTATTGCTGTTTGTTGGAATAGCAAAAGTGGGATGTGCTATAGTAGGACCAATAAGGGGGTGTATGCTTGAGCGTCCAGGACCATGTGGGTCCTTCCAGTCTGTATCCACCTGTTCACAAATGCATTTTCATTTCATATGCCGTTTGCCACTCCAAGCACTGGGGTACATCTAGCAAGCATAAAAGGGTTCATTCAGCCTAGCCCAATCCAAGATCATAGTACTCTGATCTTCTGCTCCCAAAAAGCAGAGGATGAAGGAGAGAAGAGAGCTTTGGCAGTGTATGGTTGAGCTTCTAGATGCTTCCTCCACTCAGCAGCTTGGCCAGAAAACCCCTGTTTTTTCTAATCTCCCACCATGTTAGCCTTCTGTTCTTTGAAACGAAAGGGCCTTTTGTTCTGGTTTTAACCTGATATGCTAAATAGGTTAAATTAGGAAGCCCGCATGATTTCAGTAATCTAGGCTGCTGCTGTTTGTGCAAGGTTGTGCTGCAGTGAGTGGGGTGAACAGGATTATAGCAGATGTGACTGGTGGAAGTTGAAGCTTGTGTGATTATTAGCCCTGCAGGAAACTGCTTGGCAGTATAACTTCACTACATATTCTGAAACTGACCAAAATAGGAGACACCATGATACATCAGATAATCTGGTCCAAAATTGACTATTGAGATGTTTGATGACAACAAGAATGTTTGATGACAACAAGAAACTCACCTAATGAACGTAAATAATAAAACAATTTCAAGGTTTCTGGGTGGTGCTGATGGGTCAAAACAGCCTGCATGCAAGGCAGGAAGGCTGCCACTAGGTGGTGCACTTGGTCCAGTAATTTCACACAGACAAAAACTGAGGACTTCCAGATAATAGAGAAATACAGAGCCGCAGAAATGCCTGATGATAGGGCAGGCTACCCAAGGTTTGGAGGACTTCCGTTCGGAGAGTCAACTGGGAGATGACCTGATGGGACCTGTGACAAATTAAGAGTGGCAAAATATTCCTGCAATTGACAGGATCAGTTGGCTTGAAAAAATATGGCGGGCAGAGTCCACTCTGTTTGCAGGCACAGCACACTTTCTACAAGGCTAGTAGCCCACAGATCTAAAGACAGTTTGTTTTCAGAAGGATTTTCTGACACTGTAAGCAGCTGTCGGGGTTTGCAATTGAAAAATTATGTAACACAGAAGTTATATGATGTCTTATCCCGGATGTTACAGTTCTCCTTGGTATCAGTGGAAGCCTTTTTCCCATTGTATCAAATAGAAACCCTGATCAGGACCGTGGTGGGGATGGGGTTAAGATCCCCCTTCCCCTTCCTGCTGTCATGGTCCTGATCCATCAGGGCCTGATCTGACTGCTACTTATTGCTAAAAAAAAAAAAAAAAAAGCAAACACTGAAGTACTTATGCATGCTACTTCCTTCAATGTATAGTTAAATCCTTTTTGCCATCTTCCTCCTACTGACTAGTGCAGTTTCATCTGGCTGCAGTGGTATGTGAAAAGTGAATCCGCACAAAGTGTAGTGCGTTGCAGCAGCAGTTGGGTCATCCCCTTTGCATACACTGCTGGGGCTGGGATCTGGTCTGAGGCTGGTCCAGGTTCAGCTGGGTGCTGAAGAGACCCTCTAGCCTGGTCCTAAAGTGGCTTCTCTTGATAGAATGTAGCAGGGGACAGGCAGTTCATACAATCACTCGGCCAGTTGATCTTGTATGTGTGTGTGTGTGTGTGTGTGTGTGTGTGAGAGAGAGAGGGGGGGGGGAGAGAGAGACGTGCAAGGATATTTTCTTGACAATAAGGGCAGTGGAACAGATTGCTGAGGGAGGTAATGGATTCTCCCTCACTCAAGACCTTCAAACAGAGGCTCGACAGGCACCTACTAGAGATGCTCTAGGAGGATTTTCTGCTACAGGCAGGACTAGATGATCTTATATGTCCTTCCGACTCTGTAATTCTATGACATGGGTCTGCTCTACCATACACAGAAGGTAATGTGTGCCATAAGGAGTTTGTATGATGTCTGATATGAGTGTGAAAGGAAACATTTCATACAGATGTTGTCTATCCGTCTATCTGTCCATCTCTGGTTTAATGTCCAGGTGCATGTATGAATTTGCTCATGGTTTCTTGTTTTATCAGCAACCTTCAGATATTTTAGTGAAACTTGCATATATAAGGCAGTTACTAGCTTGTGCGTTGAGAGGTTGAGTTGCCCAGTTTTAAGAATTGTTATGCACACAGCCTATGTGAAGTGTTTACTCTAGAACTGATGCTTTGAAGATCAAAGCCATAGATTCCCATTGTCAGTAATGGCTCTAAGTTTCTTGTTCTTTCCACAACATGATCCAGCTTGCACACAGACTATGCAGCCTGAAAACCTATACTTTGGAAGTAACTACGAAGCTACCTACAATGCCCTCAAAGCTATTTGGCCCCCATATCTCTTATACATCATCTTTCATGCTGTGGAGCAACCTGCTTCAGTATCATGTGCCTTGGCCCTAGGTTCAGGATAATCTAGGTTGGGAAGTTGTGACAAGCAAAGCATTCACTGTAGTGGTGCTTTTCTATGGAACTCTTTGCTGCAGGAAGCTTTTCAAGTTAACCAGCTTCAGTGTTGTGGGTGCCCAATGCAGGGTTTTGCCTCCGGACTCTCAGCACTGCTTGCCTGTCCGTTTTTGAAGGCTGCTAAATACTGCTTTCTAAATTATACAGACCTTTGGGTGAAAGAGGAAGCAAAGGATCGTATTCTATCTATTTTAATGGCTTCATTGGGTGTACTGTATTTTAATATTTATAAGTTGCCTTCTGAACATGTTCATAGATTAAAAGTTGTCATGTAAACTTTTAAATAGATACATACCTGTTGAGAGATTGAGACTGAAGATGTCCGAATAGGTAAGGTTAGTTTTAAAACATAGGAGAAAAAGTGAGTTGGCCCTTGTGCTTGCAAAGTGTGGAGGTGTGCAAGATTCAGGATTCGGTATCCACCGTTTCAGTTATCTATGAATACTGGGATGCCTATTAAAAAGATAGGGGAACATTAAACAAATCTCATTTTTACCTTGTTGCCAAAAACCACTGATGTTCCCCTATCTTTAAAAAGATGTCCTCAGTATCCACAGTTTCAGGTTTCCACAGTGGGGGGTCTGGAACAGAACCCCAGTGGATACTGGGGCATGCCTGTATTTGCCTCTGATCATGTTGCTGGCTTTTAATACAGTAAAAATAGTTAGAGGGCAAAGCCAATTAGCACAAGGAAATGATTTACTGACAAATTAGTTATAACATTTTCCCAAATTCCCAGCACATTTTGAATGTTTGTGTTCTTCCTCGGGGAAAGCTCTCAGTTCCCCAAACATCTTATTTTAGTGGGAAGAGAAAGAGATTTGAATCATCTTCAGTTTCTGCAAAAGAGAACTTGCTTTCAAACAAACTTACTTGTGAATCATTTACAAAACAGTTATTTGTATAAAGACTACTCTTTCCTAGTTGACCTAGTAATTGTTATGTTATCCACCTTCACAACATCCTTATGAGGTGGACCAATGGGCTGTTTCCCACATACAGGCATGTCCCAGTATCCACTGATTCGGTATCCACAGTTTCAGTTAACCATGGATACTGGGATGCCTATTTAAAAAATTGGGGAACATTAAACAAATCTTTTTTTATCTTGTTGTAGCAAAACTACTGATGTTCCCCTATCTTTAAAAAGGTGTCCCCAGTATCCACGGTTTCAGGTATCCATGGTGGGGTCTAGAATGGAACCCCAGCGGATACCGGGACATGCCTGTACATCTTGCACGTGATAGACTGCATGAATACAACATAATGCAGTCAGCAAATAAACAAAAAATGCTGTTTCAATCCTGCAGGTGATTCCACTGGTCATTCTACTTACTAAATACATGCCCAGGACCAATGGGATCCTGAGATCAGAGACTGGCACTGCTGTTCCCAGCTGTTCTCATCATTTTGAAAGCGGTAGTATGCATTTTCCATATGTCAGGGATTTTCAAGGCCATGTTGAATGTACACAATTTTGGCTTTATGCTCCAACCTCAGAACATAGTCCTTGCATATGCAGTGGACAACTGTCCATCACTTGGTTACCTGGAAGTGATTGGTGGTGATGTCATCACACCACTGCCAGTTATGTCCGTTTCTGCACAGTTGGAGTGTGTGTGTGATGCAGCCTTCTGAAGTTGGACAAACCTGCTCTAGGATAATATGTCCATAAGCACACCATCACTAGATGTGGCTGCTATTGACCGCTGTGGCTGCTATTATGAACCAATCGTTAAACACATGAGGAACTGGGATGGAGGTATAGTGGCTTGTTGAGGGACATCTAGTGAGTTCACAGCTGGGGCTTTGGATCCAGGCTTCTCAGACTATATTCTCCAGACCACAGATAAGGATTAATTTCTTCTAACTTCATGTGTTTCTTCACATCTCCACTAAGCCACATTACATCTCAGACTAGTTTTAAAAGAAATGATGCTTTGAGCTTTGGACTTGAGACTCTGTGTGTTAAGCACTTCTTGGCAAAGTGCTCATTTTTTGAGCAGCACAGGCTATAAAATCCATTCAGTAAACATCACTAAAATTTCCTGTGGAAACTTCCAGGGCAAATGGGCTGAGATACGGGAAGTGCTAGATGCTGTCAAATAACACCAGGACTGGGTTGACTCCTCCATACCTGACAGTGTTTTAGGTACTAAGAATTGTATGATCTGGATGTACTTGCCCAGCCCCCTGAATGAGACTTGGAACTGTATAGAATGCAGCAAAGGGAAGCAGGCAATTGACACTATAGGCTGTTACTGAAGCAAGTTGCAATTATGGTAAGTGAAGTATAATGAACTTTTTGCATTCAGGGTGCAATCCTAAACTGCGTTAGGCTGGCATAAACTAAGCCATCAACGTTTGGCCAGCCCAAGGGGACTGTAAAGTATGTTTGGACCACTCTTTGAGTCAGAGAGCCCAGCAAACACACATGAGCCATCCTCCCTGACTCCATGAGTAGTCCAAAAATGCTTTATGGTGGCCCTTGTGCTGGCCAAACTTTGCTGGCTTAGCTTACGCTGGCCTTTAGGATTGCGCTTTCAGTCTGGTGACACTTTCCTCCTCCTTCCTTGCTCTTCTCCCATCAAAACGTTGTTGACAAGTAGAACCCCATTCTACGGCCCACTTGACTGCTTACATTCCAATTGAAACCAGTTGATCATCTGGAAAGTCAGCTTTGACTTAGGAGTCAGTAGAGGGGTTCATTCAAATGGAGGGGCAGGCATGTTGAAATGGCATACTTGCCATTTGCAATCCCCAGTAGACTACCTGGACAGCGTGAATGCAACAAAGAGCCACAAATAGCATGGCATACAGCTTCTTTTTTTGGAGGAGGGGGTGCTTTATATATTACTTTTCAATTAAAAAAATTCACAAACTGGTTTACAGACCAAACCAAATAATTATGAGGGCGAGAAATGCATGTGTGAATGTTCCTATAGTGGAAGATGAAGGCCAGGAGTTCAGCAGCCTATTCAAGATGCAGATCTCCTACAGGAATCTCAGGTGATAAAGAGGTAAAAATAGTTGAATAGGAAGAAATAAAGGATTTTCACCCCAGCTCTTCTTGGTAAAAGAGAATACAGCCCTACAGAAGGCGAATGTCGTGTGTGTGGTAGGGAGCTGGCCTCTCTCTCCAAGGCTGTGAGGTTGTGGAGAACAGGCAGGTGGGAAGGGCTGTTCAATCCTTCTAGCCATTTCCCCACCCAAACCTGTCCCTCTCCCAAGCTGTTTTCCATCCCATGGGTCTCAGTATCTCCCCACCCCCTTGTGTAAAAACAGTTGTAGGAGCACAAAAGCAATCAGCTGGGAAAGGGTTAACCTGTACCAATCCACCCACCCAATGTTCTCTCTACTACCAGTCCCATCCTTCTATATTGCATTCAGTGAGTTACAAAGACATGAGAAAAGTTGCCCAGGGCCATGTGTAATGTGGAGTCTGCTCATGATGCGAAATCAACGGTGTCGTCACAGTCCCGACCAGATTCTCGATGAAGGAAAAAAATGCCGTCCTCTTGTTTACCACCCTCTGTGATGGACACTGGAGCTGCACAAGGAACACTTCGCTGCAAGAACCACATGCCAGATGGGGAGTAGCAACAGCTGGCTCTGCACCTGCGTGGAAGTATCACTGCCAGTAACATTATCTGCCCAATTACTTCCTGCAAACAGAAGATGGGTCAGGACCAGGTTAAACCAATTGATCTTTTCCTGACAATCGTAGAAGAGGAGTTGAAAACTAACATTCCCTTTCCTCCTCCAGTCTGACAAACATGTGGCTTAATGGGGGACGTGGCTGGATTTACCGCCTTGTTTTGTCATGAGCCAAGGATGCTCTAGGAGCTTCTCTGTCACAGGAATGCGACGGCCTTCTTCAGCAATTTCAGCAAAGCTCAAACATTTTCTCTCCGACTGGAGTGGAAAAATAGCCTTGCCTGGGACCATTTGTCAGCCACCCACACACAAGCTTGATGGCACACCAAATCCATCCCTTCAACAATGCACTATGAAACAAATCACGGCAATGACAAAAGCCGTCACTCTGGAATGTCACAATAGCGACAAAAGACAATCACAGTCCTGTATAATGAACAATGCAAACCAGATAACTGAGAGTAACAGATAACACACACCCCAGTATAGCCTATAACAAGAAATATTGAGCTCGACAGTCCAACAGGAGTGCAAATTTGCTGCAAAGCACAACGGTACAGAAGAGAGATCTCTTAATGTTCTGGGTAAATCTCAACGAAAGGTCAACTTATTGCTCCCTTTTGGCTGTATTCATAGGAGTCATGACAGTCACACACATAGCACAGAATAGCAAGAAGGCTGATAGTTTTCTTGGAGTGCAGATGGCTGAAGAAATACCTTGAGATCTCTTGTTTAACTCCTGAGGTTGTTACTCTAGGTCATGAGCCTCCAAACTCTGGACCACAGGCCAGATCCAGTGCGCCAGAATAATTATTCCATGTGTGGTAGTGGCAAAGTGTTCTGCCCTGCAGCCAGCCATTTTCATGCCTGATCTTTGCTCTCCACCCTGATTTCCCAGAGAAAGTGGCTGCCTGGCACAAGGCTCCGCAAAGATCGGGTGTGAAAACTGCTGGCTGCAGGGCAGAACTGTAAGGGCCATGCCCAGAATGCTAATCCCGGTGTGCTGCAAGCTACGGTCTGCAGACTGCTGCTCTGGGCTAAAACAGAGCCAGTGTAAGATTGACACAGTCCTGTAGCATTTGTCCCATGACTTGTCCAGGATGTATCTGTGATGGCTGAAAAAAGCTATCAATGCCTTTGAAGTACAACCATTGTCTTTGTCACACTGTTCTCTCGCTCCACAAAAGTGGGTTCAGTGGTGTAGCCAGAGGGGTGCAAAACTGAGTTTTTTATGGTTCCCAGCAGAGCTGTGTAAGCATCCCCGCCCCCTTGCCACTGGAACCAGTCGGGGTAATGAAAACAATGCGGAGGAGAAGGCTCTGCATTGTTTTCGTAGACCCAAATGGCTCTGGTAGCACATACACAGCTTGGTCGGGAGCTGTAAAAAAAGGGGGTGGGAGGTTTTGCACCACTCTGGCTGTGCCATAGGGTGGGTTTTTCCAGGGTTTGGAAACTCTACAGTGAAAGTGGAATAACTGTTCATTGTGCAAGTGATATCACCTGTCATCCTTGGCACTGTATTCTTCTCAATCATTCCTACAGGTATGGAAAAGTTACTGGTGTGCCTGGACTCTTGTACATACAACCACTGTTGAAAGGTGACAAGCCAAGCCTGCCCAACAGGGGGCTCCCCCCAGCCCCCCCCCCCCACAAGCTGAAAGCAATCTGACCATATACTGTGGCCTGCTAGGAGCTTGACTGTCCCACAGGCCATGGATCAAGTTCCTCAGGACTGTCATATAGAGCTGCAGTAAGCTGCGTTCACCTTGGCCGGCTGCAAGTTCTGCAGACTTATGGAAAGTCTTTTCCCCCCAGCTGTATTCTTAACCCCATTCTCCTGTGTTAAGTGAGGTGCTGTACAAGCATGATCGGACCATGCAGTGACTGCAGCCCCTGCCCCAGTTCACCAAGGTGCTCGATCAACCTGGTTTTTGCTGTCCCTGACCAAAGTCAGAAGGGAGAGCAGCACGTCAACCTGCTGGTCTTTACATAATGAGGATTCAAATAGTCTTTATTGACCACTCGATTTACAGCAAGGGATAACTGTTGTGCGGTTTATTTGTTTTGCTTTGCAACCCAATTGACTAAACTAGCAAAAAACAGCCATTTGCATTGCACATTCCCTGCAGCCCATTTAGGCTGTGCTCTGGATGTACCCAGCCAACTGATCATTTTCTTCCTACGTCCAAAGAAGTGATGGGGTGTGTTTTTCTTCTTCTTTTCTGCAGCGTTGTTTTGTTTTTGTGCTTGGCTCTTCTGGAATGTGACACATTGTTATTGCAGTCGCTTAAAGCGAGGCTCCAGTTTATCATATAGGCCAGGCTCAGGAAAAATTTCCCTGGGGGATGGGGGCGCATTCTTGCTTTGTACGGCCATTCCAGCTCTCAGCATCCTGTTGTAGAGAATGACCTTCTGTTCTCTCTCGTAGAGTCAAGTTGCTATTGAAAAAAAAATTGCCTTGCACTCAGAAAAGCCCTGTGTGGCGCTGGGCAAGAAAGAATAGCATCAGAGGATGCTTCTGTGACTCACACACAAACACACACGCGCACATGTCCAGAGCATCGAAGGAAATGCAAAGAGGTTCATGTTCCTGTTTTTGAAATGACTGAGCGCACGGAGAAGAATGTCACCAATGTCCAGAATGCAGCAGGTGCAAGAAGAAAACGCCTTTGGGATAACGACTGGAAACAGGCAGTGCAGTCCCAAGGCTGATCATGATGGCTCCCAAGTTGTCTGCATTCTCACTGGAAACGTGACACTTCAGACTAAGTCAGCCGTTCCCAAATATACCACTGCTGTGGGGCCCTTCACCTATGGTGCCCTGCCGCAGTGGCACCAGCACACAAAATCTCCGGTGAGAATTGGAGAAGAATTGTGTGAGATCTCACGTGGCTCTCAAGCAGTGGAGTACGATTTTGTGTGGTCTGGCGAGGAGATCGCATGGTGCCCCTGTGAGTGTGCCGTCATGCCCTGGGCCACCGTGGTGCACAGTTTGGGCACCAGTGGACCAAGGGGATGTCTGTGCAGCTGAGTTCATGGGACTTGGGTTGATGGTGGGTGTATCGGAAGTCTTTTGTTAGAGCCGACACCTTTAATCCGTGCGCTCAGCATTGACGGCAGCAAGCAGGAGGTGAATGTTTCCCATCACCATCTACCGTGTGGATGTACAAGATGAAGGCACAGAGAACCAGCAAGTGGTACAATAATATATTTGCTCCTGGATGATGATGATGATGATGATGATGTACAGCCTGAAATGTGGGAGAAACGTTGTGATCCCTTCTCCAAACACCAGGTGTCCAGGGATCATAGAAGCCTGTGGAGCAATGCTCAGCCCTCTGCCATCAGCCAAGAGACCCTAAGAGGCCCCCAAAGACTAGCATTTAGCAGCCGCAAAGCAGTGGCAGACCTTTGGGGGGGGGCAAGGGGGCAATGGGCACAGGGCTGGGGGACGGCGGTGGCGGCAATGCTGCCTGCCTGCCACTGCTTCTGAGGTCGGGGTCACTGTGTGTGTGTGTGTGTGTGTGTGTGTGTGTGTGTGTGTGTGTGTGTGAGAATATGTGGAATGGAATAGCTAGAGCCTAACTAGGCCTGTATTAGAAAGCAGTTTATGGCAATCAGGTATAAAGTGGAAGGGCTGGAAAGGTCTCGTATTGGAGCGGCAGAGATGGGAAAAGAGGCTACCTTCAGGTATCTGGGGCTGGCTGGGAGCGAATAAGGTGAAGAGTTTCTGGGGGAGGGCAAGTGCAGGCATGTCTGACTTGGGGATCATTCCCCACCTGCCCCACTGGTGTTCCACACAAGGCATGCTGTATCCAAACCCCCTTCCTGGGCCTGATCAGCCTGCGCGGATCAATGCAGACTTGCACCAGCGATATCACTGGCGTGGGTCTGACCTGCTGCGGATGCTGAGGCTTACCCTGGGGCAAATGTTCCCCTACCCCAAGGAGACCTCAGCAGCCAAAAATCCCCAGCACCGGCGCTGCATTGCCACACAGGGATTTCTGTTAGATTGGGAAGTTAACATCACCTTATGATGATGAATATGCAATGAATATCTTTGGTTTTTAAGATGCTGTATGACTTCTTTTGTGAAAGCTAGAAATTGCCAAATTCTTTTTTCTTATAAGCCCCACTGAAACCAATGACACAACTGAGAGCACACACTCAAACTCAAAAATGCACCCATATGCTCATGCCTCTCTACAAAAATCTTCCCTTTTCTAGGATGGAAGCAGCGGTGTTATTCTGCCGGAACGCTGGGCGGGACATCCGGGTGATCGACAGCCTGCCCGTTGCGTTCCGCAGCGTTCCGCCGTTTGCGTAACATATGCAAGTGGCGTAATTGGTTACACAAATGGCAGAACGCTGCGGAACGCGACGGGCGAGCTGTCGATCACCCGGATGCCCCGCCCAGCGTTCCGGCAGAATAACACCGCTGGATGAAAAGATATTGAGGGTCATGTCCTCTAGGGTATCACTCTGTATTTCTTTGGTACAGGAATGAGACGTCACATTCAAACAGCCCATCCAAGGAATGTGAAGCAACACAATGCAGCTGAGCGAGAAACAATGCAGCTTGTCGGTCTCTAGGGTGCCTCCTCTCCACCAAGCCACCCTTCGGCTTTGTTGCCAGGACACACCCTTGGAACTCCCTTGTCAGTGTGTCAGATGTATGGCTACAATAATAGACCTTGAGTCAACTGCCCACATAGCACTGAGCAAATGTCGTAGCATTGCACCTGTAAACACACCCCAGTGTGGGTGTGTTTGTATGTGTTTTTGTGAATATGTGGGATGGAGTAACTAGTAACAGGTCTGGTTTGTCTGAATGCATTTCACAGCAAAAACTTCAAGAAAACAATGGATTTGCCCCTATAGGGTTTGTTAATTGTAGAAAAACATTGCAGAGCCTCATGAACACTGGAACTTTGTCCAGACTTGTCCAAACTTGTGATTATTTTTCTTGTGGAAACTTGTGGAAATTTTTCTCAGAAGATCAATACTCACCTTTCCTTGGATCCTGATAAGCCTGTGTTCCTCTGGCAGCCGCTGTTGCTGCTTTGCTGCCATTCCCTCCCTACCCCATAGCTTCATTCCTGAATTAATCATCTGCATGATTCCTCAGGAATCAGGGATCGTATAGTAAATGAAATGATGTAATAGTGCTATCTTGCCTGCAGTGGCATAGCTATCTATGGGGCAGGGGGCACAGCACCCCAGGTGCCATCTTCGGGGGGGGGGGGTGACACCACTGAACCCCAAATTCCAAAAATCATGAGTTTACAGCATAATATGGTCACGCTGTATACTGATTAGATGTGGAATTCCACCCGGAATTCAATGGAAAAAACCAGAGTGCAAAAATTGGCTTGAAGTTCAACATCAAAAAAACTAAGATCATGGCAACCACTCCCATCACTTCCTGGCAAATAGAAGGGGAAGAAATGGAAGTAGTGACAGACTTTATTTTGCTGGGCTCCAAGATCACCACAGATGGTGACTGTAGCCATGAAATTAAAAGATGTTTACTTCTTCGGAGGAAAGCTATGGCAAACCTAGACAACTTAATCAAAAGCCAAGACATCACCCTGCCAACAAAGGTTCGCATAGTCAAAGCTATGGTTTTCCCAGGAGCAACTGGCTGTGAGAGCTGGACCATAAGAAAGGCAGAGTGCCGAAGAATAGATGCTTTCAAACTATGGTGTTGGAGAAGACCCTTGAGAGTCCCCTGAACTGCAAGGAGATCCAATCGGTCAATCCTGCAGGAAGTCAAGCCTGATTGCTCCCTGGAAGGACAAATCCTGAAGCTGAAGCTCCAATACTTTGGCCACCTCATGAGAAGAGAGGACTCTTTAGAAAAGACCCTCATGCTGGGAAAGATTGAAGGCAAAAGGAGAAGGCGACGGCAGAGGATGAGATGGTTAGACAGTGTCACCAAAGCAATGAACGTGAAATTGGGTGAGCTCCAGAAGCTAGTGGAGGACAGGGAGGCCTGGCGTGCTGTGGTCTATGGGGTCGCGAAGAGTTGGGCATGACTTAGCGACTGAACAACAACAAAATGTAAAAACTGAAAAGTTTTTTACCAAAAAAGTAAAAACTGAAAATAAAACTTCTTTTGCAAAAATTGCGGTTTTTAAAATTGCGTCTTTAAGGGATAATACCATCATGTTGTATACAATTGGATGTGGAATTTCACCAGGAATTCAATGAACCCCTCCCCCCGGAGTGTAATACCTTAATGCTAGCAAAAATTAGGGCCAAAAGAACAAAACAATTTTGCTGTAGGGGGATGTAAAGAAATTAGGTAGCCTCGGGTGCAAAATGCCGTAGCTACACCACTGCTTGCCCGTCAGATTTGACTCTATTGCGTGATGAAGTTGCCAAGAACAAATGAAGATAATGGTGAGCGAATGCAATGGAACCAACAAGTGAATGTGTATTCCTTTGCAATGTTGAAAAATAATGGGGCAAAGGAAGGCTTTTTTTTTTTTTTTTTTTTGCAATATTGAAAATGTTCACAAAACACAGTATACTTTCAGATACCCGGGAACAAACTTCGCATACAGTGCAAACAAAAGAATCCTTTGCCCGTTTACTGTGTGCCATTTTCCATGCTGTCCAGGGAGACCTGCACCCAGTGGCGCTGCTACAAGGGGGGGTAGCGTGGTAAGTACTGCAGGCACCACAATGTGCCATGTAAGCAGCTCCTCCTGTTTGCCATCAGAGCCATTCCAGGCAGTGATTGCCACTGCTGCCTGGATTGGCTCAGAGGGTGAGTGGGAGGGGCTGCATATGTAGTGCATTGCAGCCTCTGCAATATTTACTGTACCCTCCCATAGCTACACCACTTCACCAGCCAGATCTGCCTGCTCAGGTGCCACAGATGTGTTTTGGAGAGAGCAACCTTCACGTTCTCTCCTTCGTGGAGGGGGGAATCACCCCTTCGATACGATTTTTCTATTCTCTCCCCCCACCCCATCTCCTTCTCAACATGGTACCTAGTATCCCACCCCTTATGTGGGAGACTGTGCTTTGCTGCTTGGAGACATACAGCAGGCTTTGGGCTGTTGTTTACAAAGAATAGGCCTGATTCAGTCAAAATAAAAGCACTCAGTCCTGTTGATTTTGATTTGAGAGTTTGATACACATGTAGCTTTCTACAGGTGAAATCAACTGGAATTATAAGATCTTAACTTTGTCGGGATCCTGGCCAACATCTATTTCTGAAACATAAGCCTTTGAGGCCCTCTATATTTCCCAACCTGTGCAGGACTCTTGCCCTGTTTGGCATGCGGAATTCAAATACACCAGCTGTAATCTTGCCTCCTGCCCAGATGGCTGAGTTGTTCCTCTTGGAAGGAAACTGCCCAGCCACCAACATCACAAATAATCTATCCAAAGGAGCTCGCTGTTGTTGCAAACATTGCTAGGCATGAGATGGTGCCCTCCCCTCCTCCCCTCATCTTGTCCTTTCCATAACACAGGAATATAGTAATCAGGGAAGTATGCCTTTGCGGCTTAGCAAAAAGGGTCAAATCCATTTAGGTGGAATTCCAGTCTTGCTACAATCACAATAGCAGGAAACCTGGGGGAGAGGGGGCTTTGCTGCTGCAAATCTTGGACAGAGGATTGTTGAAAGAGTTGGCTGGCAGTCGGCTGCTTTCTGTTTCTTCTTTGTGCTGGAATGCTGTGATACTTCCAAACACAATGGAAGACCTGAAGCTCAAGGCAAGCGAAGCAAAATTACAGGAACCTTTCCTTTTATCATGAACATTTTTGGCTTGATTTTCCCTTTTTTGTCTCGGCCATGAGTTGCTTATATGAATGAGCCTGCAAGGAGAACCCTAAATGTTGGCTTCATGGGAGGACTGCCCCTTGGTGGACCAGAATAAATGCCCAGGTGAAAATCTTTGTGTTGTGCTCCAGTTATACTGTGCAGCTAGACAAAATGCAAGATTGAAGAGTTTTCTGCAGTGTTTGCAAGAATGTTCACAGGACATCGAAAATGGTAAAAGAAATTGTCAGACATTTTTGCCAAACCATGAACAGTTTCCCAAACTTTGTTACAGACTCAACTAAGGAATGGGGGCACTGCAACAAAGCACTAGCATTTTTAGGCCCTATAGATTTTAATGAGGGAGTTAACCATGTGCTTATGAGTGCAATCCTAATTTGGAGTTAGGCCGGTGCAGTTAGGCCAGCAAGGTTTGGCTGGCACTAGTCTGGAAGGATAGCACAGGAATTTAGAGCGCAATCCTAAACTGGAGTTAGGGTGGCATAAACTAAGCCAGCAAGGTTTGGCCAGCACAAGGGCCACTATAAAGTGCGTTTGAACTACTCTTGGAGCCAGGGAGGATGGCTCACGTCTGTGTGTTGGCCTCTGACTCCGAGAGTGGTCCAAACTTACTTTACAGCGTCCCTTGTGCTGGCCAAACTTTGCTGGCTTAGCTTATGCCAGCCTAACTCAGTTTAGGATTGTGCCCTATGTCTCTCCCATTGAAATCAATGGGACTCAAATGTACTTTACTTTGGCTGGATTCTTTTCATTTCATTGATGGATTAGTCTGAAAGAATGACGGATGATCATCAACCTGTTTCTCTTTGGGCAGTGAGAAAGAAGGTGGTAATGACCAGGGGGCTATACTTTTTATCTGCAGGTGGCCAAAGAGTCGTTTCCATCACAGATGACAGTGTGCTCTAGGAATGACGTGTGGTGGATTTCCTCAGAAGCCTTTTCCTTTTGCTTAGCTGTGCAAGCAGCTTGCCCTGTATGAACCCAGGTGGTTGGAAGGAACTCGCTCAGAGGAAACACCTCTCAACAGCAGCAGATGGGAACTGCTTTAAACAGGAAGAAGCTGTTTCATAGACAAGGCATCTTGGTATGAAGGATCCACGCATTCCACTGGAAATCCATCACCCCAACCTCCATCTCTGGCAGCAATGTTGAAGTTGAGCACTTCCAACTTTCCCAGAGACGGATTGTGTCCATGGAAATTACATCTGAATTGCCAAGTGTGGAAAGGAAGAGGCAAGGAAAGAAACAGTGGTGTCCTGCTGGCTTATCCCTTGCCACAGATGGCAGGGGTGCACAGGGCGGGCGCCAGTCCCACTGGAAGTACCTCCATGCCAGCGCCCATGCCTGTGGCTGGCTCCCTGCCCCACACCCTGAGCTAGCACCCCAGCCAGGAGGCACCAAAGGTGGCTCTACTCTCACAGTAGGGCAGTCCACTGACTACTGCTGCTGCACACCCTCCTGGACCACCATCAGCATGAAGTTCCTGCTGTAAAAGACAGCACGTGGTGTAGCAGTGAGCCAGGAGATTTCTGGGAGCAAAAGCTGCTTCTGTGATTCCCTGGTCAGCCTTGTTGCTTGGCAAGAGTTGCCGTGAGGACCAGCACAGGTGCTTGATGATGGTCTGTGTAGGTTGGATTCTGGTTTGCGGAATGAGGTCCTGAGTGATTTGGTGGACAGGGAGTTTTCAGCACATGCAAAACCTCAAAATTGTAGGGAAAGACCTTTCCAATGTTCTTCAGATGTGGAATTTTCAACTTTAATAAGAAGGCGGGACTGGGGGAGGGCTGTACTTTCTGCCGATTTTCTGTTGCCACCTCTTTTCTCCTCCTCCAGCTTTCCTGCATCTTTATGACGGGCGTTCTAAAAGCCGACTTTGTATGTGGGTTAAGATGCACAGAGGCCTCCATTAAGAGGACCACACAGCTCTAGAAGCTGTTTGTTTTCGAGTGCTGTCACGGAGCCAGGAGTGGGAGCACACACAGTAGTACCAAATATTGGTTTTGGCAGCTCTCTGAAACATGCACAAGAGCCATTGTTTGCTTCTGGCAACAAAGAACTATTTAGAATATGTAGCTTTTTAGAATTTGGAGGATGTTCCTTATCAGGGCAGATCTGATGTGGGGTTGAAATCATATGGCAGGAGCTCATAAAAAATATCAAGACCAAATATTTTACATGTTTAATGTGCAGAATAATCAGCTAAATTAAAGCTTTTTTTTATTTATCACTGGGGAGCAATTTTAAAAAGTGACGGCATTGTGGACTGCAGTGGTTCTCAAACGTTTTAGCATTGGGACCCACTTTTTAGAATGACAATCTATTGGGACCCACCAGAACTGATGTCATCAACCTGGAAGTTATGTCATGGCTGGAAGTGACATCACTCCCCTATTCATAAATACATAAATATTATACATGTTATACATAAATATACAAGTGACATAGTGCCAACAGATGCAGCCACAGTATTATGTCCAATTGGAAAAGTAATCTATTTTGATTTCTGGAAAATATATTAAGCACCAAAATGCTATGCTTTGGGGGTTTTTTTTTTAACTCAGATGCATTTTTAAAAATTTTTTAATTCAGACATTTAAATTCCAACATGGCAGGGTTTTAGGGCACAGTTAGGCCAGCAAAGTTTGGCTGGCACAAGGGCCTCTGACCCTCTCGGAGTCAGAGAGGCCAGCACACAGTCATGCGCCATCCTCCCTGATTCTGAGAGTGGTCCAAATGCACTTTACAGTGGCTCTTATGCTAGCCTAACTGTGCCAGCCTAACTCCAGGTTAGGATTGCGCTCTTATGTTTCTATGTGTTTTTAACAAATAAAAACAAAAAACCCTACTGTTCCAGCCGGGCAGCTCGAGCCACAGGCCAGGGGTTGTTTTTGGATATCAGAGGAAGGCATACACTCAGTTCAGAGTCAGGATGCAAAGGCATTTTATTTCTCATAAGTCTAGACTCTAGAACAAAGCTCATATTATCAAGCAAAACAAAACTTAGAAAGTTTTATCAGGTGGCTTGGAGCGACACTGTGGCATACTGGCGTCCGAAGTCACGTAGCTCCAAGTCAAGTCACTCCTTAACCTAAGTTACAACAAGCTTATATAGGCTAAAAGGTAAAGGTTTCCCCACAACCGAATGGTCTAGTCATGACCGACTGTAGGGGGCGGTGCTCATCTCCGTTTCTAAGCCTGTAGAGCCGGCATTTGTCCGAGGACAAGCTTCCGTGGTCATGTGACTGGCAACACTCTACGCCGTAGCGCACAGAACGCCGTTACCTTCCCACCAAAGTGCTCCCTATTTATCTACTTGCATGTAGGTGCTTTCCAACTGCTAGGTTGGCAGGTTGGCTAGGTTATATAGGCTAGCTGCTCGCTTATCAAAAAATCTGTGCTAATTGGCAAAAACAAAGTATTTGACAGCACAATGATATATGACAAATTACTACTCAGGTCACATCATTAAAAGACCTTTTATCTCAACAAGTGGGAGATGTCCCATCGTTAGGAGACCTTTTGCTATGCCCCTGCGACAGATAAGGGGCATCTTATCAGTCACGTGCAAAGATAATGGGATGGACACATGCCAATGAGGAGGTGGACAGAAGACGTTCCCTCATTACATTAGGGTGGAGGGCACCTAGCTTAATTGGTACATAAAACATAAACGTAATTCAGGGCTTTGAAGTGGGCAATGTCTTATCACCCCATTCTCATAACATCACCCAAGGACAGTGGCCAGAGTCTTTGGTCTGAGTCCAACTTCTCTTGCTTCTCATGGGAACTGCCCAGTGGGCACGCAGGCAGCTCCCCCACCTCTGTGAGACATGGGACAGTGACTAACAGCGCAACAGGGTTGCGTCGACGCTGCACGCTCAGTGCTGACGCAGGGGCGCCAATTGGCACCCCCGTGTCGGTGCTAAGGCAAAGGGACCGGTGCTGCGGGCAGTGCCGGTTCTGTTGCGCCCAAGTGGCGCCTCCCTTGCGTCAGCTGAAGCCAGCCAGCGTGAGGAAGGCACCATGATGGGGCGACTCGGGGATTGGCTGGAGGAGGGCAGGAGGGCAGGACGTGGGTGGGTCCAGGATTCAGCCATAAGGCTGAATCCTAGACTAGTTTGTGAGGCCGCGCAGCCCCGATCTGGGCCGCACGGTCCCCTCGGATCTGCACCCGCTATTTAGCAGGCGTAGATCCGAGGAGCACATAGGGGAGGTAAGGGAGCACATGCTCCCCTGCCGCGGGGAGGCTCCAGCTCTCCTATACTGCACTGGATATAGCGTTGGCCGGCCGGCCTCACCATTCCAGTGCAGTTTAGGGTTGTGCCCTCAATCTTAACATGGGAGGCAGCAGGTAGGCCTAACGCCGGCCATTACACCTACCCATCGCCCTACTGATATACAGCCTTGTGTTTCTATAATATATTACTTTGATAGTTAGTGTGTCCAGTAACCATATTTATTTGGACAGCTTGGAAGCTGAATAGGATCTTGTGTTTGCCAATGTGATCTTTTCACCAGCAGGTGGTGCTAAATGGTTTCACTTTAATCTCTAGTGGTCTTTTGAGAATCATTTCCTTCAAACTCAAAAATTTTTGTGCCATCTCCAGACAGTAATACTGACTGATACGACTAAGGCAGTGGTTCCCAAAACTGTGAGTGGTGGCTCCCTGGAACCCAGCCAGGAGAGCCACAGAATCCTTGCGAAAAACCTACCCTAAACATATAGGATTGTAGCCGTAATGGGGAACTGCGGCCAGTGGCCCAGTAGGTCAAGGGAGCTGCCAGTCAAAAAAGTTTGGGGACCACTGAACTAAGGCAAGGGGAAACTTGAATTGGGTCCATGGCCATTGAGGAAAAAAAGGAGAAGCTTTTCCATTGGACTGTTGTCTGGTGTTTCTGCTGGCCTCTGAGAAATAGCTGCTCCTTAGGAATATTAACCTTGCTCCTTTTAGGTGGGGGTTAGTCCACCCACTTCCCTTCCAAGGCCTTGACCAGATCAGGTTGTTGCCTACAGCAGGGTGCTTGCAGGGAGCAGCCAGGACAAGGCCCATGCCTGCCTGAGGACTCACCTGGCCAGACCCCTCCCAGAATCCCCTGGACCAGTGACAGCACTGAGATAAGTCAGCCAAGAGATTTGTGCCATGCTGTGCCCAACACCCCCATCTACAAGTGGAAGACTCTGCACTATTGCTTCGCTGGCTTGAACAGGATGAGGCAAACCATGTTGGCTGGGTGGAACGTCTGTGTTCACTGGGCGTATTGCCTGGGAGTTACAGCTACTGAGAGAGGCATGAGCAGAAGAGGGTTGTTGCCTTTGTTGGCTGCTTGTGGCACTGGGGGAAACAGGCCACTGGATTTGGTGGATTCTTTGGTCTGATTTGGCAGGGGACTCCTCTGAACGTTCTTTTTTCGTGACTTTTTCTTAATAAACATCTCTGCCTTGGGAAGATTCTCCAGGGCTTCTAAGTCCAGCTGCTAGGAAAATGGTCTGATTTTAATTTAGTTCGTCTCATTATACCTCTCAAAACTTTACATGTAGCCCTAGCAACAGTCTATTTTCCACCCAGTGGCTGAAAAAAAAAAGATCCACCCCAGAAATTAAAAGTAAATGTAATCTGTACAGAACTAAAAATTGGTCTCAAGCTTACTTCCTTGGGGTTAGGCAGGCTACAGGACCACATTGCATTTTCAATAACTTTACTCTGCTAAATAAGGGGTGTGATCAGCTTATTTTGATGGGTCTACATCTCTCTTCTCACCCAATGGCTGTCCTAATTCATTATTTTTCAGGTTTTGCAGTTCAGGTTTTTATTCCTTAGAGTAGTAGTTCCGAAGAAGTTTTTCTTTTGCGCCCTAAAGGTGTAATCCTAACCTGGGGTTAGGCCGGCACAGTTAGGCCAGCAAATTTTGGCCGGCACAAGGGACGCCGTAAAGTGTGTTTGGAGCACTCTTGGAGTCAGAGAGGACTGTACACAGACGTGTGGCATCCTCCGTGACTCCAAGAGTGGTCCAAACGTGCTTAACAGTTGCCCTGGTGCCAGCCCAACTTTGCTGGCCTAATTGTGCCGGCCTAACCACACGTTAGGATTGCGCTCTGAGTCAGCCGTCGGCACCCAAAAACACGCCCCATCTTGCAGCAGTCCTCCAATGCAGATAATGCTCTCTTGTCATCCCCCCACCTTGGCGACTCTGCAGGGATAGTGCTGTGGGATCAATCTGCACCAGAAAGGCCATAGCAGGCTTTGAGGCCCTGATGCTTCCCTGCATGCACAGGATACCTGGGTGCACATGATACTGTGAGAACTTTGCTGTCCCCAGCAACGTGAGACATTAAGGACACAACCCTAACCCATTTTCCAGCACTGACATAGCTGTGCCAATGGGGCATGTGCTGCATCCTGCAGTGGAGTGGCAGTCCCGGAGGCCACCTCAAGGTAAGGGAATGTTTGTTCCCTTACCTTGGAGCTGGGTAGCCCTTACCCCTGTACTGAAACGTTGGTTAGGATTGCACCATCAGAGACATTCATAATCTCCGAGTCAGCTAAGGCTCTTCCAGTGCAGGCTGACCTCTTTCGCCCACTCCCAGATGACATCACAGAGGTGGCAGAGGTGATGGAGCGGGTGCCGTGTAGGTCAGGAGAACTGGCGACGGCTTAAGAGAATCTATACTCGGGCAAGCACCAATGCTTTAATTGACTCAAACTGGGGATTAGAGGCATTCCAGCTGACCCAGCATGAGGCCCAATGGAACAGGGGAAATGACTTTCTAGAAGCCAGTGGCTTCTTCCAGAATCTTCAGAAAAGTCCTGCCCAGCCAGATCCCCCCTAAAAAAATCCACACCCTGAATCCAGGTGTTATTTGGAATAATGGGGCATCTGTACATTCCTTAGCAGCCTAGTGACTTCTAAGGACAGAGATGGGAGACGGTTTCCCTCAGCGAGATCTTCGTCCTCTGTTGATGTCAGGAATGTAGGTAGGCAGCAATCTGGCACCATTCAAGCTTCAGTTGCTTTTCCTTTTGTAAATGTCAAGTATTACTATTGAGTCACCTGTGCAAAGGCAGAGAAGAACACATTTGCAAACTGGCGAGCAAAGCAGCAAAGACTAGACACAGAGCAATGTTATTTTGTACTGAGGAAGAGAAGTCTACTAACTTAGGGGTCGGCAACTGACATCCCCCTAAGCCAAATCCAATCCCAGAAATGAAACAGGGCTCTGGCAACAGAACTTGGTGATGAACAACAGGGGGAAGAGAATGGCTGTTGCCTTGGCCCCTTTCCCAGAGCAGTTCTGCAGCAAAGTCACCTGCTGAACTGAATGGGGTCTAACCTTGCCTGCGAAGAGTAATAGCGGGCAGCTTGATCCACAAATATGAGCTAAGCCACCTGTCCCAGTAACCGCATCTGCAGATTTGCCTGGAAATGGCCTGGCAGGTCCCTGACCAAGACATTTGCCGACTTACATTTTGAGATGTCTCCATCACAACAACTCGAGGTGAGGAGGAACAACAACCCCCAACACAAAAAAAGATTCCATTTTATTTCTCAAACTGCAACAGGAAGCCCAATCATAACTCCCCCTCTCAGCAGCAATATGGTGGCACCAATGCGGCACCCACAGTATTCTGCAGGAGAATTTTGGACCCCAGAGGCTTCCTCAGATCTACTCGGACCTGCAACTGCTGCACAGCTGGTGCAAGCCTGCAGGGACCCTTCACGGCATGAAGAACAATTGTATTTCTCTTGCTTCGTCATGTGCCTTTGTAGGTCTGTTTCTTCCAGTGGGCCTCTCCTTAAGCAGCAACATAAACTGTCAGTCCCATTGTTGGCCAGACTGATTGTATTGCTTGTCTCATTATTGGTCAGACTGATAATTGGCCAGATTGTTGATTAGATTAATTTGTGGGTTTGGGTTGGATCTGCACACTCACTAAGGGCACAATCCTAACCTGCGCTGGAACAGGCAGGCTGGCTGGCCGGCCTGCCCCATATCAGAGTGCACTGGAGCCTCCATGGGGCAAGGAGACAAAAGGAGACACCACTGGCCCTGAAAGACTTGCTTGAATTTGTGCCTGCTGATTAGCAGGTGCAAGTTTGAGCATGCCACGTGGCCTTTGGACGGAGGTTTGGGCCGTCTCCACTCCTCTCTCTGGGCCGGCCCACTCCCCAGAACAAACCTGGCTAGCACAGGAGCAGCTTACCTCGGGCCTGCTCCAGCACTGCTTGTGTCAGTGCTATGTGCCTTGCACTGGTGCAAACGTGCTTTACGGCACTTTCACGACTCCTCAGGGCCGAAGCAAGCAGCTTATGTCAGCCCTAGGGCGCTTTAGGACTGCACCCTTAGAGCATAATCCTAACCTGGAGTTAGGCCGGCACAATTGGACCAGCAAAGTCTGGTCAGCACAAGCGACACTGCAAAATAGGTTTGGACCACTCTCAGAGAAGCCAGCGCACAAGCATGTGCCATCCTCACTGACTCTGAGAGTGGTCCAAATGCACTTTACAGGGGCCCTTGTGCCAGCCATTTCTTAGCTGTCTTAGTAAGAAAGCCTTGTTCTAAAGAAAAATAAAGAAATGAATATGACCCACCTAAGAAAAATGCTGTCTTTGGCACAGTAAGCAAATGTAAAAACTCAGCTAATATGCGAAAAGCCAAAGAAGGAGACCAACCCAGGCTTACAAACAGCCTCTGGCCTGGTTACCTGTGATGATTAAGAATTACCTGCAGGTGACTCCTGAGCTGTCTGGCCACCACGGTGTGTAGCAGTAACCAAACCGCTGCATCCCGCTGCAGCCACCAGAGGCTCCTCAGGAGAATTGTACGTTCATCCACTTCCCCTGGGAAAAGCCATCTTTCCCGCAATGGGGCTCCTACTCACTGCCGGCCATTTTGCCTGCATAAAATCAGGCAGCCCCATGTCGGGCTGCCCGATTTGAGGCGGGGCGTTGGAGCCAGCAGTGGAAGCCACCGCCTTCACGGGCCAGCTCCTCCCCACTTCGAGTTATCTTCCCCCTCCCCCTGCCCCAAATCAGCTTACCGGCAGCCAGTGCTGCTCGAACGTTGACCAATCCACCCGCTCACGTGGAGGCCAGGTGCTAACTCAGCAGTAAGTGTCGTGGATGTGCTTTATGGCATGTTCGTGACACATTTAGCTGGCAGCAGTGGTGTTATTCTACTGGTACGCTGGGCGGGACGTCTGGGTGATGGGCAGCCCGCCCGTCACGTACTGCAGCGTTACGCCGTTTGCGTAACGTACGCAAGCGGCGTAACTGGTTACGCAAATGGCGCAACACAGTGGTATGCGATGGGCGGGCTGCCGATCACCCAGACATCCCGCCCAGCGTACTGGTAGGATAATACCACTGGCTGGCAGTATACAAGTACAGCTTGTGATATGGGCCTCAGGATTGGGCTCTTAATTTTTTAAGATTAAAAGGCGCTATGTGAGCCTATGCGAGCCAATAAATGTTTGTGGTGGGCTAGTACCTGTTATTTGAAAGACTGGACTCACCCCAAATCATGCGGCAGAGAAATTCACCCACGTTATACATAAATACGCCAACAACGGCACTTGCAGCGAAAAAGGCGGCTATGCTGAATGGGCTGAGGGAGTCAAAGAGAGGGTATGCCCACTTCCCAGTGACTGAGTAAATCCACAGGGACCTAGAGAAATGAAAAAAAGTGTTTTTTAGTTAAGATTATTTCAGAATACTAATGTCATGCCTTACCCTAAAGATTTTCAATATGAAGGCTGGCCTGAAGGAGCCAGTCATTTTGAGGTGAGGGTGTCTACAATGCAGGGTGTCTACATTGCAAGGGTATCCACTGTAAGTCACACAAAACAGCAAAAATCTAAGTGCAGATAATGTGGTAGGATCGAAGTTCAATATTGTTTAACATCAAGATCTTTCTGTATGTTTACAGCCCAGATGAGTACGATCCACATGCAGAAGGAGATCCACCACCATATGATGTGCTTAACTTTTAATGGCAACTAAGATATTTTTATGCAAACACCTATGCCAGTAGGCTTTGCTTACAGGAAGACAGTGACCAAGACTTGTGAAAAAGGTGCCAATAGGTCTCCCAAGCATGGCCTACATACTAAGGCCTTAACCTCTCATTAGAGATTCTAATACAATTACCTCAAAATTGGCTCAAAATTCTCATACAATTCCCTCTCACCCCTTTCACTTTAAGGGATTGACACTTTAAGGGATTGACATGCTGAAAAGAATAGATTTCTCTTCTTTTCTCTTGGGAGAGTCTTTTTTATTATTATTATTTTGAAAGGATGTTTCCAGAAGATTGGGTTGATGGTGATAAGTATGCTTCTTGAAGTCCAAATATAGCCAGTGCTAGACCTTTTATGGTAGAGGAAGGGAGATTGGGGGTTAAGCCTATTCCAGAAGGGGCAGGTCTTCCACCCAATGAAGAGGACAACATTCAACTCATTGGCAGTGTTTTCCTATCATAATCTGCGACACTGCCATAGGAGGAGCAATAGCTAAGGGCTAGAAGGTTCTGGAACATGGACGTCTTAAAGCAGTTTTGAGAGAAAGCTCACTTGCCCCAAGCTCGCCACAAAACCACTTGCGCATAGCACAAATCACAGCACTCAAGTAACACAGCAAACTAGTACATGGGAAAGGAATGTTGATAAGGCATAATCTCATTAAATGTAGGATTTCGTTAGGCTAAAAAGCTCCTCATACCGTCTAACGTATAGTTGTATAATGCAGTTGTTCAATAGCTCCAAAGCTCTAAAGTCAGATCAGGAGTGTGTTGCAGTGGAACAGTTGGGATTTCTTTAAGTGGGGTTGAGAATAGAAAGTCTTTTTTCACCTTCTTGGCTACATGTAACAACAAGGTGAGAGAAGGAATTCCCTCTTGGCTTCTTGCCTGTTAAAGAGAGCTGCCAGGGTGGCATGTGAAAGAGATTTTGCTTGTAGAAAACGTCTTACCAACACGTATAGGCTACACCTCCAATTGCTAACAAGCTGAGCCCTTTCCCCTTCGATGGATAGCGGCGCGGGGTAATGAAGAGGTCCAGCAAGGTCAGGGGAAATATCGCCGTGTGCTGGAAGGAAAATACAGCAAATTATGCAAAGTTGTACTCTGGGTGAAACGATTGGCAGCCCAATCCTATGTAAGGCCAACGTAGTAAGGCCGACATACCAGGGCTGTGTCCATTAGGAGGCAGCAGCAGCAACGTGCAGGACAAGGCACCCGTGTAAGCCCCAGTCGTCCCTATGGGCCTGCTTGGATCTGCAGAGGAACATGGACAGGAGCGGCCCGAATTGGGGCCTCCCTGGCCAGGGCTGGGCTTTTGGATATGGCACTACAGCCGTCCTGCATCACCGCCCCCGTCGTCACCCACTGCGCTTCCAGTTACGCCCCCGGCAAGCCTCTGGAACACCCTCGTAGAGGCCCTGTGCTGACCGAGTGCTACAGACGCTCGACTAGTGCAAGGCGTGGCAGCGCCCAAGCATCAGCACTGCTGCTTGCGCCGGTCCCGCACCATAGCGCCAACGTGGATGTGCTTGACGGCACGTTTGCAATAGTGTTTGGCCGGCGCAAGAGTGTAGTGCTGGTACAACGGGGGTATAGGATTGCGTTCTTACTGCCTTGTTGCTTCTAGGAATGAGGCTCATCGTTACTGATTTTATTTCATTTAAGCGATTTATATCCCACCTTGCCTATGCCAAAGCAAAGGCCCAAAGCAGCTTATGAAAACCACATGGGCAGCACAAATCCCAAAGCCTCCTTTGGCCGACACAAGCCACTTGCATTGGCCAAGTGACGCCACAGGTGTGTTATAAAGCATGGCCGTGTCAGCGCAAGGTGTGCAGTGCCTATGCAGGCAGTTGCGTCAGTGCAGCAGCGCTGAAGACAACTGCCAAAAAGCTGCCCTTACACTGGCTGAGTTCGGCCAGCGCAGGGGCTCTTCTGGGCAGTGGGAAGGTGGGAGGGGGTGGACCAGGGCTGGGGGATGGTGTTCCAGTGGGTAGAGTGGCCCAGGGAGTGGGGAGTAGCCCGGATGCAGCTACTACCCAGGCCACATGGCCCCAATTCGGGCTGCTGCAGCATGCTCGGACTAGCAGGCGCAGATCCAAACAACCCCATTGGGGTGGCTGGTGCCTACCCTGGGGTAAGGGGACAAAAGTGTTCTTGCCCCATGCAGGCTCCGGCCTGCTCCCAACCTGAGCTGGATACAGCACAGGCCAGCTGGCTGGCCTGTTCCAACGCAGATTAGGGTTGCACCCTAATGAACGCTCATACAAAACTGCTTCCAAGCTTTCCTACAGCATTGCTAATTTGGTTGATAATGAATGGGTCTGCAGCAAGCCACACATCAACATCCGGATTGGCTCTTGACTAAAAGCATTGGATGCTAGAGGACAGGAGGTTTACTTCACCTAAACATCACCATGGACAAATCCCAAAGAAAACAGAACTAGTATATCTAGATATAGGTAGATAATGCATCTTCAAAGACCACTGTAGTCTTATTATTTGTCCTTTATACAATATTTGGATTCACCTTGATCTGGCCGTTATATTGTTTCTAGCACTTTTGTAGGTATTGCTCTCTATTGCTGCATACCTGAAATCCAAAAGGAAAGCATGAAGCTCAAATCTAAACTCATTGGCTTCTTGGGCCACAGGTTCTGGGATGATTAACAGGGGCTGGACAATGGTGTCAGATTTTTCATTTTTGTCGTGTTGCTTCATTCATAGCCATTTATAATGGAAAAATAATATGTTCACAAGAGTAAATGAGTTCTTGGTGATTAATGTTGATAAAGCCAGGTACCAAAGCATTACATGATGGCCACTTCTTGCAAAGTTTTCCATTTCCCAATGGCTTTCCATTAGCTCTGCAAATGAAATCCTTTTGCTAGACAATGGAAGGCTGACTGTAGCGATGTTATTAGTAATGGACCATATACTGAGATTTAAAACTACAAAAAACTGTAGTTGAAAACCCCTTAAATGCATTTTGTTCTCTTCTCGGAAAAGTAGTCCCAATTTATAGGAATTTTTTAATATGGCTGTACTAGCACCGCACATCATGAGCCATTAAAGGCAATTAAACGTCATTTCCACTATAATGCATTGTTTAATCTAGCATTCATTCAAATAAATGCAGCTTTGTTCTCGGAGCAAATAAAAAAAAATACTGTTTAAAAGCAAATCCTCATAATTAGGCCTGGATTGACACCAATTTCTGATGGCTGGCAAAAATGGCTGGAAACAGTGATTCATTCTTGTATTTTCCATTAACAGTTTTCTTTTCAGTTTCACTTGTAACAAGTAAAACTGACAAAGGAAAACAATTATCATAGAGGGGCGAAGAAAGCAATTCATTCTCGGGGTTCCCCCCCCCAAAAAAACCCACTGCTGATCAGAACAAGGGTTGTGTGCTGCAGTCTGACCATCAATGAATGGCATGCATGAAGAATTTTATTCTGACTGCACATGGAGTTCTGTGTTATCACAGTATTTTGTTTTGACTTATTTATCGAGATACTTTAATTAAAAGCGTTGCTTTCTAAACCGAGCTTTTTAGCCTTCCATCCTTACTGCATCAGCATAACTGCAGACTTAACTTACATATATAGATTGATTTTTTTTAATCTACATTTTTCTAAAGCAGCTTTCATATTATCTGCCCTTAGAGAATACTTTCCACATTGACTTGGTATTGCTGTATGTCTGCATAGGAATCCCTAGAGCTGGCTCCAATGGTCCTTTAAGTGCCCAAGTGGCCCCATATCATTAAGGATGTGCATGCTCACAGCCCCTCCCCTCACTGCTGTGCTCTTTTCCTAATTGCTTGGGGGAGGGTGATTATAAGGTCAGAATTAGCAGGGGGAAAGTAATTGTCCTTATTCTCCCCTGCACAGTGTCTTTTCTCGTGGCTGTTGTTGTTGGTGTTCTGCATTTTATTTTATTTTTTTAGATTGTGAGCCCTTTTGGGACAGGGAGCCATTTAGCTTTATTAATATTTGCCTGTAAACCGCTTTGTGAACTTTGTGTTGAAAAGCGGTATATAAATACGATTGATTGATTGATTGATTGATTGATTGATTGATTGATTGATTGAACTGTCCCTCCACATGCAGTGCTCAATTCTCTTTCCCAGAGGGGCAGTGCATCCAAACCACCTCTGTACCTGATTAACATAGCTAGCCCAGACAGGAGGGAAGGGGTCAGAACATCCACAAGGGGAACGTTTGGCCTTTCAGGTATTGTCCAAACCACTTCATGGAACCTACAGAAGAGTCTGGGAAATAAACTGAAAGACACCTCCTGCCTCTGAATACTCCACCATGTACAGAAAACTCACGGAAGAGGAGAGGTCTGTCATTTTGTGTTGGGCAACCAGGCAGGTTGCCAAAATGAAATGTGTGGTCTCCAGGGGCTACCTGTCAACTGCACTGATGAACTACTGAGCCAGGCAATCCAAATTCTGTGTCAAGAAAAGCTCGGTTCTGAAGTTAATACACGTTGTGCAAACTTGCTTCATTTAACCAGAAGTCAATGACTTCTGGCCCTGTTAGGTCCAGTACCTATTCCAATCCCAAACGGGCATTTAACTTTATTATTTTGCCTGTAAACTGCTTTGAACTGTGTTGAAAAGTGGTATATAAATACTGTTGATAGATTGAAAATTAAAGCAAGATGCTGCAGCTCTACTCCCTACTGAAAAATCTTAATTGACCACTTCTACGAGTCCCAAGATTTTTCAAGCATACCTTTTCAACTATAAGGACTACAGACTTCCTATTAAAAAAAGAAGTGGAGATTCTCAGAATGTTGAATTCTGTTCTCAGTAGAGCATTCTACATTTTTTTTTCTGCACGCTCTCAAACCTGTTGCACATAAACCGGTACACATGGTCATTTGTGCATGTCTTTCTAGGCTTTTCTGTCTGATGTTAGGTCTCACGCTTCCTACTCTTGCAGATTGTGATCAACAATTGTGGAACGGGGTGGGGGAGGGTGGAGAGAGGCAGTCCCGTGGGTGAGCTAGCCAAGGGAGGGGGTGGCACCAGGATCCAACACTTAGGGTTGGTCTTGCATGGCCTCTTGGATATATGCCAGTGATTTTGAAGTCCTATGGCAGCCCATATGGGCTGCTGGGGCTTACCCTGCAGTAAGGGGAAAATATTCCCTTACCTCGAGCTGCCTCCTATATGGTGCTGGATATAGCACAGGCCTACCAGCCTGCCTGTTCCAGCACTGTATCAGATTGATCTGTTAGCCTGTTATATCACATGCCATTTGGCCCTCAGTCAGTACAATGGATAGAGAAGATCAGAGTTTTAAGTAGGGCGGAGCTAGAGGGGCACCTGCCCTGGGTGCTATGCCAAGGGGGTGCATGACTACCCCTCCAGACTCTGCCCGAGGAGGCATTGGTGGCTTCCCACTTCCAATTCCTTCTCCTTCAAAGGGGAGCCTCCACAGGAGAAGGAATGGAGGTGCAGCGAGCTTCCCTCCCTGCAGGGAGAACCCGGATATCACGATGTCACATGATGCTTCTGCCTCAAGCAGTGAGTTACCCTTCTGGAGAAGATATTTGTAATTCTGAGAAATGTGGGGATCTGTTACATTTTCTTTCTTCCATCGTTTCGATGGCACATGGCTGAGGCAACACTCACATGGGTAGCCATGAATCGTCACCAGTACGACATGGGGGTGCAGGTAATTGGCACTGGGGTGATTTTCCCCACTTCTTCACAACTCTTTTCACATCTCACTGCAGTATCTGACTTACTTTTCCCAAGTTAGCTCAAACTGCGAACCAAACCACAATTTAAAACCATGGAAAGTACAAAAGGTAGCCAAGGAAAGCTATCATTTGGCTCCGTGGGTAGGATAAATGATTAACGTGGAACAATCTGCCTTTTGAGTGAATCCTTTATTATTTCTGAAAAATGGGCTCATTCTAGATCATTCAAACACAAAAGGTGTTTAGATGGAGGCGTCTTATCATTCAAGCATGTCCCTAATTATTTTGGCTGCAATCCTGCACCCACTTAGGCTAGTTAAATCCCACTGAAGTACAGGAAATATAAGCAGCTTAACTGGGAACAGAACTGTAGCATTTGTCTCCTCTTTTTCACTTGCCTTTCCGTAGATATGAGCCCCTTTGCACCTTCTAGTACATACAATTTAGGACTTAAATTGTTTTTCCTTGCCAAGCATCTTAGAACAGAGCTTGGCTTTGTGATTCTGCAAGACACATTGTGATTCTGCCAACCACCTTACAATAATTTCCCTGTGCAACTTGGTAAAGTAATGTGGACTTCTAACCTTTTCAGATTTTCTTCCTTGTAAATAAAAAATGGCATGTAGCTCATCAGTAAGAGAGAGGAAAAACAATTCCTCTTTTTTAAAAATCAGAATGCTGTCATGGCGGGGGCACTGATCTGAACTGAGAATTGAGTTGGGATCTGAATTGGGAAATGGGGAGTTTACACTTACTCTGTGTACTGCTCTTGCACCAAATGTTCCCTTTAAAGTGACCGTTTGCCCATGAAGCACTGATTTGCTGCAAATAGCTGGGGAGGGGGCAGTTTCTGGTGGGAAAACTATAGGTGCCGTTTTTAGTTTTTCAGCATAAAGCTGTGGTTCCCTGACTCTCAGGACCCATGGCGCCCCCTGCTGCAAACGCAGCACGCAGCTCCAGAAGTGATTGACATAATCACCAGTTACTTCCGGGTTTGAAGGTCCGAAATGCGGCTACAACCGACTGTAAGGAGGCCAGGGAAGGTGGGAGGGCTTTTCCCAGTGCATGGCTTTCATCCACTGGAGCTCTTCCCACCACACCAAGCCTCCAACCTCTATTTGGAGCGGTGCAGCAGGTCCCCCTGCTGAGCAATGGGGATCTAGCAACACCCCGGCAAATGCCTTATGACCCCGCAGGGCATCACAGCACAGTTTGGGAACTGCTGGCATAAAAGGAACACTTTCTGCTTAAGACTAGTTTAAAACCCATCTATTCATGCTTTACCACCTAGATTTGCCCGAAGACTCCGAGGCGAGGGAACCAACATTCCCTTACTGAGGAAGCCTCTGTGACTGCTACTCCACTGCAGAAGGCAGCACAGGCCCCATTGGCATGGCTATGTCCGTGCTGGGAAGTTGGTTAGGGATGGTGCCTTCTGTGTGTTTGATACAGAACGAGGTTTATCATGACTTTGGACATTTTTAGAGCACTGCTCTGTGACTGCACCAGCAGGATAATATGGTGGCAATGTGCAGAGGAAGGCCGAAAGAATCGAGGCTAAGCTTAGGCGTGCTGATTTCATTCATTTTGGCTCTTATGACTCAGTCTCCTCCTGCACTTTCCCTCCCACCTATCCCCAAGAGGACACATCATGAAGTCAGTCCACACCCACAGCTTCCAGTTTACTGGCAAAGGCTCATTCACACACCCCTTTTGTTTTCTTCCAAGCCAATAAAAAAAATGACGTGTAAAATGGAAGCATCCAGACTGGCAAGCAGCCCTTTCTTTCGCCTCCCTGTTTGGTGCTGCAGCACACACACAACCTCCCTGATGGACAACCTCCGACATACCTTTTGGGTTCTTTCACTCATTCCCCAAACGGCCAATCATTCATTTGTATTCCCAGACATGCTGCATTGTACAACATTTTCTCAACAGCAACAGCAGCTCCGTTCCTTTGTATGCACTGCAGTAACCCAGAAAGTTTCTCTCCACCCCTCCCCTTCTACACTTAATGACTTCACATCTTTCCATTGACTTAAACCTGGCATGTGGCGGTTCGCTGACATTTCCCGAGGAGTGTCAAGGCTCCTTCTGACAATTCACACATCCACTCCTGGCGCACAGTCCTGTGGACACTTAAATAAGCATCAAATGAAACTGTGCAAAGGGAAACTGTGAATGTGGTCCCCCCCCCCTTGGGAACAACAGGTCTTTGAAGGACATCACTGGCAGTCTCGTGCCTACCTTCAGCGTTTCCTACCACCCACCCTGCATTTGCACTCACCATAGCGTGGTTGATCCATGCAGGAATGACAAAATCAATGCTCTTGGGGTAAACCATCTCCCGATCGTACAAGTATAACGTCCAAAACATGGCAAAAACAAACTGAAAGAAAGCATTTATTAAGAAGAATTAAGACTAAGCAAATACCAGTGCTGAGGCATGAAATGTGTGGAGCAATAAATAGGGATGGGGTTTTTTGGTAATCAACACAGAATGCTAAATAATGAGAATTTCCACTGAAAACGCTACATAAAATGAAATTTAGGTCAAAATGCAAAAAACCCCGCTTTTGCTTAGTGTTTGACAAAACTTTAGATCAATTTTGCAAAAATAACACCACTTCTGTTTATTTTTGACACAGTTTTTGAGGAATCCACAAATAGTTTTCAGTAAGGGATCAGGAGGAGGAGTGGCAGAAACAGGAGGAAGCTTACTTAAACTTGCATGAACAGGCATGTTGATAGTTCACAGTGCATGCTGGGGCAACTTTAAGGGAATATGAAAGTAGTAAGTAGCAGTTTCTTGACGCTCCAAGCAGCAATCAGAGTGCAATTGGGAATTTTTGAACAGGTTATTTCGGATTGGGCTGTGTGTATGCCAGCAACTGCTTGCCTTTGTAGGGCCATTCACCCTTATTTATTGCGCTGTTTGTACAATTTGCAATAAAAATTTGGATAAAAACACATAACACTGCAATTTGCTACTTTGATCAAGAAATTTTGGAAAAAACATCACCTCTAGTAATAAGAAAAGAAAGCAATAAGGAAAGGCCAAAACATTTGGGGCTTTTTGGAAAGAGGAATGGTTAAGGCTGGGGAAAAGAGGAAAGGAAGGGCCCTTTGCCTGCCCCAAAGGATCATAGTGGTTTAGGACAAACAAGTTCTTATTAGGGCTAACAAAACAATTAAATGGGCTTTCTCATGTATGCAATCCAAACCTGCAGGTATGCCAGCACAGAAGTCCTCTCATTGGCTGAGGGTGTTGCAAGTGTGCTGTAAAGCACGTTGCGGTCCCAGAGAGTAGGCAACCTTTCTGGGAAGGCCTGCACTGCACTGCCAACACTGCATCCTGATAATAGGCTGCGGTGGAAGGAAGAGAAGTGCTGGGCAGCAGAGGGGAAGCAGGAGTGTGGATGACAGCTGGAGACGGGATATTTCTGGGCAGGGGCAAAATGAGGCCCAGGAGGGGGCAGGATTGACGGAGCAGGCCTCTGCTAAATCCTGTCCTCCCGCCCAGGCCTGGCAGCCTTACATGGGGCTGACCAGACTTGTGCCTGCTAAATAGCTGGCGCAGATCCAAGTAGCCCCATGGAGCAGGCTGAGGCATTATTCGGGGCAAGGGGAAACTATCCCCTTCAGCCTACTTCTAAGCTTTGCTGGATACAGACGAGGTCACGTGGCACCTCTTAGGATTGGGCTTAGAATGGGGCTGCGTAAGTGGTTATGGAATTCACTGTCACTATGCAGTGCTGGCCACTAGTTTAGAGGAGTTTAAAAAGACTAGATAAGATCGTGATCTTTTGACAGCAGTGGCCCGTACTGGACCAAGGGTGTCAATTTTCCTCAGATCCAGAAAGGCATGCGAAGTGCCTCTGAGAGTGTCATTCTCTCACCAATGAACAATCATGTGTGCAATCCCACAAATATCCAGCAAAAGGCTGACAAACTTCCGGGAAGATGGTTCCTTCTGGTTTCTCAGAGCCTCGAGAAGCACTGCCTCTACAACCATGAAAGCTAGCAAAGATTTTTTTTAAAAAAAATGTTTTATTTGGTTTAAATTCATTCTGTGCTGGCAAGATTACTTTGCATGGCAACCAGATTCAGCCTGTGGGCCATAGGATGCCAACCCCTGCCTTACGGCAGTCATTTTCAATAGGAAGAGGCATATGGCCTCCTGGAGAGCCCTGGCACATTTGAAGGGAGCCACAGACCACAAACTGTGAGAAGGGGATTTTATATGCATCTGTTTGTATTGTATCCTTGTTTGACAAGGGGCCCTGGAAACCGAGAACTAACAGGCTGTAGCCGAGAGAGAGAGAGAGAGAGAGAGAGAGAGAGAGAGAGAGAGAGAGAGAGAGAGAGA
>JAJKFI010000019.1:13754298-13863274 GCA_029204185.1 Lerista edwardsae | reverse complement strand
AGAGAGAGAGAGAGAGAGAGAGAGAGAGAGAGAGAGAGAGAGAGAGAATGATTACCTCAGAGGGTAGGTCTAGAAAGGTTTGCCAAGGCCCAAGTGGCCAGTTTGTGCAAAGTTCACTGGGCCTTTAGAACGTCAACATAACCTCTGTTTATGAAGAACAGGTTGCAAAAGTGGTTAACAGACTTTATCTACTGAAGAAGTATTTCCAGTGGCTGGACTTCAGTGTAAGAAATTAATTGCAGTTTGGATTACTGATCACTGAAAGCTCATTTGTGTTTTCTTGGTTTTGTTTTCTCCTCAGGCTGTCTACATTAGAGCAAACCAGGGACACGGGAGATGAGATAGGATGTTCTCTGCTAAAAATAGCATGCATTGCTTATTATACAACAGAAACAACTCCCGTATTGAGCTCTCTACATCTCTTTATGAAAGATGCCACAGGTGCTCCCTGGTTGGCTTAGAAAGGCTGGCATCCAAAAGGTATCTCCTGCTCTCCTTCTGTGTCTGCCCGGGAAAGTAATCCCCATTGCACCCAACCTCACCTGCTGGGTTTCACGTGTTCAGGTTAGAAGGTTAATCCTCCTTCTGCTACATGGCTGCACATGCACCAAGAATCCTTACACATACTGGAGGGCCTTTCATAGGAACAGCGCTTAAGAGCCCAATGCAAATGACACTCTGAGCCAGCGCAGGCCCCCTGTTTGTGCTGGCTCAGGAGTTGGCTGGGCCAGTGCAGAGGCAGATCCAGACCCTGCGCCAGCATTATGGGGTACATTTGCACTGGGCGGTGCAGGGGGTGGGGCATGGTGGCGGGAGAGCATTTTGGGGCGGGGGGGGCAGAATGGAAGGAATGGAAGGCCCAGGAGAAATGGCGGGAACAGTGGTGGTGACACAGGCCGCATCCAACCCCCTATCCCTGGCCCAAGCAGCCTTACATGGGCTCGGATTTGTGCCAGCTAAATATCTGGTGCAGATCTAAATAGCCCCATAGAGCAGGCTAGGGCTCAACATGGGGTAAGAGAGAAAATATCCCCTTATCCTGTGGTGACATCCAGAGCACAATCCTAATCTGGAGATAGGCCGGCCCAGTTAGGCCAGCAAGGTTTGGGCCACCATAAAGCATGTTTAGACCACTCTCAAGGAGGATGGCTCACATCTGTGTGCTGGCCTCCCTGACTCCAAGCGTGGTCCAAACATACTTTATGGGGTTCCTTGTGCCAGCCAAACTTTGGTGGACTAACTGGGCCGGCCTAACTGCAAGTTAGGATTGCACTCCCAGTCTGCACCTAACCTGAGTTAGATACAGTGCAGGCCTCTGTGGCCTGCCTTTTGGGCTGCCCATGACTTGGCCCAAGCCAATGCTCGGCCCAAGCCTACGCTGGCACAGAGGCAAGGAGACCCATTGCCTACCTTGCGCCCTTACCCGGGGAAAAGGGATGAACCTCCCTTCTCCTGCAGAACGTCCTGCCGCTGTCTAGCTGCCATGGGATGCAGCAGTAGCAATTTGCCTAGCGCTGTGCCCGTGGCGGCCAGGCAGCTCAGGATTGGGCTGTAAGATGCTAGCTTTCCACATACAGGTGCTTTCTGATCGCAATTACGCATGTGATCCCCAAAAGAGATTATGAAATGGTAAAGTTCCAATATGGTAGGTTTTATTTTGGGCAGACTGCAGTGAAAAATGGATGAGTAAGGCTACAATCCCATACACACTTACCTGGGAGTAAGACCCACTGAATTAAGTGAAAATAGCTTCAGAATAAGAGATGCCTAAGACTGTGCAATAAACCCATCTTCTGTTTTCTGCTATGCATTGTGACATCAGAAAAGAAAACTGGTCTATCATGTCAAATTGTGGGTTGGGACCCACTAGGTGGGTCACGACCTGATGTCAGGTGGGTCCCAGAAATCTGGAAGCAGCCATCTTGGAAGCTGCGGATCTTACTCTTGCTATATTCTTTTTGTGAGTGTTAACGGTTTGAATTTTCAAGTGAAGGTTTTTTAAAATTTTGTTTTTTGGTTTAGTGCTTTTATGTAACATTTTGTCCTAATCTTGCTTTCGGTCATGGATGTTCGATGGTTGTGCAATTGTTGCAGTCCAAGAATGCCAGGTTATATCCCAGGAGTGTCATTTCGTTATGTCACAACAATGACTCTTCCTGTTTGATGATGTCACTTCTGTTCATGGCATCACTTCCAAGTTAATGACATAACTTCTGGGGGTCCCAACACGAGTGTCGTTCTAAAAAGTGGGTCCCGGTGCTGAAACATTTGAGAATCACTGGTGTAGAGAAATATATGCTCCAAATGTGGGAGGCATATGTATGAGTCCCCTTATGGACCTAACAACATGCAACAGAAAGCAGAAGTGCAAGTGGGGTATTGCACAACTCTCTGTGCTCTATTTTGTAACATACTCAGTGTCACCTCATACTTAAGGTGCTTATCTGGACTTTGTAACTTCAGGTAGCTTCATATCTGAGCATAGACTTCAGCCTTTTTCCTTGCTTTAATTGTCACTTGGCTTATCAACACTAGGAACAATTGACTTGGTACACAATAAACCAGAACGCCAACCAGAGGCGGATCTACAGGGAGGGCAAAGCTCTAAGTGTTGCAAGAAGCCTTACCCTGTCATGTAAATCCCTCTTCTCCCTTGCTGCTGTAGCCAGTAAGCAATGCCAAGATGTTGCTTTTCCCTGTGAGGATTGGCTAGAACAGTGCAGGAGAGGAGTGATTTCCACTGCAAGGTAAGGCTTCTTGCAAAACTTAGAGCTTTGCCCTCCCTTAGATCTGCCTCTGACGCCAACAATGATTTCTACAACAATAATTGTTATTACAAATTCTCATCATGCACCTAAAGCCCCAGGATTGGCTGAAAATAACCCTTTCATAATAAATATATAACTAACAGCCCAATCCTAACCCCGGGCTGAAACAGGGAGGGCTGCCTGCCCCATATCCAGCACAGGGTTACAGCTGGAAGCTGTGCTACTCCGAGTAAGGGTAAGTAATTCCCCTTATGCCATGTCGCGTGGTAGCCACCCCAATAGGGCTACTCAAATCTGCACCAGGGAAATCACTAGTGCAAGTCCAAAGGCCCCATCTAAGGCTGACTAGGCTGGGGACAGGAATTTGGATCCAGCCTATTCAGCTCGTTCAGTCTTCCCGCTTCCCTGGGCCAGTCCGCCCATGGCTCCACCCTCCCCCACAGCTTCCCCCAGCAGCAATCCACCATCATTCCCCCCTCCCCCTGTGCTGGCCTCCATCAGCCAGCCTTACTTGAGCATTGCAGGGCTAGGAACTGGCGCAGGGAGGCCAGCACACGTCTGTCCAGTCAGGAGTCCCTAACTCCTAAATCGCCACAAACAGCCCTTATGGCATCTCTGCGATACTCCTGGGCCGGCACAAGAGGACTGTGCTTGCTGAAGAGCACCTCAGGATTGTGCTCTAAAGCGGCAATCCTATCCACACAATTGTGGAATGTACTTCTGAGTAGATCTGTACAGGATTGTAATACTGTTAAGTGTTCTTATGAGGATTACTGAATTTATTTGTAACTTACCATGGAGGCAGGAAAAGCCAGGGCACCAAAGAGCAGGTCTCTGAAGGAAAACATGGGCTTGGCAATTCGGTATTTCTTCATTAGCACAAATGCATCAGTCAGGAAGGAGATCCCATAGAAAATAGCCTGCAAAAGCTAAATTAATTATAGGTAATGAGCAAATCTTCACCCAGTTTTAATTGTACATGCCTCAACAAACTCTCTTTTTGCACTTCAGGGAGCAATTTGCAAGGTTAGCCATGAATCAGCACCGTGGAGATTGCCGCAGGCTGAATCTATCTTATTTACTGAAAGTGTTTTAATAAATTAGTTCCGATAGTAGACTTTAACAGTGTCTTGTTTAATTGGCTTAAATAAGAATGTTTTATAAGAATAGGCAGCTTTGTTTAGCGTGGATGTGCAAAGATTCATTCGCTGAAAGAAAGAAAAAAACCTTAAGGTTTAGGCTATATAATTTAGAGCACAATCCTAAACTGGAGTTAGGCTGGCATAAACTAAGCCAGCAAAGTTTGGCCAGCACAAGGGCCACTATAAAGTGTGTTTGAACTACTCTTGGAATCAGGAGGATGGCTCACGTCTGTGTGCTGGCCTCTCTGACTCCGAGAGTGGTCCAAACATACTTTACAGTGTCCCTTGTGCTGGCCAAACTTTGCTGGCTTAGCTTATGCCAGCCTAACTCAGTTTAGGATTGCGCCCTTAGCTTATCTGCAAGTGTATAGTACAGGTTTATGAAGAGACATAATATCATACAGTTATCAGAGGCTATAACAAACCATGGAATCCAGCCACTTGCCAGGAATTGGGACAGACTAACTGAAGCCACTGGATGAGGACAAAAAGATGAACTCACAGCCACACAGGCAAACTAAAAAGAGAGTCTATCACAAAAGCATTCTTGTAAGGATACAACTGTTAGTCACACTTCATCAGTTACATAGGGTGCCTATAAAGTTACATAGGGAATTGGTTACACAGTGAGGGCCCAATCCTATCCAACTTTCCAGTGCTGATGTAGCCATAATGCAGCCCTGAGAAAAGGGAACAAATATCCCCTTACCAGAAGGAGGCCTCTGTGAGTGTCTCTACACTGCAGGATGCAGCATACACCCCATTGGCACAGCTGCACCAGTGCTAGAAAGTTGGATAGGATTTGGGTCACAGTCTATAAAATTCAGAGCCCAATCCTACCTACACACACACACACACACACACACAGAGAGAGAGAGAGAGAGAGAGAGAGAGAGAGAGAGAGAGCGAGCGAGCGCTGCACTAGTCAGTTGGGGAAGAAGAAGCTGCTCAAAGGAAAGGGCAAGCATGGCTTTTGATGAGATGAATTTCTCATCAGCCCCTGCAGGATGCTGAAGTGTCACAGAAGTCGCTGAGGTAATCTAAAGGTCCAAAACATGAAAAATACATAGAAAGTGGGGGTGGGAAATCTGGGATCCAGGAACTGGTTTTATCTCAGTACAAATCTAAATAAAGTATCAGTGTTCAGTGCTGCAATCCTGTACATTTATATGCGGCTTAACTTCTGAGAAGATATGCATAGTATTGCAGAGTGTGTTGCAGAAAGTATCAGGTAGGGTTGCTATCTCCACTCCTATCTCCAGGTGACTACTGAAAGCAGTTCTGGAAATTTCAACAGGTTTGCTCTAGATCAGTGATGGAGAACCTTTTGGGCTTGGCGTGTCAAAACTTCGGAATATGCTTAACTTGACTCTGCTGGTGTGTCAATCCCCCTCCCAAACAAAAGAGAAACAGGTCTTTATATTCATTTATTTAAACAAAAAAAATATAGTCCAATCATGTATGGTGCTATGTATTATATAAAGAAGCATCAAATAATTACAAAAATGAAAAATGAGTAAAATAAACTCTGTTTTTATTAGGCGTTGGGGAATGCTGGTGTGTCACCCCAAACATTATGGTGTGTCACTTTTGACATCACTGCTCTAGATAAATGAGATTATCGACTCCCTGAATTACTCACACCAGGCAGTGCAATCCTAACACTGCCCTGAGCTGTCACAAGTCCTTTGTGCCAACTCCTGAGTGTTGCAAATGTGCCATAAAGCCAGTGATGTCATGCACCCACTACGCACCACTACCAGTTCCTAGAAGTTGAGCTGGCCCCGCCGTTGCCTGCACTTTCTGTGAGGAGGCAGGCAGGCAGGCAGTGTGGTAGTAGCGGCAGCAGTGGAGTGAGAGGACCGGAGGCGGTAGCAGCAGCAGCAAGGGAGACCCGGGAATAAGGCAGCAAGCGTGAGAAGATAGGCTGCCTGGGGCTCCCGCTCCCTCCAGCCGCGCAGATCCAGCGTCCCGGTTCCTCCTGCAGCCTCCCCCCAGCCCCAGCTCCCATGCGGTCTTTTTTTGGTCGCCAGTTCCCCCTCCTGCTCCTTGCCAGCTCCTTGCATTTAACATTAAAGTTAAATGGCTCCCTGTCCCAAAAGGGCCCACAATCTAGTACAGTCTAGCCTGCTATTTAACCAGGGAACAGTTGAAGCAAAATATGTATATACACCTCTCTAGAAAGCAAAGCAATAGAAGTTAAATCAACACTAACCACAAGCTGAAGTTATTACAAACATGATCACCCTCATGGCAACCATCATGACATCACTTCCAGCTATGACCTCACTTCCTGCCACGACATTACTTCCGGCTTATGATGTCACTTTCGGTGGGTGGACCCCGACAAGTGCCAATCAAAAGTGAGTACCTGTTCCTAAATCATTTGGATGACACCACTGCATAAAGCATGTTAGCAAGATTAGGCTAGGCCATGCACCTGGAGAACATGGCCTGGGCAGGCTGGTGCAAGCGGCTTGAGAGGGCGACGGGAGCATGGGACAGAGGTGGAACAGGGGCTTTTTAGGCAGAGCAGTCTGGGAGGCAGGCTGAGCCCAGGAGGGGGTGGGATTGGCTGCAGTAGCACAGGCCACACCCTAATCCCAGTCTCAACCCAACCAACATTACACGGGCTGCTCAGATTTGCGTGCACGAACTTGTGAGCAAAGTTCTGAGTAGCCCCATAGAGCTGGCTAGTGCACGACTCAGGATAAGGGGAATAAAATCCCTTACTCCAAGTTGCACCCAGCCTGGTCCTATCTTGCACTGGATACAGCACTGTGCAGGCAACTAGGCCTGCCTGTTCCAGTGCAAGTTAGGACTGCGCCCTGAGTTACAAATGGCTGTGTTGGTGCTTGTGAACAGCATAATATTTCTTTGTGGCACTTTTGCATAGGCATGAAAGCAAACGAGACAGAACCCCCTACATTCCATATCAAAAAATTATTTTTTGAACTTTCCTCAGTTTCAAAGGAGGTTTACTATGCAATGCATGGTAAGGACCCACTTTTTTTTAAGGCAGAAACTCCTGCGCAGAACTAGTTCTGCTATTCTTTGTATGTATTAAAGGTTCCTCAATCTCTCTTCTATGAAATGTCCGTCAGGGGTGTTTTCTGGACAGAGCAGGCCGTAGAAAGAGTTTGAGCTTGTTGAATGGAGGTTCCCACTCATCTCCATTCATCTTCTCTGTTATTATTTTTGTTAGATATTGTTGTTAATGATGAACACATTTTTTTTTCCTGTAGCACCATCAATGCACATGGGGCAAAAATGTACAAACAAAGTCCCTGCCCCTAGGGGATTATATTAGAAATGTCAAAATGGAGGACTACAAGAACAGGCGGGAAGGGAGAGGCAAGCGTTATGGGTACAGGCCAAAGCATAAGTGACGGCAGAAGACCTTGTGTACCTGACCATGAAGAGTCAGGTACACCACGGAAACCCTATACAAGTGGTTCTCAAACTGTGGGTCAGAACCCACCAGTGGGTATTGAGCCAGTTTCAGGTGGGTTGTGAAGCACCTAGAGCAGCCTTATTGAAAATATGGAAAGATGGGATGCTGGAAAGGAGGGTTGTGTGGTTGTTTTGCTTGTGTCAAGATTGTAAATAGGCTTTTTTTTCTTTTTGATTCACTTTGAAAAAGATTGGGAAATAACCCAACTTACTGCTGCATCCTCAGGAAAGCAGCAGGCTCTGGGGTCATAATGACAGCACTTCCAACCATGACATCCCGGACAGAGTGGAATTCTAAAAAGTGGATCCCAGTGCTGAAAAGTTTGAAAACCACTGCCCTATACAATACAGTACTGTATAATGATATCATGGAGGCACTTTAATAAAGTGCAGTATGGGTAGGGGGAACCAACGCTTCCCTGCCTGTATTTTTCCCTGCCACCAAAAGTAGGGTTTTTAAAGAAGTCACTTTTCTCCATGGTTCAAGACTGGAAAAAAAAAATTCAAAATGCAGTTTCAGGTGGGAAAGCAGAGTGGGTATGTGTCTTCCTCCTGTCCTGTATTTTAAATGCCCTTCATTATAGCAATTCATTATATCATTCAAATTCCCTTCATTATAGGGAAAGCTGCCCAGTCGGTGTTGGCACCAAATTGCTGAGGGTATGGGGCAAATTCCTGCACTAGGCTCCCACTACGAATGCCACAACACAGGAACTTTGGGATCAGCCTGTCCAGGTGGGCAGCAGTCCACCCTTGATGCTATCTCTGTTCTGCCATGCTATCTATATAGGTCTGCTGGGGAGAAAGACTTCAAAGCAGCCAATCTCTCTCTCTCTCTCTCTCTCTCTCTCTCTGTGCTGTACTTCATTGACAAGACGGAGTCCTCTTTCTACACCCAAGATCTGGATTCGGATTTTGCTGCAACACCCGCCTGCTTCTGCTTGCCGACGACAGACCTGAGGCTCCCTCGCACCGTGAGCGGCAGGCACCTGTTTCCTGAGGCTCAGGCGGGCGGGAGCCCGGCACGGATGCGCTCTGTTGCTGCGCTCCAAGGGGGCAATGCCTTTGCTTACCAGGTTGATCACCGTCAGAAACTTCCACTGCCCGCCGTAGGGCATGATCCCAGCGACCGACCTTCGGCCGCCCACCAGCGCGGAGATCGAATACACCAGGAAGGCATACCAGGCGAACAGAAGGCAGTGGCAGCCGAAGAGCGTCGTGGTCTTCATGGCTGAGCCGGGCGCGAGCCGCGAGCAGCTTCCTGGGGTGCCTCCTCTCCGCGGTCAGCGCCCGTTCATCGCAGCTCGCTCGCCCTCGGCGCGGCCACGGGAAGCTGGGCAGGCATGAGGCGAGGCGGGCGTCACTTGGCCGCTGAGCCCCGAGTGAACTTTGCTTTGCCCGTCGCTGCTCCGCCTCGCTGACAAAACCAGGATTTCTTCTCTGGATTTAAACGCCTGGCTCCAGATTACTGCCGATTAGTTGCATAAGTTTGGGAATTTGGGCAGTTGCTTTGTATTGCAAAGTGCGGGGTGGGAGGAGGAGGAGGAGGAGGAGTTTACGCGGCTGCATTTCATGTATGGAATGCCGCATTGTCCAAAAAGGAAACCCATTTTCCGCATCATGGATTGCAAAAGTTTGCCTGGATGATTACCGGTACGATGAAATGCCTGGTGATGGTGGTGCGTTTTATCATTGGATCGAAGATTTTCCTTTTAAAAAAAAATGGAACTCAGATTTGAGCCTACACCTGTTGCAGATTTTCGCTCTGATCCATGCTGCAGGACTTCGCCTTTTTGTAATACTCTTTGCCGGAAACATGAAACACTCGTGCCTCACATTCTGGCTCCCCAGACAACGCCAGTCTGTACTGAAGCATTAACTCGTGTTCAGATGTGCAAAGGAGCCAGGTGTGCGCGATCTAGGTCAGGGAATGGGCAGACAGAAGGAAGAAGGCTTCACGTAATGAAGGGGGGGGCACGGCACGTTTCTTAAGCGATCTGCTGCGCTTACGTGCTTGTTCGCTTTTAATCATATTAACCATCATTGGGAGGCCTTCTGACGTGGCAGCGAGAAGAATGGTGGTGGGAGAAGTAGCACAAAGCTAGCCGGAGTGGAAATGGTTGCAGACTGTATATAATAAGTACTGAAACAATACAGAGGTGATCGACCTTGGCCGTTGTTTCTGTGTTCCAGTGCTCCCTTCAGAGCTTGTTGACTTTGTTCTCTTTCCTGTCAAAGCCTGTCCCACTGATTTAAACTGTGTATCCTGTTCCCAATAAATCCCTTTGCTTTCACTACTCAACTTGGTGTGCAATCCTAACCAACTTTCCAGCACCAGAGTAAGGGCAATGCAGCTTCCAGGGTAAGGGAATAAACATTCCCTTCCTTTGAGGATGCTTCCATGATTGCCCCCCAACTGCAGGATGCAGCACATGCCCCATTGGCACAGCTATGTCAGTGCTCGAAAGTTGGTTAGGATTGCGCCTATAAATTGCAAATATGTTCTTTGTGTAAAAGTGAATTCATGGACTAGAATCTTGCAGTTGAGTCAGTGCGGATAAATCCAAATCTCTTCTGTATCAATTAAATGCAGACTTTTCAAAACCTTTGTTTAAGTTTCTAAAATTTTTCTTAAGTTCACACTATGCCTACAATGACTGTGTCTGTACAAGTATATCTTACCATGTTGCCTTCAGCACTTAATGCTGGTGCAATGTTGAGTCCAAGAACTTTGATGAAGAACCCATATTCCAAGAACCCATATTCAGTGACATTGTTTCAAGCAGTAGTTCTCAAACTTTGCATCTAGAAGTGATGTCAGGGCCAGAAGTGACATCAAGGAGGAAAATTTTTAAAGCTCCTCATACAACAAAATCTAATCAAATTAATTAAGTAAATTAAAAATATACAATAAGTTAAAACAGTGGTATTCAAACTTTTCAGACCAGGACCCACTTTTTAGACTGGCACTCATGTTGGGACCCACAGGAAGTGATGTCATTAACCTGAAAGTGATGGTGTGGCACAAAGTGACATCATCAAGCAGAAAGTGCTGTCATTGTAACATAATAAAATGACACTCATGAAATGCAAATTGGTATTCTTGGACTGCAGCAATTGTACAACCATGAACCTTCCCTGAAAGCAAGATTAGGACAAAATATTATATTAAAGCACTGAACTAAAAACAAAACGTTTAAAAAAAACCCTCGCTTGAAAATTCAAACTGTTAACACTCACCAAAGGAATATAACAAGAGTAAGGTCTGCAGCTTTCAAGATGGCTGCTCCCAGCTTTCCGCAACCTACCTGACATCAGGTTGTGACCCGCCAAGTGGGTCCTGACCCACAGTTTAAATAACACTGAGTTAAAACATTATTTAAAATAAAGAACCCTCCTAATCCTCCCAAGCTGATCATCACATTGGGCCCCGCACTTTGGTGGGCCCCACACCAGCACAGTGAGCATATCACCTGCTGCCACAGCTGGGATCTCTGTGGGCTATAAGTCAATGGGACATGCACAGCAGCTTTACCTTGGGCCCTCCCACCTGCCCCTGCCTACAAATGGCCCAAAATGGGCTTCCTGGAAGCAGTTGGCAATGACATCATCATGTCACCACCAACTATTTCCAGGTGCCATGGTTTGCTTGCAGCATCACAAGTTCTCTTCTTGGGGAGTGGGGCCCCCTACAGGGAGGGTAGGGGCTCCACAGGAATGCCCTACATTGGGCCCCACCACTCCCTGTGTAGATATGTAACATTTCCTCAAATGCAGTCACATACCATAGTAGCATCAAGTCTAAATAGTGAGATGAATGGGGACCCACCTAAAATTGGCTTGCAACCCACCTAGGGGGTCCCAACCAGTGATGTCATCCAGCAGGAATGCGCCGGAACAGCCGTTCCTGAACCTAATCAGGGCTGGCTTCGCCCACTCGCCACCATTCGTTGCCAGCTCCATGATGGATGCGGCGCAGAAGGCGGCGGGACCAAAGGAATGGCGGCGAAATCAAAGGGACGGGCTGCGGGGCGCGGCCGGGCCGCTTTGAACGGTCCCGACACGTGCCAGTCAAAGGTGAGTCCCGATCACCGTTCCAGTTCTTGGATCCGTTAGATCCCACCACTGGTCCCAACCCACAGTTTGAGCAACACTGGTTTGGATCAAAGTTGAACAGACTTACAGCATCGTTTTCTACTTGGCCCAGAGGTCCACCACCCAGAGCTTGGGGCAGTGTAGTGCCCCAGTTGGGGAGATGATATAGGATTAAGACACAGGGTACTTTGGAGCCCAAGGATTTGTTTTAATTAGCAAAATGAGCTCATAGTCCTTTCATGCAAAAATCCATTTAATTCCAGTTTTCCCCCAAGCACTCCTCATTTCAGCAGCTTAAGTGTCAAATCACTCATGACTTCAAGGCATGCTTTAAAACTGCCATTTTCATTTTTCTTTTTGTAAATAGCATTCTCAGGAATTCACACTAGAACCCTGATAAAACCCTTTTGGAGGCCAGAGTCTGGTTTTCCATCGAAAACTGCAGGATAAACAGAGCAATCCTAACTCCCCCCTTCAGCCTATGCAAGCCACTTGCGTCGGCCCTGCGGTGTCACGCATGTCCTGTAAAGCACATGCGCACCAGCACAATGGGCACTAGGCCAATGCAGCAGCTGTGCTAGCCCAGCACCGCCGCCATGACCAACAGGTAAGTTGGTCCCATGCTGGCCAAGTCTGCCAGCATGAAGTCATGTATGGGTGAGGGGAAGGTGGGGTGGAAGGAGCGTGTTCCAGTGGGCGGGGTGGCTCAGGGAGGGAGAGGAGTTTAGATGTGTTCCCATGCTGTGCAGCCTGATTCAGGCCACTGTGGCTCATCGGACTTGCACCTGTTAACAGCAGGCGCAGGTCCAAGGAGCCCCATTGGCCCAGTTGGGACTTACCCCAAGGCAAGCAGACAAATGTGCCCTTGGCCTGTGGAGGCTCCAGCGGCCTCCCAACCTGTGCTAGATACAGTGCAGAACAGCCGGCTTCCCTGTTCCAATGTAGATTAGGATTGCGCCCTTTATCACATATAGTAATGACTATGTGTGTTTTGCTTTATGCTAATGTATAACTACTGTTCAACTGTAGAGAGTTATAAACTCTTGCCTATCTCTGATGCAGATCACTAAAGATGTACCACACCTAACAAATCCTGATTTCACTTGTTGGTGTTTTTTTCCTCCACCAACTGACAGACTGTGTAATTGGGTTAAGTTACAACATGCAGCAAGCGAAGATAGATCTGGCACAATGTCTCCAGATTTGGGTATGATTTATTAATCAAAGAAGTCTTGGGGAATTTTTAAAAAACATATTTATTGTAGCTCAAGCTTTTGTTGAGTTCATGGATTATAGTTCATGTCATCCAATATATGAAGTGAAATTATCAGGAGGCAGGTAGGGGTGTGTGTGTGTGTGTGTGTGTGTGTGTGTGTGTGCACGCGCGCACACACACACACACACACACACACACACAGGTATAGAGGAAAAAAAACCACTGGAACATAGGAGTGTCAGAGGGGAGGAGTGTCATTATTCTTTCTGCATAATTCTGCAGTCCTTCAAGGGTAATACATTGAGATAACTTAGCATCAGCTCACTCTCTCACCATTATCACACCACTGTATAAAACTCTATGACCCAGAACCTCACTGGCCTTAACTGATACATTACATTACAGTTCCAATTTGTATTCCACAGCAGTGTGCAGGAAATAGAGTGGATCAAATAGCATATACCTCAGGGGTGTTGCTAAAGAAGTGCAGGGGGGTGCAATTGTACTAGGCAACAAGCTTTAGGGGGGCAACAAGCTGAGCTTGACACTAATGGCCAAAATTGTAAAAATGTTGGTATGTATGAATAATACCATCATGTTATATACCAATCGATGCAGAATTCAATGCAGAATGCAATGAAACAAACCAGAGTGTACTATCTTCATTATATCAAAAGTTATGGCCAAAAAATAAAATAAAATAAAAATACAACTGTGATGTCACTTCCAGGGCATCAGTTTGCCCTGTGTACCAGGCTACACTTTCATTAGCTACACCAGTGATATCCCTGCTTACAAAATTCAAAAGGCCATTTGTATCACATTCACTAATGGCAGAATTTAGAGTGTCTAATGTACAGATCTAATTCATAGTTATTTACAAATAAATCCCACTGCTTTTTGGAGATTTGTCCAGGGCCAATGAGTGAGGAAACAAAGGCTCTGGGGCAAGCAAGAGCCAGTTAAAGAAAGTGGCTAAGCACAGAGCAAGCAGAAGTCCAGGCTCATGGATGAGGCTGTGCAATTATAACCAAGATTTCTGCACCACTCATCTTTCCCTGGCCAAGTCTTGTGAGTTCCGTGCAGGAGTCTCCGTCACATGCTTTAGCTTCTGAACAGCAAACCTGGGCTGTTCGTATAGATTTTTATTCCCTGAATTAATCATTAAAGGAGAAAGCTTACTCAGGGCTGTCAAATCAATATCTGGCTTCAACCATTTGAAATTCTCCAGCTTTTTTTCTGATTAAAGTACCCAGCCTTTTGGTTTGTTCAAGAATTCCACTTCACCTTCACACATCACCTGATTTCAATAGCCAAACAGCCTAAACCTAGCATTGGATGAGGATAAACATCTGTTTCAAAAATCTCCCTGATGGTGCTTCAGAGGCCGGGGAAAGGATGAAGTTCATGCCTTCCTGGTCTAAACTCCCAAACCCAATCCCTGGCATCTATAATTCAAAGAATCCCAGAGAGCAATACTGGGGAAGGAAAGACCTTGAATGGGGAAAGCAAACTTGAATGAGAATTTGCTGCTTAGCTGCTGTAATGCTCTCCAGTGACTTTCAGTGCTAAAATGTCATCAGCATTGCAACAAGTGAAGCTGTAAAGAATTAGCCGCTGGGGGTTTCCCTTAGAAGCCCAGGCCCTTAACAGAAACACTGGTTAATTGCCTGGCTTCTGATTCCACTGTGGCTAGCCCTGAGTACTGCTCAAAAACTTAGGAAATCTGCTACAAACACCACCAGCTCCCAAAACACTGCCTCAGACTCCGAGGGAGCACGGAGTATACCAGCCTTCAGGCAATTCCAAAACACCTCAAGCCTCACTCACCCAGAGGTAGAGCTGCTGGAAAACAGCCTTAACAGAAATTGATTAGCAGTTCCTAATGCATATGTAGCGTGCAACCAAGTAGACCGGATTTGGCCAGCACCCTTGTATTGTCCCCAACTAAACGTACTCACAACCAAGCAAATATAGCTTGACAAGCTTTATTTAAGACTCATTGGTTACAAGGCCCAAAGGCAACAGAAATGAGATATAATAGAACACATAACACTTTAAAAATAAGAAATTCTAAACTTTTCTAAATCTTACTGAGACTAACATTGCTTAACACCTGTAAGTTCTTAGCCAGGTATTACCCAAGCATTATCAGAAGCAAGTGAGCAGGTCTTCTCAGCAACTGGGTCAAGCCATGGTCCTGGAACAGCCAAAGAAAAAATACTGAACCTGTGCCAAGTGTTGGTTTTTATAGCCCTTTGCCTCTCAGCTTTTCCCACTCAGGCTAATTGCCTTTCTGCCTGGTAACAGGGAGGGGCAATTACTCATGAGTTACAGCTGTGCAGGAATTTGGGAGTAGGCAGCTGGCATCTTGTGTCCTTGAGCTGGACCTCTCACCAAGCCTCCCCACAAGTTCCCGAGGCTAGCTGATAAGACTCGAGGCACCTTCAGCTTTGATTTCTGACAGAGGCCTGTTTAACTTCCTCTGCCTAGACACCTTTAAGATGGACTCAGGCCTAGTAAGATGGTGTTAGGCCTATAGTTGCTTTGCCAGTTCTTTACAGAAGCCCACAAACAAAAAAGGAAAGGGCAAGCGTGAACTAGGGAGATGCATCCACCGCCATGTAAAACCATGAATTGGGTTTCTTGGGTTTTAAAACCTTGGAGTTGAAGTCCTAAAATGGCTCACAAAGCATGTTTGGAGTTGGCTTTGAAGTCCTGTGTCTACAGCATGGCACACAGATCTGAGGCAAAAAAGAAAAAAAGGTGGAGGAAAAGCACCGCACACAGGAACAAGTGGGGAGGAAGCCTCAACATGCAAAGATCACTTACTGCCCAACACATTTTGAGAGCACAATCCTAACCTGGAGTTAGGCCAATATAGTTAGGCCAGCAAAGGTTGGCTGGCACAGTGGCCAAAGTAAAGCGCATTTGGACCACTCTCGAAGTCAGGGAGGATGGCTGTGTGCTGGCCTCCCTGACTCTGAGAGTGGTCCAAACACACTGTACGATGTCCCTTGTGCCAGCCAAACTTTGTTGGCCTGAATGTGCCGGCCTAACTCCAGGTTAGGATTGTGCTCTGAGTGACATCAATGGTGACTAACTCAGTTCTTTCAAGGAGAACTGGAGTCACAAGAAGTCACAAGAACTGTCTTCCAACCATTTCAACATGATGCTGTAATTAGCTTGGAATATTTGAAATGCCTTGGGCAACAAATGATCTTCTCTTCACTTTGAGGTTTATGCCTCTTTTGTTTCTGGAATATTCTGTTAGCCAGGCAGGCTGACTCTGTTCTTAATGAGGTGATGAGTGTCTGTAATACTTTAGAAAATCTGCAAGCTACAATCTTTGAATATTGGAAGCAGGCACTTCACTAGTGTGGAAAAGGAACCCACAATGCATTGTAAGAAAGGGATCCTACTTGCATATCCGGTAGAGTAGCTTGACATGCCTAAGAGTGCAATCCTAAACTGGAGTTTAGACTACTCTTGGAGTCAGGGAGGATGGCTGTGTGCTGGCCTCTCTGACTCCGAAAGTGGACCAAACATACTTTATGCCCCTTGTGCTGGCCAAACTTTGCTGGCTTAGTTTATACCGGCCTAACTCCAGTTTAGGATTGTGCCCTAAATCTCCCAATCTAGAATATGCCAATCAAAGAGCGATGTAATAGTGGGAGGGGGGGTATCATCCTCCGAATCAAAAACTTGAAGGTGACCTAGAAATGAGGAAACAAATCAGGGTGGTGGCCAAGAGAGACAGGATTGTAATCATGGGGGGACTTCAATTACCCTCATATCAACTGGGTCAACTGGTGCTCTGGTCAAGAAAGAGAGACCGGATTCCTTGATGTGCTGAGAGTGGTCCAAAAATACTTTACGGTGGTCCGTGTGCCAGCCAAACTTTGCTGGCCTAACTGTGCCAGCCTAACTCCAGGTTAGGATTGCACTCTTAATTAAATAAATAAAACATTAATTGTCAATTGGCCATAACTTTTGATAGAATACAGATATTCCAACATGGGTTGTTTCATTGGATTCTGCATTAAATTACATTTCCAATTATATATAACATGATGATATTATTTGTAACTACCAAGGTTTTCAGAATTATGGCCATTAATGTGAAGCTCATCTTGTTGCTCCCCTAAAACACGTTGTCTGGTGCAGTTGCCCCCCTGTACCCCTTAGCTAACCACTGAACCTAGAGCTGCATTGCAGCTGCATAAATGCTGGAAAGTGTTAGTGGGCTGTTAGTGTTAGTGATTGGGCTGTCAGTGTATGCGATGGAAACCTGGTTGGAAAAGATGAGAGATAACCTCTCCCAAACTTTTTTTCCTGGTTCCGGCCTCCTTCCCTTAGCACCAGGCTTCACAGGGTTAGCTATGCCATGAGTGCACCAACCATCCTGTTGCCCAACAGTCTGGCAGAGGCTGGCAGAGGCTGATTTGGGTGTGATGCTGCCTAATTTCATGTAAATGGAAATGATGGTAGGGGATTGAATAGGGAATCTGTGGGTGCACTAGGGGCATAGCTAAAGAAGTGCAGGGGGTGCAATTGCACTAGGCAACAAGCTTTAGGAGGGCAACAAGCTGAGCCTGCCACTAGTGGCCAAAATGGTGAAAACTTTGGTATGTATGAATAATACCATCATGTTATATATCATTGGAAAGGTTATTTAATGCAGAATGCAATAAAACGAACTAGAGTACTTTACACTTTACACTATCTTTACACTATCAAAGGTTATGGCCAAAAAACCAGAAAATGAAAATACAACTGTCATGTAAAAATTGCAGTTTGTGATGTCACTTCCTGTTGTGATGTCACTTCCAGGGCATCATTTTGCCCTTAGCACCAGGCTTCACAGGGTTAGCTATGCCATGGGTGCACCAACCATCCTGTTGCCCAACAGTTTCCCTGTCTGAACGGGTCTGGCAGAGGCTGGCAGAGGCTGATTTGGGTGTGATGCTGGCCTCCCCCTGAGTGATTGTCCTGGGGAATTTTGATAGCCACACCAAGCCTTCCTTGTCTGCTGCAGCTCAGAAATTTGTGGCCAGCCTCACATCTGATTATTTTTTTAAAAATGCACCATATATTCGATCCCTGAAGCAAAGCTATCCCACCCCCTCCACAAAGCATTATGCAGAGTTGGAAGAGTGTGTGACTCATGGATTAGGACCCCATAAGCATTGTATTAAGAGGGAAAAGCTGAGCTGATTCATAATCTGGAAAGGCCCATAACAGACCTTTAACTGTGGAATCTCTTGCAGCAGGAAAGAACTTCACTGCCACCTAATGAATTTGCAATGTTAGTTCTGAGCAGCAAATACAGAGACTCAAAGTACAGCTATAGGGAAGAGTTATCACTGGAGTTTGTTGCCTTCTCTGCACAAAGCCTCGAAGACTATCATACATTTTAAACTCTGAATGAAGCCTGGTGGAGAGACAAAAGACAAAGGCATAAAAGTGCTTCTAAACATTTGGAATGCTCCATAAATCCACTTGTTCTTTCTTGCTTCAGTCTAGAAGTTTAAAAGCCTTCGGTTTCGTAAGGGAAGAGTTGAGGCACTTACAAATTCACACATGCACTAAAAAGCATGGACAACGCAAGTTGTAATTGTATTAAATTATATAATTATATTTAATTTATATTAAATATATAATTAAATTATAATTATATTTATTATATTTATTATAAATTATAAACCTATCTTCACTTCCACACTATGCAAGTAGTAAATATATTCTATAGTCTCTTGTACTCCCCCTTGGCCTCTGCCCAAGCACATTTTTCCATGGTCTTTCAGCCTCGCCATCCTCTTTTTTATTTTAATAATTGCTCAGAAATGATCTGATGAAGAAGAAAATCAAGGACAGCCTTCTGCCTTCATCTCAAACTGTGGATGGGGGGGGAGGGTATAGCAGTCCCTAACTGATAGTGTCACAAGCAGGAAGGGGATGATCATGTAGAATAAATTATGTACGCCATTCCATATACAGTGATCTCCTTCAGAATGTTGGCAGAGAGCAATTTGCTCTCTTCCAAAACTGCTCAGAATCTAACATCTCCTAGAGTGCAATCCTAACCTGGAGCTATACTATGCCGGCAGTTAGGCCAGCAAAACTGGACTGGCACAAGGGCCATTGTAAAGCGTGCTTGGACCACTCTAAGGGCAATCCTAGACTGCGCCGGAATAGTGAGGCCGGCTAGCCTGAGCCATATCCCAACACGGTATAGGTGAGTCTGGAGCCTGTCCGCGGCAAGGGCACGTTTGCACTCCTCGGATCTGTGCCTGCTAAACAGCAGGCGCAGATCCAAGGAGACGATGTGGCTCAAATCGGGGCCTCGCAGCCTCGCAAACTGGCTTAGGAGTCGGCCTTATGGCCGAATCCTGGGCCTGCCTCCTGGACGGCACATTTGTTGGGGGACCATCTGTTGTATATTAAAATGAATGAATAAATAAACCCTAGTGATACCATTGCATTTAGAGTTGTAGGTATGATTTTGTAATTTATTCTGTATGGTCTGATACAGAAGGAGGTGCATCACGAGGGTGACAAGCTAACCTCCCACACCCTAGTGAAGCCCCTGGGGGTGACATGTCAATGTATGCCATATCCTAACCCCTCCTTCAGAAAACAGCCATGCCCCTGACACCAGAAAACTGCCATGCCAGAAACAGAGCTGGCATAGGTAGGGGTAACCTCATAGGAGACAATGGAGAAAGGAAAAACATTCTAAAACTGTATTTCCTGTTGTTCCCAGCCCTGCCCACTTTCTTGTGACAGAGCATTAGAGACTACGTTTGTCAGCCAATCACAACACACCAACCGTAGATGCTGTATAAGTCATAAGAACATAAGAAGAGCCCTGCTGGATCAGGCCAAAGGCCCATCCAGTCCAGCTTCCTGTATCTCACAGCGGCCCACCAGGTGCCCCAGGGAGGCATGAGACAACAAGATGCTTGCATCCTGTTGCCACTCCCCTGCACCCAGTACTTTGAAGTAGCCTACTACTAATGTAAGTAGGTTGCAGAATCCATCATTGCCTATAGCCCATGATGAACTTTTCTTCCAGAAATCTGTCCAATCCCCTCTTAAAGGCATCTAGACCAGATCCCATCACCACCTCCTGTGGCAAAGAGTTCCACAGATTAACCACCCACTGGGTAAAAAAGTACTTCCTTTTATCTGTTTTAACTCTCCCAAACCTCAGTTTTAGCAGATGCCCCCTGGTTCTGGTGTTTGGAGAGAGGGAAAAGAACATCCCTCTATTGACTCTATCCCTTCCGTGCATAATTTTGTATGTCTCGATCATGTCCCCCCTCAGGCGCCTTTTTTCTAGACTGAAGAGCCCCAAACGCTGCAGTCTTTCTTCATAAGGGAGGTGCCCCAGCCCCATAATCATTTTTGTCGCTCTCTTCTGCACCTTTTCCAGCTCCACTATGTCCTTTTTGAGGTGCAGCGACCAGAACTGGACACAATATTCCAGGTATAGCCTTACCATCGATTTGTATAATGGCATGATAATATTGGCTGTTTTATTCTCAACCCCTTTTTAATTACCCCAAGCATGAAATTGGCCTTCTTAATTGCTGCTGCACACTGGGTCAATACCTTCATTGAATTGTCCATCAGCACCCCAAGACAGACACAGCTCACAGACAGCTCAACACCCATAAGCCTAAAGGTGAAGTTTTGGTTTTTTGCCCCAAATGTGCATCACTTTACACTTTTCCACACTGAAATGCATCTGCCATTTTGCTGCCCATTCCCCCAACTTGGAGAGAGCCTTCTGGAGCTCTTCACAATCCCTTCTGGTCTTCATCACCTGGAAAAGTTTTGTGTCATCCGCAAACTTGGCCACCTCGCTGCTTATCCTTGTCTCCAGGTCATTTATGAACAAGTTGAAAAACACCGGCCCCAAGACAGATCCCTGGGGCACTCCGCTTTTTACCTCTCTCCATTGTGAAAATTGCCCATTGACCCCCACTCTCTGTTTCCTGGCCCTCAACCAATTCTGAATCCATAAGAGGACCTGCCCTCTTATTCCCTGACTGTGAAGTTTCTTCAGCAGCCTTTAGTGGGGACTGTGTCAAACGCCTTCTGAAAATCCAGATATATGATATCCACAGGTTCACCCACATCCACGTGCCTGTTGACCTTTTCAAAGAATTCCGAAAGGTTCGTGAGGCAAGACTTACCCTTACAGACCATGCTGACTTTCCTTCAGCAATACTTGTTCCTCTACGTGTTTTAGGATTTTATCTTTGATGAGGCTTTCCACCATCTTACCTGAAACAGACGTTAGGCTGACTGGCATGTAGTTTCCCCCTTCTCCCTTTTTTAAAGATTGGCGCGACATTGGCTATCCTCCAATCCTCTGGCACCGAGGCTGTTTGAAGGGACAAGTTGCATACTCTAGTTAAGAGGTCAGCAACTTCGGTCTTTAGTTCCTTAATAACTTGGATGTATCCTATCTGGGCCTGGTGACTTATTTATATGTAGTTAATTAATTTGATCTAAAACATCTTCTTTATTAACCATTATCTGATTTAATTCCTTAGTTAGGAAGGGCTGTTCGGGTTGCGGTATCCGCCCAAGTTCTTCTGCCGTGAAGACGGACGCAAAGACCTTGCCAGGAAAGGAGGAGAAGATGTGTGACACAGGGCTATACCTCTCCGGCCTCTCAAAGGGGAACTTTGGTGATATAATAAGAACTATAATGAGAGGGCCCTTGGAGCACAAAGGGAGCACTTTACACAAGCAATCTCTTGTCTCTCACAATACGTAGGGCAAGGTATTTTTGACACAGGCAATCTGCCCCAGGAGAATTCCACACAAAAACAAGCACACTAATAATGCACCAATGTCTCACTGACGGTGTGTCAGGGTTTCCATGGGCACTGTTGTGACTGGGAAGGGTTGTGCCAGTAATTCTGGTAGGGTTGTGCCAGTGTGCCATTGCCTCGTCAGGATTTGGATACCGCAGTTGGTCTGCCATCAGGGCATCATCCGATAGGATTGGGCTCCTAGTTAAATTTATTATAGTCCAGTGGCTCTCAAACCTCTTAGCGCCGGGACACACTTTTTAGAATGACAATCTGTCCAGGACCCACCAGAAGTGACGTCATGGCAGGAAGTGCTATCATTGTGATGCCAGAGCCTGCTGCTTTCCTAAGACATAAGACATAAGACATAAGACATAAGAAATTTATTTGTCATTACACTCACAACTGGGTGCAACGAAATGAGGTGCTCTTCCCCAAGGTAAAACTGGACAACACCAAAACTAAAATATGCACAATCAACCATACAACAATCACTTATACAAATATAAATACCCCATTGCTCCCAGCAATTTAAATTCCACAAAAACTTATGACCCCGCATTTAAACTCAATACTGCACTTGGGTAAAAACTGTTTCTGAATCTGCTCGTCCTTGCTTTCAATACCCTAAATCTCCTTCTCGATGGTAATAGTTCAAAGAGCTGATGTCCCGGATGAGAGGAGTCTTTCAATATATTAGATATCTTCCTCTTGCATCTATTTTTATACAGTTCTTCCAAAGAGGGGAGTAAACAGCCAATGATGTTTTGGGCCGTCTTGATCACCCTTTGAATTGCCTTTTTCTCTGCCACTGTGCAGCTCGTGTACCATACACAGAGACAGTAGGATAATATGCTCTCAATTGAACTCCGATAGAAGGTGATTAGCAAACTCTCAGCCAATTGTTGCTTTCTAAGAATCCTTAGAAAATACAACCGTTGTTGTGCCTTCCTAATTAAAGCAGTGGTGTTCGCACTCCAAGTCAGGTCATTAGTTATGATGGTCCCAAGAAACTTACATTCAACCACCTGTTCCACACAAACTCCATCTATATACAGTGGCTGAATGTCTGCTCTTTTTTTCCTATAGTCCACTATAAACTCCTTGGTTTTTCGGATATTAAATAGAAGATTATTTTCTTTGCACCAGCGGGATAGCTGTAATACCTCATCCCGATACGCAGACTCATCATCCCCGGAAATAAGTCCTACTAATGTAGTATCGTCCGCAAATTTGATAATCCTATTATTGGGATGGTTATTGGTGCAATCCGATGAATAAATGGAGAACAGTAGTGGACTAAGGACACAACCTTGTGGAGTGCCAGTGCTGAGTATCTTGTCAGTAGAGATGTAATCATTCAGTTTAACTCTTTGTGGACGATTTGTTAAAAAATCCCATATCCATAAACAGATAGAATCTGGAAAATCTAGATCTTTAAGTTTGGCTATTAATCTGTGTGGTATGATGGTATTAAAAGCAGAACTAAAGTCCGCAAACAGCATTCTTACTTAATTCCCTTGTGTTTCCAAATGGGATAAAGCCATATAAAGCACAGTATTAATCGCATCCTCAGTTGATCTATTTTCTTTGTAAGCAAACTGAAGCCCATCAAAGGAATCAGGAAGGCAGGAGATAATGTATTTCCGAACTAGCTGCTCAAAGCACTTCATTAAGATTGAAGTTAGTGCCACCGGCCTATAATCATTTGGACTATTTGTAGGCAACTTTTTAGGCAGTGGAACGATGATGGAAGCCTTGAGACAGACAGGAACTGCACATTGTGTCAGGGATCGATTGAAAATTACAGTCCAAACCCCGGCTAGCTGATCAGCACAGTCTTTTACCACCCGACCAGGAATTGAGTCGGGTCCAGCTGCTTTTCTGGAGTTAACCACCTTCATTGTCTGTCTCACATCCAGCTCATTCACAATGAAGGGGGGACACTGCTGAGTAAATGATGGCAAACGAACAGGTACAGTTTGATCGATCTCGAATCGAGCGAAAAAGTTGTTCAACTCCTCAACCACCTCCACGCCACCGCCCGAAGAAACCTTTTTTGCTTTATAGTTCGTTAGTTGTTGAACCCCCTGCCAAACTTGCCTCATGTTATTGCTGAGAAAGCAGTCTTCAATTTTCCTCTTGTATTCGGCCTTAGCTTGCTTTATGCCTCTCCTCAAGTTCGTTCTTGCTGCACTGTAGTCTAGATCATCCCCAGACTTAAAAGCCTTATTTCTTGCATACAACAGGCGTCTAACCTTCCCGGTCATCCAAGGTTTTTGATTAGGATAAACCCGGATACGTTTCTCCACCGTGACAGTGTCAATACAGTGTGCCATATACCCTAACACCGCAGCCGTATGTTCTTCCAGATCAGGATGATCAAAAACTTCCCAGTTTGTCTGTTCAAAGCAGTCCTTTAACTGCTCCATTGCTCCCTCCGGCCAGCTTTTCACTGTCTTGACTACCGGCCCTGACTGTTTTCTCAGCGGAATATACTCCGGAGCCAGAAACAGGGACATGTGGTCAGACTGACCCAAATGTGGTAATCGTAATACCCTGTATCCATTTGCAATATTCGTGTAGACCTTATCTAAGATGTTCGACCCCCTAGTGGCACACCTTATATGTTGATGGAATTTAGGGAGGACTACACGTAGGTCTACATGACTGAAGTCTCCTGCAATAATGTATACTGCATCCGGAAATTTGCTTTGCAAGTTGCCAATTTCATCGCCCAGATGACCCAGCGCCATATCCGCATTTGCATCCGGTGGAATATAAACAACAAGAATAATAACAATACTAAATTCCCGTGGAAGGTAGAAAGGTCTGCATTTGACAGACAGATATTCCAGCTCCAAAGAGCAATGATGTGTTATAATCTCTGAATTTGTGCACCAGCTCTCTCTAACAAACATGCACACTCCTCCTCCTCTGCACTTCCCCACATTCCTGTCCCTGTCCAAACGATGTAATAAAAAGCCTTCCATATCAATAACAGTGTTTGGAATAGTGGGGTTAAGCCAGGTTTCAGTGATTAACAGCACGCAACAGTTTTTCACAAACTTGCTTGAGGAGACCTGTAACCTTAAGTCATCCATCTTATTTGCTACTGATCTGGCATTAGTCAGAAAGAGACTTGGGAGCGGTAACCGCTTTGTTTGTTTTTGCAGCCTGTATAAAACACCAGCCCTACAGCCCCTTTTCTTCTTCCTCTCCTTTCGTCTTCTTTTCCTTCTCACTCTCTCTCTCTTACCGGAATTACAGTCCACAGAGACTGTGACTGCAGTCCTAAGACTGCAGCAATAAGTTGAATTCTTTTCAGCCATTTTCCAGTAGCAAAGTAAACGAGAAAGGAAAAAAGTCTATTTACAACCTTGACACAAGCAAAACAACCACACAGCCCTCCCCCTTTCCAGCATCCCATCTTCCCATATTTTCAATATGGCTGCCGTAGTTGCTACTCAATCCACTTGAAATTGGTTCTCAACCCACCGACCCACAGTTTGAGAAACACTGTTATAGCCTATTAATGGCTTGTTGTTGTTGTTCAGTCGCTAAGTCGTGTCCGACTCTTCGCGACCCCATGGACCACAACACGTCAGGCCTCCCTGTCCTCCACTAGCTCCCTGTCCTCCACTAGCTTCCAGAGTTCGCCCAATCCCTGTCCTCCACTAGCTTCCAGAGTTCCTCCCTGTCCTCCACTAGCTTCCAGAGTTCGCCCAATTTCATTAATGGCTACAGTAGATCATATTCAGGTCTTTTTTAAAGAGATAGGATCATAGTTCTCTCTGGGACCAAGTGAAGATAAGCTTGCTTGGTCTTGAACTGTTCTTGTTGTAGGAGGCAGAGAATAGAATAGGGGAGGGGCAGCAGTTTGAACATTCTCTTCCATAGACCTCTTTCTCTTCTTTCTAATGTCACTGCTCCCATCTTTATGGCCACTGCACGACTTTCACTCCAGCAAATATGAAATACATATGCACATATTACCCCTGTTTTATTTATTTTCACAGACAAAGAGAGTAGGCTGTGCCCGGGTGAGTGAAGCATACAGCGTTGTTTGATTATTCTTCAGAGTAAAAGTGCTATGCAACTGTCGGAATATTATTATTCCATGGCACAAACTCCCATTTAAAGTCAGCAGGAGCCATGTGATTTAAAGCCGCGAGAAGCTATTTGATCGTTTACTCCTAATTTGCAAATTTATGAAGCAAATCTCCCGTACCTGGTGATTAGTCCCTTTGGCAGCAAATTCCCATGCCATGAAAACAGAGGCAGTCATGTACACATATTGTAACGCGCCCTGTGTGAGTGGCTGAGGTCTCTGAGTCACAGGCCAAAAATAATGCACTGCCTTGAAACAAGGTTTGTTCGTTGATACAAACTGACAAAAGCCAGTAAACTTTAAGGTGGCCCTGTCAATGCGGGACTAAAATTAAAGCAGCCAGCCAGCTGTGTTTTGGCCAGCAGAGGCAAAGGGTACCCTTTCATACCAGCAGTGCTGGTGCCAATCTTTGGGAAACGGACATTTGAAAAGACGATCCTGTCTAGTCCAATAGATCAGGCAGTCAGGAGTGCGATATCTTAACATCTCCCTGCTTCATTTATTTCAGGAATGAACCAGAAAGGAAGAGTATTCATTACCGCAGAGCTGTCTAACGGCCTGAACCTGTCCTGAGCTGGGCCAGAGTGGGCAGCAGTGCTGGAAAAGCCTCCACTGCATTCTATGAGCCAGCCAGGGACTCGGCAACAACAGAGAGGGAAGTGGAACTCTTTTTTACTTACCTGCTCCAGCTCTTTGGCTGGCAAAAATCAACATCAGTCCAAGGGGACGCGTCGAGCCTGGGCCAGGGTCATAGGTTATCAGTGCCCCACTGCCACCAATATCTGCCCCATCCTGCCCGCGATACGTCCCTGGCTAGTCCTGATCCCTGCCCAAATCATCCCCCAGAATACCCCCTCTGTTACTTTACTTGCTCCAGAGGGGGCTCCGAAGGTAGCTGCTATACACCCAGGGCCACCAGCCCTTTCTGCTGGTGGCCCTGGCCTGCAGGCCATCTCAGCAGCTGCCGCAGTGGTGGCCCAGGCTTTGCACTGATAAGAGCGCAAGTTCCAACAGCTCAAGCCCCAGATAGGATTGGGCCATTTCAATTTGTGCCATACCTGTTACCAGGACTTGTGACCATTGAACTTTTATTCCGACAGTTATCCCAACAGATGGACCATACAGTTGAATGTTGCTGCTGCCACTGCTGCATTGTATATTCTTAGCAAAACATGGCTATGGGAGGATGTTATGGTAAACAATTGCACTTCAAAATTTGCCATTACACCTGGAAAGCATTTTATATATGGTTAGATAAATAATGTTATAATTGAAATAGGTAAAGGTTTCTCCACGACCGAATGGTCTAGTCATGTCCAACTATAGGGGGCGGTGCTCATCTCCATTTCAAAGCCTGTAGAGCCAGCGTTTTGCCCAAGGACACGCTTCCGTGGTCATGTGGCCAGCATGACTCTATGCCATGGCGCACGGAACGCCGTTATCTTCCCACCGAAGTGGTCCCTATTTATCTACTTGCATTTAGGTGCTTTTGAACTGCTAGGTTTGCAGGATACACACACACACACACACACACACACACACACACACACACACACACTGCCTGGCTCTGCTTGGTTGTTTACTTCCCATTTGCAAATTTATGATGCAAATCCCCCATACCTGGTGATTGGACCTCTTCAGCCTCAATTCCCAAGCCACGAAAAGAGAAGCCACATATATACATACTGTACATATTAGAATTAGATTTTTGATTTGAAGGAAGTTATACTTGGTAAGAAAGAATGTAATAATCAGATGCGTAAACTCAATTGTAAAATTGCTGAGAACTGACAGTTACCTAATATGTTTTCCCTGTAACCCCTTCCCTATGTATTTTTCTTTCCTAACCCAGAACTAAAAGATTACATAATAAAACATTTATAAAAAAAATTTGCCATACACCAATCCTTCTGACTGCAAGTGCTCCATACATATTGGTAATGGCTGATGACATCTTCAAAGTCAAAGGAGAACTCAGTCATACATGCAGGGTTCAGGTACGAGAGCTGCTTATTCTCTAACACTGCAATTAGAAATAACATGATTGAAAAAGACTCACCTTGCTCAACATTTGTTTTGTTCCAATGGCTGCTGCTACTTTTTAACATTATTATCCTTTCTCAGCCTGATTCACACATACCACCTGTGGGCCCCTAAGAGGCTCCTCCTTCTTCCACCTGGGGAGAGAGTTCTGTCATAAAATATGGGTAGGCAACCTACGGCCTGTGGGCTGGATCAACCTCCTACCTGAAATCATCTGGCCCATAAAAAAGATACATCCCCCCCAGCCCACAATGGTCCTAAAAAGCATCCAAGTTTGTAAATCTATCTCTGTAAGGCTTATCATGTAGGCAGGGCAAAGGCAGAAGCTTCCCTCGAGAATTATTCTCCAGCCATGTGTCTCTTTGCACTGTGCTTCTTTGCACTGTGCCTCTCTCTTGATTCTTAACTTGATAGCCTAATTGGGAGATTCACATATGAATATCAAACTGTGTGTGTTCTTACTATTGATGGACCCCACATTTAGCTTCTGTGGGGAAGATGGGGTGATACTGTGTGCCTGTGGCCTACCTGCTGCTGCTGCCTCCTCTATCCTTCTCTGCCTCTCCCCAGTGCTTTCTCCTCGCCTTTCTTCTCCACCATCCCCTTCTTGGCTCTTCCTCTTTGTCTTTCTGGCCCTTTTCTGGCCTGTCATTTCCTTTCCTTCTCAGCACTTGCTCCTTCCCTGCTTCTCTCTCTCCTGGGTTGCCTTGTCTCACCTTGCCATTTTGCAAAGCTGATTCATCCCTTCTCTGACTCCTTGATCTCCACCTCTTTCTGCCTCTCTTTCTTGAATCCTCTGCCTGGCTCTGCTTGGTTGTTTACTTCCTATTTGCAAATTTATGATGCAAATCCCCCATACCTGGTGATTGGGCCTCTTCAGCCTCAATTCCCAAGCCACGAAAAGAGAAGCAATAACATCTGCATGCTGTTACAGCTCCCTTCCAGAGGGGTTTTGAATCCTGTGAGTCACAACCAAAAATAATACAGAAGATGAGAGTGTGTTCAAATTTAGTTAGACAAGGATGTGGACAAAGTGCATCCTCCAACGCCTATGACATAGGAAGCTACCTTGGTTAACCTGGGTCAGGATTGTTTACATTGATTGGCAGCAGCTCTCCAGAGTTTTAGACAGCCCTATCTAGAGATGCCAGGACTTGAATCTGAAATCTGCAAGGGCTCTACCGCTGAGCTCTGGCTCCCCGCACAAAACTGGGTATTGTCAGCCCAATCTTAATTTAGGGCACAATCCTAACCTGGAGTTAGGCAGGTGCAGTTAGGCCAGCAACGTTTAGCCAGCACAAGGGACACTGTAAAGTATGTTTGGAGCACTCTTGGAGTCAGAGAGGCCAGCACACAGACATGTGCCATCCTCCCTGACTCCGAGAGTGGTTCAGACATGCTTTACAGTGTCCCTTGCACTGGCCAAACTTTGCTGGCCTAACTGTGCCGTATTCCAGGTTAGGATTGCGCTCTAAATCTCCATGTGGCAATGCACATGGATTTTTGGCTGCTGGAGGTCTCCTTGGGATAAGGGGACATTTATTCTCTTGCCCCGGGAAGCTGCTATGGGACAATTCAAATCTGGAATCTCCAGAAGCTGCTATGGGACAATTCAAATCTGCACCAGTGATATCATTGGTGCAAGTCCACATTGACCCGTGCAGATGGATCAGGCCCAGGAAGAGAGTAAGAATTTGGTGTTCGCAGCTGCTGAACACACCCTCTTCTCAGGTCCAATCCTTTCACACACACCCTCCATCTCCTCCCAGTTGTGGCATTCCCCTGACCCTTTTCCGCCCCTACCTCACATCCCTCTGCCCTGAACATCACCACTAACCCTTGCTGGGCTTCCCTGCCATTGAAGACTATAGAGAAACTTTGTCTAGTCCAAAGGAGAACAGCTAGATTGTGAACTGGGACTTGCCTGTAAGAACATCTCAACAGCTCTGGCACTGTTTCACAAACAAACAAACAAACAAACAAACAAACAAGTCATTATCAAAAAAAAAAGTTTGGTTTTGGAGAGATGGGGTTTGAAAAAAACAACTTGGGTCACAAACCTAACCTGGAGTTAGGCCGGCACACATCATTTGTGCCGGCAGAGAAGTATTACAAATGCACCATAAAGCACGTTTGGACTGCTCTCGGGGCCAAGGAGTGGTGCATATCCATGTGCTTTACAGTGCATTTGCAACACTCCTGAACTGGCACAAATGACTTGTACTGGCCTAACTCCAGGTTAGGATTGCACCTGCAGTAAGCAAGTTCCACCTTCTCCAACTTCTTTGTAAAAAAAAAAAGTCAAATATTGTTTTGAAACAAGATAATGTTATTACGTTCAGGGATTTGTCTTGAAAGAATTCCAGGAGAAGTAATAATAAAAATGTGTTGCATACTATCTAGTCCATAGTTAGTATAATCGGACTTCTGCAAAACATGAACTGGGGGTGGGGGAATCTTGTTTATACAGCTAAAATAAGTTAGTATCCAGAAAATACCTACAGGTTTTTGTTTTTGTTTTTAAAAATAAACTTGACTTTGCACACAGGTGTATGAGGAGTTTTTTTTGAAATAGATCTAACAATGTTTCTGAGAGCGCAATCCTAACCTGGAATTAGACAGGCATAGATAGGCCAGCAAAGTTTGGCTGGCACAAAGGACACTGTAAAGTATATTTGGAGCACTCTTGGAGTCAGAGTGGCCAGCACACAGACGTGTACCATCCTCCCTGACTCCAAGAGTAGTCCGAACATGCTTTATGGTGGCCCTTGTGTTGACCAAATTTTGTTGGCCTAACTGTGCCGGCCTAACTCCAAATTAGGATTGCACCCAGAAATTATGTCAGTTAAGATATTTTCCTGAAGTACACGCTAACTTGTGGGCTTTTTGTTTTTTGCAAAATTCTCCACGAGCATGGCGACTACCTCTGCTAAAATAGAGCTCTCCCGCAGTCTATGAGTCTTTCACTATCTCTGAAGAATTTGTCAAGTCTTATCATGATGTGGACTTTATACACAGTCTTCCCTGTCATCCTACAGCTGGCAACATTCGGTTGAAATTCTCATCGCATGCCTCAGGGCAGAGCTGAGCCTCTCCGCTACATCGGACATTCCTTTTTCTGAGACAGCACTTGTGGCTAAACACTTATGGAGGCTTAATTCCTATTAGCAAGAGGGGATTTCCACTGGGTGTCGTGTTTCACTCTAGTGAATGCACCTTGAACAAAGTTCAGTGGCAACTTTCTGCAGGACTGAATTAAGTTCCTCCTCATGTTGAAGCACATATGGGCTTCACCTGTTTGTAATACAATATTCCTGTTGGCTCTCAGCCCTTATTCTGCACTACTGTCTATCAGTCTCTAACTCAAGTATCTATAGGGCCAGCCCAGAAGGTGCAAACACTTTCACAACCCAATCCAGAACTGCCTGCCTGCCAAAAGGCTACCACTGCGTCCAGCGGCAACAAGGCAGCTGCTGGAGTTTCGCCGAGAGAAAGGGACATTTGTCCCCTTTCTCCGGAGAAAACCGTCACCCACGATGAGGCTTCACGGCTTACCGCTGGCTATTTTGCTGGTGGTGATTACAGCAGCCCCATGTTGGCTTGCCCAGGCCTCTGCCAGGGATAAGATCTGGCAGTGGAAGCCACTGTCGGGTCCCACCCCTCATGACGCTGCCCTTCCCTTCCCCCCCACCAAGAACTCCCTTCTGTCCTGCCCCGAATCCACCCAACACCTGTGAGGGGTAATCTTATCTCTTGCCGATGTCACATTAACGCCTGTGGGCGGCGAGGGGCTGGCAGTGCCGCTGCATGGGCGGTAAGAGCTTCTTGCCTGTGTTACATGTGCCTTACAGCTCTTTTATGACACCAGCATAAGCAGTGCACTTGTACCTCACACGCTGGAGGATTCTGGATTGAGCCCTCAGTCTTTTGCGTAATTACCTCAATCACATTAAAATCCGAAATAGGGGACCACCTTACCAGGAACAACTAACAACCCAATCCTATGGTGCCGAGCCACCATTGGAACAGCAGTGCCAAAATGGCTACCACAGCCATCCTATGGCTGCCATAACAGCAGGAGTGCCACCAGTACAGGTGACACAACATTCATCCCCTTCCACCGAGTAAGGGTGCTGGCCTGCCAATGGGCCTCCTCAGGTTATACTGGCTATTTTGCTGGCACAGACTTGAAGGTACCAGCAGTTCCCACCCCGCTCTGCCGCTCCCCCACTTACTTCCACCTTCTCCATGCCCCAAAAGAGCTCACCACTGGAGGCGGTGAGAATTACCACCAGGCGGCTCCGCATCAACTCCTCCAGGCACGGGGGGCGGTAAGACCATTGGCACCAGAAGTGCTTTTTGACACTTTTGAGCTTACAGCTGATGCTGGCCCAGTTACGATTGGGCCCTCAAATACCACAAAGGAGTGAGCAAGTTCTCAAGTTCTGGAAACCTCCTGATACTTTAGTTGATTCTGGGTCAGCGGACTGAGAGTGCAATCCTAACCTGGAATTAGGCCGGCACAGTTAGGCCAGCAAAGTTTGGCTGGCGCAAGGAACACCATAAGGTATGTTTGGACCACTCTCAGAGTCAGAAAGGCCAGCACACAGACGTGCACCATGCTTCCTGACTCAGAGAGTGGTCCAAATATGCTTTATGGTGGCCCTAGTGCTGGCCAAACTGTGCTGGCCTAACTCCCGGTTAGGATTGCACTCTGAGGCTGGGAAGGGGTTAGAATTTTGCAGATACCACGGCTGCTGAACCTGCTCCCTTCCTGATCCCAATCTGTCGTCCTCCCAGCCCCCATCTCTGCCTTGTTCCACCCACCCCACTTACCTCTTATCCCTGTATACACTTACATCTGCTTGCAGGCATTCAGAGTTTGCTGGCACATGAAGTTGGCCACTCACTTCCTCCAGCAGTGGTCAGGCCACACTCTCCAGCATGTCGCCTTTTGCCTAGCGCTGCCGGAACACACATTTCAGTAGCAAAACCATACAGCACCAATAGGATTGGGCCTTTAGTGCTAGCCATACTTTGAAACAGATACTGTATATTCTGTATTATTTTTTGGATCTCAGTTTTTCTGCTGTCTTTCAGGCTGTGTCTATACCAATTGAGAACCAGCTAATAGGAATGAATGATCACTCTAATGATAATTTGTAATAGGTGTTTGATTAATCAATAATCAATAACATAACAATAATCATAACATCCTGGGTCTTCTATGTAATAATAATAATAATAATAATAATAATAATAATAATAATAATAATAATACTTGGATTTATATACTGCCTTTCTTAGGTCACCAGATTTCTCTGGTGACTATAACTCAAGGCGGTTTACATGGGCAGACTTTATTCAGAAACCCGAAGGTTTTTACAGTTTATACAGAAATGTTCTATCTTTCAAGAACTACACACATACAGATGGATCTTTCTGGATTTAGTCCTTCTTTCTGGCCACCCGTTTGTCTTCTTGGTGGCTGATAAACATCCTCCCTGCTCCCACCAGAGAAGCGGCTGAACTTCGGCACAACTCCCCCTCACACAAGGCAGCCGAAGCTCAGCTGTTAATCAGCCGCAATTAACGAGGTCTGCCGCTCACAGAGACTTCCGGCTGTCCCGAACTGGCGACCTTCAGATCTTCAGCTCTTATCTTCAGGCAAACAGAGGCATTAACCCTCTCGACTAAATCTTCTGTACAGTATTTGGTTTTGACAGTTTAAGGATAATGGCATGTTTTCTTATAGCTAGTGTGCCAGTTGTGAATACTCAACCTTAATACACACAGGGCACAATCCTAACTTGGAGTTAAGCCGGCACAGTTAGGCCAGAAAAGTTTGGCTGGCACAAGGACCACCATAAAGTGCATTTGGGCCACTCTCGGAGTCAGGGAGGATGGCACACATCTGCATGCTGGCCTCTCTCACTCCAAGAGTGATCCTGATGCGCTGTATGGGAGCCCTTGTGCCAGCCAAACTTTGCTGGCCTAACTGTGCTGGCCTAAGTCCAGGTTAGGATTGCGCAGGCACATGCGCGTGCGCACACACACGCACACACTCATTTGAGCCTGTTCACTTTAGCTGAGGAAAGGAAGCGAACAGGGATGCTGTCACTCTTTTGTTTTGCTGCTTAGAAAGCCTTTAGGGGAAAGGCTTTGATTTGAGTCTGTCTTATTCCTCAAAGCCCTTTTGTTGCTGAAAGGAGCTGAACAGTGAAAAGTGGTCTGGTCCGGTTTTCAAGCAATGCTGAAAACTGAGCTAGCCTTGAAAGCTTGGATTCTGACAAGCTCGTTCAACCAGCCCTCGGCATGCTAGAGGGCAAAGAAACACATGCAGCCACTGGCAATGAGGCAGCACCTGTGGGGCCCTGCGCACTGAAACATGTTTTTAGCACCGGTATAGTTGAAGCCCCCTGAATCATCTGTAGATATTCCAGATATAGATCCACCAGCAGAATAAGCCTGCAACCCTTTATACGCTTACTTGGGAGTAAATGTCATTGAGTTTAGTGGAACATAATTTCTCAGTACTGTAGACATGCATAGGATTGTGCTGTAAGACAAAAAGGGTTTCTCTACCCCAAATTGTGAATTAAGGTAAGGAAGAGTGTGGGGGAATTCTAACAGGAGCTTATGATTACATGGGGGGGGGGAGAATAGGCTCAGTTCCTGAGCTTGTGTATATTGTTGTAGAATTATCTAATTCCACCCCTATTTTATTTCACTTTCATTTTATTTTCCCAGTAAAGCTGATGCTATGATCCTTGTTGTTATGAGAAGGGTAAATGCCTATCCCAAGTAAGATATGTAACATGTCCAAGCCAATGTAAGTAATTTGAAGAGAATCTCGGTGATTGGCAGGGGTGCCACTAGAGGGATATGGGCAGTACTCAGGGGGGACGATACCAAAATGCCCGAGCCGCCTTCAGCACTGATATGACTGCAAGAATATAGAAGCTGCTCTGGGCCTAGCTGCTTCGTGCTCTCACCAGGGGCGTAGCTAAAGAAGTGCAGGGGGGTGCAATTGCACCAGGTAACAAGCTTTAGGGGAAACAAGCTGAACTTGACATTAGTAGCCAAAATTGTGAAAACCTTGGTAAGTATGAATAATACCATCATGTTATACATCAATGGAAAGGTAATTTAATGCAGAATGCAATGAAACAAACCAGAGTGTAATATCTTCATCAAATGTTATGGCCAAAAAAACAGAGAGAACAAAAATAAGTCAGTGACATCACTTCCTGTTGTGACATCACTTCCGGGGCAACATTTTGCTCTCTGCATTGGGCTCTACTTTCATTAGCTACGCCCCTGGTTCTCACCCATGCTTGGCCCTTCTGGGGACTGTTCATCCCTTTCCACTGGCTCCCATTGCCCAATTAGCCTGAGTTGAACTTTGGGACCTATCTGGGCCTGCCCAATCTCCTCCGCCAGCTTCTGTAGCTAATCTAGCTCAAGCTGCATGCTTGGCCCCTTCTTAGCCTGGCAAAGGAACTGAAGGGCCAGGTGGAGAAGGGGCCTGGAATCTGCCTTCAGTCTCCTTTCATGGGTGGTGGGATTTTCACTTAAAATCACTTAAAATTTTCACTTAAAAAATAAAAAGATGGCAACCTGGAAGTTTGCTGGTGATGTGATGATGTAATTGCCAAACTTCCGGGTTGCCAAGGGAGTGGTGATGCCAAGACAGAGTCACAGGAAGGCTAGGTTGGTGCTGCCATCGTTTTATAGAAATTATTTTGCAATCAGTGGTTAATTTCTTCTTTGGAAAATGTAAATACTAAGACTGGTATGATAGAATTACAGATTTCATGAATGAATGCATACCACTACTCTGTTTTCTTTTGGCATTTTCAGGCCGTGTGAACTCTTCCTCAGATCTTGCATGCATGTTATTTTATCAACCATTTTATCAACTACTTCTAGAGTCTGCATTTCAGCCATCATGGCTCCCCACCCACTTCACGATAAAAACAAATTGTAACAATGACAAAAGCAATAAGAATAAAATATCTTGAAGAGCACAGGAGTTGCATATAAAATGTCTCAGGGTTAATCTGGGTAGGGCAGAAAAAAATTCTTGCCTGAAAGGCTGGAAAGCCACTGCCAATCTGTGTTGATGAATTTGACAAGTCAAGGAAGGGTCTGATTCGGTATAAGGCAGCGTCTTATGTTTCCCTCTCACGTGCAGATGAAACACTCAAGCAAATCCATACATGAAGCAAAGATTACTTGAGCCAGAAATGAGGAAATCTAAAGTACTTGAGGTCTATGCAGCTAAAATGGGCTCAAATCCAAGTGCTTTGTCTTATCAGAGGTATAAATCAGGCTGCCCAATTTGCAAAATAAGAGATTTCCACATGCATGTAAAGATTTTTTTTCTCATACTCCATGCCGAATCAGCAAATCAAAGAATAATAAATAAAGAATGCCAGTTGGAATGGCCTGCTGAGTCGTCATGACAAAACAATTTCTCATATTCTTGCGGTATAAGAAAATAGGTGATTTTAAGTTGCTTAAAAAAAATTTTTTTACAGAACCCAGCACAATTGCAGCAAGCTGCACAATAGTCGCAGCTATACTAAAGGATATGGTGCTAAAATGAATGAGCCATTCAAATTACATGTGGCTCACACCAAAATGTCACAGCCTTCGTCTGAAATGTGTACAACATTTATTTTCTGTGCAATTCATTAAATGATTTTGCACTTACAAGGACAGTTTTCCTTTTTCTGCATATTTCACTGACACATATTTCAGCAACAGCCAATTAAAAAAATACATGTAAGACAGGAGCACGCTATCTATTTGGGGCATGGTAGAAGGGCTCACCTGGAGCACTCTGCAGCAGAACCTTGCCTCTTGAAGCCTGCCGTCCATGCAAACTCAGCTAACATGTTTGCTCAAAAGTAAACCCTAGGGATGGCCCAACTTGATCTGCCCTCTGATGCCTCCACAGTCCATGCCATGATTCCCCCCCCCAATCACACAGAAAGAAAAAAAGTACTTAGCCACTTCACTCTTTCCTGCTAGATCCTTGTCAACAAAACAGGAAGTGCGAGTCATGCTGGGAACTCCCAATGTGTCCTGCACTTTTGGTTTCTATTATATGAGGAAAGAGCAAGATGAGTGAGTTGGATCACTTCTACCTGCATGGTGTTTTTAGCTGCAGTGATCTGCTTTCCTACTCCCTCATTTTACTCCTTTTTCATGCAGCCCCCTTAAGGGGACCCTGTGAGGAAGGAGCGGGGTGAGCGGGTAGGAAAATCAATTGGTGCAACTTAATTAGCATCAGGGCTAGAGGAAGGTAGCAGCAGACTCAGGGCAAAGGCACCCAAGTCTGCAATAAAAATCAATGTGAGCTGCATCATTCGCTTCATGAGTAAGCGCCATTGAGTTTAGTGTGACTTACTTTCAGATAAGTGTGTATAAGGTTGCAGCCTGAGTTGCACTGCAGGAGTGCCACCTGGGGCATAAGAGTTGCACTGCAGAAGTGTCACCTGGCAGCAATTGCCAGCTGATCCTCTAGGCCCAGCCTGGCTCTCCTAGACTTATAAAGTCTTGGCTCAGAGCTGGGCCATGAGTCTAAGCAACCTGTTCCTATGAGTAGCAGCAGACTCTGCCTGCCTGCCTGCTTGCTTGCCTGAAAAATTTCATTCTTCTTTCCCAGGATCCTGACCCTCAGGTCCCTTCCTGGCTCTGCCCTTGCATACAGTCCCTTGGATCCAAGGAGATTGACTGGAGACGGCATGCCTGTTTATTTAATAGGAGCCCAGTGAAGCCACCTCGAGTAGACAAAAATGGCTGACTCAGATCATCGCTGTGAAGGAGGATACTCAAAACAATCCTGATTCCAAGCATTTCAGATTGCTTTGCTCGTACTGTTTAGGACTGAATAAAAATAAAAACTTAAATAGAAGGTGGCGCGCGCCAGACGCACGGACTTCAAAATGTGAACGCGCACATGCATTCCTCACAGAGGGGGGAGGGGCGGGGAATAGAAACATTATTTGTAACCTTATTACCCGTATGCAGAACACGCAGGCATGATTGAAAAGGTTGATGTTGCAAGTTTACACTTGCAGGGAGATTTTTATTTGTGAATTCGCGGCAATCCTCCCTCACGGCGATGATCTGAGTCAGCCATTTTTGTCCACTTGAGGTGGCTTCAAGATAATGCCGTCATGCCGTCTCTAGTGAATTATATCTCTATGCTTGGATCCTGCTCTGCTTGTTCTGATCTCAACTCAGCTATTTAGACCACATCCTTGGCCCAGTATACCAAGCCCTGACCCCTCCTGAGGCCTCACATAATTTGAGCTTCACAGATCAGGCGAGATGGCCTGGAAAAAATTCTTCTGATTGGGTCTCAGATCAGGGAGGGCTCCTTTTGATTTGATAAATAAGCAAAAATGGAGTCTGAACTCCATTCATTTTGAAATCTCTTCTTTTTGAAATTCAAATTTCATTTGAAATTTGAAATGAAATGAAAATTAAAATTTTCATTCAAATTTTAAATTACAACTAAAATATATGAATACCCTACTTTCACTTCCAACAATGGTCACTTTTTTTTAGTTTCTTTGGGTTTTTTACCCCTTCATTTTATAGTTGTGCTTCATGCAGATAATGGTGCTGTTTGCCATATTCTGCTAATCCAGTCTCAACGTTTAGCCCTTGCCATACCACTTTGCCTGGTCCACCTATTGGAAGTACCATTGGAAGTAACTGGCAATGATATTGTCACCAGTTACTTCCAGACTGGGAGGCCAGACACGACGCGACAAACATGGGTAAGAGACTCGGGTTAGGAGAGGAAGGCATTTCTGAGCATGCGAAAAGTGCACAGTGGAACGCTGCCCACTGAGCTGGACCTTCTACTGCTACTTGTTGCATTGCACTAGTCTCACTGGCTAAAAACTCCTAAGTACATTCATTTTAAAGCAGTGTCTTATTTGTAAATTTTGAATACTGTATTTGGATTGAAAAATCTAAATTAATTCATCCTGTTTCTTATGTCAGAAAGTAATTAAATAAATTAAAAACTATTCTTGGGTCTTGCCTGATTTAAAAAAAATACTTTTGAAATGTTTTGAGACTTTTTGTTCAAATTGCTATTAAATTACTTGTGTAATTTAATAATAATAATCATAATACAGTTAAATTACTTGTGAAAAATTTGAGAGAATACGATGGTTATATACGTATTTTGCAAAAATAAACTTATTTAAACTTAGGTTCCTCAACCCTGCACCCTAAATAGATCTGCCCAGCCATGCAGAATGGTTCATTTGCATACTTTGCCTTTGCTTCTCTGTGATTAGTTTGCTTTGTGTATAATGCCTGATATTTTACTCATTAAAAAAGAGAGAGCAAGAGAGTGAGTGAGTGAGAGAGAGAGAGAGAGAGAGAGAGAGAGAGGAGAGAAAATGGTTCTTAGTTTTCCACCTACTTGGAGGCTCTGATGTCTTCAGAGGTGCAAGAAGGCCACAGTGTTGGCGCAGAGCCAAAACTGGCATTTCAGATTTCTACAGTTTACTGATTTGCAGTATTAACCATTTTGGTAAAAACTGTACCAAGATTCTGTTCCCCTTCATGGCTTTCATATAACTGATTCTATGGGGAACTGCTTTGAGTTACCACTTCTTTTTTCTGACAAGACTCCTCTGTCTTTAAAGGCAGGAAGAGAAGCTGTTGTGTGTTGAATATCTGCCCATTTGATCAAGATAAAGGCAATCATAAACTTCACCCAGGACAAACCTAGTCCTTTAAAAAATAAAAAAAAGCACGTTAAATAGCCGCAAGCTCAACTACTCTTCTATTTAAAAAAAGTCAGGCTAGTAAACATTGTGAAAAAAATGAGAACAAACAAAAGCCATCAAGAAGACTATGAGAAACTCAAAGGTCTAATTAAAGTCAAGCCAGTCTGGAGCTGTGTACTTAAGTTCAGACCTGGAATGGGGATTGTCCAATCCAGTGTTCCTGCTATCCATTGCTGGAACTGGGTACTTGAACCAGGGCTGGCCTATGGCCTCCTATTACCTGTGTAGGCACACCAAAGGCCATCCACCCAACCTTACAGAGGAGCGCGAATAGGTGTTTCAGCTGTTGGTCCTCCAGTTTTTCTTCAAAAAGTAAGAGGGAAACAGAATGGAAGAGGAAGTGTGAAGGACAGTGATGGATTAGATGACATGCCACTCTCTTCTCCTCTGCACTTCCTCTTTCATTCTATTCCTTTTCATGGAGGAGGAAGAGTGTAATCTTCTCCCTAAGGCGTGCCTTGGTCAGCCTCATGGATGGGCTGAGCCCAAGGATGCCCAAACAGAAGCCGCTACCTGGTGTCGCAAGTGTCTGGTGTGCCCTTCCACACTGAGAAAGAAATAAACAGCCCAATCCCATGGTTCCTGGCACCAAAAGGAACAGCTGCACCAAAATGGCCACCACTATATAATCTGGGCATGGGGAAGCCACCAGAGGTCTCCCTCCTCCCTTACTCCAAGTAAAGCCCTCTGCAATGGGTTTCTCTAATCTGCACCTGCTAAAATTGTGGGCACAGACTTAGGAGCTTTTAAGCCTGACCTGGGAGTTAGGATCTGACAGAGGAAGCCTCCACCCCCATCCCAGGCTTCTCTCTCCCCTTCCCACCCTTCCCACCCTTCCCACTGCTCAGAAGCCCTTCCTCCATGCCCTTCCGCTACCCTCCCTACACTCCCATGCTACTCAGTGCTCACCCTCGTATTGGCAGCAGCACAGGTGGCACAGAGCTTCCTGCTGGTGCTGCTTATTCCACAGGTGCCAAAAACATACTTTCTGCCATGTTTGTGCACCCAGTGCCTACAGTGGGCTGCAGTACCTGCATTGAAGCCCAATAGCATCTGGATCAGAGCTATTGCAATAAATATCTTGGTTTCCCCGTTTCTACTTTTGGTTTCTGGTTTCTACTACTTGGTTTCTACTTTTTGTCCATTTTCCTATATTTTACTTTTTCAGGCAGGTTTTGTCCTTTTGCCTGTATGAAACTCCATTCCTAGAGGGAAAGTGCATGGATTTGTGGATTGGACTTTTCTTCCTTCTGGAATGGCTACCATTCCTCCAGGATTGGCATGTGCAAATATTGGGCAAGGAAACCAGTTGTGTAGCTGGGGGGGGGGGGTGTCACAAGGACCACATAACCCTGGGTTGCATTCTCCTAGGGGCTCACAACTTTGACTACGCCACACCAAGGAAGGCTCCAGGGGTGGGTAAAACCTTCAACCACACCAAGAAATGCTGGGGGTCAGTTTCTGCCCATGCCCGAAGCCTTCATTGGCATGGCAAATTGGCCTCATTGGAAGTAATTGTGGTGAATCATCACATCACCACAATGACTTGGGGGGGGGGCGAAGGCCGACTGGCATGGCTACACCACTGAGGAGAAACCTGTCTGTCTAGGTCAGGGGCATAGGACAGAGTGACACAAGTGGATTCCACTCCTCCAATCAGGTAACAATGACATCATCAAAGCAAAGTTATCAGCCAATAGTACTGTAGGTGTTTGTTGTTCTCTGCCAGTCATCTGAGTGGCCCATTCATTGGGAGCTCAGAGAAGAGAATCCACTTGCTCACCTGTGTGAGAACTGGGGTTTCATTGAGCAATGTAAGTCGCTGTGGGAGCTAAGATCCAAGGTAAGACCCAGGTAAGTTTGGGAACCACTGCTTTAGAGTATCATCCCATCTGCTGGTTGATAATGGTTACTGCATTAATTTGCTAAAAGTTTTTCTTTGTGCATTCCAGCCAAGCTCAGGCATTTTCCATTAGCCTGCTTGTGCTTTTACTCTCCATCTTCTTTAGTCCCATTTATTTTACTTCCCTTTGGAAGGGAATGGGAATGATTGGAACTTCCAGCATTCACACCAAGCTATGGATGGTGAGGGGAATGGCTGATTCTGGGTGCCTTCATCCTGACCCTGCTACCAGCTCCCTCCAGTCTGCCTTGGGTGTACCCAGATTGATCCACTTCCCTGCCTATTTGCTTCTTCTTTGAATTGTCTCTTATAACTCACGGGGGAAAAGTAGGGAAGGTCAGGGGGGAAAATGCATGGGCAGTCAGCGCCCATGCTGACTTTATTGGTGGTGGTAAAAGGCTTTATAAACAAGGCTTTATAAAAAGGCTTTATACACTAAGATGAATCCTAGTGTAGAGACACAACTACCATGGAAGCAAGTTTTTGCATTCAATTCAGTGGAGAAGCCAGTTCCAGATGCTCATTCCTCTGCTTTCCCATTCACTCCATCAAAGTGAATATGGAAACCTTAACAGATGAGAGAACTCACCCAGAGCAGTGACTTTGGGGTATTGGTACTGGAGTGGTGACAATAATGTTTTGTCAAATCATTCTCATAAACCAAGTGGCCTTTTCCAATATGCATGCACCATAAGCTGAAACAATGTGTTTAAAATTAGGATGCCGGTTTGTCTGGGTTTGGTTTAAACTCCGATGCTTTCGTTTAAATTCTTCTCATACTTCCATGAAACTGTTTTGAGAGCAACTCAAGTTCTGCCTTTTTTGCAGATGATATTCCATGGGGAAATGCACAGGGTTCTTCTGACGTGCTGATATTGTAGAATGCAAAACTCCCCAATGGAATTGTATTTCCTATGTATACAGGCTCCTAAATATGCAATCTGCTCTGCAAATTACATCAGAATAGGCCTTCAATTTACACCATTGGTTGCTCTGGAAAATCTTTAAAATGGTACAGAAATGCCTTAAGCACACTGTAATCAAATGGTGTCTAGCTGTCTGATGAATTTGCTAAAACATGTATGCTTTTACCCAACTCTAGGAAGGAATTTTCCTCTGTTATTTTTACTATGAGATACTGCAAAATGTCGATACTACTGCATAATCATTGGATGTCAAATGCTGATGTTGAACAGTGGTTATTTACTGAATATTTGAAGAATATGTGCACTTACAGACTGAGAACAGAGAAAATTAGCAGAGAAATTGGGGGGAGCGTGACACATTCACTTCTGCAGGTCTTGGGAGCACTAAGCCAATTGAAGTCTGTAGCATAGAGATATGCATTGGCGCTAATGATTCCTCTAGCCAAAGTATGCACTAGACCAGTGGTTCCCAAACCTTTTTGCATCAGGACCCACTATTTAGGTACAACAACCTTTTGGGACCCACCCACCCCCAAGACATGGGCCAGAAGTAATGTCATTAAGCAGGAAGTGAAGTCATTGTTTTTAATAAATCACCCTTTTTGTAAGTTAAAAGAATTCCATGTCCTTTTTAGAATGTTCTGAATGCTTTGTATTGGGCAGCCCCAAACAAACCCCCAGGTTGGGCTGATGCTAACTGCTAGTGTCAGCCCAATGGCAACAGCACTGGCACAAGTGCACCGACCAGCACCCTTGCATCAGTGCTGCCGCCGTCGTTGTGAACCTGGTGGTGCGACACTCCTGAGCCAGCCAAGTCTGGCTGGTGCAGGGGCATTTCTGGGTAGGTGGAAGGTGGGAGGCAGAGTGGAACAGGTGGGTGGGCCGAGAGGCGTGCCGGCCCAGAGAGGGGGGTGGAGTTGGGATGCAGCCGTTAGCCAAATCCAACCCCGTCCCCAGGGCGCGTGGCCCTGATTTGGACCACATGCCTACACAGAGCTGTGCCTGCTAAACAGCAGGCACAGATCCGAGTAGCCCATCAGGGTGGCTGATGCCTACCTCGGGGTAAGAGCGTGAATGTGCCCTTGCCCTGTGAAGGCTCCAGACAGCTCCTAACGTGCGTAGGGACGCTGGCCGGCCTGCTCCAGCACAAGTTAGGATTGTCCCCAAAGTGACATCTGAGTTTTGAGTTCAGTGATTGATTCAGCACTGAGAACATTACATAGAACACATTGCGGCTTCTCTGTGCCATTGCTGATCAAGGTGGTAAAGTCAAATTTTAGTTAGCCTTCAGCCTTTAGCTCTTCCCTGTGTGCAGAGGCTTCCCTAAGCATGTATACAGAAACAGTGACTTGCCCGCTTAGAAAGAATCCAGGGAGAGACTTAATCACATGCATACTCACGCACCAAGACAAGCCCATAGCAAGGCCAATTTCCCTTCAGCCACAAGCATTGAGGAAGTGGCATTTTAATGGGGAAGCCTCTTCCCCAGCCAAAATGAAGCTCCCAGCCAAAATGGTAACCAGCTTTTAAAGATGGCTGCCCCAAGCTCTTCGCGACCCTCTACAAATTGGTTTGAAAGCCCCTTGGGGGTCCCGACCCCAAGGTTGGGAACCCCTGTACGAGAGCTTTGTGATTCTCCCTTGGAAGTATTGGGGACATCTACAGAAAAAATAAAATATGCCATCAAGCTAACCTATATTTTTCATTTCAAATATACAGTAGTTAGACACGATCATTTTGGATGTTTTGATTGTTTAGGAATGCAGCAGTGAGTGCAACTCACCAAGGAGCCTTCATGTTCTCATTAGTGGGACTTTGGCGAGAGCAAGGCTCTGTAGTTCATACCCTTCTGAGTTTTCTTGGCATTAATAATCCATGGAAAAGCTTGGTCATCCATGTCAGATAAAACAATCCCAGCATCTTGTATTTCTGGTGAACTTCTTGTTTATTCCACAAGTTTAAAGAAGTTACTCATGTTGCATAAGAGCCGTGTAGGCATGAATATTTGATAACCAAACCTCCCATAAGTGTAACAAATCTGATATGCCGCTGGAAGCCATTAGGTATTCTGTTTGCTCCATAAGTGTTCATTTTTAGAAATCTATTGAGAGCCACAGTCTAAAGAGATTTGAATCCGCATATTTATTGTGCCGCTAAGGTTTTGAATGTAAATGATCCCCTTCCCTGGGAGTTTGGTGAACACTTGCATCCACTCTGCATATTCCCAAGCTTAATTAATGCTTTTTTTTTTTTGCACTGACATCATTCTTGTGGATGTGAATGATTTTAAGAGATTGCTGCCATATACCTTCCATAGGGTGCATTTGTACATTGCATGAATGCAGCTATCTATTCTAAGGATGGAACTAAATCGCAACAGCTCTCTTTCTCTTCCTCCTGCCTCTCTTTTCCCCAGGAACATGTAGTGAAACAAATAACGGGATGTTATGTGCTCTGGGCTCCCCTATTCTCAGTAGGGGCAGCCAAAAATTAAACTGGGGAATTAAATGGGAAACCTTTTAGTACAAGGATGTCACATCATGAATGTGGTTCTGCTATACATTAAGGCAATGGGTCTCAAACTCCTGGCACCAGGACCCACTTTATAGAATGACAATCTGTCAGGACCCACAGAAGTGATGTCATTAACCTGGAAGTGACATCATCAAGCAGGAAAATGTTTAACACTCCCATACAACAAAATCAAAATTAATTAAATAATTCAGAGCACAATCCTAACCTGGAGTTAGGCCAGCACAGTTTGGCCAGAAAAGTTTAGCAGGCACAAGGGCCACCGTAAAGTGCGTTTGGACCACTCTTGGAATCAGGGAGGATCGCGCACATCTGGCTTCTCTGACTCCAAGACTGGTCCAAACATACTTTACAGTGGTCTTTGTACCAGCCAAACTTTGGTGGCCTAATTGTGCCGGCCTAACTCCAGTTAGGATTGCGCCCTAAGTAAGCAAATTAATAGTTTACATTATGTTAAAAAAATTATTTAAAATAAAGTAGACCCATCCTAACCTTCCCAAGCAGTTGATGATCTGTTTAAAAAAAAATTCCCCAAACATCCCCACTGACTATCATTGTTAAAAGCATACACGTAGTAGCTTGTTAAAAGTACTGATCTGTAACATTTTCCTAAATGCAGTCACATACCATGGTAGCATCAAGTCTATTATATTAAAAATAAAATATGCATTGAAATGAATGGGGACCCACCTAGTGGGCCCCAACCCACAGTTTGAGAAATGCTGCATTTTAAGGGAGAGACTAGGGTGAGAGAAGGGACTGATGGCTTGGACAGCTGCCATGCATCTCCAGCAATGTCCAGTTCCAGCTGGGGTTGTTAAAAAATTAATTGGCTTGTACTGTAGTTCCTTTGTGCAAATGGAGCTGTTTCTTCTGCAAATCAAAGAAGCATTTAGAATGCAACTCATTAGGTATCATTTCTCTCGGTTATGATAATGGTATACATATTCCCACCTTGTTATTTTCAAATAGTTTTCTCTAATACTCATATTCAAGAAAAAGTTGTAACTCTGCCCTACCGCATTTTCCAAACCTGTATCCATATTTTACCTTCTATATCTGGGCCCAGCAAACCATTTAATTTTTTACTAGCTCCATTTCACATTCATGTTCTACAGGTAATGGATATATATTTTTGAAAGAACTTGTTTCTTATTTTTCCAAAATATTTTCTCAAATATGGTTTCATGTCCCAACTGGGCATTAGATCTCAAATATTCATTCAGGAGCAATCTGATCTGAAAACAAAAACACAAAACAAATGAGGTTGTGTGTAATTAGGGGTGTGTGTGGGTTTCACTTTGCCATAAGCTAATATCCTTAAAATGTAATAAAAAGATATCTCTATTCTGATATTTTCCTCTGGATTTAGATTCTCAGTTTTGGTTTAAATTTTGATTCATTGAAAATGGAAAAGTAGTGATTTTGATGGGTTCATAACCTGTATTTGGATTTCAGGCACAAGAGTAATATAAAACTTTGCTTGACTTTAAATAACTTTTTGCATGCCCCTACTATATAGCTGTGGGATGTGGTGGCACAGTGGGTTAATCTGCTGTTGCTGGGCTTTCCAACTGGAAGGTTGGGAGTTCAAAACTGTGCGACAGAGTGAGCTCCCGTTGCTTGTCCCAGCTCCTGCCAACCTAGCAGGTTGAAAGCACCTAAATGCAAGTAGTTAAATAGGGACCACCTCGGTGGGAAGGGAACGGCGTTCCGTGCTCTATGGCGTAGAGTCATGCCGGCCACATGACCACGGAAGCTTGTCCTTGGACAAAACGCCGGCGCTACAGGCTTTGAAACGGAGATGAACACCACCCCCTACAGTCGGTCACAACTAGACCATTCGGTCGTGGGGAAACCTTTACCTTTACCTTTACCTTTACCAGTGATGTCATGCAGGGGGTATGCGGGGGTATGCGAGTACCGGTTTCTAGGATTACAGCTGGCCCCGCCCATTCGCCCACCCACTTGTCGACTCTGCCCTCTGCAACGTTTGAATTTCCTGCATGTTTGAGTTGCCTGCACGTTCTCAGAGCCAGGCAGGCAGGCAGGCAGGCAGGCAGCGAGCGGAGCCTTTCCTTTCCTTGCCACTGAAAAATGAGTTGCTCTGGGGTTTTAACATGATGCCAGGCCTCCTTAACATGTTCTGGGGGTGCTGTGGAATACTGTTGCAACTGTTGGGTCAGTTTAAAATCATCTGAGGCCTCAAAAAGGGCTTTTTTCATGTCACTTCCTGCCACGACATCACTTCTGGCTTATGACATCACTTCCGATGGGCAAGTCCCGACATGTGCCAATCAAAAATGAGTACCTGTTCTTAAATCATTTAGATGACACCACTGACCTTTATTATATAGCTAGCTTTGGGCAGCTGGTGTACTGTATGGTGCCCAGTACACACACACACACACACACACACACACACACACAATCTTATTTTATATTCTGACCCAGAGGAAATGAATTTCTTGATTCATCATACAACATTAAACATTAAAACTGGACAAATTTGTATCCCATACTAGAGTAATTACAAACAACACCAACACAACCAATTACATATTTCCAATGCACCTTTCTAAGCACATCTGTGGGAATACAGTATTGTTCAAAAGCCGTCTGAAAGAATGCTTTTGGAGGGTGGCAGGATGTCATGTGAGGCTCTGTACCTCCAGCTGAGTTGGGGAGCAGCAGCCTGGGGTCCTGGCCCCTTCAAGGCAAAAGGGCCAGGTCTGCAACTACTCCCCCCACATAATATATTTCTTGCAAAAAACAAAGAACTAGCACATCAAGCACATGGACTCCATCCCAACGTGCCAGTTGTGTGAGTTAGCCTCTTGAAGCCGGGAGCAAAAACGTGATCCCCTCACTTGCAGTCTGAAATATAAACAGTCCTTTCTGCCACCTCAGGGCCCTACAGACTCATTTATATGTAATTCTACTGCACATGTGGCCCAAGCCTTATGGACCTTGGATGACCCTTTTATGCCCCTGACTAGATTATGTCCACAGCAGGCACTCCCAGTACCCAACCCCAATTAAATTACAGGGCAGTTGGATCCTACAGGGCAGCATATACATGTTGAAATGAAGTAACTACAAATAACATCTTACAAGCTATTCCCACCAAAACAGGAGTTCTAAGGAACAGAAAACAAAATCACCACAAAACATCAGAGGTACGTAGGATATTATATCATCCACACTGGCGCAACAGATTTAAGCTTGTTCCCACAGGGCAAGTAGTGCAGCTGACCAGGAGAGTAAACCAAGATTCCCTGTCCTGGCCACAACCTAGACAGGGAGATAAAATGGGCTGCAGAAGTCATGTAACGTACAGTACTGAACACATTAATATTTTCACTCTCTTTTGTTTTCAGTACTTATTTGATCGGCAATTATTTCCCAAGTGTCTTCAAAGTGGTAATAGATGCAGGCTGAAATCCTATGCACCCTTTCCTGAGAGTAAGTCCCATCGAAGACACTTGGACTTGCTTCTTAGTAGACAAGCATAGGCTTGTACCTGCAGATGTGGACATCATCTTGCTGAGCTTTGTGAGGAGAGAGGGCCAAACAGAGTGGCAACACTGCAGCTTCCCGTTGATCCGATGCCTGCAGTTTTGTCAGCCGGGCACCAAATGCGCTTGGTGTGGGAGGAGACAGTTTGAAACGTATGACTGTCAGGTTGATGAGATAGCAGATTTTTAAAATAACAGCTTCTGAACAGGGCATGGGTAGAGAGAGGCGCTTACTCAAGGGCGAGGGGGCTCAGAATGCTGGACCCCCTGCCAGGTACTCCAGTGCAGGAGCAGTCTACTCTACCTGAGTAGTGAAAAGTTGTGTGATACTAATTCCAAAGCAGGGTGGCAGCAGTCAGGGCTGTATTATCCATTAGGCTGAAGCCTAGAGGCCCCGCAGGGATTAGGGCAGTGATGTCATGCAGGGGGTACGCGGGGGTATGTGAGTACCAGTTCCGAGGATTACGGCTGGCCCCGCCCATTCACCCGCCCACTCGTCGACTCCACCCCCTGCAACGTTTGAATTTCCTGCCTGTTTGAGTTGCCTGCACATTCTCGGAGCCAGGCAGGCACACAGCGAGCGGAGCCTTGCCACGCCACTGAAAAATGAGCTGCTCTGGGTTTTGGAACTGTTGGGTCACTTTAACATGATGCCAGGCCTCCTTAACATGTTCTGGGGGTGCTGTGGAATACTGTTGCAACTGTTGGGTCAGTTTAAAATCATCTGAGGCCTCAAAAAGGGCTTTTTTCATGTCACTTCCTGCCATGATGTCACTTCCGGTGGGCGGATCCCGACACGTGCCAATCAAAAGTGAGAACCTGTTCTTAAAGCATTTAGATAACACCACTGGATTAGGGCCTATGATGTTGTTGCACAAGGCCCAAGTGGAGCTCCCACGAGAATCTGGCCACAGTGGTCTGCAAGCCAGGGCTGAGTGGTGCCTGTGTGGCTGTGTGGCTGAGTGCATTCAGTGCCCTGGGGCCACGCAGCTCCTATACACTTGACTGCCAGCCAACCCAGCTCCTGGAGGCATGCAGTGCAACAGCGACACCCCCTTCCTTCCTTCCTTCCTTCCTCCCCAGCCAGCAGTGCTAGCTGGACTCGCAGCACAAGCTGCTGCCAGCCTGGGAGTCGAGGAAAGATGGGGGAGGAGCAGAGGGACATGTTTGAGGAGAGATGCTGTAACAACAGACAGTAACATGGGCTTGGGGTGTGCCTTCCTTTTCCTGAAGAGTGTTAGAGGGAGCCCAAAATATCTGAAATCCTAGGGGGCCTGGCCATGGGTTAATACAGCCCTGGCTTCAGTGTTGGTATGCGTCATAATAACTTAGGACATTTCAGCTGATTTGTTGCTCATCACAACTTTCCTTTTGAAACACAGTCTGCGTAGGTCCCTTTCCAGAGGGACTTTCTCCAGCATTAAATAGACACAATTGGATGCCATCAAATTCCTTTTCTGCTATAAAAAGCCCGCTAGTTGATTCCAAGCAGTCATTACCAGCAGAGTTGAAAATGTCAAAAAATTTTATTGGTCTGCTCATGAGACAAGTTAAACATCATGGGCACCAGGGATTTCAACCAAAGCCAAACAAGCTCCCTCTAAATAGATGAACTTTGGAGGCATGCATACAATACAGAACATGAGGTCAAACGCTGGCCCTGAGCCATAAATGGAGGAGGAAATACCCTCCTTTTCAGAGGCCGTACAGAGTGCACAGTCACTCTCCACAAGTGTGTGAAAATGTAAACTTCAATATTTTTTCGTAAGCAGAATTTTGTCTATTTCTATATTTCTCATACAAAACTGATATCAGAATGCTGTTTGATCCTTGTACGCTCCTTTCTCCTTTTTGATGCTGATGCTCAAGCACTAGCTTGAACATCTTGATGCTCTGGCGGGCCACTGTGAGATACAGGAAGCTGGACTAGATGTGCCTTTGGCCTGATCCAGTGGGGCTCTTTGTATGTTCTTATGATGGGAGTGATTCTGCTCTCACCTAAGTTTTTCAGTTCACATCAGTGTGGTTAGTTGAGTCCAGATGTACTTGGGTAACAATGAGGGGAAAATGTAGCTTTAGCATTTTTTCTGTTTAGGTTTTTGACTCAGGGCGCAATCCTAACCTGCGCCAGAACAGCACAGGCCTGTGGGCCTGCGCTATATCCTACGCAGGTTAGGACTGCGCTGGAGCCTCCACGGGGCAAGGGCACATTCTTGCCCTTGCCCCGAGGTAGACGCCAGCCAGCCCTATGGGCTACTCGGATCTGGGCCTGCTAGATAGCTGGCGCAGATCTGAGTTCCCTGTGTGGTCCAAATTGGGGCCGCACGGGCTGGGGCCAGGGGCTCCACCCCCCTCCCCAGGCCGGACTGCCACCTTTGGACTTCTAAGCCCCTTTGGACTTCTGAGAGGCCTGCATAGGGTACAGGCACTTTCATTCCCATCCCTGGGAACAATGCACAGAGTACTTCCGTCATTGCAGACAACCCTATTCCGAATGTTAGCTGTCATGGTGCAGAGGTCTGGGCAGCAATCAATTGCAGGCAATTTGGCTTCTTGTCATTTAAGAGCCTTGGATTCCTCATACATGTCTGCCTTGCTGGGTAACTTGTCATTCTTTTCCAAGTGCAAAAAATAACTCTGGCATTAAGGGGCTGTTCAGACTGTTTTTAGGATGTGGCGCTAAGCAACAAATGTGCACAGTGAGGCACTGAATCAGACTTGAAGGCCCACAGGGCAGGAATTATAACTCTTCTGCATCCAACACAGTGTTTCATATACTGTGCCTATTACATAAACACTAGGCTCAGTAAAACTGCTTGCCACCAAACCATTTGGCTCAATTAAAGTTTACATAGCAAGGAATGCACAGATGACCCAAAACATAATCGTAGACTTGCAAGGTGACTTTAATTTCCTTCCTTTTCTCCTTAATTGAAGACCAACTGGCAAGTTTGCAGCAAAAACTGTGGGAAACGGTGCAAACATCCAGACTCAATGCTTCTAAAGTGCTTTACTGCTAGTTTCTGACATACCACAGCAAGACACCCATTTCATGACCTGCATTTCACTTTGGAGAGAGAGAGAGATACTGCAGACCTTTTCATTTCTAACACTTAATTTTGTAATGGGAAACTTGTATTTTCTCTGCATGTCTGGCATTTTGTAAGGAGGCTTTTTTTGGAAAATCGCCTTCTGTTTTCCATTATCACAACTATGTTAAGTGCCCTACTAATGAAAAGTATAATTCTGATGGAAAATCGTAGCCCACATTTCCCCCCCTTTAAATTATTGCTCTTGTTCATAGAACAAACCTCGCTGAAATAAAGAACAGGTTGGATTCTTACAAGTTGATCCTCATGGCACAGTATGGAAGTCACTAGATATCCACCATGATCTTTGCTAGGGCTTTTTGGTGAGTTGTTCAAGGAGGTTCTCCTTAAGGTCTTAAGCTGGGGGCCAACTACACAATATGTCCAATTAATGATGAGATTAACAGAAATGCCCTTTGAAGCAAAAACAGCAGTTCTAGGAGAGTCAGTCCGGCCTGGGACCATGGCACACACTGAGAAGGGGATTTTCTGCACTGTCTTCTTCTGATATTTTGCCCCCAAAGCTATCTGCACATGCCTGCTTAGTAGGCCCAATTTGGGGTAGGAAAGTAATAATGAGGGAAAATATTAATGCCGCCACCTCCTTTACCATAGCAGTGGGGTTCCTTGAGGCGGGGAATGCTAAGTTTTGCAGGAGCCTGAGTTCCTGGGTAAAGTAGCCCCTCCCCTCGCCTTCACAGCCATTCGTGGCTCAGAGACAGAATCTCCCAGTCGTGAATGGCTGTGAAGGGGAGGGGAAGGTCGCTTTACCCTGGAGCTCAGGCTCCTGCAAAACTTAGCATTTTGCTCCCCTGGGAACACCATTGACTATAGCTCTGAGTTAGATCATGCTACCTGCATGATTTTTTTTAAATATCAAAGGGGCACTTCAAGCAGTAAGACCATCAGTTAACTTATAGTCATGTATCTATACAACCTATACGTAGTACTACAGCTACAGCTCTACACATGCTTAAAAGGGAGTGAACCCCAATGAACACAGTGGGACAACTTCTAATGGCCCAGTCCTACTAGGCATCTGTGCTGCTAGAACGTGTGTTCTGGTGGCACGGCACACGGCTGTATGGCAGTTGTAAATGCTGATGTGCCATAGAGCACTTCCTGGCTGCTGCTACTGCAAGAGCCAAGCAGCAGCGCCTATGTAACATTGGCAACCATGAGAGCTCTGGTTCCACAGCAGGAACCAAAGGTCTTGAACCCACACTGATCTGTCAATCAATCAATCAATCAATCAATCAATCAATCAATCAATCAGGTACTTATATACCGCTTTTCAACATGACATTCACAAAGCGGTTTACAGGCAAATAGTAATAATAATAAAGTTAAATGGCTCCCTGTCCCAAAGGGCTCACAATCTAAAAAAAGGCAGACCACCAGCAACAGCCACTAGAAAGACTGCGCAGGAGTGAAGAGGGACAATTACTCTTCCCCTGCTAAATATGAGAGGAACACCACTTGAAAAAGTGCCTCTTGCCCAGTTAGCAGGGGTCCACAAAGCTACTCTCTGACCAGCCACAGCAGGAGACAGGCAAAGAGCACTTCATGGAATATTTAGCCCTCTGCAGCATCACAAACAGGCACACCTGGCTAGGAGACTGTATGGAGCAATAAGAGGAAGCAGTACATAGGCCAGTCATTGGGCTTTCATGTGACACAGGGTCCAATTTGATACAGGGCAGCCTACCCATTTAGTCTCTCTCTCTCTCTAGTCTCTCTCTCTCGCGCGCACACACACGAACACCCTTTGCATCATGAATGGCACGTGCCACACAGTAGCACCAGAGTAGCTGCCATTATGCAGCCTTCCCTCTTCCCCCACAACTGTCTGCCTTATATGTCATGGCAGCAGAGAACAAGTGCCTGATGAGCAACAAGAAGCTTCCCTCTCCCCTGGAACCTAAGACAGTGAGGATGCTAAAGACCTGTGGAGACCAGAGGGGATGCAAAGTTTACCAGACATAATGCGAGATAAAATGGGAGGCGATCAGGCAGGCAGGCAGGCAGGCAAGATTACCAGCATTCCTTTGAAGAAGAACTAAGAGACATTTGTTTTGATTTTTTGCTTCCCTGTTCTCAGAGTTTGTTTGCATGGGCTGGAGAGAGCAACCTCCAGCTTCACATCAGCCCCAGGTTTGGTTATGTGGTCAAGTTAAAGTGAGCTTTAAAAATCACCCTGGCCCTAACAAAACCAAGCATGCTAAATGTCCTTGCCTCATGCAAACCTTAGTTTCTGAACTCTGTTAGCTGAGAGGTCCCTTCTTCCCCCTCCCCAGCACCCGCCCATACGGCAGCTGAGGTAAGAAACTACTAGGGGCAAGGAGAATGGATCCTATCTTCTAAATAAATAAGTTTCTGGAGAAAGAATGGGGGTGACAGCCACATCATGAAGCTGCTGCTGCCCTCTTCTGAACCAGGAAATGCTATCACAACGTTGCGTGACATCATGGTATCACTGCCTCAGGTGCTGCTGCCCCTGGCTACATCGGTGGATTAAAGAAAAGGAAGCAGAAAATAGAAATGAATGGATAATGTTCACATTGGAGGGAAGTGGGGTCCCTCAAGTATTCTTCTTGGTACTGGTGCTTTCTAGTTTGCTCATTAATGTGACCAAGATTACAGGTGACACCAAACTATTATATTTAATCAAACTAGCTAAAACAAGAACAGGTTGTGAAGCTCTCCAAGAACTTCTTTCCAGGCCAGGTGAATGGGCAACCAGATGGCAAATGTGGTTCAATGTTGACAAGTGGAAAGTGATGCACATTGAGGCAAAAAATCCCAAATTTATGCATTCACTGATGGGGTCTGAGCAGTTGGTGACAACCAGGCAAGACATCTTGGGATAGTGGTGGACAGCTCAATGAAAACGTCAAACCTAATGTGTGGCAGCAGCAAAGAAAGGAAATTGATTCATACTAGGAGCCATGTATAGTGCAGCCAGATTTGGAATATGTACAGTTCTGGTCACCCACATCAAGAAAGATATTGTAGAGCTGAAAAAGGTGCCAATCTTTTGTGCATCTACTCACAATCCCTTCTGGTCTTCACCACCCGGAAAAGTTTTGTGTCATCCGCAAACTTGGCCACCTTGCTGCTTATCCCTGTCTCCAGGTCATTTATGAACGAGTTGAAAAGCACCGGCCCCAAGACAGATCCCTGGGGCACTCCGCTTTTCACCTCTCTCCATTGTGAAAATTGCCCACTGCCCCCCCTCTCTGTTTCCTGGCCCTCAACCAATTCTGAATCCATAAGAGGACCTGCCCTCTTATTCCCTGACTGTGAAGTTTCTTGAGCAACCTTTGGTGGGGGACTGTGTCAAACGCCTTCTGAAAATCCAGGTATATCATATCCACAGGTTCACCCAGCTTTTAAACATTTTGATTATGTACAATACAACCAGCCCAGAGGGCTCAAGAAGGCTTGTGTTAGTGAGCAAAATCACAATGAATACTTTAGATAACCTTTCAGTTACAAATGTGATGTAACAAAAGCAGGGAGAAAAATATTGTCAATTGATTCTGCTGCTGTTTAGAAAAGAGGACCATCAGTTAGCAATTAGAAGCCTCAAAGATCTTCCAGAATCAAGAGTATGCATGACTTGGGGATGTAGCACAAGGCATTTTCATTCAGGCATGCATATATTAACCCATGATCACAAACTATTTTTAGACGCATATCAACCGCTGTGTCTTTTAGCTATTCATAAGAATTGCATATTTACTTTACTATAATTATTTGCACATTTAAAATTCTGTTATGTATACTGAGTTTCAAAACAATACAGTAATAGTCTAAAGTGTAAATAAATAGTTCACACAAAATTTAACAACACAGATGTTGGCCTGATTGTAAAGGTCCCCATTGTAAAGATCCCTAGGGAATGCACCCTAGGAAGTTTTTTGAGGGCTGGATTGCTAATCCATAAGAACATAAGAAGAGCCCTGCTGGATCAGGTCTAGCTTCCTGTATCTCACAGTGGCCCAACAGGTGCCCCAGGGAGGCATGAGATAACAAGATGCTTGCATCCTGTTGCCACTCCCTTGCACCCCGTATTCTGAAGTAGCCTACTACTAATGTAAGGAGGTTGCACAATCCATCATTGCCTATAGCCCATGATGGACCTTTCCTCCAGAAATCCATCCAATCCCCTCTTAAAGGCATCCAGACCAGATGCCATCACCACCTCCTGTGGCAAAGAGTTCCACAGATTCAGTACCCGCTGGGTAAAAAAGTAGTTCCTTTTATCTGTTTTAACTCTCTCAACCCTCAGTTTTAGCGGATGCCCCCTGGTTCTGGTGTTTTGAGAGAGGGAAAAGAACATCCCTCTATCGACTCTATCCCTTCCATGCATAATTTTGTATGCCTCAGTCATGTCCCCCCTCAGGCGCCTTTTTTTTAGGCTGAAGAGCCCCAAACGCTGCAGTCTTTCTTCATAAGGGAGGTGCCCCAGCCCCGTAATCATTTTCGTCGCTCTCTTCTGCACCTTTTCCAGCTCCCTATGCAAAGCAGGGAAAGGCAGCATTAATGGGCCGTAATTTAAATCCTTCTACCCCATAACTGCGAGATTTTAATTTGGAAATTTATCTGCATGTAAATTCAATGTTCAAAAAAGGTAACTTGCACCCGCTCTAAAGTCAGTTGCAAATGCAATTCTTTATTAATATGATAAAAATGTGTCTATAACGTCTCAAATTATAGAATAAGATACCGTACAAGTAGTGTACTCTTTTTCTCTATATATCTAATATAGTTTATACGTTTAAAAAAAATGCTGAAAGGCGCCTCATCTAGTTTCTTTTTTCGAGCCAGGAATTCGCCATTGAGCCCCTCTGCTTCTATCCTGCGCGGGGGGGGGAGGGTCTGGTCTCCATTCCAGACGACCTCCTACTCTAAATCCATACAAACAGCTGATGGTGTAAACCAATCAAAGCAGCACAGCGAAACCCCCGGCAAGGGCCAAAGAAGGGGAGCAGCGGCGGTAGGAGAGCGAGCCTTAGGCGCCTCCCCTTCGTATTTCCTCTCACGCCCACTTCCAACAGAGAAGGGGCTTGCTTTCGGCTTTTGTCGTTTTATCTCCAAAACTTCACCGGCAGGAGCGAGCGCAGGCTTCGCGCGTCGGGTAAGTTTCTCTCGCCGTTTGGGGGACGCGGGGGGCGGCGGGCGGGCTGGAGCGCACGAGGCGCCGGGCTGCATTGTGGGGTGTGTGTTTCTGGCCGTGGAGGTTTTTCTCGGTATGTTGCAACGGGAAGGAGGAGGGGATTAAGCGTGGCTGCTGGTGGACGGGAAAACCCAGCGAGAGCAGAGGGAGGAGGCGGAGGCGGCGAGCACAGCCTGCATGACCTGCCAGCAGCAACAAGGAGGAACCTCCGGGATCTCCGCGTCAGCAGCAGCCCCAGCGATGTGCATACATGGGAGGGAGTGCGTGTGTCTGCGTTGGAGGGACGGGCCTCTGCAGGGGGGCGTGCGACGGGCATCTGGGCTGGCCGCTTCAGTGCCTGGGTAGGAACTTTTACAATCGAGTTTTGACTTTCGGGGTGGGGGAGGCAGACAACATCCCCGGCAGCTTCGGCGTTTGGTGACCGATTCTCCTGCCTTAGCTCTTCTTTTATTCCTTTTATTAAACCTGGACGCTCCTCCAGCGGCAATGGAGTCCCGCTTCGGAAAGGTTGTCTGATGGGCAGTTCGGTTAGAAGTGAGAGAAAATATGAATTATAGGATTATAATTATATTTAGTCGAAATTAATTATAGTCGAAATCTAAAACCTGCCACAACTGCAAAAATTTCGGCTTTTGCTCCGATGAAGCATTTTTGATACCAAGCTTTCACCCCATGTGTAAAAGAACCCCCCCCCAAAAAAAAACACCACTTAGGACTGTTGGCGCTGAATTACTATTGAAGGGTGATCATAGCAGGAAATCTTTGGAAAAGTTTGTTTCCCCCTCAATCAAAAATACTGCAGTATGAAATAGGTTGTTTTGCATTTGGCCTGCTGTCCATTTCTTTTTAACCTTACAATAGTCCTTGATCTTCTGATGGGTTGAATGACACCATACATGCCCCCCTTACCTATCTTACATTATTCTTGAATCTTACAATATTTCTAATGTTTTAGGCATCATTAAAATTTCCAGCAGAAGCTATCGAATACACTGCAATGCTAGAAAATGTACTTTTCTCGGAGTGGGCCTCACTGAACAGGGAGGAACTGGAGTAGACATGCTTAGGGTTGACCTATAATACCATCCCCACCTCACCACTTCTCCCATTTTCAAGCCTCATTCTTCAGTTTTTGTCATGATGACACTAGAACATCGTGCTTGTTCCCTAATATTTTAATCCAGGGGTAAGCAGAAAGTAGACTGTGCCACCTGGTGCTTTCTGTTGGGTGGGTTAACTCTTTTGCAAAGAATAGTTGTCTAGGAGAAGAGCTTTGATCGGATCCAATCTCTCACTTTCTGAAGCAAGATCTCCTAGGGTTGGAATAATCATGCCTTAATTTTTTTAAAAAAGAGATCCCAACTCAGTACTCTTCTTGCTTCACAGTTCTCACAGATCAGCAAACTATGATTTGCTGGTGGGGGTGGGTAGAAATGCAAAACTGCAAAATCCATGCAAAATCCCCTCTCATGAGTATGAAAACGGAACGAATTAATGTGAATTTGTCAGGGAACTAGACTTGCAGCTTGTCCTCCCAAAAGGAGAACGCCGTAGCGTAAGGTTGGCCTTTTGACCAGGGCTTTCCTGAAAGAAGGGACGTTGCAATAAAATGCTGGAAGCTTCTGAAATCTTTTCTGCGGAGCGGAAATGGAAGGGAATTCCCCTCCCCCCTCCTCCTGCAAAGTTTTTAGTTTCACTTCTGCCCTTTCTCAGCAAGCCGCTGAGGAAACAAGGAAACCCCCTCAGTGACCCCTCCCTCCGTCGAGTCCCGCCCCTTCTCTCCTAGGCAGACAGGGGAAGGGGGCGGGGCCCGGGAGACCCGATGACGTCACCCGGCCCGCTTCCTGCAATAGAAAGTGAGGGAAGGTAAAACAACCCCCTTTTCCAATGATCTTCTCGCCCAGCCGCAGCCGCTCCCCCCCACCAGGCCTGGAGGTGCAGCCCTTGCGCGTGAGGGAGACCCCCCCCACCCCGTGGGACGGCGGAGGGGAGGGACCCACAGAGAAAGGAAGAAAGAGGGGGAAGCAGCAGGAGTAGCAGCAGCGTCTCCCTCAGAGAGGGAGACCTGCCCTCCCCTGTCTCCTAGCGTGGCCCCGCCCACTGACCCCTTCTTTGAACCTCGCCCCATAGACACTTCCTCGCCTACAACCACCCACCTTTCCTCCTCCTCTTCCAAAAGCCCTATTCCCAGCCCCCATTATCTCCCCCCCCGCCCCGTGTCTGTCTGCCACACGCCCCTCACTGCCCAGTCGATTCTTCTCCCTGGGTCCTTGCAATCGCCGTTTTTCCCTTCCCTCCCTCTGTGCCCAGCTAGTGCCCCATGTGTTTCTCTCTCACGCCCCTTCACCAGCGCAGGCAAGATGGGGCGGGGGGAGGCGGTAGTGTGGCGGGGAAGCCATGCGGCCGGACGGCTCGCAGCTAGTGGGGCGACGTGGATGTCGAAGTGGGACGTGAGGCTCCTGAGAGATGCGTGGATCGGTGGGGTGGGTGCTTGGAGTCTGCAAAGAAGGAAGTCTTGCTGTCTTGACCCGCGAGTGCATTCGTGGGGTTAGGGGGAGTGTGTTCAAGTGGGATCCGCGAAAGCTGCGTGAGGGAACCCGGGTGTCTCCGGGCGTGAAGTGCCTGAGGAGGGGCTGAATGTTTTTGTTTTTCCCCGCAGTACAAGCCTCGGCATGTCTACTCAGAAGTAAGCCCCATTCAGTTAAATGGGGCTCGCTCCCGAATAAGTGTGTTTAGGATTGCCGCTTTGGAGATGCAGAGTCCATATGTTTGGGGGTGGGATGGGGAGAAGTGTGCACGCTGGTGGTGAGTAGCAGGAGTGAACTGAACTGAACCTTGAACTGGCAATCTATGTGCGTAAGGGAGATTGGGATGCTTGGTGGTGGTTGGATGCAAGGGATAGATGTGAGGGAGGACGACGACTGATGCATGGAAACTCCCAGGTTGAGTTAACACATGTGCGGGGAAAGCTGGCGATGTCGTTTTCTAATGGAGGGCAAAGCAGTGAACTTGGCCCGAGGGCTGCACTGTTCCTGGAAGAGTAAGCTTGGTGAGACTGGGTGCCCTGTGGCACAGAGAGAGGGAAGGTAGGCTTGGCTTCGTGACTGTAATATTGGCACCTGACACCGTAGCAGAAATGATAGTGAGGCTGAACAATGGATCCAAGCTTTGTTGGAGATCTGGGCACTTGGTGGGCTGCGAAGGTTTCCCCCACTCGTCTTCCCATTTCCCCACCGCAGTCTACCTAGGGGGTGATGCTGGTCGCTTGCCTGGCCTGGCCCTGCCATGCGTGAAGTAGCCACCCTGGCGACCAGAATTGTCTGGGGTTATGCGAGTTGCACTGAGAGGGATCTAGAGCGTTCACGTGGGGATGGGGGCGCTGCCGTGTTTATGTGTGTGCAGAATGAGGGGGGTAGGCCCTGCTGAAGAAGAGGAGGATGCTGGGGAGGGGTTTTTAGCGCCAGGTCATGTTTGTGTTGGAGATTGTCAAGTGGAGCAGGATTCCAGACGCCGACGCCGACGCCACGCAGGGGTCGCCGTGTTTCTCAGCGCCTGCCGCGACTGCTGCTCCTTCACGCTAGCGCCGCCGCCGCCATCAGCAAGAGCAGCAGCAGCAGCTCCGGCTCCTATTGAGCAGGTTTGCTGGGGGATCCGGGAAGGGTGGCGGAAGGGGGAGAGCTGGGCGCGCGCGCACGTTGTGCAGACATCCCCGCTGGGCGGGAGAGAGGCGCCCCTGGAGCCTGCCGGAGCCCTCTCTGCGCCCAACGGCGGGGCAGCTTCCCCAGTGGACACGGAAGAATGCTGTGGGGCAAGGGGGGATCAGGGGAGGGGTGGCGAAGGCGGGGGCCGGGAAGAAGCCTGCCCGCCTGTGGTTGCCCGCGCTGGAGTCTCTGGCTGGCGAGGGTTGCGTGCAAGCGCCTGTTTACTCTTGTCCTTCCCCAGCGCCAGGCGTTTGTATTCCCCGGTGCTTCTCGCTCCCACAAGGTAGGCTTTCGCGCCTGAGCTTTCCTGTGTTGTTGCAAGGAGGCATCCCGATGAGCCCTTCCCTTCCCTTCCCCCTCCGCGTTCCTCCCTCCCTCGGGTCGGTCCCGGTTTGCTCTAGTTCTCCACCTCCTGGCATGTGTGCTGTGCTTTGTTCAGTGCAGCGTTGCAGAGGGGTTTTCCCAAGCTCCTCCCTCTTTATTCATTCATGTTTTTTTTCCCTTTGCAACAGTACTGTTCACAGAGCTGCCCCGTCGTCATTGCGTCGCGCTCTCGCTCGTTTCTATCTTTTCTGTACGTTATTGTGTTCCCCAGAAGAACAGGGGCTCCCCTCCCCTCCTCCCCTTGCCCCCGTCACGGAATAAGGAAAACCGTTCTCTAATTTGTTTAGACAGCGATCGGAAGGATTGTTCGCCCTACGCCTGTTATATGCGTTCCTGGAGTATGGGGGAGGGGGTGATCCTACTGGTGGCCAACGGAAGTACTACTTTAAAAGTGTAAATATTATGTAATGTGCTTCTTGCGTGTTGTTTCCAAACGTCCCTAAATGCTGGTGTCAAGAATGAAAACTGGCATAGGCCTGCTTAATTGCTGGCTTTTTAGGCAACCATTGCATGTACCTCATCAACCAGTGGCTCCAAATGCTGTGAATCAGGAAAAAAAAATGACATTGAAAGCTTTAATTGCAATTTCTAAGTTGCTGGCATCATTTTCTCTGATAACTTGCTCAGTGGCCCTATGCTGACCAATAGAATAGTGAAATAGAGCTACATGGCAGAGAAGGAAAGTATTGGCTATACAAAAAAGTATGTTTGTGTTTTTAAAAATACACACACGACACACCCCACAGCTCTTGACACAGCCTGTACAAGGCATCACCCCCAAAAGGACATTGGAAATGGATGGAGGACAATGATGAGGTGGAAGGAAGTAATCCCTTTTGGAGAACATTTTCATTCTACAAGAGAGGACAAAACAACTTTCTGACAGCACAGGAAGTAAGGGGTAATCTCCCTGCACCATTGTATTGCTCAGACATGGAGTTCTGCAATTAGCCCTTAAACCTCCCTTCTATTCCCTCCCAGTGCTTTTGTTGTTGAGGTGCACTGGAAGCTCCCCTTCCCTATTGCAGTGTTAGTCAAACTGTGGGTCAGGACCCACTTGGTGGGTCACGACCTGATGTCAGGTGGGTCATGGAAAGCTGGGAGCAGCCATCTTGGAAACTGCAGATCTTACTCTTGTTATATTCCTTTTGTGAATGTTAACAGTTTGAATTTTCAAGTGAGCTTTTTTAAAAAAATTCTTTTTAGTTCAGTGCTTTTACATAATATTTTGTCCTCATCTTGCTTTCTGTCAGGGATGTTTCATGGTTGTACAAGTGCTGCAGTCCAAGAATGCCAATTTGCATTTCAGGAGTATCATGTTATTATGTTACAATGACAGCATTTCCTGCTTGATGATGTCACTTCCTGCCACAACATCACTTCCAGTTTAATGACATCACCTCCAGTTGGTCCCAAAACAAGTGTCATTCTGAAAAGTGGATCCCAATCTAAAAAGGTTGAATACCACTGCCCTATTGTATTTAATTAGTCAGATTGGGGCTCACTGTCACTATTCCCACACTTTAGAGAAAAAGGGCAGTCTTGAACTTATTTGTTCTATTGTCTAAACTCTAATAGATACCAATTCAATGTTGTAAACAACAGAATTCGTGTTTTTATCCAAAATTTCACAGGTATGCCTCTGTATCTGCTGGGGTTTGGTTCCAGACCAACCTGTGGATACCTGAAACTGTGGATGCTGGGGTTTTTTTTTTAAGGATAGGGGAACATCAGTGGTTTTGCTGCAACAAGGTAAAAAAAAGTTTTGTTTAATGCTCCCCTATCTTTCTAATAAGCATCCCAGTATCCATGGTATTCATGGATAACTGAAACGGAAGATACAAGAGCACACCTGTATACACTGTTTTTCTTGCTGTGTGGAATTTATCTCACTAAAAATAGGGCACCCAAGAGAAACTGATGTCTGTTTTTTATTGTATCTGTAGTGTGCTATTTCTGAAGTATGTTGCACAAGGGATGGATAAGAACTAATATTAACAAAGCATTTGTAAAAACTCAGGTGATTGGATTCAGGTAACAGCTGCCGTATTTGACAACTTTCTAAAATCTGCTTATCATCTAGGTTGCCATCTTTACAGTGCTGGTTCATGTTCTCTCCCTCAGTTCTTGCTTTTTGAGGTTCTCTAGCTCCATTATAGGACCCATAGATGCAGTGCTGATTCAGCTGTGCCAATGGGGTGTGTGCTGCATTCTGGGTTGGGGGAACAGTCATGGAGGAGTCCTCCAGGTAAGGGAACATTTATTCCCTTACCTTGGTGCTGCATTGCAGCTGCATCAGCACTGGAAAGTTGGTTAGGATTGGGTAGAAAGTCTTCTTTACTTACTTCTTTCTCTGTAGAGTCTCTGGAGGCAGCCTAGCAACCCACAAAACAAAACTCTGATCTACTATTAGGTCCCACTTGACTTTTTTAAATAGATTTTTTCAGTAGTCTGCATGCCACCAAAGGGCATTTGCTTTGGCATAGAAAATGCGGGATATAAAATTTTCAAATAAATAAAACTAAAATATTCTTGTATCTTTTTTTAGATAGGAACTCCTGTGTCTTCATCAAATACGTGATAGGCAGAAGTTTCGCAGATGCAGTTTTCCTCTCATCTCTATAGCGGAAAAAGTAGCACTTGCCTCAGCTGTTAGGTACAAGAGGAACCCTGGCAGAAAAAAGGTGATACATTTCGTTCAGTCTGTCATGTTATTTGTGCATATTTACATATATGAGCATATTTATTCCTTTGTATATACTGTGAAGGAAAGACAGTAGCTCAACAGAAGAGAACATGACTTCCATTTGTGAGGATTAAGTTGGAGCCATCAGTACTTCAACGTAAGAGTGTTAGGGTTGCAGATCTGCATGACAGCAGCTGAAGCTTCCATAGTAGGCTGGATGGGTTTCTGGTATGGTTTTTACTGGGATGGTATAAAATGGTGTAGTGCTGTGGCTGAGAGACTAACCTGCAAACAGGGACTTTCTGATTTTCTGGGGCAAGCCATTCAGGCTTCGCTGTCCAGTGTAATATGGGGTTTAACATTATAGGATTGTTGTCAGGATTATGTAAAAATACATTATGCATGTGCATTCAAAACATTTGTATAGAGCTCTATTCAGGAGCTCATTATAGCTCATTATAGTCAATTCACTAAAGAGATTCAGATTACAGACAACATGGGAAAGGTGTTTTCTATATGCCTTGTTTTAGACCAGTGGTCAGGGAACAGGGGTAAATTACCCCAAATGGGGTAAAAATGAAATTCCTGGGGGTAATGGACAGATAGGAGTATGCCCCGCCCCCTTTTCCCTCATCCTTCCTTCATGACCAACGTTCTCTCTTCTGACCAATGGGAAGGTCCTCCCATGCTTGATGGATTTCCCTTGCTTCCAATAGGATATTAGAAGCAGCAAGGTACTTGTCCCCCAATAGGCAGTGTTCCCCTCCCTTCCCAGGCGGCAAAGAAGGCCGTGGTTATCGGTCCCGCTGCTGGTAGAGGAAGAAGGAAGCAACAGCAGGAAAAATGGCGGCCGTGGCTGCAACTGCGGTGGTGCCGGGTGATGGGGGAGCCGGCGAGGCCAAGCCTATTCCGGGTAGCGAGGCCGGAGCAGACCTGCTCCCGGCTGGCACTCAGGCAGCCGTGGAGTCGGTGGTGCTTGATCCAGGGAACAGCCCGAACCAGCTCCGGGTGGGGAGGCCGAGGAGCTGCCGCCGTCGCCGTCACCCAGGAGCCCGGCAGGGACGCGAGACGTGCAGGCGTGGGGGAGGCTCTGGTGAGTGGCTGAGGTGTGTGTGTGTGCATGTGCCCGCAGGCGCGCGCGCGCGCGTGTGTGTGTGTGTGTGTGTGTGTTAGGGCTCTCCCTGGGTTTGCGTTGTCTTGCTGTCCCAAGGAGTGGGGCGGACGGGCAAGCGAGCGGGGGGAGGACTGGGGTGCCTGCGCCTGCACAGGGAGTCAGGGTACAAAGAGGCAGGAGGCAACGAGGCAAAGCAAACAGCAGAAAACAAAAACAACGGCTGTTGCTGGCCCGGCCTCCCTCCCAGAGAGAGAGAGAGAGAGAGAGAGAGAGAGAGAGAGAGAGAGAGAGAACACGCCAGCCAGCCAGCCAGCCCCAATCTGAATTCATTATAGAGAGAAATCTTAAATCCAAGCACCTAAACCTGTTGTCAAAAAGGTAAGCTAGTTGTAACCCAGAAGGGTTGAATTCTATTCTCTCAAGGTCTGCAGGTGTACCCAAACTCTTTACAACTTCATATTTACATAGCATTAATTAAGCTCATTAATTAATCAAATAAAAAGCAATGGGTTCCAATATGTAATTTTTTTTGTTGTTCTGGCGGGGGGGGTGGGGTAACATCAAGGGGGTAATGTCGGCGTATCTAAATATATTTTGGGGTAAAAGGTAAAAAAGTTCCCTTACTCCTGTTTTAGACTATCTTGAGTTTGACAGTTGTTGGAAAGAAACATTTAGATTTAACAAATCTTTGGCTGGATTAATCAAGACAGACTTAGATTCTTTGTCTAAACATTTGTAATTAGTCAAATCTGTTGAGTTTTTTTTTTCCACCAGACATATAGAAAGGTAAAAAACAAACTAGAATTCAAATTACAGGGGGCAGCTGTAATTGGATTGTTTCATTAGATTTTGGCTGCAACTGAACTACTTCAGTTATTACTAAAAGTTGACTCAGTTTGAAATTTTTCCAAATACTTAAATGTAGTAAGCAGAGTTAGTGTACTTGCTGAGTTGCAATTGGGAGGATTTTTTAAACCTTGGTTTGTCCAGAGTAGAGGTGACTTTAGCAATGTATAAAGAGAATAACATGGTAAATCTGAAAGAGAGTGTTATAGTTCAGATTTTGATTCTGATCTTTCAATGTTTACTAAGGGCATATATACTGCAAGAAAAAAAACAAATGGGTATATTTTTGTTTTTTAAATAATGTTGTGAACCATGAACATTCTGAACTTGGGAATATTGAGTTAAGTGGTAACCTTTTTGCTCACACAAACCTAAGTTTAGCATGTCGGGCAATAGTGGCCCATGTGTCTCTAAAGTATTACAGTCATTAAATTGATACAATACTCCTGCATTCAGTCTAGGAAAAAAGTGCCTAAGGTGGGACATAATTGAGACATACAAAATTATGCATGGAATGGATAGAGTGGATAGGAGGATGTTCTTTTCCCTCCCTCACAACACCAGAACCAAGAGACATCCACTAAAATTGAGTGTTGGGAGAGTTAGAACAGATAAAAGTAAATACTACTTTAATCTATAGAACTCCTTGCCATAGGTTGTAATGGCATCTGGTTTAGGTGCCTTTAAAAGGGGTTGGACAGATTTCTGGAGGAAAATTCCATCAGAAGCTATGATGGGTAGGCTACCATGCAGATGCAGGGAAGTTGCAATGGGAAGCAGACATCTTGTTGTCTTTTGTGGTCCTTGAGACATCTGGTGGGCCACTGTGAGATACAGGAAGCTGGACTAGATGGGCCTTTGGCCTGATCCAGCAGAACTCTTCTTATGTTCATCTGTGGCTTCTGATCTCACCTAATGTAATCAGTTTTTTTTTCCTCTCCCAAAATATAGATTAACTGATTTCACTGGCATGTTTATGGAGCTGCTCTTGGTCTGTTCTCCATCTCTGGAAAATTGCCCATGACTGGATGAGAATGCCTCGAACAAAACAAATAAATCCTAGAAATCTGAGAGGTAAGAAGGAAGCTCAGTTCTACGTAGTCTTGATTATTTTTAGGAATGTATGCCTTAGACGTAAAACAGAGATGGAATAATTGTATTGCCAGTTGTGTATGTGGGTGTAGTTTACTCTCTCTGTAGGTACTGAAGCAATTCCTTCTGCAGGTATATGATTAGAAGGTTTACACTATTCACCAGTCCTAAAAAAGAAACCTGGGAAGTTAATGATGCTTTAATAACAACTGGTGGTGTGCACAGTTCTATAAATATTGTGCCTTGCCCTGTCCTGGCTCAGAAGTGCCACCAGCTAGAGAACAGGGATGTGATCTTTCTCAGTGGAACATTTAAAACATGATCATGTGGGCTGGTTTGGAAAAAACTATACTGGCAGTCGAGGGGTATCTGGGATAAAGTGTTTCTTTAGTGCCAAACCCATGTAGGTTTGAATAGGTATTGTGAAATTCCTAAATGTTTACCAAGGATTTTCAAATTCTGATTATATTGGCTCTGCTGAGACATTATCCTGGGACAATATCTATGTTTGGGACATCAAAGAAGCAGATTTGCACAGGCTGTAAGGATCATAACAAATAACATTTCTCATTTTGCTACTATGTGTGTTTATATCCATGTTCTTTATTTTGTAGCACTTGCATGACATGACAATGCCAGTGGATATATTAAGGCAGTGCTCTCTATAACTCTTGGGTTTGCAGTTAATGTGACTGCAGTAGAGTTTTGTACTTGTGTTGCAGTGTTTCAAAGTGTCAAGCTGAATGATAAAGCCTATTACATGGTCGGGGGCCTGCGTATGTGTGTGGTGTTCTTTATGTAAATAGTTGCAGTGTAGGACCCTGATCTGGATCAGAGCAAGGCCCAACCAATTACCCCAACTGTGCTTTCAATCTAGATTAAAGCCTCTTGTGGCTGCTATTGTATGTGTTTAAACATACATGTACCAGCTAATAGGTATATTGACTAGTTTAGCCTAAATCGCTGTTCTGCCAAATTCCCTGCTAGGCCTCCCCAAGGGCCCCAATGTCCACATTAGGCTAACTAGTTTCCCCTCCAGAGTGGCCTCAGAGATAGGCAAGAGGGAGGGGGTTCAGTCACCCACTGGGCCTCCTCTCTTCCAGCAGCTTTGCTTGGAATCACCAGCTGGCCAGCCTCCTCCAGACTGCCCTTATCACTGGCTTAGCTCCAACTTACCCCAAGTCTAGCACCAACGAACCCCACCAACAAACAATTGGCAGTCAGCTTGCCCAAGCCACAATTGCCTCCTCCACTTGTTGGCTCCAGGGGCGTGGCAGCCATACAACAATTCCCAATAATTTCCCACAATATCCTTACCTCCATCCCACAGTTCTTCAGGCAGGCAGTCCAGCCAGCCACCTTCCTTCCTTCTTTCCTTCCTCCCTACACCTGCCTGGTGCTAATCCCCTTTCCTGTCACAATCCAGCCAGCACCTACCCATAGGGTTACCAGATACAAACGGGGACAGAGCGCCTATACCTTTAACCATTTAACCCCTGCTAACTGGGCAAGAGGCACTTTTTCAAGTGGTGTCCTCTTATATTTAGCAGGGGGAGAGCAATTGTCCCTCTTCACCCCAGCACAGTGTCTTTCTCATGGCTGTTGCTGGTGGTGTTCTCCATTCTTTTAGATTGTGAACCCTTTTGGGACAGGGAGCCATTTAACTTTAATGTTATTATTTGCCTGTAAACCGCTTTGTGAACTGTGTTGAAAAGCGGTATATAAATACTTGTGATTGGATGGATTGGATTGGATTGTATAGCATTTGGAATTTGGGCAGGTGCAGCTCATCACAGAGCTGCACCTGCCAAAATTCCCTCTTCCATTCAATGGTTAAAGGTATAGGCACTCTGTCCCAGTTTGTATCTGGTAACCCTACCTACCCAGGTCCTCCCATCCAGCACCTACCTGGTGCTTCTGTCCAACACCTATCTAGTGCTAATCACCCTTCCTTTCACAATCCATTGAACACTTACCTGGTGCCTTCCTCCAGCACTTACCAAGGTGCTCCTACCTCCCACTTTATACCGAGGCCAGCCGATCGGTGTCTGTTGCTATGTAGGCTCTAGCATCAGCCATGCCCATCTGCACCTGTGCTAACCTCCCTTCATTGCCAGGGGCCTCATCAGCCTACAGCTGTGCTCCCCAGGCTTGCAAAAACCTTGGGGGTTAACCCTATAATCCCTGTCTTATCTGGGACAAGGGGCCACGGCTGATACCATTCCCTTTCTCCTTGGGGTATCTCCTGCCTTTTCCAATATAGTCGCAGCTGCTTTAATAAGGGTTTAAGTTTTGAGTTAATGTTTTGAGTTAATGTTTTCCTGAACTGGCATTGTTAAGAAACTTAAACAAGGAAGCTTTGTGGTTGTCATCCCCCTAGTTTTGTGGTTTTCAATGCCTGGCAGTTAAGGCTTCAGTGTAAAGGGACATGCAATCAGTAACATTGTTGGGATTTTAGTATAGGAAGCCTTTGTAATATCTTACGGAAAGTGGATTTTTAATTAATTTTTTTTATAGTTAACAACTTTCCTCATTCCTACACATCCTTGCTGGGTAGAAAAAGTTGATGGTTCATTTGTTGTTTTCTCTTGTTGCTTACCAAATTAGTTCTTGTTGGAATACTGTATTCTAATACAAACTGTGTCTAAGAATGCAATTTTTTAGTCACATTTTTGCTGATGGGATGGGTTTAACCAGACAGAAGCTGATCAGTGTTAAAATTTAGAATTTACTAAGGCTATTCCTGTAAACTTTGCCTTGAAATAGATGCCTTTGAATTCAGTGGAGCTTCCAGGTAGACATGCGTTGGATTTTGACTGTGACTTTCTAACCTTTTTTATTTTAACAGCTTATTTCCATGTACGTCAGGGTCTTTTCCTGAGCAGCAATCATTTGCCAGGGAAAGCATGATGATGTATGAAATAACAGGTTTTTAGTTTGTAGAGGTTGTCTGAGTGGTCACATTCAAATTACTCTTCTTGGCCACAATTCCTCATTATGAAACGGGAATATTAATGTCCCCTCTGCCACTAATACTGTACTATGAAAATTAACAAAGGATAAAGCATGCTGCATGTTAAGACTCTTACATGTTCTTCTTTTAATGGATTCTGTGCCACATGATACGTTGAACATGATGCCGGTTATAACCAAGCTTTTTAACATTTGTGGATTTTATATTTCTTCTGTACATTAAAGAAAATCTTTTTGAGCAACATGTAGCCTTCCAGACGATGTAAATGTCCAAATACAAAGATTAAATTACCTTTGAATATTGTGGAAATATCTACTTGAAGGTTTATTAGAACTGCACATATAATAATTCTTTGAAGTAGAAGCTAAGGTCTTGTGCTGTCATTTTTTCCTTGAGGAGTCCTTTTTTCCACTTGGCAGCTTTTTTTCTTTTAATATGAAAATGCTGGCCCAGCTCAAGGAGAATAAATTTACCACTAATATCTGTGATCTGTCCTCAGACTTTCCATTTGTGCTTTATAGAATATTGCAAGATGTTTGTATTGGTACTTAAGTGTATTTGCTGTTTGCTCCCTCAGCTTATTTCAAAACTTGCGGTATTTTTTGTTCTGCTTTTTCGCAAGTCGAATGATAACAGCTGAGGTAAGGAAATGTAACTTCCCCAGATAGTTTCTAGTCCTTGTAAATCAAGTAGGCCTTAGACTGAAAAATATTGTCAATGGACTACTTCCTATTAGATTCAGATGAAATATTCATGAACTATGCATACCTCTATGTAGGTAGTGGTCATTTTTTTTATTTGCATGATATTTGCATCTAATCAATCAATAGTATTTATATACTGCTTTTCAACACAAAGTTCGCAAAGCGGTTTTCAGGCAAATAGTAGTAATAATAAAGTTAAATGGCTCCCTGTCCCAAAAGGGCTCACAATCTAAAAAAATGCAGAACACCACCAGCAACAGCCACTAGAGAAGACACTGCACATGGGTGAAGAAGGACAATTACTCTCCCCCTGCTAAATATAAGAGGAACACCACTTGAAAAAGTGCCTCTTGCCCAGGTAGCAAGGGTTTAAATAGCTGGGGTTTAACAGTAAAGGCAGGAGCAAAGCTTCTTGCATGGCTGAGATCCACCAATTGGAGGGTTACCTGATCTTTGTTTAGGAGCAGCCTGTGCTGGCAAGCAGTATTACTATATAATACAGGTGGAACCTCTTTATCTGCTAGGGTTCTGTTCCTGAAACCCTTGTGGCTAAAAAAAATTGTGGTAAATTGAACCCGCAGATTTTGCCCATACTCTTTGCTCTGGTTGTGTCCAGCGGGCTTTCTGAGGCCCGCTAAGGCTGAACGCAACCTTGGCAGGCCTCAGAATTGCCATTTGGGGCTAAAAAATGTCATTTCTTGTTATTGCTAAAAAAAGTTGCTCCTGGTTTTTTGCACGGCCTTAGCAGGCCTCAGAAGAGCCCCTGGAGGTGACCGGAGTTCTGCTTCAGGCTGCAATCCTATACACTCTTTCCTGGGAGTAAGCCCCATTGAGCACAATGGGACTTATGTCTGAGTAGACATGCATAGGGTTGAGCCAAATCCATGGATGTAAAATCCGAAGATAATTAGGGTCAACTTGTAATTGTAGTTTAAAACCAAAATGTGACTTTTGTATTTTTCTAGTGCTATATGCCAAATTATATGTTGCATTAAATGCATCATTTGGCAGTTTTGTTTTTCAGTAGCGACTATGGGGGTGATCAGGAATTGGGACCATGGTGCATAGAGAAGGGGCATTTAATTCTTTCTGGACATGTCTTGGTCTCAATTAAATTAAAATTGTAACACCCCCCCCCCCACAATTGCTATTAACACAGTAGGGATGCTACCATTGATGTAACTATTTAGGCTATTTTGATTTCAGATGAAACGATAGGAGATATTATCCTAATTAATTAATACTATTTGGGGTTGGATACTCACAATCCAAGTTGTTTGAGGTGAAGAAGGGCAGAGGTGGCATGTCCTCATCAGTCAAGGCATCTGCATTATGGCATGGAAGGACAAGCATGGCATTGCGCCGTGTGGTACTCTGGCCAGGTGAGATGTAGTCCTTTAATATGCTGCTTTTGGTCTGGGCAGTTCTGAGTTGACAAAGGCCACCCAGCATTTCCTGTCACAAATAGGATTTTTCCACATGCCCAGCATTTATTGCTCCAGGAAAGTGCTGTAGTTATGGTTGAGGGTAGAGCTTCAGCCTACATCAGTGGGATTTGCCAGCCCACTTTTGCTGTGACCATATACTCATGTGTTCACTTTTGTGAATGTCTGCCCAGGGCTTAAGTGTTAACATGCCCTAGAAGTATGTTATTCTCTCTTTCATGCATTATTATTTGCCAGGCTGGAAGTGGTGCACCAGCCTTGTGTAGATTTGTGCTTAAGGAGAGCTGCTTTGTATAGTAGCACTAACCATGCTAAAACAGCATGAGGGACTGGAGTACCACTTTTAATTTCATCAGCTTATTCTCTGAACCAAATAAAAGAATTTCACCATGCCTTTTCTTTCTTTGGGTGTATTCCTGCCTAGCATATAAGTGCTGCTTCTCACCTCTGGATGAATGCCATTGGAAGGCTTATAGGAATTTCCTTTGGAGGGCTTGGGATAGACCTTGGTTTGCCACTTGGCTGTTACCACTTTAAGCACTTGACTGCAGTTTGATTAGTAAACTGACCTCACTTTTTGTGTGTGTGACTAATAAGACATCCACATCCTCCCTTTTAGAGACTAATTTAGCATGGTCTGCACTAAACTAAAAAAGAAGTTTCCTGCAGGGGGCCAATACTGTAGGGGGCCGAGAAGGCATGACACTGTTAATTATAGGTGCATTGCTCAATCTTTGGGTGCTTAAAAGCATTTTTATCTACTAGTGAAGCCGTTCTGTAAAGGCAATCTGATTCCACTGATAAGCGTGTTTCGGTTTTACCAGTGAACATACTGCAGAACATCTTGATGCAACCCCATCTGTGCTTGCAATGGATCAGGTCTAGGCTGTATTGCAAAATCTGTGCTTCAGTCTGGAGAAAAATATTTAACCCCATTAAGATCAATATTTTTCTTTCAGCTATTGACATGTGTGTTCCATTTATGAAGGCTTTTCAGACTAGTTCTTAGGCCATAGAAAAATGTGACTGAACAGGCAGAAGAAACCCTGGGTGAATAGGACATGGGGTTTACCTCTTACGGTTGAAGAATAGACATCGCAATAGGAAAGGCAGGACAGAGGGACACTGTTTTATTTATGCACATATTCCTTGATAATAATGGATGTGAATTCTGGATGCATTTTATTCTTGAATATTGTCTAACTTCTATTCCAAAATGTGTCAAGTGCATGTGATACGTTACTAGGTGGTTGTATTGTACACGTTTTTGAGAAAAAGTAAACCAACAGTGGTGTCATCTGTGCATTACCAAGAAGAAAAATGTGTCTTACGTGTTACTGGCGTAAGAAAAAGCTGCAGCTGAGAGTCTGACTTACCTCAAAGCCAAACTACACTTTAAAGCTCATCATTAGACCTGACATTCTTGCTTTAATTTTTTTTTACATAGGTCCTGTTTAGAACGTAAGGATAAGGGAATTTGGACGGCAGCATGGAGGGGCAGGCGTTTAATATTTTGTCCTGCCACAGTTCCAACAGCATAACAAACAAAACTCATATGCTCTAATGAGATGTTTAATGCCCTCTGTAGTGTGATCCCAGGTTGCCATGCCATCTCAAATGTGCCCTGTGGCTTCTGGGAGTGGCTGCACTGTTGAGTGGCAGATGTTGCTGCAATTACAGTAGCGGCTGCCTCAACTGGGTGACCTGGCATGAAGTGGAAATGGCAATGGCAGATGCAGGAGGAGTTGTTGGCAAGAGGAGGAATGAGAGGGAACTTCCTCTCTCTCTCACCTGGAGTGGTGGTAGTGTTGTCACATGGAGCTCATACATGCAGGGTGCAATCCTAACCAACTTTCCAGCACTGGGGTAAAGGCAATGCAGCTCTTAGGTAAGGGAACAAACATTCCCTTACCTTGAGGAGGCTTCTGTGACTGCCCCCCCCCAAACTGCAGAATGCAGCACATGCCCCATTGGCACAGCTATGGCAGTGTGGAAAGTGGGTTAGGATTTGGGCCTCAGTCCTTGCAATACACCTTCTAGCTATCATTCTCTTCACCTTTGCTGCAGCAACACCCCCCACCCCTGACTGTCCAGGAAAGGAAAGTGAGGGGAGGAGGAAAGAGCTTGTTTTACAGCACATGTCTGCTTAGAAATAAGCCCATTTGGTTCAGTGGGGCTCACTCCCAGGTAAGTGTGTGAGAGATTGCACTATTGAATTTAACTTAATGTTTCTTGATTTCACTTTGCATCAAAGTTTTTAGAACTTAGTGCCATCTTTTGGCCAAGTTTTAATACTACCTCAGGGATTGGAAATACACTTTTAAATGCTTGTTTATATTTAAATTCTAATTTATACGGTTCACTGGTGGCACATGACGTTTGGGCTACTGTTAATTGCATAAAGCAATTGGATTACAGGCATGTCCTAGTATCCACTGGGGTTCCATTCCAGACCCCACCATGGATACCTGAAACTTGGGGATACTGGGGATACCTTTTTAGAGATAGGGGAACATTGGTGGTTTTGCTGCAGTAAGATAAAAAAAGATTTGTTTAATGTTCCTCTATCCTTTTAATAGACATCCCAGTATCTATGGTATCCGTGGATAACTGAAACAGTGGATACTGAATCAGTGGATACCGGGACATGCCTGTATATGACTTCTCTCAAACCTGTGTGTGTGTGTGTAGATTTGGTAATTATATTATCCCACCATCCTGTCCTCAAAGGGGTCTTCAAGGTGGTATATAAAATATTTAGAAAAAATGTAATAAATAGTAGCAATACATTAAATAATAAAACCATAACATTTCAAACAATATTTAAGAATCTGACCCAAATGGTTAAAAAGCAGTTTGAGAGTATAGAGAACATCAAAGAATGTGGGGGCCAGCAGGTTAGCCTAAAAGCCTGTCTAAATAAATAGAATCCACCCAATTGTAAGGCTGGAAGTACAGTATGTAGCGCCATAAGTTGTATGTATGTATACAGTATCTTGTAAACTGGAATGCAGCTTGCTTCAAAGACCTTTTCCATTTTCCTGAGAAACTTGGTTATGAAAACTAGGCATAATATTAAACAGTCAGTGATTTTTATTAGCCGGGAACATTTGGGGAAAGAGTTAAAATACATTCAGGACATTTTAACAGGGTTGTTTCTTTTTGTGGTTCATGTCTCATGAGAATCATAAAGACTTTGTTGGTAGCAGAGTAGAAGAAATAATGAGTAACACTTTCCCTGAGAATTGGAAAAGTACATTCTGAGAATAAATTTGAATTTCCTAAGTAACTTGCTGACCAGTAAGTTTTAATGATTTGTTTTCTTTTTAGAACTTGGAAAATGTGGCATCCAAGAGCTTTTTTGCTAAGGTTCAGAGAAGTTCTGCCTGTCTTTTCTAGCTCTCATGTAGTTGCCGGAGAAACTCTGTAAGCAAGGCTCAGATTTGAGCTAAGAAAGACACTGGGGAAAGCCTCTAGATTAGCAGGAGTTGCCCGACTAATTGCTTTGAAGTCAGACTGAAATATTTAAACAATTGGCTAGACTAAATAAAAAGTATATTTTAGTCAACTTAAAAATGCCTTCGATTGAGTAGTAGATGTTTAAAGAAGTTAATACTTCTAAAAACTGTAGATCATGAGCACCCTCTAGAAAAAGAAATTCCTCCTTTTTTCTTTCTCAAAAGAGGGAATGTTTCTTCTGTAATATGCCTGCTGTAACTCATTTGTGTTGCTTAAAAACAAAATATGCCAGTTGCTTTTAAACTATTTATATGCAGATTTAATTGATTAAAACATGTAAAGTTAATTACACATTTTAATTGGATTGCTACCTTCCTTTTGCATTTGTCCGTTTAATGTTGGGGTAAGAGTTAGTTCTTGGTGTTCTGATGTTGCCAGATGTTGAGTTATTAGGTGATCATAGACTGAACCACTATTCTTTCAACCTCTTTCTGTAATGCGGGAGCAGAAGACCTGTTTTTGAGGAGATGAATTTAGATAATATAGATTCAACACTTAGAACACTCTGGAAAAGGCGGTCTGTGCTACATATTGTTGGTGGAATCTCTTGGTATTGGGACTGGGTGGGGCTGGAGAATTGACACACAGTGATCCTAATTAGGAATTTAATATAGGTTAGAGAAGAGAGGAGAAAAGCGGTGTTCTCTGACCCCAGGATAATGAATCCAAAATAACTAGAATAAGGCTGCAATTTAATACAAGGTAAAGGTTTCCCCACGACTGAATGGTCTAGTCATGACTGACTGTAGGGGGAGGTGCTCATCTCCGTTTCTAAGCCAAAGAGCTGGCGTTTGTCCAAGGCCGGCATGACTATACGCCATAGTGCACGGAACACCGCTACCTTCCTACCGAAGTGGTACCTATTTATCTCCTTGCGTTTTTACGTGCTTTCAAATTGCTAGGTTGGCAGGAGCTGGGACAAGCAATGGGAGCTCACTCCGTTGCGTGGTCTCGAACTCCCAACCTTCTGGTCAACAAGCTCAGCAACAGCGGTTTAACCCTCAGTGCCACCATGTCCTGGGATACTTACCTGGGAGTAAATTCCATTGAATACAGTAGAACTAACTTCTGAGTAAACTTCCTTAGGATTTTCCTGAGTTCTCATTTTTGTTATTTAAAAAATTGTGTGTGTCTAAAATACAGTGGGCCCTCAGTACCCATGAGGGATTCATTCCAAGACCCCTCCCTGCGGATACCAAATTATGCAGGTAAAGAAATCCAGGGGAAAGGGGAGCCAGCAAACCAGAAATGCCTTCCAGTCATGTCATGCCAGCAGTCCAGGCCTGCTGAGGCCCCTCAGCAGTGAGCTTGGCATCTGTGGATATTCAAATCCATGAATGCTGAGCCTGCAGATAAGAAAGGCCCACTGTACCCCAAATATGCACCACACATTACTATATGAACATATCCTGTCATATTCTAAACTTGAGGAGCAGTCCATTAACCTGCTAATTAACACAGCCAGAGGAGAGAACCATACTGTGAAGGCTACATCAGGGACTAAGGATTTGGTGAATCGCAGAATACTGTATATTTGTTAAAAAAAAAAAAATTGAAAAATGGTGGTTAAACTAGCCTGCCCATGTAAGCCACCTTGGGCATTTGCTTTGGCATGGGAAATGCAGGGTATAAATTCCTAAAATAAATAAATTAAAAGGTCAAGGTTATCTCTGCATAATAACTCCTATTGGCACCTGTTTACTGAAAACAAAATCCAGAATTATTGGATTAGGGCAAAAAGGTAACCAACCAACCAACAGTATTTATATACCACATTTCAACACAAGTTCACAAAGCGGTTTACAGGCTAATAATAATAATAATTAATGATAAATAATTTTAAATAGCTCCGTCCCAAAAGGGCTCACAATGTGAAAAATGCAGACCACCACCAGCAACAGCCATTAGAAATGACACTTTGCAGGGGTGAAGAGGGACAATTACTCTCCCCCTGCTAAATATAAGAGGAACAGCCCTTGGAAAAGTGCCTCTTGCCCAGTTAGGTTATCATTCGCATACTAGAATCTTTATACACGCAATCTTGCACATGAACATCATGTGCCAACCTCGTCTTCACTAAACCTCTACAGTGGATGCTTGATATTGACAATCATGTACACACAGTTTAACCTTGCAATAATAAGTGGCAAGCAAAAGTTGATGTTGATGTCCAGCTCAAGGATCTAGTTGGTATAGTTATCTCTAGGGTGTGTGTGTCTATGTGTGTGTGTTTGGTGATATTTTATCCAAAATTTCTTGGTTAAAATAGCAAATTGCAGTGTTAGGTTTCTATTCTACATTCTTATTCAAATTTTTCATTTTTAATTAATTTTAAATGCTTTAAAAGTATACTAGGTAGATAGTAGGTGATGTAATGTCAGCAGATGTAGCCACATAATTATTTCTAATTGGAAAAGTAATCTAATTTCTGGAAAATATCTTAAACACCAAAATGCTGTGTTCTGTGTTCAAATATGTTAATTCCCCAAAGGTGGTGTTTTGTGTTTTTATGCTGTATTTGACAAAAAAAAAAAAAGCAAGAGCACCTTAGTTATCTTGTATGCCATTATTTAATTATATAACTCAGTCCCCCTTCCTCTGAAAAGAGGGAATTTGAGGAGGTACTGAAAAAAACGTAGTATCTGGTAAATATCCACAGCTTGGTAGAGAGGATATATGTTTATGTTAATTAATAGAGTGACAATGTCTCAGTATGCATTATTCCAGCAAGAGGTTACAACAAAAACAGGTGTGAATTGTGGTTGACAGACAGCTCCTAAGACTTGGCTTTGGTTCTTTCTACTGCCTTATATTAGGTACTGCTTCGGGAATGCAAAATTGGATTGAATAATGGAGCTTCTGCTTACTGTTTTTTTTTAAAAAAACCATTACTTCTATATCTTATGGGTGGCATTGTGCCTAAAGGTGCTGGTGAACTAGGCTTCGTTTTTGGCCAGTCTGCCCCACTTGTGTGTAACTGTGTATTGGTATTCTTCCACTCCTGTGTATGCACACGTTGTCTGAAGAAGTTGGGTAAACTGATCCCTGAACTGTTACCAAATAGATCTTTTTATTTGCAGATTTGACCTTCTCCCTAATATCTCCCAAATAACCTTTGTCAACAAATGACTGAAGTTAATAGCCTAATGGCATTGGACAATTGATGGGACAATAGATTGGTGGGAAGGTATAACACAGGCTGTTCTACCCACTCTTGAGTAATATGAATCAGTTCTTGCCTCTAATTCTATGAGACTAGGGATACTGATTTTTTCTTATCTGCTTTCAGCTATTGTATTGTATGCAAATCCAAAATTGGCAGTTGCCTAATACTATATTGGTATATAATTCTGTAGTTGGTTAGACCTAGTTTTAAATTCTGCTCAGCAACAATGCTGCTGCATGGAGGCCATAATCCTATGAAGATTCAGGACAATGTTCCCTTCCCCGGAACAGACTCCCACGGCTGCAGTAGCTCCCGCAGGATCCGGCAGCAGCCATTTTGGTACCGCTGCTCCTGCGGAAGCTGGGCAGCTCAAGATCGGGCTGATATTCTCTACCTTTTTTGGCAACTATTCGTGCCTCCTCAGGGAGGTGCACTTCAGACTTTAAGAAGCAGGCCACTAGGTTACAGTCATGGACTTGTACCTGCATGTTAATTTGAATCCTGCATTTCTAGTAAACATGGCTATGAATGTGTCTCTTGAGCCAGTAATATAACTAATCAGTCTTCTCTCCCTCAGGCTTTAGAAGCGCAGCTTTAGCAGCCATAATGAAGACTGTTTGGGGTGGGGGCAGGAGACCTTTCTAAATGGAAAGCTCTTGGCATTTTTGAAAAGTGATCTGAGTTTTGTCTTGAAACTTGACTTTTTTTTTTTACTGTAAAGGAAGTGTGACTTCATGGAGCATTTTTTTAAGGGCAGATAAACAGCATGTACTAAAAATCAAAGGAGTGGAAAGTATAAAAGATTGGGTAGTTTCCCTCTGCTATCAAGGTAAAATAGGTAATGTCCCAACATCACATTTCCAAAAGGGAGTATAAGTGTGCCTGCATCTGTCTCTGTTTTGGGGCTTAGCTCTGTTGCAGTGGTACACCTGTGTGTCTGGTACATACACTTCAGGCTGCAGGTAGAGGCTTCATGTGACCAAATGATCATTCATAACTATCTCATAAGCCCCTACCTCCGTTTCAAGTGGTATAGCTCAGACATGGCTATCCCAATTCAGAGAACACGATTCAGAGAACACTAATTTCATATAACTTTCAGAAAATCTTTATTTTAGGTAAGATTGCATAACACATGTAGAAGGCAAACCTGCCTTCATTTCAACCTGTATGTGCACTGAAATCTTGAATAGAGGCCCCCACTGAGTGCCCCTATGATTTCATCAGTGCATGGCCCTATGCCTCTATTAAAGCAGCTTAGCATTGTGAGTTGTTTTTCGCAGCTGCATCGTGCTACTGGCTCATGTTCCACATGTGATCCACTAGGACTCCTAAATCCTTTTCACACATGCTGTTGCCGAGCCAGGGATATCTCACCCTGTACCTCTTACTTTTCATATCTCTGTTTGCAGAATGGTAATTTATTTCCATGAACTACATTATATTCATATGGACCCAGTGATAGAACTGTCAGGTAGTTTGGAATCCTTCTGCTTTCTTTCTGGGTTATCATTAAAAATATGATTCAAAATGAACTTGGCAGGTTTGATCTGGTTTATTATTTATCAAGATGCTACTTGCTGTCATTTTGATAGGCTAGTAGTTGTGAATGCTTACTAGAAACTACATTAAAAACATATATGTATGCTAGCAAGAATGTGAAAATGTGGCTAAGAAATAAGAATCGCACAATGAGAGAAACTTCCAGAGGATTAGCCATGTTCGTCTGTTGCTGCAAAAGCAACAGAAAGTCTTGGGGCATCTTAAACACCAACACATTTGTTTTAGCAAAAGCTTTTATGGACTACAGCCCATTTCATCAGATGCATCTGATGAAGTGGGCTCTAGTCCATGAAAGCTTTTGCTAAAACAAATATGTTGGTGTTTAAGGTGCTACTAGACTCTTTGTTAATAATGAAATTGTTCATTTTTACCAGCTGTTGCTCCTTTAGCAATGTTGCTCAAATTGGTGACTTTCTCTCCAACCTAGCTGCTATGGACATAGCCAATTCCATCTCCTACCTCCACTGTTTGATTCCTCCCATGTGCATTTGAATGCCTAGCAGCTGTTATTCATAGCATCTTTTTGTAGATATGCCTTCATTCAGTTTTTTGGTTCATATGCATGTGTTGCCTTCCCCGCCTGTCATGTTCCAGTGATGAAGAAGGTTTAACACAGGTATATGTCACTTAACACTGGGGATATGTTCTCTGAACCCTTGATGTAAAGCAATTTCATTGTTATGTGATCCTTACCTTTTGTGTTGTGTCCATGGTGTTGTCATTAGACTGCCCCAGGGGCCTCCTCTGGGTCATGCCAGGCCTCCATGGTCCTCAGAATGGTCCTCAGAAGTGTCCTGAAACTACTTCTGGTTTTCAGAAGAAACCGGAAATAGTTTTTGAAAAGCAGCTTCAAGACATTTCTCCTCTGGGGCCTCGTAATGACAACACAAACGCAAAGACACGGAGTGCAGAGGCGTTTCTACAGGGATGGCAAAGCTCTAAGTTTTGCAAGAAGCCTTACCCTGTCGTGTAAATCCCTCCTCTCCCTTGCTGCTGTAGCCAGTAAGCAACGCCAAGATTGGCTAAAACGGTGCAGGAGAGGAGTGATCTCCACTGCAAGGTAAGGCTTCTTGCAAAACTTAGAGCTTTGCCATCCCTGTAGAAACGCCACTGACGGAGTGTCAACTACTGTATAGCAAAGTAACAGTGGTCTTTCTTATATGTGGTCCATTGTTGGTTGGACCATTGCTAATCAACATACACCTGTTAATAAAGCTGCCCTGAGCATGTAAAATGGTACACTTTCACATATTTTAATTTATCTTCTCTGGTTGATTTGAGGACTTTTGGGGCTTACTCTCACCTTTTAAAAATTATTAAGTTGGCTACTTTTATGCCTGTGTCTTGCTTTACTTTTATTATTGTAGTATTTTAAATATTGACGGTTAGCCACCTTGTCCATTTAGGAAGGCTGGATTCCAGAATAGTAGCCACATAAGCCACGAGTTAATCCGCTGTTGCTGGGCTTTCCGACCGCAAGGTTGGGAGTTCGAGACTGCGTGACGGAGTGAGCTCCCGTTGCTTGTCCCAGCTCCTGCCAACCTAGCAGTTCAAAAGCACCTAAATGCAAGTAGATAAATAGGGACCACTTCGGTGGGAAGGTAACGGCGTTCCGTAGAGTCATGCCGGCCACGGAAACTTGTCCTTGGACAAAACGCCGGCTATACAGGCTTTGAAACGGAGATGAGCACTGCCCCCACAGTTGGTCACGACTAGACCATTCAGTCGTGGGGAAACCTTTAACCTTTAAGCAAGTAAAACAACCTCATTAAATAACCAGTAGCCCTTTAAACACTACAGTGATTTATTTCAGCATAAGCTTTTGGGGACTATAGTCCACCTCATCAGATACATAAAGTCTCCTCCTCAGGTGGATTGTGTATATACACATATAGCAAAATAAGGCAATACTTTGCATAAAAGTATTGGGGGGTAGTTCAATGGGAGTGGTAGTTACGAAAATCAGTGTGAGAGGAGGAAAGGTATTGGGCCTGCTTAATTGAATAGCCTTGCTGTGTTTTTCCTAGTTGCTGTTTCTTGGGAAGAGAGAGATTTGGTATGCTTTTTCTGAGTTATTCCATTATAACTGTATTTCCCCACCCTCTCTGCTACCCTTCTCTCCTATGTTGGATTTTAATTAGATAATTGTGTAGATCGGTGGTTCCTAAACTGGTGGATCAAAACTCACCACTATCACTGCTCCTTATGGCAGTGATAGTGCTGCAGAAATTGCAGCACTGTTGCTACAAAGAGTCTTTTTTACTTACTGGGGGGGCAGTGCTGGCCTGAAGGCTTGTAGCCCCCTCTGATCTTCACAGCTTGTTTACAAAGCCCTTATCTCCAATCAAAAGCTAGGGGAACACAAGAAGTAGCTTTTGATTGGCTTTGTAAACTTTTGTAAGGGCTTTGTAAACAAGCTGTAGAGGAGATCAGAGGGGCTATGTGCATCCAGGACCCTTCAAGACGCCAGTGCCCCCCCCCCCAAGTAAGTGGAAAAAGCCCCTTGGCAGTGACAACACTGCAATCTCTGCAGCATTGTCACTGCCCCCAACCTGCCCTTACAAACACTTACCTGGTTCCCAACTCTCCTGTAAGAGTCTGGGAACCACTGGTGTAGAATTTTCATTGTTATGTTGGCTAATCCCTCCAAATAACTGTTGGGGCTAGCCATACATGGTTGCTTTCTGATATGGCTTTTGCAGTGTTCACTCAGGTTTTTGTGTGAATTGATGGAGCCCATTCCCCCTCCCCTTTAGTGGTAAGTCTAGTGGTATGTCTAGTATCGTATGTGGGTGTCTTAATGTAAAACACTTGAGAAGCTGACAGAGAATGAAAGTGCAAACAAAATTTTGCCGTGCTCTCTCTCTGGTTCTATAGAGCTGGTGCTCTCCTATAGTTTTCTTGATGTTATCACCCTATTCAGGTTAAAGATTCCAACTTAATGTCCATGCTTTCTTCATAAGCATCTTAATAGTATTTCCAGCCTTAATGCCTAATCTTTGTGTTTGGTCTTCCCAGGCAACTAGAAGGCCAAGCCAGTTACTTTTCCTTTAGCTTTTCTCTTGTTGTTGTTCTCTTTTTGTTGATGTGCACTTCTTACTGCCCCCCCCCACGTCATCTGTTTTTGGTCCATTTCTTAGATGCTAAAAGATAGGCTGCAATTTAGCCCACAGGGCTGCAGTTAAGAGATGCTTCTGAGCCTTGAGTGCAAGCAAATTTTGCAATCCCTGAACTTCTTACCAAGTTTGGCCAAGCTCCATGATGTGACTGGGCTCCAGCTTCTATATGCTTTCTGTAAGTTCAGCCCCCAGCTTGTGTGACTTTTAGGCAGAGCTGAGCTGTTACCAGGCATATGGACTAGGTGCATGTGGCTTACAAAAATATATATAAAATGATTCTGCTTAAGTCTGTCTTTTGTGGCTTTCTGGACTAAGGGGCTGCTGAGTTATCAAGACTTGGAAAGTGTCTTGGGCAGTGCCATTCCCTTCTACCATTACCCAGTAGTTTAGGGACTTGCCTAAAATGCAGCTTTTGCATAGCATGGCTGGGGCTAAAAGAAACTTAACCTCTTTGATTTTTATGGAATTTGCTTAGTTATTTGATGCAAGTTTTTCCATTAAAAATATATCTTTTATTTTATTTAAAGAATTTATATCCCACCTTTCTCATACTGAAGCAAATACCTGTGGCTTACATGGGCAGGCTAGTCTACACCACCATTTTTCAATGCATCTTTTTTTTTTAAAAAACAAATAGCGTTCTGTTATTCACAAACTCCTCAGTCCCAGATGTAGCCTCCAGTGTGGTTCTGTGGCTGCATGCCATCAAGCTTCAGCAGGCAATCATAAGTCCAGCCTTGCCAGGTCCCCAAGGTCATACTCTGTTCTTTTGCCAGCTAGCCTTCTCATACATTCCCACACTAGCTAATCAGCTCCACAGCAACTTCATTCCTCCACAACTAGGACTGCGGCTTGTCACAACCTGGCATCCATCTCCCATCCAAAAACAAGACCACAGATTCTCCTGCTTAGCTTCAGGCAGTGCCAGCAACTCAACTATCAGTCCAAGCTTCCTGCACACCTACTTGTTACATACAGAACTCATGTTTTCTACTTCTAGGTTGAAGACCTATCTGCTGCCATTGCTTCAGGCATTGAGAACCAGTATAGTGGTTAGTCTGCTAGATTAGAACTGAGAAGACCTGGGTTCAACCACGCAATTTAGCTGGTGACCTTGGGCCAATCTCTGAGCCTAACCTACCTTGCATTATCATTGTGAAGATTAATGGGATTGTGCCATGTACACTGCCTGATGAACAACTTGGAGTGATATAAAACATGGAAAAAAACAACACTTTTGATTCTAAATAGTCAATAAAAAATGGTGCCTCATTGAATGTGAACTTGTATTTGTATAAGACATCTGACTTAAATTATTCTTGGAATGTAATTGTGATGTATTAGGTCGCTTCTACATGCATTGCCAACGTATATTCATCCCCAACTCATTGTGTGTGTATAGCTTGTGTTCCTGTATACTGACTTTGTATTAAATTTGGGAGCTTACCTAACATCTTTATTTTGGTAGGCACAAAGTCTGTTTTTCTTGGAACATGGAGCTGATAACTCTTCTCTCATATGTACTGGAACGGTGAAACTATGAAAACTGTAATATTTTGTCAATGAGATTTGCAATTGAAAAATGTGTTCATGGCATGAAAAATAAAACTGTATTTAATGGATACATTAAAAAGGTATTTATTTAAAAAAAATTACTTAAATATATTTAATTGATGATTTAGGGTGCAATCCTAATCTGGAGTTAGGCCGGCACAGTCAGGCCAGCAAAGTTTGGCTGGCACAAGGGCCACCATAAAGCATGTTTGGACTACTCTTGGAGTTAGGAAGGATAGTACACGTCTGTGTGCTGGCCTTTCTGACTCCGAGAGTGGTCCAAACATACTTTATGGTGTCCCTTGTGCCAGCCAAACTTTGCTGGCCTGACTCTGCCAGCCTAACTCCAAGTTAGGATTGTGCCCTTAATCGATGACAAATTTTGAGCAGATTTTTGGGGGGCACACCCCCAGACCATTTTTGTTAGCTTACTTTAACATTATGGATTCTTTTGAATTCAAAAATAGAGCTTATTTTTTTCCATCAGAATGGTCGAGGGCAGGTTTATTACTTGTTTGAGGTTTGTTTGCCTCAAATTATATTCCTTTTGCAGGCAGACTGCTATACTAAGTTCACTGAAACTACTGGCACTTTCTCCAGAATTGCTATATAGCTGTGTTAAAAATAAATATTTTGGGTACATAGACAAAGCTGTGTTTTGTGTTTAGCTACTTATCTTCAGGAAAGCTGTAGTCTAGGGCCAGGATTTGGCTTATGTTAGGTATGTAGCCAGCAGTGGAGATGGTGATGCCACTGTGGAGTGACTCTCTTCCTGTGCCCATTCATTTATCATATCATAGCTGCATGGCTATGAGACTGCAGCTTCCTCTCTCCTAATGTACTGAACATGTCAATTGTTTTTTGATGAGCTGTTCATGGCTGTGAATAATTGGGAGAATTGAAATGAGTGAAAACCATGCCAAAAACCTGTCCAGTGCCATCTTTGTCCTATGTATTCATATCACATGTTCATCTGAATTCACCAGAAGTTCTTGTTCTACACTGGTTCATATAGAACAAGGAGCTCCAAACTCGGATCCAGTCCCTCCCTAATCCTTTCCCAGCGTGAACTCCCTAATTAAATCCTTTCCCAGTGTTCTTCCAGGGAAGCTGTGATCAACCCCAACTACAGCACGCAGGAATTGTCATGGCCAGCCACTTCTGGGGTCTGCTGCCCCATCATCTTGCATGCCTGGTGTTCCGTGCATGGGCAGCTGGCCACAATGACCCCTGGGAGCTGTAGTTGGGGTCATTCGCAGCTTCCCCAGTGGAATGCAAAATGCCGTTTGTGCCGGGAAGATTTTCCCTGCCTCAGCGGTCTCCAGTTTGGAGACTGCTGATATAGAAGGTGCAGAAAACAGTTGTAGCATCTTGAGGACATTGTAGAAGCAACATAAAAGGAAGATCTTAATCCCTGATTCCTCATGCAAAGGACTATGAAACATAGGAAGGAAGAAATGCCTCACTATATGAATGCAGTGGGGGGGGGGGTGCTTGCAACTTGCTTATGCTTTGTGTCCTATATTTTAAGGATGTCTGTATTTGCCTCAACTGTAGAAATGTCATAGTGTCTCAGCTCTTTAGAGTTTACTTCCCTTGTCAACTAATTCTGTGAAACACTGCAGATAACTTTTGTCCTCGTCTACAGCTGCTCCACTATGGAAGGCGTTTGCTTTGATATTTATTACCTTCTGTAATTTGAGTGTTTACCTTCTATTTCTTGTGACACATATCCCATGTTTTACAAAGCACTGCTTGTTTGCTGAATTCTCCTCCTGTTCTATCAACCTTGAGGATGTATTGTAGAGATTATGCAGACTAATTTTTGAAGCTAGTGGAAAGTACCTGAGCTTTATTGAAGCGGTAATATGATAGACTTCTTCACTTGTAGACTTCCCATTTGCTTTCAGGGGATTTGAGGCTTTCCTGTTTCCTACTCTCTTCAGTGACGTGGTGAAGGAACTCACGGATATGAGACTGCATTTTTTTCAGCCTATTTAAACACACATATCCAACCAATGATTATAGGGGTAAACTGTGGAAACTCCTTGAACAAAAGACCTCTGTGTTCCCTGTTAGTACCTGAAACAGTAGCCGTACTGGTTGGGCATAATGCACTAATCTTCAGTGCAGATCAGTGGTGGGCATCTTAGTCATCTCTAAGACTTCACTGGAAATACATAATTGTCTAATGACATTGGAAAAAAGTGTAGGAGCTGTAAATTTTCATGACAGCAGCTCAGAGGACCAGTATCGTTTGCCTCTCACACACTGTAGATCAGGGCAACCTTCCCTTTTATCAAGACGCAAAGAGGAGACGATGGGGACTGCCATTAGCTTTTGACTCCTTCTGGATTTATGGCAATATTCAGTTCAACAGGCTGTGCCTGTGCTTTGGATCAGGCCCTAAAACGTAGTAGACCAGAGTAGGACTAGTTGGAGGTAATTGGATTTTTAAAATATGTAACTCTGCCATGAATGAAAACTGTCTGTTTCTAACTCTTGGCTGATTATAATTGGTATAGTAGTGGATTAATGAATGAATTAATTACATGTCTGATAAGATATGACTAAAACAGCTATTAACTGCAATAGCATAATAGATTATCTTCTACTAACCCCAATTTGTCAGAGGACCTAGTGACCAAGGTATATGATTATCTGCTTTTTAAAAAGGAAGGGCTAAATAACAGCGAAGTACAGTGCGGGCACGGCAGGGTTGGGTATGGGTTGGGTACCGGGCACGGTATGGGTTGAAGTGGTACCTATTTATCTACTCGCATTTTTTACATGCTTTCGAACTGCTAGGCTAGCAGGAGCTGGGACAAGCAACGGGAGCTCACTGGGTTGTGTGGTCTTGAACTCCCAACCTTCCGGTCAGAAAGCCCAGCAGCAACGGTTTAACCCACAGCGCCACCACGTCCCCAGCCTCTAATTGCCTGCTTGTAATTCCTGCCATTCAGCCTGCACATTCAGGAGACTTGTTTCTGCCCCTGTGGCTCCAACCAAAGAGAGAGTGCAAAGAGGACGACACAGGCACTGTCATAGAAAAGAGAAATCGAGGCCCCAGTTTGAAGCTATAATGGCCTCTCCACTGCTGGTAGGAAAAGAGCTAATTAAGGGGAGAGGAGGAATGTGTTATCTGTTTCTCAGTGGCCAAGAGAACAAGGTAGCCTATCAGAATGTGAAGTGCTCTTGCTGGCTCAAGGGCACTCTCATCAAGGAAGATTCCTCGCAGCTGTGTAATTCTGGTTTGGAGGGATAAGAGCAGTGACCTTGGGTAGCTTACTTGCCTAGCTGTTCTGGATGTTTTGGACCACTTTGTGTTCTGGATATCTGTAGCAGGTGTAGTTATCATAAGCGGATAAAAAAGACCCTCAGAGAAGGGGTGTGGTTGCTTGGGTGTTCTCTGTGCTTCTCAGGGTGCAATCGTAACCTGGAATTAGGCCGGCACAAGTAACTTGTTCTGGCCTGGAAGTGTTGCAAACGCACCATAAATTGCATTTGCGACACTGAGTCGGAGAGGCCAGCACATATCCGTGCACTGTCTCTGAAAGTGGTCCAAATGCACTGTATGGTGCATTTGCAACACTCCAGGTTAGGATTGGGCCTTCAGCCTCATCCAGCTCCAAACTCCATCGTGGGTGCCTAGCCCAACAAGTAGCCTTGGAGCTGAATAGTTAAAGGAACCAAGTGAGAGATAGAACAATGTAGATTAGGAAGCTAGCTTTGTTATTTTAGAACTGTTTTCTGTATTCTCATGTATTTGCTGCCTTAATGTCTGTATGTGTAAGCTTAATTCTTTAATAAATGAAAACATTTTACAGCTCAAGTCTGATCTTGAGTACTGGGAATGGGAGTTAGCTGTTCCCTAGCTGCTACCAACATAATAGTTCAGAGCCTTGAGGTCTGGGTCCCTGAGAGGAGGGAGCCCAGGACCTACAAGGGCTGGTATAAGCCTGGTGGGTCTCAGAGACACTGGTGTAATTCAGGGTGGAGGCAGTCCTACCAGAATCCAGTACTCTGTAATTTGGTTTAATTGGCTAAGAGCTGTGTCTTGCTGTCTTGTGCCCCCTTGAGATTGTTAGGAACGGAAGAACCACTTTCAAGAACAGTAGGGTTGGCACTTGGGATGAGATTGGATCCCCTAAGTGCTCAGCCTACATAAGAACTTGAACTGGGTACACAGTGCCGTCAGGAGCGGAACATCTGGCATAAGGGTTGGGTGGGCCCAGTCCTTATGCCTTCAACAGGAACGTGAATGCGAGGGAAGTTTTTGATGTTGGCTTTACTAGGATGAAGAGGGAAGCCCCAAGAGATATTCAGGAAGGAGTGTGAGGAATGAGAAGCAGAGTGGCTGTCACAAATGCTGGGGGGGAAGAGGAAACCTCCAATTTGTCCACAAACTGCTCAAGTCTACCTTGCGCCGTTTAATCACCTTTCGAATTGGGCTGAGATTGCAAGTAAGAGTACTGTACAGGAGGTGACAGAAGGATACCACTTTCCTTCCTAGGCATTCGAGTATCTGGCACCCTTCATATCTGAGCATTTACCTTCAGCCCCTTTTCAAATCCCAAGGTAGCCATTGGGCAGCCAAGTCAGCCATTGGGAAGTGATAGGCGGGCCACAAGTTCCAGCCTTCGTGTCTTGGGCTTCACACCTAGTGCCTGCACGTTTGGGCCAGGGGGTCATAGGGGGCCAGGGGGTCCCCGGGGGCTGGACGGAGCCAGGTCTGGCTTGTGGGCCGTAGATTGGAGAGCCTTGACCTATAGCAGTGGTTCTCAAATGTTTTAGCACCAGAATGCCAATCTATCCGGGACCCACCAGACACGACACCATGGCCAGAGATGCCTTCATCGTGATGGCAGAGCCTACTGCTTTCCTGAGAATGCAGCAAAAAATTGGGTTATTTCTCAGCCGATTTCCAATAGCAAAGTGAATCAGAAAGAGCAAAGTATTTACAACATTAACAAAAGCAAAATAACCACACAAGCCACATAACCACACTCTTTCCAGTGTCCCATTTTCCCATATTTTCAGTGAAGGCTGCTCTAGGTGCTGTGTGACCCACCTGAAATTGGTTTGCGACCCACCTAGTGGGTCTCAGCCCACAGTTTGAGAAACACTGACCTACACCAAGCATTTGAGTTTCCAAGCTCTTTGAATGAATTACAAAAAAAACTAATGTATTATTGGGTTCCTGTTACAATATTTTCATGATAAGATGGTGTCTCTGGAACAGATCGGTGTCATAAAGGAAGGGTCCACTGTATAGCAGAGTTGTGTTCCGTGTTTAACCCTTTCCCTTACACATTGTGGTTCCAACATAAATCATACCTCTTACTCTGATACTAGTTTTGAAACAGACACTTCCATTGCTAAATATAGCCAGTGTCTATTTGTCTTCAGTACTGTGGGAATTGCAAAACTGTGTTGCAAAACTGTGTTGTCACCAAGTTTCCAGAGCAGTCCCCAGTTTTGAGGATCAAGTATTTTTGCTGAGCTTGTGGAAAATCTTGCTCTTTTAGCATTCAGTGCTGTGTCAGTGTTGTTGCACATAGCCATTTTCTCTTTTCTTCTCCAAAAGGGAAAGTTGTATGAGGAAGAAAATAAGCAAAGTAAGACACTGTTTCAAGAGGTGGACTAGCATTGATGGAAGTGTAAAATGGTGAAATTCTGTCCGTTGGCTGAACAAAAGATGGTGCAAATCTGCTTATATATTTAAACTGTAATAACTTCTTTAAAAGACCTACTTCTTGTGCAAAACATGTGCAGCTTCAGTTTTTGTTCTTGGCTCAGTATTATGGAAGACAAATGTAGGAACCGAGCTTCTGTCTATAGCAGCTCATGGATGTTCCAAAGTTGGAGAGCCAGGTTTTTCTTTTTAAATTATTTTGTGCCTGAATAATTCTGATGCAGCCTTTCAGTCTGGGCTAAATGAGATGTGTTGGTGGCCATCATGTTTGTTTAAATCTCATGTCTCCCCCAATCACATGTAAAGCCAGAAAGTCAGTGGGTCAAATTCTGACATCGAAGGAAGTGCACAGAATGAGACAAGATGGAGACACTCCTGCCTTCCTTTCGGCCTGGACTCCTCTCTTTACTTGCTTTCCGCTCAGTTCTGATACCAGAAGTGAGCCAAGCAGAGAGAAAAGTCCCTGAGGATAGACCAGTGGGAGGTTGATTTCAACTCCCCGCACCCAGGCACCTCTTCCGAAAAAAAATCCTGCTTTATACATCCTGCTTTATATACAAATGAGGGCGCAATTCTAATCTGGAGTTATGCTGGTGCAAGTCCTTGTGCTGGCCCAGGAGTGTTACAGACACGCCATAAAAGCACTTTTGCACCAGTCAGGGAGGCCGGCACACGTCTGTGCTGTCCTCCCTGAGAGTGGTCCAAACGCACTTTATGGTGCTTTTGCAACACTACTGGGCCAGCACAAGGGACTTGTGCCAACCTAACTCCAGGATTGTGCCCCGAGGCAGAAATGATTAGGCACACAGAGTTGGCTGCTGCTATTGTGTTTAGTGGACAGCGTCTGTTTCACCTCTGCAGGTGGTTCTCAAACTGGGAGGTACCTGGAAATGGGGTGAAGTCCTATGGAGGAATAGATTACTGGTGGTACCCTTTTCCCCTTCCACCAAAAGTGGGGGGGGGGGTTATGGGGACCCAACCTGTAATTGAGTTCCCTTCTAATGCTAATGTTATGATTAGAACCGCAATCCACACATGACCAGAGCTTGCTGCAAGGATACAGCAAGGAAGGATCTCTGCATACTTTTTCTGAAAGACTGTGTGTGGGGGAAAAGGCAGGTAAAATTAAAAGCGGTACCAAGTTCAACGTTTTAACACCAACCTATCCAGAAAAGATGTGTACACAAAAGACAGAATGTTTTCCCTCCCCCCACAAACCTCTGATGCTTCTGGATGAATACTTTGCCCTATCAGCTGTTAGTGCCCCAGATATCTCTTCAGTCACTCTTCTTGTTTACTTTTCACATTTACAAAGGCCTCTGTGTCCTGAAAGGGGAGGGCTGTCTTGAGTGCTGAGCCACTACTTGGTCATGCTACAGCATGAAGTGAGTCACACTAGCACCAACAACCTGTTGTCTCAGAGTAGAGAGAAAGAGAGAGAGAAACTGTATTTATTTTTTAAATGGAGTTCCTTGTTGCAAGTGACTGCTGGTCTGAAAAGGATGAAGGCTATTTATCTAAAAGTCTCTATGAGCCAAGCAAGCTATTGAGCAGACTTCACTTTCTGGAATGCCTGGTTATAAGTTTTTCTAGGGATGGCAAGCAACCAATGCATAGAGGGACAGCCGGAGCAGGGCCTCATGTTGATGTCATCATGGATCACAGGCTGCCTGGTGTTGCCGAAAGGGTTCTGGCTCAAACCCAGACCAACAAGTTGTCTTTCCTCCTCTTCTTCCCTCTCCTGTGCCCTATCATCTGCAGTCCTGGCAGTTCATCAGATATGTTTGGGGTATCTGTCTAAAAGCAGCGCCATGCAGTTTACAACAGCGGAACGCAAGTTCTGCTGTCCTAACTTCATGATGTGATTGGGGGAAATCACATTGATACAACCGTTTATGAATTTATAAAAGTATCTCCTCCTCTCTGCTATGAATCTGGGGCTTGCATTGGCAACATGAAATTCTTTTCTTTTTATTCTGCCTTTTTCTTCCTTGCCCTGAATATGCTTCTTGTTTGCTATTGGTAATATTTTATCCTTTAATTGAGCCAACCTAAAAAGAATACTTGCAATAGCTTTTGATGCTCCAAAAAATTCATTTTTGCCTGTGAAGAGTTCTATCCAACACAAGAGCTTTAAACATTTTTCAATTTGAAGATTTAAAATGCTAATTTAGTTGTATGATCCTAAAATGTTGCAATTCTTTTTTTATCACCTAGTCCATATGCAGTAGAGAACACATGAACTTTTCCAGTGTGTATAAGTCCTATGACAATATATATAAATATTTCATTTTCTAGCTGCATATTTGGATAGTTGAGAGGGCGCAATGGTTGGTAAATGCGAAATAATATAACATAATGCAAATGAAAATGGGAGGTGATCAGGCAGGTAGGCAAGTGAAATCACCAACATTCCTTTGAAGAGGAACTTTGGATTTTTTGCTTCTCTGTTCTCAGAGCTTCTTTGCATGGACTGGAGAGAGCAACCTCCAGCTTCACATCAGCCCCAGGTTTGGTTATGTGGTCAAGAGTTAAAATGAACTTAAAAATCATCATGGCCCTAACAAAACCAGTGGCGCTAAATAACCTTGTGTCAAGTAAACCTTAGGGTGTCTTATGATAACTAGTTTGAATAAAAGCTCACAGTTCTTTTATCCTTAATTCCAGAAACAGTTATTTGAGATTATAGGCACTAGGAATAACCTTTTTAAACTTAACTTTCTTGTATTATTAAATACCCTGAATTAGAATTCTAGGTCTTAACAATGATTTTAATAAAAATGCCTGAAGAATTCGAACAGATTGACGGTATTACTCAGATGCTTACAGATGAGCTAACCATATCAGTTTGCCACTGTTTTTGGACGTTCAGCAATTGATCCTGGGCTATCAACCATAGTAATGAAATGATGCCTGCCTGCCCTTAATGCTGTCAGCATGTTGTTATGTTGAGTTTCTAGTTCACTGGTGCAGAGGAATCGTTCTTTTTGCTCTGTCTTTGGTTTTTAAACGTTTGAGATCAGGCAATGGGAAGAGTCATGACTACTCTTGCCATAGCAGTGCACTGTGCTTTTTGTGCTAAGAAAATGTAGCTCAAATGTACAGCACAGAGCATGAGCACAGAGCTCAGAAAGCTGGAGAAGGCGAAGATTGATGGCAACCAGAGCAAAGAATTGAATTTCCTGCTTAGGAAACGTCAATGCAATACAGTAGGTAGTCCCAGCTGTAGGCTTTCCTGGCATCTTCTCAACACCATTATGCAGTAGCAGCTGGGGAAGAGGGCAAGTGGAAGAGAGTAGTATTTGGATGGATAGCTGGAGTAAAGGCTGAGCATTATTCCTTATACCCTTGCAAGGCTAAGTTCATATTATCTCTGCAAAGATTTAATTTAAAAAGATTCATGGTCTGTTCTGGAACAGGGATTTAAGTTTCATTTGCTTTAGTGTTTGAGTAGGAATGAATGCAGGAGACATAGGAGGTCAGATGCAGGTGGAAGAATCTGAACTTGATTGCCCTTTATTCTCAACTATTTTTATTGCATCTGTAATCAAAACTGAGTTGAAAGAGAACCTGATGCTTCCTACTTTGGAAGAAGGAACCTAAATGATCAACATACTGTATACTGTACTGATTTTTGTGGAAGTGAGAGGACTGTAAAGAGTACTCTTGCCTATAGCGAAGACCACAACTGCGATGATATTTCAGTTTCTGTTTTAAATGTGGCAATGTTTGTATATAAAGCTAATCATAATTGGCTTCAAATTTGCATTTGCATTTTCCCCCTAGTGGGTTTCATATATATATTTATGTAATTACTTGTGGCTGAATGCAACTTGCCGCAGACAAGCTGTTGTTTGAATGTAGGTTTTAATCTGTGTGTGGTTTGAATAGCCCTAAACTCTTCCAAGTTGCTGGAAACTGCATTTGAGAGTTAAATACAGTATTTTCCAAGGGAAGGTTGACTTCAACGGAATTTGGCCCAAATACACCTAACCATATTCTGCACATACTTCCATTGAAATGAATGGTTCCAGCTATTGTGTATTGATCGATAGTTCTGCTGACTGGCCAAGTCTTGTATTCTCTGCACGCTTTGCCAAACAAGCAGATTTTAAAATGCTATTTATTCTTCACATAAATAGAATTGCTTGGATCTGAAGCAATTCATACAACTGGGAGGGGATTTTGTTTCCGCCCTGCTTTCTGCCACAGCTCCTGTGTTGCCCATCATTTTGATCTGGACAATACCCTAATTCTCAGTACTAAATTTGGAAGGCAGGGATCTGCAAAGAGGACAGAGAGATGATACAGTTCTGTTCTCTTAGCTCTGTTCTGTTGATGGAACAGAAGTTAGATCCCAAGCCAGTGGTCCCAGTCTAGATGTCCGAAGAGCAAGCAGCAGCTTTGAACAGGAGTGAAAGCAAGAGCTTGTTGTAACAAGATTCTGTGTCCTTGGATGTATTCAAACATTTGAGGGTAATAAAGAAGTGAGTTCTTAACCTTGGTAAGCTCATGTCACATTATGTGTACAAGGGCTTAAGGGGTATTAACCTGGTATGTATCCACCTTACGCGGAGCCCAGGTCTACCCCACTGGGTAGACTGGGCTCTGGATGCTTTTCCGCCCGGGTAGACCTGGGCTCCGGTCGCTTTTCCGCCCGCTGACAGGGAAGGAGGGGAGAGGCAGAACACAGCACAACACAACAGCCCTCGCGCGCTCTCTCCAACACTGGGTCACAAAAAGTCCTTCCTTTTCAGTGCTGGAGAGAGAGAGCGCGAGGGCTGTTGTGTTGTGTTGTGTTCTGCCTCTCCCCTCCTTCCCTGTCAGTGGGCAGAAAATTGCGTCGCCAGGCGGAAAAGCATCCAGAGCCCAGGTCTACCCGGCGGGGTAGACGTGGGCTCCGCGTAAGGTGGATACATACCGGGTTAATACCGGCTTAAGGTGCTACAAGTCCATATTTGCAGCAGTAAATGAAACTTCTAGATGGAGCTATCTGCTCTGAAATCACAGTCTGTTTTGTGGAAGTGGAGTTGCAGTGAATTCCACACCCAAGATGAGGTTAGCTTGGTTTGAGCTGGCAACCAATTGATTATCTGCCCCTCCCTGCAGCAACGTGTTGCTATCCATTTTTGTTTGTTTGAAAATATTTATACTCCATTTTTATTTTCCAGTGGCAAACCCAAGGTGGCTTACATCAGTTAAAAAACAATATAAGCTTAAAACATAACTATAATACAGCAAGCACATCAGTTAAATTGTGAAAAAAATTAAGTTATGAACACAATAGGAGGAAGGGCAAGGGTGCTTATGGACAAGCTCACATTTTGGAAAATCCTGTCCATATTCTCAAGCTTAACAAGCTAAGAAGAATCCCAAATTACAGGACAAGTAGTTGCTGAGCGAACATCAGCTGGAACTTGTAATGTGATGTTCACTTTGTGATAGATGCAAACAACTTTATCCACAACGTGTCTTGCAAATTGATTATAGTGGGCTCTGAGGATAGCTCCCTTGGTTTTTTCAAAAATCAAGATGTAATAGTTTGTAGATAACATGAAAACGTTCTGCTGGATGACTTTTGCTGATGCAGTGATGGCAGCGAAGTAAGTATTTTGTTGGATTTGTCACCAGTGTTCCTCCACTGTTGCTGTCGCCATCTACTCAGTTCCTTTGGTAGCAGCAGCTCTGGAGAACCAAGGAACTGGTGTGCCTAAATAGGCAGAAGACAATCATAAGAAGAGCCTGGATCATTTCTCCATTAGTGATTGGCGCCTCAACAGATTGCAGCTATTCTAGTGATCCAGGGTCTCAGCAGAATTTTTGGCCAGTGACAGGAAAATCCACCAGAGTCATTGAGAAACAATCTGCGTTGGGGGGGGGGGAGAGATTCGCCACCCCAGCAAAGATCAGATCCATTCTCCCTGGTAAAAGGACCAAATCCCCTAAAAATATGTTGGCCTTCATTGTAGGCTCAGAATACAAGTAAGCCATGTGCTTTGTAAATGTTCCTGAGTACCTTGTTTGAAACTTCTCCCACCTGCTGCTACTTTTGGGTAGAATTTCAGTCATGTTCTGCAATTAGACTATGGTGTTGGTCAGCACTTGAAATTTTCCATGTATATGCCATTGTTTATTCAAGGACCTTGGGTACATGGATCTTCTACCTCCTTTTTCCTCACAACAATGCTGTGAGGTAGGCTGAGAATAGTGATTGACCCAACATCACCCAGTCTTGCATTAAGTGTCTTTCGTAGGTGGTTAGCCAGGTATTATTTTTATTGTGCAGTTTCTTTATATATACAAAGGTTACCAACTCAGTATGGGATAACTGATATAAGGCAGTTCTGATTTTGATAATATAAATGTCATGGTGACATAATTTAAGGGGCACATTTCTTAAGGCATGTCCAATCAATTTCGTGTCCACAGCTGCTTCAGATTTTAACTCCTGTTTGTGCTTCTGTAATCTGATGTAAACTTTATAAAGAGAATTTGTCTGTTTTCCCAATTAAAAATAATTAAATACATTGCTATGCACATTTAAGTTGTTGCATCGTACCATTTCTGCTTCAGTCTTAATGGACAAAAATAAACCAAATCTGACAGGTTACCATATCTTTTGTTTTTCACATTTACCGTACTTACATTTACCATACTTGCACTCATTCTATTTAGGATGCATGGGATCAGCAGCTTGGTTTTTCTTGACTCTTTGCTAGGGACAGTCTTTCCAGATGTAATTGGATAGGAAAGGTTTGACACTCCAAGAAAGTAATTCTCTCATATCCACCTTTCTGCTTGCAGTCACTTTTCATGTAGCATCTCTGAGGCTTTCACTGAAGTTATTTTTTCAGGACAACAAACTGCTTACTTTGATGTGTAGCTTTCTGACATAATACAACATTGGGATTTTCCAATAAGTTCTAAAGATGCATGAGTGGAAAAAAATGTTCTAGACAACATGAGACTCCAGCAGTGCAAATGGGATGGTGGTGGTTGTAGTAATCCTGTAGTATTTGTAAATTCAAACCTCCATTTTCAGCAAAATTCATAAACTTTGTTATAACTCTCATGGCAGCTATTGGATACTGCAGTTGTTGCCATCCTATTGGAGTGCAGTGTATTTGGTCATTTTAAAACATGTACGGTAGTTTAATATTCCCACCACCACCACCACAGTGAAGTGATATTTCAAGATCCCAACATCCTTCCCTGTTCTTGTTGCTGTCTTTGTGCCACTGAGTTTTATCTCTGTGACAGAATATGATAACTTGTGACTTCACTGCTAAGTCACTTGAAAGTATTTATAATTTTACTGTGGTGCTGAACTTGCATCTGATTCAACCTGGAGGGAAAGGGATGGGTAGATGGAAACATTTAAGAAGCCAGAGAACCAGCAACATGTGTTTCTTGCATTCTGAAAGTGGCATAGTTGCTGCTCATTCTATGCCACCTCAGTAATGCCATGTGGCATAAGAAAGGGCCACAGTGGTAGTGAAAGCTCTAGGGCAGCCATTTTCAACCCCTGTGTGTGGCACATTGGTGTGCTACGAATAGTCTGCAGGTGTGCCATGGAAATTTGGTGAAAGGTCATTTATTAGTAGGGCCAGTTGGAGAGATGAGCTTCCCACCAGCAGCACGGTGTGCCTTGTCCATTGTCAAAAAAACAGAGGGGTACCTTGACAATTTTAGAACCTTGCCAGTGTGCCATGAGATGAACAAAGCTGAAGATCTTTGCTCTAGGGCCTGGGACACCCTGATATTCCTTTTTAACAAAAAATCACAGTGGCATAAGAAGAGCGTTGCTGGATCAGTCCAAGGGCCCATGTAGTTCAGCTTCTTATATCTCGCAGTGGCCCACCAGATGCCTCGGGGAGCACACAAGACACCATGAAACCTATATCTCGTTACCATGCCCTTGCATCTGGCATTCTGAGGTAGCCTACTTCAACATGAGGTTGCATAGACCCCATCATGGCTTGTAACCTGTGATGGACTTTTCCTCCATAAATCAGTCTGATCCCCTTTTAAAGGCATCCAGGTCACATGCCATTGCAATCTCCTGTGACAAGGGCAATTCCCCACTCAGCTATGAAGCTCTGTGTATAACTTGGAGTAAAACTCCACTGTCCTGACCTACCTCACAAAGCTACTGTGAGGATAAAAGGGAGGAGGAACAATGTGTCCTGCCTTTGAGGAAGGGCAAGATAGAAATGGAACACAAAGAAACATTTTCAATTGGTCCCCATGTAGCAAGTGTAACTTATTTATTGATGGCGTATTCTAAAATGCAGACCTCCCCTTGTCAGTGCTAGACTTTCCTAGTAGCGGGCGAGTCTCTGGTGTGGAGGTTTTCCGTGTAGTCCATATAATACACCTGATAGCATCTATATCTATTATAGCCTCTGTTGTTAAGTGCTGGCATTGCAAATGTATTTCCTGGAAGCTTCCTGACCATACATTCTTCAGCTGTTGTAATGTTCTTATCCATCTTAAAAGCAGGGAAGAGAGAGAAATATCTGGAGTCAGAGTGGAATTTTTTAAAATGAGATGAAAGAAGAGCTTGAACGCTCTTTTACCCTTATCTATTTTGAGTGTCCCTCAAATATTAGACCACATCTATATTTGGTCAATCAACAGATCCAATTAAATATGGATTATTTATCTCCACTGTCTCTTGAGATAATGGGGAAATGTTCCAAGCCAACTTTATGTTGTACTTCAGGGCTTTCCTAAATTGGGGGCCCAGACAATTTGCCTAGGATCAATATTTTCTTAGCTGTCCACTTGACTTTGTGCACATTTGCTCTGCTTTGTATGTTTTCAAACAAAACATTAGTCTAATTACTGCATTTTGATGCTGAAACTGACTTAATATGAGAGTAAAGTGTCATCAGAATGTGAATTAGACTCTTCTCTTATTTAAGCAGATTTGACCGAGGTTTATTTATTTAAAAGGTTTTTAAACTTGCATCTTTTCTGCAGATTTATGGAGGCTTGCATGCAAACCACAAGAACAATGCAATCAATGAAATGGCAGCACAATCAAAGATCAGAGACAGAAATCCAAGATCAGAAAAATGAGAGGACCCGAGCCAATCACAAATCATAGTAATGATTTGAAGGCCTGCCAGAAAATACTGGTCTTCAGCTGGCATAAGAAAGTGTCCCGCCACCAACTCCCCACCAAACCTTGTAAAGTAGAGAGTTCTCCAGGACAGGGCAAACACCAAGAAGGTGCTGTCACAGGTAGCCACCACCTGTTCTTCAGCGGGCCATGATGCCCATAAGGCAACATACCTGAAGGACCTAGTGGAACTAACAGACTCATTTAGGGAGAGGTGGCTATGGAGACATTTTGGTCCTAAGTCATATAGGATTTTTAAAGATAATTACTATCACCTTGAATTGCACCCAGAGGTAAAGTGGTAGCCAATGTAGTTGCATCGATAGAGGTTGCAGGATGATACAACAGGATGCTTGTCAATACACTGGATGCTTGTCAATGTGTTAGATCCCCTGCATACGTACTGGTTAAGTTCTGCAGGAATGTATGTAAGCTCAGATGTATGCTGGTTAAAACAGGTTCTTGCCAGCCCAGCACTCTTGCACCTGTGCGAAAGCCCCACTGAAGGATGCAGGGCATCTGCCTGAAAGCCCTGGTGCAGCTGTCCATAACTTGGACTTCAACTTGGTGCGCCAGTATATCCAGGCAGCTGCATTCAGCATTGTTTGAAGTTTCTGGGGCATCTTCAGGGGGAGCCCCATGTAGAACATGTTTCAGTAGCCTATACATGAGAAAATGAAGTCATGGGTGATCATTGTTAGATCTGCCTGAGCCAGGAATGGGCTGCAGTCACCTTTTAGAAAATTGGTAATTTTTAATTGTTTTTAAACTAGGCATTAAAATTTAATTTCGAGGCACCTCAGGAATGAATGAAAACAACTGAATAAAGTAATATTTGTCAGCTGATCAGTCAAGGAAAATACCAAATTTTGTCTGCTTTTGTGATATGAAACAGCCAAGGCAGAAGATAACAAGCTTACATTTTGGGGGCTAAAATTGCATCCATATGCAAGGGTGAGAATTATATTCTGCTTGTAGTAGCCACGAGTGTGTTTCTGGCAGCGCTTGTGAGGGTGGTTCTTCCTTTCTCTACATGCTTCATCCACTTAGAGCTTGCAGCTCTAATTTGCAAGTCTGTTGGGGACGTTCTTCTCCCCGTCTGACCACATGCAGATTTGCCTGTGTGCGTGTTCTAGTTGGAAGAGAATGAAAAGGAATAGATTGCTGTTTCTTTAAAGCCACAATTCAACAGGGAGGGGTGAGGGTGATGTTTTGACTGCTGGCATTTGTGGCCTCTTGGCAGTGTTTCATATTCCTTTTGCTTGCGTAAGAGGTGGACTGTCTTTACTGTAGCTACTGTTGCCATGGAGAGATCCCTAAGCCTGTGAGAGATTACGTCTTAGAATTGCTCTCTGAATATAGCATGATCTGGCAGGGCAATTCAGGTGTATTATGGCACTGATAATGGGGAATGACTTGTCAGCTGTCGGGTAATGTGACTGTTAAAATGCTCTCTAATTTATTATAGATTAAAGAAAAAGGAATAAAGTAGTGCATATGAGTTAGTTTCAGGAGGAGAATTATGTTTTGCTTGTGTTGTGCTGTCTTTAAAACAGTGTTGCATTTCCTTACATAAAGGGAGAACTTCACAATATTGTAACTAGACATAGTGAAAGCGGGCATTCATGTATGGTATCTATATCGAGCACCTGCTATGGATCTGGCTGTCATGTGATCAAACTCTAAATCTGTAGCTTTGATTGCAATAATTTAATTTTCTTCCATCTTGCAAGAGGCTCTGCTCTAGTAGTTGCCTATCATGAAAGAGTTGTGGTGTGATTTAATTGCATGGACCCAGGAAGAAATTTGTCTGTGGCAACTGTTAGTAAACAGTATCTCAGTGCATTAAGCATTGTGCCAGCCCAAGAGCCAGTCATTCATTCAGAGGTTTTTAGCATGAATGGAAGAAGTAACAGAAGAAGGCATTGTTGTCTGCTTTGGTAAGTTCTTTTGGTCATTTTTAAAATTCCTCAGTCGTTTACTCCAGCCCTGACCAGGCATCAGAACAAGAATAGCTGTGGCTAATCGGGTCTTTTTAAAGCTCTAGGATCTCCAGTCATGAGTGATTTCCCTGCCTTGAAAATTATCATGAGTCTTGAGGAGTGTACAGTAATTCATTTCTTTGTAATCTGGTTCTTCAGTGGTGATCTCTGAAGTTGCAACAATTAAAAGAAAGAAAGAAAAAAACCACCACCACCTCCTGACACATTTCGTGTCTAAAATTAGTTGAGAGAAATGTTTAAATTTGCCTTGCTTTAGTCAGAACTTGCCAGATATGAATATGAATATGATATGAACTTGCCAGATATGAATCTTGCATCCCAGTTGTGTTCTGCTAAGATGTGAAGGGTATGGGAAAGTATACAGGAATGCCAAATAGATAATTTTATTTCAGTAAAGTGAGAAATGATATGGAATAGGAGAGGATAATTAGTGGGAAACAAGCTTGCATTATCCTTACAGATAATCTTACCCTATTGTTACTATTGGTGGAAATAATGGACTGATTTTTCCTGTGGAATAGAAACTTAGCTCAGCATAATTTTGTAAGATGGAGTATTTTGAACACAGAAATTTCTTGCTTTCCTTACGACAAACTTTAAGATACTGTTTACATTACTGTGGCTATGAATTTGGGGAATGTAGGGTGGAGATTAATTCACTATTATATAAACTGCTAGTAACAGCTCTTCATTGTATTAATATAAAACTGCCCTGTGAAATAACAAATTACCATGCTGCTGATTGAGGAAACATTTCTATGGTACATGTGAAAAGAAATTTTTGAATGTGTGTGATGTGTATTTAATACATAGGCTAGAATAACAAGAACAGACTTGTGAAATGCCTTCACTAAAATAGGTACTGTTTTTATGGCTAGAAATAAATGCTGATGAAATTTTTTTTTAAAAAACCCTCAAACTTCAACGTTTTAGGGTTTAAAAAATTAGCATGATGTCTTTCTCTCTTTGCTTTGATACTCTCAATTATATTGAATCTTAGGTGATAGCACTTAAAAGTGTTGACAAACTACATGAGTATAAGCAACACAGTGGCACATAGCCTCAGATTTATTGCAGCAATGTTATATAATAGTTCATAATCTTGGTAGTAGAGACAAAAGGAGAAAAATAATTTGGTTATGATCAGCTGAGGGTGCAATCTTTTGAGGGTGCAATCTTAACCAACTTTCCAGCACCGGGGTAAGGTGATTCAGATCTGAGGTCAGGGAACAAACATTCCCTTTCCTTGAGAAGGCCCCCATGAGTTCCCCCCCAACTGCAGGATGCAGCACATGCCCCATTGGCACAGCTATGTCAGTACTGGAAAGTTGGTTAGGATTTGGACCTGAGTCTGCTATAGTAAGGTTATTCCTAATATTTGTAGCTGAAACTACACTCTTGTTATCTGGACTGTTTTACAAGTCTTATAAAGTGTGTGTGAACTAGGCATCTTTTTTTTTTTTTTTTTTTTTTTTTTGCAGGTACTCCTAACTAAGTAGTCACACTTTAGAGATAATACTATATTGAATAGCATTTATCAGCTCTTTGACTATGTAACTTTCTTTAGCTAGCTACAGGTTTACATCCAGTGTTCTGCAATGATGATGAGCAGGGAACAGAGAGATGATGCTCTGGTTCTGTGAACATTGTCATTTTATTTCTGGCTTTCTTGTTTTATACCCTACTATGTTTTCTCCAGGCTGGCAACTACATTTTAACCCATGTTGTTTGTATTTAGACTGAATGTTCCAAAGTTAGAATTTTTCACAGCAAACATACACAGTTCTCTGCTTCGAATGCTTGTAATGGACACAAGGATCTATAATATTAGCTTTTCTTGGAATGCATCTCTTGTCAAGTGTTTTAGACTTGAATATTAGCTAGAGTAATGAGAGCTATTTGGCAAATGGATCAAAATCAAGATTGTGTTACTTGACCTTAAAATTATTTTTGGCTGCCGTGAGCATATGCAGCTGAAAGCAAAGAATGAATTGTTTGTTTGACTGTGACCTTTAACAGTGTAGGATTTCAGTAAATACTTCCTGTGGAAAGGAAGCAATGTATGACACATCTCCTGATTTAGTTCCAGTGTTCCTCTGAAGCTTAATGGATTTCTGGAAGGCCCTCCATCTATGTTGCATTGCACATTTGAGAAAAAAGAGGAATTGAGTAACACTGCAGATCTGACTGGGATTGCGAATTGTGAACACCAGCACACAAGTGGAATAAGTCAAAACTTCAGATTAGTTTATGTAGTTATCTATGTAGTTATCAGTTTATCTATGTAGACAACATAGTTGCAGTGTGCCTTTATTTTTCTAGGCACGTTTTTCTAAAGGCTTGCACAAAAGGTCTGGGCAGGGCTTCCTGGTCTATTAGTTCTGGGGTGGACTTGTGTATGCTACTCATATTCTTCCTTGCCTTCTGACTAGTGAACTTGCTGTTCTCTCCTTCTACATGTATTCTACAGCCTCCTCCCCTCCCCCCCTCGACACTGAAAACAAAGTTATTACATCCCTTGCCCAAACTTTCCGAAGTTTTTCAGATCTGAAGTGTATCCTTGGAATAAGTAGTGAAATCTAGAGTTTGTGGTTAAGAGTATACATTGTTAATGTGTACAAAAAAAAATTGTTTGGAGAACGTAAAAACATTTATGCGTAAATTTTATTTATACTTGAGTGTGGGTAGCCAGACATTGGGCTGAAAGAACTTGAAAAATTGGATTTCAGTCTCACAAAAGCATAATTGTTTCTGTGATAATTGTGTGTGTGTGTGTGTGTTTCACCCCCTTTGACCTGAACCATGGAAAGCCAACAGTGCTAATCTGTACATTCAGATCTGTAGTGTGGTACAGGGATTTTCAAACTTTCCCCCGCTGTAACCAACCTATTCTGTGGCGGTGGGCACTGCCACCCACCTCCTTCTCTTATAATGGGGCTCTACAGGCCTCTGGAAGCAACCAGAAGTCAGGAACCCAGAAGTAAACCAGAAGTAGCTTTCTGGCTATTTTTGGGCGCCTTTGGAAGCTTGGTGCAGTCTCCAGTTGCATCCAGAGGGCTTCAGTTTGGAGTCAATCAGGTGCAAGGGCAGGTGGGAGAGCCCAACTCAGAACCCACCAGACATCACCTGATGGTCATGGCCCATAGTTTGAGAAACCCCAATACAGTACATACTGAGGCTTGTTTCCCTTTTGAATGTGGTGGGTGGATGATTAAATACTTCCCCTCAAAAGAATAATCTTGAATAAGTGGGTATGTTAGGGGGATTATTCCAGGCAAGTGAAAATCAAGAAACTTGGGAACTTTCTTTGTAGGGATGATACAACATTTTAAAGTTTGTTTTGTAGAATTCTTTTTCCCTGATCAGAAAGGGACATTTTGTCAAACTTAGCAAGCTTCTAGTCAGTGATATGATATCAGTGTAGGGCAGGGGTGACCAACCTTTGAACTTTAGGACTCCTTGACCTTTAACAAGGTAGAGGAGGGAATTGCAGCAGGTGCAGCTTGTATATCTGTGAGATGGAAAGACGCACCTGCTGAAATTCCCTCCTCTACACAATTGTTTAAGGTCCATGAGCCCTAAAGTTGAGAGGTTGGCTACTCCTGGTGTAGGCTATCTTTTTTCATGTTTCAGCTCTGGTTTCCAAGAGTGCCAGATTATTATCATTATTTACTGAATTTCTATCCCACCTTTCTGCTCCATATGGGGTACCCATATTGGGCTCACACCATTAAAAATGCACACAATAACAGATAAAACGATTCAGTATAAAATATCTTTTAATCTTTTTATCTTTAAAACAATGACAAAAGCAATTTAAAGCAATCAGACCCCAGTGGCTCCCACAAGTAAAATTGTGATTCATTCAGTAAGATGTCTCCTACCAGCAGCTAAATAATTCCTTAAATGAAAAGTTTCAAGACCACACCGAAAGATTGCCAGAGAGGGAGCTGTTCTTAGTTCTAAGGGAAAGGAATTCCACAACCCTGGAGGCAGCACCAAAAAGGCCCTATTTCTGGCCACTGTCCCTCTCAGCTGGTGACGGTATAGTTGGAAGGGCCTCTCAGATGACCTGAGAGTACAGGTAGGATTCCATGGAAGGAGACAGTCCCTTGAATACCCAGGACCCAAGCCATAAAGGGCTTTTAAAGTCTAATGCTTTGAATTGGGCCTGGAAATGAACCGGTAGCCAGTGTAACCGCTGAAGCAAAGGCCTGACTGAGTTGAACCTGATCCCCAGCATCCACACAGGCAACCGCATTCTAGTTGCAGTTTCTGGACCGTCTTCAGAGGCAGCCCCACGAAGGGCGCATTGCAGTAATCTAATCTGGATGTCACTAGGGCATGGGTCACCGTGTTCAGGTCTGAGCGACCCAGGTATGGTCACAGCTGGCGAATCGGACAAAACTGAGCAAAGTCTCCCCTGGCCACCTCCACCACCTTGGAGTCCAGGTGCAGCTGTAGATCAGAACCGAGGAAGCTGCGTGGCTCTTCAGTGAGGCCGTGGATGCGGCCTAATGGCTGAATCTGATGCCGAAGTACTTTCAGACTGTGGGCCTGAGCTTTTAGGGAGAAGTATAACTCTGTCTAGAACCAGTAGCCCACCTCCACCTATTCTTAAACAGTGCTGTCAAGATGGTGTCAGTCTCTTAATCTTGTCTGTCTTGTTTGCTTGTCACTGTCACCCAGAACAGTAGATGAAAGGAGATGGAAAAACCTTCAGCCAATCAGATAGGGCAAAATTTGGTTCTGATAAATTTGTGCAATGAGCCTGCAGTTATCTATTCCACCAGGTTAGGAAGAGATGCATTGGGTGTATTCAGGAATACTCCCTGTGGCATTAGAAGCAGAAGAATATGAAGAGACTAGTACTTTATGTGAAAGAGCAAATAACTTATCAGCTTTTAAACTTTGTATTAAAACCAGCATTTTGAACCCATTGCCTCGCTCTTCATCGATGACGTTGCACTTAGCCAATAGGTGCCCATGAGACCTATGTAGACATTACATATAGCACACAAGTTTCCCGAGCCCCAAAACTAAAGAAAGATTCATACTGTTCTCAGCAGTGATATTGCATCATTTGTATGCTAGGAAAACATGATGAAGCAATTTTCCTTAAGGAAACATGTCTGGGTCCCATATAAAAAGGAGTAATGAAAGAATCAGATATTCTTTACCTAAATGTACAGGCATGCCCCAGTATCCGCTGGAGTTCCGTACTGGATACCTGAAACAGTGGATACTGGGGACACCTTTTGAAAGATAGAGAAATGTAAGTGGTTTTGCTGTAACAAAGTTTAAAAAAGAGATTGTTTAATGTTCCCTATCTTTTTAATGGGTTCCCGGTATCCATGGTGTCTGTGGATAACTGAAACTGTGGATACCACAGCAGTGGATACCAGGGCACACCTGTACTCAGCTCCTTTTAAAAAAATAAATAAATTACTAAGTGGTATAATACTTCTAGAAAGGTTTTGGTTGTACTGTATGCATTGTTCAGTTTTGTATGCACGCTGTCTTGTCTGATCAGGAGTAGAGCAACTTGGCACTTGGTCCTGCAGAAGCTTGTAAGAGAAACCCAGCAAGCTCAGCCACCTGTATAGAAGTTTTCAAACCCTGCTATAAGTATGCCTGCACAGATTATTGAAATCCTGGAGCCTGCTTATGTGTGTTGGAGTACCCAAAGAAGTGTGGAGCTCTGGGTGGAGCAGCAACTGAGCATGTGTTATTGTATTGCTGATACTGGTGCTCAGTGCCGCAGGTGTAATGTAGTGCTCGGTGTCACTGTAGGTAAGATCCTCTGTAGAGTTTCAGTGACTGGATGGGAGGATGAGAGTTCCTGCACCAACTTCTGGATATTGTGCTAAACCCATGGCTGTGCTGGAGCTATTTATTATATAGACATCTTCATGTGCTGACACAACAAATCTTTCAATGCTGAGCCATCTTTTGCCCTTCAATCCATAGTGAGAGCCACATGTCACTGGGTTTTAGATTAGGGCTGATTCTGGCCATCGTGTCAGTATTAGCTGTTGAATGCTACAGTCCCATTGTCTGTATTCTGTTGTCTGGAATTGTATATTTCAGAGTTTCCCAAACTGTGGGTTGAGACCTGATTGTTGGTGGGTCCTGAAACTGACAAGCAGATAGCGGACAACGAAAAGGTATTGAGCCCTAATGGAATGTGCAAATGAGCCACATGTGCATGTTTGCTCATGAGCAGTCAAACGTGCTTGAGTCAGTTTCAAAGGGCAGGCTGAGAGGACCGCTATGCCACCAGAATGGTCCCAATCAGATGAATATGGAACTCAACAAATGCTCTAGAAAGCAGTATCCACTCCACCATAGTAAAAAAGGATAAAAACAGAGGCTTGAGCAGGTAGTAAAGAGAAACTTCCTTTTTAGTCACATAAAGCTAGGTGGGTCCTGATAGTGTTGTTTTAAAAAGTGGGTCCCGATTCGAACAAGTTCAGGAACCACTGGTATATTCCATTGTCTGACCAAAATGAGGATTGAAATATGCTTGACACTGCAATGGCATGTAATACTTTAATTTGACTGTCCCTTCTTAGTTGCAAATCGGGTGCTTTACAATGGAAAAGGAGTGCTAACGCCTCACTCCCTGAGTTTTCCCCCACCTATTTTTCTTTTTTTATGGGATACCATGCCTATGTTTGAGATCAACACAATTTAAAATGAACATGCATAGAGAACTGGAACTCTGATGTTGGGCAAGGAGGGGGAAAACCTCTGGGTAGGAGTTGTGGAGGGAAGGAGAAGAGAACTTCTGGCAGGGAAAGGGTTAAACAGCAGACACCCTTTTGCACAAGTTTTTTTTCCAGACTTTCCTGACTACCTTAAGGCAAATTATGGGCCCACATGGCCTTGCAGCTACTTCCTCTTAAGAAGTGAGTTCTGCTAGCCAGAGCCTCGAAGTGTTTTCTTTATTTAGGCAAGTTTTCTTTGACACAGATAGAGAATCTGTTTACTGGGAAGATTGTCTTTATTTATTTCTCTGCCCCCCCATCCTGTAAGTGCCAGCAGTGCAGGGGTGTATATTCGTGCAGAGAATACATATTCTCACTATTTGCTTTTTGTTCAGTGTTCCTTGTACACTGGGTAATGCTAGTGCTGGTCCTGACCTGTACAAAGCTGACTCCTAGTGGTAAGTCTCAGATAGTGCAGGTCTCTTTGTTTCTTTTTTGTCAGATCAGCATTTGGTACCATCTTGTACCAATGTCTGTACTGTGTAGAAAATATAGCTTCTTGGCTTTAAATAAGAGATGCAAAGCTATAACATTACAAGGTCTTCAAATGATTAAATTGGAGTGGGAGCAGTCTTAATAACTCTAGTCTTGCTGGATTTGGAATTGGATTCTGACACTCAATTTAATTTACAACCATCTCCTGGTCACGCCTTAATGAGATGAATGTTTTTTAGTGCTTTAGGTATTGTTAGAAGTCAGGCTTCAAAAACAGGAGAAAGAAAACCTAACTGTAGGAATAGAACTGAAGCAAACTGGAGGACACACTAGATATTAAAGTACAGAATTTGATAGTCATCATTTCAGTTGCTACATAAGCTCTCTCTCTCTCTCACACACACACACACACACACACACACACACACACACACACACACAC
>JAJKFI010000019.1:13682289-13754288 GCA_029204185.1 Lerista edwardsae | reverse complement strand
CACACACACACACACACACACACACACACACACACACACACACACACACACACACACACATACACAGGGCATTAATATAAAAGATTAGGTATTGCAAAAGCTTTTATTAGCTTATTGTTAGTATGCTTAATCATTTCAGTGTGGTCTCTTCTATTGTGCAGATGTTGAGGCATTTTGGATATCTGTTGAAGACTACTATATGCACTCATTATAATAAATGGGGGGGGGGAGAAAAATGGCTTATTGTGCAAGAATTGGAATGCTTAAGTGGAGAGGATCTGATTCTTCAGCTGACTCCTAATATACAGGCTCTGGGTTCTACCTGATCAGTCAGCCTGTTACTATGGTTATGTACTTTCTTGGCCCGGAGTGGGGAAGCAGTTGCTGAAAATAAAGAACCTATGTGTCTTGACAGTCTGGGAGTTTTAAGATATTCTTGAAACACCATCTGCTTTGTTCCATCTGTTTCTTCACATCCTGTGACAAATCACTAGAAGTGCAATATTAAATACACTGTTGAGGTTGCAATTATCAAATAAGCAGAAAATATATAATGTGGTCAGTGATGTGCAGTCCCTGCATATTTGACTAAAGTACTGTACATCGTATTACAGTTTGGACTGTGGTATATCCCCATAGGTAGGGGTGTGATTTTTTTTCCAGTGATAATGAAATAAAATCACATAAACACAACTTCCTTCACTTCTCATTTTTGTAAACAAAGCGCGCACGCACGCGCACACACACACACACACACACACACACGTGTGTGAAATCTGTGGAAAAATAAATCCATTTTCTAACAACTCTGTATATTGGTCACTGTAGGCTAGAGTGGGCGGCTGCATAGGTAATGACTGTGGCTGCATCTGCTGACACTATACCATTTCATCACCTACTTAGTACACTTTTGAAGCACTTATAATTATTATAAAAATGCACCCTTGGAATAAAAACACACAGCTTCCTGCGCTACTTCTTGTTTTTCTCAAAAAACCAATCTATGAAAAAATAAAACTGAAAAATCACACCTCTAGCCATAGGCTATTTCATAGTTCTTTCTGATTCAGAATAAAGAATGTATTCATTTCTCCAGCTGAAATGAGGAGGTTGGTTGGGAAGGCTGTGCAGCTGTCATAGATTAAATTTATTTCAGTGATACAGATTGCCAGGATCAGGTGGGTGAGCATTGCAGGACCAACACCTTACATGCTTATTACTGCAAGATTGGGGGCACAGTCCTAACCGGGGCTGGAATAGGCAAGCTGACTGGCCTGCACTTTATCCAGCCCGTTAGGAGGCAGCTGTGGCAAAATTCAGAGTAAGGGGACTTATGCAAAGCCTCAGCCACCCCTAACGGAGCCAGTGAAATAGCTGACGCAACTCCGAGAGGGCCGTGTAGGGCCAACCAGGCTGGGGCCAGGGGTTAGAATCCAGCCTACATGCCAGAGGTTGGTCTGGCCACTGGCCTGCCTTCCCCTGCCACATTTCGCCTTCCCCATCCTCTCCAGCCCCCTGCACCAGCCCACCTCACTCGGCACTTCCTTACCTTTTCCGGTTAGCAGGGGCCTTGGAACTGGCCCCACTGAGCCAGCACATGTCCGTGCGCTGGCTCAGCCTCTTTCCGAGTTGTTGCAAATGCGCTTTATGGCACGTTTACAACACTCCTGATCTGGCAGAGAAGACTTGACTAGGATTGCGCTGTAAGAAACACGTCCCGTTTGCTCTCCTCATTCACTGCTCCTGTGGCTGATGAAGCCCTTGCGCCTACTCGGTGCTCTGACAATGTCCAGTGATTTTGAAGTGGAAGCTGTAGGTGTAGAAGAGGTCATTAATAGACAATCCTTTTGTTTTCTTTTATGTATGGCTGGCTATTTGTTTAGACTGATAGACTTCCTTTGAAAGGCTCCCAGAAGCCTATACAAATATTTACCATTTTACACTTGGAAAAGCGAAAGGGCAAAAGCAACGAAGTAATCTTTTCCCTAAATGGCCCTGAAATGGCCAGTACTGTACTTCTTGTAGGCTACTTTCGGAATAGCTGGTAGCTTTTAAATATAATGCCTACAGGGAAATGTTTGGCCTCTGAATGGTTCATAATGTTTTGGCTGTCCTGCTTGGTTATTTAGCCACTTGGGAGCATTATACGTCAGGTATTTTCCCCATTATGATTTTTCCTAAGATAGCAAAGGTTTCCTCTTTAGTGTGCTAAAATACACTTTTATATAAGAAATTTGAAATTGTTGGGCAAAAAAAAAATCTAAATCTCACTGTAGGGGAGCCCTTTAACAAATGGCTTAAATCATTCTTTTAAATGCAAATTTTCTTCTGAACTTGCTTTCTAGAAGCCTCTGTTAAGTGAAAATGGGAAGCTCTTACTACCTCTCTGCTTCTCTCACTCCATTGAGATTGGGAGTGGTGGGGAAGCCAGATAGAGCGAAAACGGATACTTGAACAAGGAAAGTGCTTGGATCAGTGTCCACATGCTACATTAAGATGAACTAAACGAGGATGAAGAAACTGAGTAAATAAACATAGGGCGCAATCCTACGAATGGCATTCGGCCGGCGCAACCAACATCACCGCCGGACCAGCATCACTAGCGCTGACACGGGTGCACCGACTGGCACCCTTGTGTCATCGCTAATGACATTGGGCCAACGCTAGCAGCAGCAGCAGCCCAACAGCAGAGGTGCTGCAGCAGCGCTCCTGTGCCAGCTGATTGGTTCTGGGTGTGGGGAAGGCAGGCGGGCCCTCTGAGCGGGGGTGTGTGGGCAGGCCAGTAGCTGTGCCGGCCTGGGGAGGGGGTGGAGATGGGATGTGGCCATTAGGCCTCTGTCCCCAGGCTGCGTTGCCCTGATTTGAGCTGTGCGGCCTCCTCCTATTTAGCAGGCTCAGATCCGAGGAAACCATAAGGGAGGCTGGAGCCTCCCCTAGGGCAAGGGCATGAACATAGGCCTGCAGCCTCACCATTCCAGCACAATTTAGGATTGCGCCCTTAGTCCCAGCTAGTTAGAGATCGTTTAGTTGGGTGCAGAGGCGTCCTGAGGATGCATCACACCTGGAGTGGTGCTTACCTTGTGGAGCTTGGCATTCCAGACATTTGGGGGTGGCGTAATGATGTAATCGCCCCACCTTCCACCCTATTGCTTTTAATGCAATAGATCTGCCTTCAGAACACGTTCTTTCAATGTAATGACCTTCAGCCCTCTCTGGGCACAGTCAGTTTATGTTCTCCCCGGCAACAAAGAAAACATGGTAATTGTTGAGAGCAGGGGGTGGCTGGGCTTGAAGAGTGCTGAAAATCACCGAATGGAGGCCTGGGCAGTTTGGGCAGTAGCTTCATAAAGGTCATTAAACGTGCAGATAGGTCAGCAATTAAGCTAGACAACATAAATTAATCTCCTCTTAGGATATTTCTTTTCATAATTGAAGTACAAAAACTCTTGCAAAGGCCATTGCTAACAAAGAATAAAACACTAAAGTTGCGGTACCTTTTATCTGCAAGGCCTTTGAGGTAAGGCAAAGTGAACCTCACAGGTTAGAAATTCATGGGTTTACAATCTGCATGGAAGCTGACCACAATCTGGTCACAGGAGAGCAGAGAGAGCATTTGAATTCAGAAATCCTGTTGGCCCTGAGTGGCCTTCTAGCTAATTTGAATATAAGATGTTTCAATTTCTTGTATTGCTTAAATGCAAGTTCATTTTAATCAGAAGTTGCATACTGTTTCTTAACTAAGGGCCCAATCGTAGCCAACTTTCCAGCACCGGAGTAGCCACAATGCATCCTCAAGGGAAGGGAAGAACTGTTCCCTTCAGAGGCAGATCTAAGGGAGGGCAAAGCTCTAAGTGTTGCAAGAAGCCTTACCCTGTCATGTAAATCCCTCGTCTCCCTTGTATTGCTGCTGTAGCCAGTAAGCAACGCCAAGATGTTGCTTTTCCCTGTGAGTTTTGGCTAGAACGGTGCAGGAGAGGACTGATTTCCACTGCAAGGTAAGGCTTCTTGCAAAACTTAGAGATTTGCCCTCCCTTCGATCTGCCTCTGGTTCCCTTACCTTGAGGAGGTCTCCCTGACTGCACCCCCAGTGCATACCCCATAGGCATGGCTACATCAGTGCTGGAAAGTTGGATAGGGCAGTAAACCATTCAAAATCTCAGCACATGTGTAGGAAGGAATTATTCTTCAGATCAGGGAATTTCCACCAGAAGTAATGCTGTACGTTGTTCTTTCAGGATTTATTTTGCATGTGTTTGCATTCTTTGGTAGCATACTTGTGAGAAGGCAGTACCAGCAGTTCTCTTTCTGTGGTTCCCCCAATCATGTTTTATTACATTGGGCTGCCCGAAGAGGTACTGGAAAAGAAAGCTATAGAGACTTTTCTTTTAGTACTTCCTATTAATTGCCTTCTCTCATTTAACTTCTATGGACCATTCAGTGCATTTGGAAATTGCCTTTCACTTGAACTGCATTTGGGTAGCAATGATGGAGAAAGCACTTACTTACCAAGTTGCTCAGTCTTGTGGTGCACTACCCATCGGTACAGCCTCTTACTAATTGAAATAACTGTTAAGAGTGTACACACTCGCATTCTCTGCCTACACAGTTCATATGCCAAATCAAAGTGGTTTTAAAGTAAGCGCGGCCATTTAAAAGGGTTGAAGGTTGAAGATCACATTAAAATGCAAGATGTGTGTGAATGCCTACAGTCTGTGTTTAGGGTTCTAATATGAGGCAGCTAGTCCCATCTCATATCAGTGGAAGGGGCTCTTTTGTGAGTGCTGCCATCACCTGAGGTTTGGTTGCTGGCAGCATTGGGGAGGACATTTTCCATAGTGGCACCAAGGATATGGAACATTCTCCTTGCAGATCTCTCCCCAGTCCTGGAAGAATTTTTCTTAATTTCTATTTCCTCTGATTATTTTTTGCTTCTGGTTTTGTCTTTTATGCTATAACATGCTATCATGTGCGTATTTTTAATTTATATGTTACTAGTTGCCTTGCGCCCTTCTTTGACACAGGTATAAATATTTAAAATACTGATGTGTCGTGTGGGATTTTCAGTTCTGTAGACAAGTAAATGTTCTTTTGACAACTGTCAAGCGGGAAACATTGTTCACCGTAAGAGCACGCTTCTTGATCTTAGTCTTGTTTGCAGGGCATACAGGGTGACCAAATGTCATAATCACAAAGGAGGACACATAACCCCAAATGTAGGCTATTCAAGAACAATGTAGGGCATTACAAAATAAAGGCTAAAAACACTCATATACATACACACTCATATACGTATACATTTTATATTTTAGGGTAGTGTTATTCAAACTGTGTGTTGGGTCCCACTTGGTGGGTCGTGGGCTGATGTTAGGTGGGTTGCAGAAAGCTGGGAGCAGCCATCTTGGAAACTGCAGACCTCACTCTTGCTCTATTCCTTTTGTAGAAATAAAAGGAATTTTAACAGTTTGAATTTTCAAGGAGCGTTTTTTTAAAACTTTGTTTTTCGTGTTTTTACATAAAATTTTATCTTAATGTTGCTTTCTGTCATGGATGTTTCATGGTTGTGCAATTGCTGCAGTCCAAGAATGCCAATTTGCATTTCAGGAGTGTCATTTTATTATATTACATTGATGGCACTTCCTGCTTGATGATGTCACTTCCCATGACAACATTACATCCAGGTTAATGACATCGCTTCTGGTGGGTCCCAACATGAGTACCATTCTAAAAAGTTTGAATACCACTGTTTTAGGGTATCTTGTCCTCTAATGCAACCCAATGAACAAACACGCAAGCAAGTTATTTGATGCAAGCAAGCCCCTCTTGACACTGGCATCCTCCTGTCTGTCTTGAAATGTAGGACATTTTGACCTTTACCCAGGACATAAGATTGAAATGTAGGACATGTCCTGGAAAAAGAGGGCATCTGGTCACCCTGAGTGCATAGTACAAAACTAGCCTGTGGGATATCATACCAAAGCTCCACCTAAGTAATGCCTGCCCTGAAACAGTAGCTCATGCAGAGGTCCTTCCTTGTACTGGTATCAGTGATGTGTTCTAGCAGGGATGTGAGTGGTGTTAACCAATAATGTTACAAGAGTAAAACATGTGCTTTGTCACTGAACTGTGGATTCTCCCAGTTGATGCAGAGGGGTATATACTTTTAATATAATAAAGGTTGTGGTGCTGAGCGACTCCTTTAGCACATTTTCGACAACAGGGTTTAGTGGATGGGTAGCATTTTCAACACCTGTCATCAAGTTTCAGTTTCTCTGGTAGAGGAAGGGGACATTCCTGACACATGGAAAGCCTCTTATCTCTAGGAGGCAGTCAGTTTGACGAACCCTTTTCCCACAGGGAGGGTGTCCCCATTCCCCAGACTGACTCTGCCACAAGCTCTTTTTTTTTTGCTTGGCCCTGTTATCCTGAATGGACAACCTCCTGGCATCTGAACAGGCTTTCCTGTGCTGATCGCCACACACTCAAGAAGATTTCCCTCACTGCTGCCTTCACAGCAGCGGCATCTCCGGATGCGATGCAATTTACTGCTAGGACTCCAGCAGCCAATGTAGTGGCCAGAAGAAACCTGTGATTAAGGCAGTGGGAAGTAGAGCAGGGATCACAATCCCATAAGTAGGGCTGGTTTTTACTGGGTCCAAATTGTTTGGACTGGTGCTTGATCCACTGTTAATAGACAGCAAGGATAAGCACAAGGTGCTTCCTTCCATTTGTAAGGAGGGGACCAAGGACCGATCCCTATCATCCTTTCAGACTTCCTGCACTGCCTTTCAACCCAAAGACCAGTTCAAACCTAGGTTCAAGTGGAACAAGTACAGATTTTTTTTTTTCCAAAAGGCAGAGCATACACAGGAGCTGTTCCTCTTCCACCAATCCCCCACCCGCCCCAAGAGATAGCATAATGCGTGATGCTAGGAGTGTGGCCCCATCTTGCATCAGAGGCCATCTCCAGCTATTTGCAAGTGAGTGGAGGGCGACTAGCACTGATGTGTGGGTGCTGAAGATGGTCTCCAGGTTCTGCTACCTAGAGTTTCCGAGAATACCCAGGGACAGGTTCTGTACAGTGCCACCATCCAGAAAACCACAGAAACATCAGCGGATGATATCAGGGATACAGCACCTACTGGATATCTGGGCAATTGAATGGTACGAGCCCATCAGAGACACGTTAGAGCAGCGGTTCTCAAACCTTTTAGCACTGGGACCCATTTTTGAGAATGACAGTCTGTCCGGGACCCACCAGAAGTTATGTCAACGGCTGGAACTGTCATCATTGTCATGCCAAAGCCTGCTGCTTTCCTGAGAATGCAGTATTAAGTTGGGTTATTTCTCAGCCATTTTCCAATAGGAAAGTGAATCAGAAAGAAAAAAGCACATTTACAACCTTGACATAAGCAAAACAACTACATAACCCTCCCCCTTTCCTGCACCCAATCTTCTCATATTTTTAATATGGCTGATCTAGGTATCAGCCTTTGTTACTGTATCATCATTGAAAAAAAAATCTATAAATACCAATCACTACAAAATGTGTCAGCATAGTTCCAAGCCCTATTTTGGGAAATGGGTGAGATAGCGGTTGTTTGTAATAAGAAGTAAAGCTGTTATGTAATGCTACTTGTACATTGTAAATGGATGCCTTAATCCCATGATTCAGCTGGTGACTTTTCACCTTCTTTGCTGTAATGTGGTTTGCCTATTGGCTGCTTGGCATGTAGGTTTAAAAACATGCACATCACCAATTATTTTGGGGAGAGATCTTTCCTAAAGCAATTAGAATGAGTTGGTCCTGTCCACTGTTTTATCCCATAGCATTTTAACAATCATAAACCTTATCAATATCAGTGACATGCAGCCAGTAAATTATGTGTTTTGACTGTACTTCCACAAACCTGTTTCAAATCTGAAACAGGTTATAAGTATTTTCATTACTGACAGTGGTGATTAACATTGAATGACATCCGATCGTTGAAAATATTGGTAGCATAAGCCCAATGTTATAGCTGTGCGTGTGTGTAGTTGTGCATATGAGACCAAAGTTATTCAGAATTACATGTTACTGTTGGAAACACTGTCCTAGAATTTCTATTTTAATTATCCATTGTTTAAAAAAGAAGTTTGCAAAGTATTTTACATTTCCAAATTTAATCGAAATGCTTAGGACCCACTTTCCACATTCTTTTGTGACTGATTTGCTTGCTCATCAAATGCAAATTTGATGTGTGTCGGTGTCCACATGTTTCCTTTGAATAGGGTTTGTTTGAAGATATAGATTTCCTGACAATAGGAAGTTTTTCTTTTTGGTTCCCATTTCTAATGTATATCAACCATAGTTTTATTTGGAACGCAGGTAATGCTGTACACTTAAAGGCTAATATGATTTTTATTTTGTTCATTAGGCTACTACTTTTAAAAGTATTGGTGCCAATGCAAGGTTTGTCATTGGCAACCCCCCTTCACATTTCATGCCCCCACCTGGTCAGTTGTCTGCACAGGAAATATTACTCTTCCCAAATATACTACCAAAAGGAAAACAAGCTCCATCTGGTTTTCAGAGGACTCCAGGAAATCTGACCATTTTTTTTATTGGCCGCCTCCATCAATTGGATAATTTTTAGTCCATTGCTTAGTAAAAGGAGAGAAAGCAACTCTTTAGCAGTGGACCACTAATCTTTCATTACATTTATTTAATACATTTTTACCCTGCCTTTCTCCCACTCTCATGGGCACCTAGGACGGCTCACCTAAAAACCAAACGATATAAAAACAATGCATCAATAAAAGGCTGAGGCAGCAGCAGCAGCAGCACAAAAATCATAAAAAAAATCGGCAGTAGATAAAAATATAAAATATAGGAATGTAAAAATGTAGCAGCTGCAGAAAAATAAAAGCGGCAATAAATAACACAACAGCCAGTCAAGATAGAAATAAAAGCAGGCATACAGCATTAGAAACCAAAAACCATACAAAAAATACCCACCATAACCTAACGCTACATAAATGCCAATCTGTTTCTAGCCTCCACTGGAAGTGCTTCAAGGCAGAGGGCAGTTCATAATTCATAGGGAGTGAGTTGCATAACTGTGGTGCCACAACTGAGAGGGCCCTCTCCTAGATGCCATCCCCCTCATTTATTTTGGGGGTGGAACATGCAAGTGAGCACTCTTAGCAAACAACATTAATGGCACACTTCACAACCAATTGTACATATTGCAGAGCCAAGACCCACAGTACTGGAATATAATCTAGTATTTGTCTGCATATGCCCCCAATATCTCTGTGTGCTCCTATAACTATAGGCTTGTTGATCAAGCAAGAACGCCTGTTCTGTTTGACCATGAGTCCAGCTGCTCTCTACAGCAGCTTGAGATATTGGATAGGGGGTATTTGCCACTTCTCCTTTTTAGAAGGCTTTCAAATATTAATTGTAAGAAAATGTAGTTCCATCCTCACTCACTCTTAATGTGGCTTTCCTGCCCTTGCTTGATCATCGCAACTGTATTCTCTGTGCTTAAGACAAAAATCAGATGTGAGAGCGGACTTGGGAAAAGCTTCCCTCTCAACAACCATCAGAAATCATGTGTGATGTGTGGGGAATTTTTGACTATGTTGCCTCTGCTCTTCACACCTTCAATAATATTGAAACACTGTGGGTGTCAATCTTTGAGACATGTTTCCCCTTTTGCTGGAGACTACAGATGATAGGAGCAGCTATGAATGTGAGTAGATTTGATTCCATGTGGAATTTAAAGACTTGCTCTATTAGTGACTTTACTGGAGTTTGAGTCACCCTCATATGGACCTCCTCCCATACCAGATCAAACAGAATAAATTGCAGTATCATACGCACAGCCTAAAATGCAGTGGCATCACTAGGGTTGTTGTAACTCCCATTAACTTTATAACTTCATTTTTACTCAACAAATCTGCAACCAACAAAAAAACCAATGGCCAACTTGATAACACTCACACAACTGAATAAGAGTTCTAGTATTAGCTCTGATAAATTGAAATGAAAACTGACTCATACTAATTCCTTATTGGTTCCCTGCAGTGTTATAACACCTAATTGGGTCTTGGAGCAATATGTCTCATTGGTCAGTTTTCAGTTAAGAAAATCCACTTTTTGTTAAATAAGGAAGTTGTATTTTCCTTTTCCTGGTTATTTGGCTATAACGTTTGATAGAACTCAGATATTTCAACGTGGTTTGTTTCATTGCATTCTGCATTAAATTCCACATCGACCAATATCATGGTATTATTCAAAAATACCAAGATTTTCATAATTAGTGCCAGTAGTGGTCCTGCCCCCAAAGTTCTGGTCTGCACCCCCTGTGCCCCTCAGCATCGCACTGGCTCTATAGATGGCGTGTATCTTCAGTTTATAAAACTTTCCCCCCTTTCAACCATTTATTTTTAATACCAAAACTTCCCACAGTTTTTCCAGCATGATTAAATACATAATTGAAAGTAATAAGGGTTGCACATTTCTACATAGGAAATAAGATTATATGACTTTCTGGTTTAGAAATGTATAATTCTGGTAGTACTGCAATGGAAATGCATAGTGTCAGACCTTGGTTTTGAATGATATCCCAGCTCAAAACAGGGATTTGTTTGATGGCCTTGAGCAAGCAAGTCTCAATAAGATGGTATGAAAATGATAGCAACCTGTCTCCATGGTTGTCATGGGGATGAATCAGAACAGGGACTGTAAAACACTTGGCAAATTTAAATGTTAAGGTGTACGAAAATAGTACCAGTTTTCAAAAGTGATTACAGGGCAATTTGAGACCTCCAAAACATTGCATAATCAACTGAAATATTTTGGATAGGGACTTATTTTAAGCTTTTCCCAAGGCTACCATCAATACTATTAATCGTCTCTATGTTGTGATCAGTGTGCATGATGCTGTACAAAGAAAGTCTGTTACTTTCATGTAGGGCTTGCAGTCTAGGGCCACACAAAGATGTGAAGAGCACATGAAAACTATTCATGCAGATTACAGTTTCACTTGTTCCTGTTGACCTAGGAGTTGCCATTATACATAGGACAAACTGTTGTTTATATTGAACTGTGACTTTGTCAGCTCTGTTTGTGTATCTTACCTTTGGATCCCAGCATAAGATTGAAAAAAAGGGCTGACAAAGCAAATGTCAGATTTGCCAGATGTCGATCGTGAATAAGATGCAGTTGTGTCTTCATTTTCAAGTCAAGATCAGGCATGAGGTTCAGGCATTAGGGCAAGCAGAAAATGAGCCAGATCAATCATGAATAACATTATTATAAGAATACTTATACAGAGGAACTGCCTTATCCACGGATTGCACTCTTTGCAGATGCTGGGATCTGCTTTTAAACGTATTTTAAAAAGTCAAAGTAAGTCAAAAAATAGCCTTTCCCGTGATAGTGCTGCAAAACTACCATTTTCACGTTTTTTAATCGTGCTCTGGAAGCCATTTCTGAGTCACTTTGGGATGGGCCAAAGCCAAGGGAGTGGAACACACAAACTGGGAGTGGCTTTAGGAGCACCATTGGAGCACCCTGCAAATGTCACAGTTTTGTTGCACTGTGGTAGGCTTTTAAAAGCAGACCCCAGTGTCTGCGGATCTCTGTATCCAGGCAGAGGGGCTGGAACTGAACCCTTGTGGATACTGAGAGCAAACTATATACTGCTTTTCAGCCAAAGTAGTTCACAAAGCAATTTATATGATAAAATCAGTCAATGGTTCCTGTCCCCAAAGGGCTTACCGTCTTAAAAAAAAAAATAATACAGAAAAGACAACAGCAACAGCCACTGGAAAATACACTGTGCTGGGGCAAAGAGGGACAGTTGCTCCCACCTGAGAGGACTCTTTAGAAAGGACCCTCATACTGAGAAAGATTGAAGGCGAAAGGAGAAGGGGGCGGCAGAGGATGAGATGGTTAGATAGTGTCACCGAAGCAATGAACATGAAACTCCGGAAGCTAGTAGAAGACAGGGAGATCTGGTGTGCTGTGGTCCATGTGGTCGCAAAGAGTTGGCCATGACTTAGCGACTAAACAACTGTAAAAGCTGCCTCTTTGCTCATTTAGTGGGGGGTGGTGTCTTCCTCTAATTGGCCGATGCATTGAGTTGTAAGAGTAGGCACACAATAAGAAATGAGAGCAGGAAAATACGGTTTGATAAAACCAGCACTACTTATCTTTTTACTTATGGGGTCAAAGCTAGTGATAACTATGAATGGAGCTCTCTGAAAACACATCTGGACTTTCTGAAAGTTCGCTTTCTCTCACTCTCTCAATTATGGCTTCTTGTTTCTTTTGGTATTGACTGCTACTGACTTCTTCTTTCTTGCTGAGTTCTTCCATCTATTTGGGTATCATTTTGTGAATGAAATTCCATCATAGTTGCATCTTATCAAGTAGACCTGACTGTGATGATTATACCACTGGAGAGAATGGAGAGCGAGGGCAATTTTAACTTAAACATTTTTGGAAATAGCATTGTAAAAAAGGGAGCTTTGGGAAGTATTGTGAAAATGGTTATGAGCAATCATTACTAGTTTCAGCTCCTCTCTAAGCAAGGCTATAGAAAGCATTGTCATTAAGAAGGAAGGTTTGTTGGATGAGCACAGAAAAGGGTAGAATAGTAGAAATCTGAGTATATCTGTTGGGGGAAAAAAAAGGCAAGTGGACTTGAATCTTTTGCTGCTTGATTTTCTGTACCAAGGCAGTTACTGCTCAGAATGAGGTCATGCTAACAAGAGCATGTCACTGCCGTTTGTTAATTGGGATATTGTACCAGCATGAAGGTTTAGGCCAGCATGTTACTATGTCATGGTCAGTCAGGAGAATCCCAGAACAAAAGTTGGTACAAATCACAGGGAGGGAAATGAGTTATAAGGTAAAGAAAAACAAAGCTATTATTTTGGGATGGCAGGGTAGGTTATGTTGGTAGAGATGGTTAATAAGGAAACTAAAGGTCCAATCCTAAGGCCCATATAGCCAGTGGTAGATACGTAAAAAGGTAAAGGTTTCCCCACGACCAAATGGTCTAGTCGACCGACTGTAGGAGGTGGTGCTCATCTCCGTTTCTAAGTCTGTAGAGTCGGTGTTTGTCCAAGGACAAGCTTCCGTGGTCATGTGGCCGGCATGACTCTATGCCATAGCGCATGGAACGCCGTTACCTTCCCACCAAAGTGGTCCCTATTTATCTACTTGCATTTAGGTGCTTTCAAACTGCTAGGTTGGCAGGAGCTGGGACAACCAACGGGAGCTCACTCCGTCGCGCAGTCTTGAACTCCCAACCTTCTGGTCAGAAAGCCCAGCAACAGCGGTATAACCTGCTGTGCCACCACGTCCCTGGTAGATATGTACTTCTGACTAAAAGCATTGAACGTGCTGTATAACATGTTCTCAACACCACACGAGCAAGCACTGCTCACGCTAGACCAGCTCTAGTTAGCACCTGGCCTCAGTGTGGGTGATACAAATGCCCGGTGCTCTAGCAGTACTGGCCCCCGATAGGCCCCTTCAGTGTGGGGGGGAGGTGGGGAGGGAGTGGAATTTGGCAAGGGAGGAGTGACCCTGGAAGGGGGCAGTACTTGCTGCTGGGTCTGGAATCTTGTGTCGGGCTCTGACACCCAATATGGGGCTGCTCCAGTTTCTGTCAGCAAAATAGCTGGCGGAGAGTGGAATAGCCCCATTGTGGGGGCTGGGGCTTTATTTGGGGGAAGGGGATGAACGTCTTCTGCGGCTCCTGTGAGAAGCAGTGGTAGCCGGTTTTGGCACTGCTGTTCCTACAGGAGCCCAGAAGCTCAGGATTGGGCTCTAAGGCAGCAATCCTATCCACACTTACCTGAGAGTAAGCCCCATTGACTATAATGAGACTTACTTCTGAGCACAGAGTCATAGGATTGGATTCTAACCCTGTGTTAAGTAAGTGTGTGTGTGTGTGTGAGAGAGAGAGGGAGGGAGGGAGGGAGATATAACCAACAGAGTATAGGGAGTGTTATTTTCATAGCCTGATCATATCTTTTTCAAGCTTGTTTTTTTCAGATTCTGAAAAGTTTTATCTTCTTTGGGAGTGGGAAAAGGCACTAAATCTGAACCCTAGATACGCTTTAATTTTCAAAGTTGCAAAAAAGAATTTTCTCCTTTGCACTGTTCATATCTTTAGCACTTTTTGCCATGTGGTAGTGATTTCTTGCAGGACAACGATAGAAAAACTGTTTCCCACAGAAGAAGAAGAAAAAAAAAAAACTGAATCGAAAGCATTTGAGACTTTTATTCCAGAACTGACTCTCTAAACTGCTTGATTGATACGTACCTTTGAGACTAGATTACTATCTGTTTTGTGGCATTGTGATCTTTAACATAGTAGGAAACCATCCACATACTGTTCTTGAGTACCAGGAGTCTTGGCAGCTATCCCATAACACAAAATTGTGTGAATTTTCATTATAGTCTGCTCATCTTTCGTGAGACATTGTCAAAATCCAGTTTCTGCTTGTCTACCCTTATCTCTGCTTATCCAACTTAATACTTGTAGCCAGAATTACAGCCAAGAATGAGTTGTGCTAATTGATTTATATTTTTTAATGTTATAATGTACAGCTAGGCTTGTATATGTGGTAGGTTACTGTTTTCCATAACAGTTGTAATGGAAAAAGTATTTTCAAACGTAATTTTTGCATTTTGGTTTAATGCATATTTTATTGTTGTTCTTAGATAAAATCGAAGAAGCACAAAAAGAACTTAATGAAACTGAAGACCCACAGAAAGGTAAAACATTTATTTTGATATATAACAGTACAGGTCAACATAAAAAACAGTGGAGAACCTGATGACTCTTACACAACTAAATAAGAGTTCTAATATTAGCTCTGATACATGGAAATAAGAGCTGACTCATACTAACACCTTATTGGTTCCCTGTCATGTCTTCATAAGCCTCAGCACCGAGTCTCAGGATGCTTTATAAGGGCATCAAAACGTCATTTCCGGTTTCTCTGAGAAACTGGAAGTAGCATTTTTATGCACTTGTGGACTCCTCGGCCCTCAGAAAACCTTCCTGACCTGACCGGATCTCTGCTCGGGTAGAGATTGGAGAGTCTGGATGGGCCCAAATCCACAGATTTAGAACCCCGTGGATTATCAAATCCGCAGGTTCTGGGTCTGTGGATATCACGGGCCCAGCTGTATAATTTTACATGACACCGATGTGTCAAATTAGGGGCTATTCAAAATGAGTGATTTCGAGTGAGTCAGCAAAATGCAGTTTTGTGGCAAGAACTTGCAAGCAGAAACAGGCAAAATCAGCTAGAAACTCAAGAATGGGGCACCAGATGGCTAGCTGATGAACTTGCCAGATGGGATGGCGGCAGCTGTAGAATCCAGTTGTAACCATCAGATTTGAGTGTGTGAACGTTTTTTGCACCTTTTTTATGCATCGTGGCTACAAAAGGAGAAGCTTGCCTATGCATGAATGTTTCTAACATGAATTAACAAACAATAGCAAGTTTAATCTATATAAATCTCTATATTAGTATAAATCTTATCAAGTTTATTTTGTAGGGATATAAGAAGAGCCCTGCTGGATCAGATGAAAGATCCATCCTGTTTCCCACAGTGGTTAAAAAAAAACAAACTTCCTGGAAGCCTATAGTAGGGCATGAAGGCAATAATCCTCCGTGCTGTTTCCTTTCAGCAGGTGTACAGGTGCAAATGTACTGCCTCAGAAGTGGAAGCTTTCACTGAGCTTATCATGGCTAGGCAGTGATAAATAGATCTTGGAACTCAGATTTTTGCTTCTTTTCTTATATCTGAATGGGGAATTTCATTTCTGCTGGTGATTGTTGAGGGAAATGTAGCATTTGTACGTGCATATGCTTTAAATTTCTCACTGTGGAAATCTGCTCAGTAAATCACTTGTGGCTGCCAGACCCAGCAGAACTGGGATTGTTTTGACAATTGAAGAAGAAGAAAAAACAGATTAAAAAAATTAGCACTCCAATGTCTACAGCTATTCCATCAATTCCGTCTTACTTGTGAAAATGAAAAAAAAAGTATTTTCATTGTTGCTAGGTATAGCAACATTCCTAATTGACATCCACCAAAAGAGGATGTGAATTTCATTCACATTTGTAATGAATATTTTATAGACATGAAGGCCAAAAATGTAAACCCTATTTGCGTATTTACTATTATAGAATACAACACATTATACTACAATCAGATCCGGTTGCCAGATTCCTCATACCCTGCTATAGCCTCCAGTTATGTCACACATAACAAATCCTTCCACGGTTACAGTTCTCTCTCCAGCACTCGTGTCTCATTTGCTTTCAACATACCCCCAATGTCACAGATCTCTGTCCAGTACTATGCAATTTTACAAGCGTAGTGTCTGCAGACTTTGAGCATCCACAGATTTTGGTATTTGTCTGGCATTCTGGAACCAAACCCCCACAGATATGAAGGGCCCATTGTATTGTATTTTATCACATTTTTGTTATATTTTATGTTGCGGACCGCTTTGATCACTGCAAAAGTGGGGTATAAATCTTTTAAATAGCCTTTTTTCATCTTAAAAATGCTGTGTAAATACTGCTGAAGTTTGCGCCGACATCATGTGACTTTTATCTCTTTCTATTTGGACAGAAATCTCCGACTCTGTTACAAGAGGGAGCACAGATACAGTTAAGGGTGTGAAGCGTAAAAAGATTGTAACTGAAAATCATCTGACAAAAATACCAAAATCGCCTCTGAGAACTCCAGCACGTGCAAAACCTAAGGAAAAAGTAGAAGATCTTTCTTCATCTTCTAATATTCTTCCTGATACTTCAGAGCGCCTAAAAGAAGAGCACACTTTGGCTACACAAAATGGGAAACAAAACAAACAAAATGAGGGGGCGCGTAGCAGTGAGGTAGCTATTAAACCATCCACGCCTGAGACTTCAGTGCCCACCAAGTTGTCTCTGTTACCTCAATCCTTGGACTTGAATAAATGGCCAGTAGAAGACTACAGTTCAGCCCAACAGAATTTATCAATGAAGAAGGGACTCGCTAGCTCTTCGTTAAGTACAGCCAAGGCTGACAATAATGAATGTATTAATTTTTTTGATTGTAGTAATTCATCCTCCTGTACAAATACTGCATTTGATGTCTTACTGAAAGCGATGGAGCCTGAGCTAAACACCTTAGCACAAGAGTGCCCTTCGAGTGGGATGCAAATAGAAAAACTGAGACCAAATACAACTATAAGTTCCTCTTCTTGTCTCACATCCAATACATCGAGTGTCCAAAGTCACGCTGCTTTGTTGCAGCAAGAATTTGTAGCTGGATCTCAATTTTATCCTTGCACTTCACAGGCTCTGCATGTAGCAACATCAGGGAAAAGTGAACAAGCACAGATATACTCGGTTGCTCACTCACAAGAACAAGTGCTTGCTAAAGCTGGGCAACAAAACCAGCCGGTCACTGCATGTCCCAGCTTCACTAGTTCACTGGTACATCAGCAGAGTCAGGAAAATCTCAAGCTCAAGCATATATACAGCATAGCAGTAACAACTTCTATTATCAGCCCTCCATCTTCTACAGTTTCTCAGGTTTTTTCTCAAAACCAACTTGTAGCAAAATCTTCTCCTTTGTCGGTGCATCCATCTAGCTCCACTACTCAATTATCCATTTCTCCCTTGTACAGTACAGCCCCAATAGCTTCCGTTGTCAGCCACAGTGTAGAGCAAATATGTAATCTGCTGAAAGACCAGAAGCCCAAAAAATTGGGGAAATATGTCTGCGAGTATTGCAACAGGGCTTGTGCCAAGCCCAGTGTTCTCCTAAAGCACATCCGCTCCCACACAGGAGAACGACCCTATCCTTGTGAGACTTGTGGATTTTCATTTAAGACCAAAAGCAACCTGTACAAGCACAAAAAGTCCCATGCTCATGCTATCAAGCTTGGACTTGTTCTCCAGCCAGATTCAAGTGGTTTGTTTCTCTCCCACGAATCGGACAAAGCACTTAGCATCCATTCCGATGTGGAAGAAAGTGGTGATAGTGATGACGAAGGCACGGCTGATGAAAGACAAGACGACCAAGGATCATTAGAACTGGACCCTGCACATGTAGTGAAAATCCTTTCCAATTCTGAATCATTGCACAAAGGTAGCACCATCTCACCAAGCAATCCAGAATATGCATTGGGTGACTCCTCGTTGCAAGACTCAACCATGCAAGCAAGGACTGCTTTGCCTAAAGTTATTGTTCATCCTGTAAATGTTTCCCCGTTAAAGCCTGACAGCCCCAAAGTAGCAGACCCCACTTCTACTCTTCCTCCAACACAGCAACCAGGGGACGTAAAAATCACAAATGTGAAACCAAATGTAACACACACTGAGTTAGCGAGGGTGTCTGATACATCCAAGCAACATCCAGAAATGGGCATTTCTGAGGAACAGTTTGGGGCCCCCGTAGGGACAGTAGTGCATGCACAACTACAGCGACAGCAGGCCACAGATTGTTCCCAGGATCAGCAAGGGAAGTGCCTCTTGAGTCCTAGAAGTTTAGGTAGCACCGATTCTGGCTACTTTTCACGATCAGAAAGTGCAGATCAGACCATGAGCCCACCAACGCCATTTATGAAGGGATTGCCCATTTCTGAAAAAGACACCAGTAAAAGTTATTTGCCACGAATGTGCACCACGGTCGCACCCGTTGTGCAGACAGTTTGTGCTGACAAGAATTTGCTTTCATCTGGCCAGATGAGACCACCTTTGGCCACAAAAACACTTGAAGAACGCATTTCAAAATTAATATCTGACAATGAAGCGGTAGTGGATGATAAACAGTTGGATAGTGTGAAGCCACGGAGGACATCCCTTTCAAGAAGAGGCAGTATTGACTCTCCAAAATCCTACATTTTTAAGGACTCCTTCCAGTTTGACCTAAAACCAATGGGTAGAAGAACTAGCTCAAGCTCTGATATACCAAAGTCTCCTTTTACACCGACTGAAAAATCAAAACAAGTTTTACTTCTGTCTGTACCAACTCTTGACTGTTTACCGATAACCAGAAGTAATTCTATGCCTACAACCAGTTACTCAGCTGTACCTACAAATGTAATACCTCCCCCACACCCTCTACGAGAAAGCCAGTCATTTGATGATAAAATTGGCTCCTTGTATGATGATGTCTTTGTGCCAGGACCTGCCACTCCCCAAGGTCAAGGTGGGCATCCCCGCACTCTTGTTAGACAAACAGCAATAGAAGATTCTTCAGCTAGTGAAGGACACAGTTTTGGACCAGCTCGATCTGTAGATGAAAGCTATGGGTGCAGCACATCTAATGAACTCTTAGTGACAAGAAGCAAGTCGTTTGTACAAGGATCAAATTTGGATAAAATAAAAAAATCGCATCAGGGTCGAGGGACAATGTTTGAATGTGAGACTTGTAGAAACAGGTATAGAAAACTGGAAAACTTTGAAAACCACAAGAAGTTCTATTGTTCAGAGTTGCATGGACCAAAAACCAAGGCAGCTATTCGAGACTCTGAACACAAGATGGTCCCTAACAGTACACAACCCCAAATCCTTCACTATCGAGTTGCCACTTCCACTGGTGTCTGGGAGCAGACGTCTCAGATACGAAAACGGAGAAAGATGAAAAGCGTTGGCGATGATGATGATGAACCACAAACTAATGAAACTAGTAGTTTGTTGAAAAGCACGGCTGGATCAGAGTGTCAAAATAAACCAGGAAACACAGTCAGTGTCTCTAAAAATACAGCCACTATCCTAGGTTCACATAGCATTTCACTTCAGAAACTGACACAGAATGAATTGGAGACTCGGGGCCTAGAACAGACCATGGAGCCAAAGCTGTTACTGCATGGGGAAAAGCAGACTGTTCCAGTGGTACGAGAAAAGTCTGAACTGAAGAGACAAGGGGCTGGGATTTCAGTGATACAGCATACGAACTCCTTGAGCAGACCTAGCTCATTCGAAAAGTCCGATTCTTTTGAAAGAGTATCACCAGTTTCTTTCCAGGATGCTAACAAGTCTGTAAAGCTTCATTCTTTGAACACCATTGTAGTTCAAGAGGAGAAATACTCCCCTCTGAGTACCGCCCACTGCCCTCAAGTCGCAGAAGCCTCAAGAGTTATGTTCCATGAACGCCAAGTCACTCCTAATGAAAGGAATGCACCAGGGCAGCCACTAAGACTCGTTCGCCAACATAACATCCAGGTTCCTGAAATACTGGTCACAGAAGAGCCAGATAGAGACCAGGAAAGCCAATGCAGTGATCAGGAGAAGACAGAGAAATTTAATTGGCCCCAGCGTAGTGAAACCTTGTCAAAACTACCTACAGAAAAACTTCCTCCCAAGAAGAAAAGAATTCGCTTGGCGGAAATTGAGCATTCGTCTGCAGAGTCAAGCTTTGAATCAACACTTTCGAGAAGTCTGAGTCGCGAAAGTAGCTTATCGCGGGCATCCAGTTTCTCAGCTTCTTTTGATAAAGACGATGTCCCTAAGATTGAGAGCCCTTCCAAAGGGGAATCTTGTAGTAAATCCCTGGAATTTCTTACAATTCCTACCAATTCGAATATGCTTGGCGTGCCTGGCCCTCATTACAGAGAAATGCGGCGTGCTGCTTCTGAACAAATTAACTGCACCCAGCCTTCCATGGAAGTTGCGGATTACAGGAGCAAGTCCTTTGACTGTGGAAGTGAGATTCCCTCCAGGCCTGCCTCGCTTAGAGAGATATCAACTTCCAAGTTGTCTTCTGGCAGTAGTGGTGTTGGACATGTACCTCTAATAGAAAGGAGGAGGGGGCCCCTTGTAAGGCAAATATCTTTAAATATTCCTCCAGAAAAGAATCAGCCTGAAATAATATCAAGCTCTTCCTTCCCAACAGCTCCTGCAGCAGATCTTTCTATGGCATCATTTCAGAGGTTGCCGATCTCTGGGAAACCTCCTGAGGAACTTCCTTCAAGCTCTCAGCACCCTCAGGCATATGCCAAGCCTTTGTATGAGTCTCAGTCAGTTAAAAGCAACAACTCTCTTCACCTGCCTTCTTCCAGTGACCAGTCTTTAGACCCTGGCTTGCATCGTCAGAGTCCACAACCTTCACTCAGTCAGAATTCCCAAATGGCCCTTAAAGGTACAGCACTTGGAACTTGGAAAAGCACGAACGTGGTTGCTGGTCAGCACGGTATGCAAGAGGATTGCTTCACTCCTAAATATCAGCTTCAGGTTAAAGTACTGCATGTAGCACAGCAATACCCTGTGGGTCTTCCAGGTGCAGCTGGCATGGAGCAGACTGGGGCTTCGCCAAATGATAAAATATCCAATACATACATGGCGCCTCCCTTGCAGCGAACTGCTCCTGAGAACTGTAGTGGTCAACTCCATCGGGCTGCACCCTTTGTTGTTCCTGTTCGCATTCACAGTAATATTCCATTATACGGCTTGGCTACTGTTTCCCCCCTTCCTCAGATTTTAGTGACTCGGGATCAGGTAAACCAGTCTCTTTGTAAAACCAACACTGCATCCGTGCCAACAGTCAAAGACCCAGCTCAGCTGCCAAACTCCCACCAAGATAATCTGAGATGCTTGCCAAGTTCACAGCCAGCCCCTATGTTTGAAAACACAGTTCATGAGACAGGAAGCAAACATCCAGCTCCTTTGGGGTCCTTAAATAAGATTCAGAAAGTGCCAGTGGGTGGACTCTTTCCCCAGCAGGAAACCACAGCCTCAAGTAAGCGCATGCTCTCCCCAGCCAACAGTTTAGACATTGCCATGGAAAAGCACCAGAAGCGTGTTAAAGATGAGAGTGGAGCTGCGTGCACAACGGGCACTATATCACTGCATCCATTAAATGTAAAAGCCGGCGAACCTAATAAGCAAAAGAAACCGCAGCTAGTGCGGCAGATCTGCACCATGGAGCCCCTTGACAGCTTCTCATTGGATCAAGATGTGTTACCTCTTGACACAAGCGGTGGAGTCAGTAGTTCGTCAGATGTGCTGCCGCCTGGTTCATCTGAGTGTGTTCAATCTGGGATTTCTTCATTAATAAAAGAACCTTTAGACCAGGGAAACCTACCAGCCGCTGAAAGTGTTGGGCTTGCAGTTCGAAAGCCACTTGAACCTGCTCTGCTGAACACTCAGACTGTACTTCTCAAAGCTTTAGATAACAATCAAGAAAGAGAGTCCCCAGGAGTTCATAATGAGAGCAGGCAACCCAGTATCCAGAGCCAAGTAAAAATGGGAGCCCCTGTGTCTGTCGTCAATGCAGGTGATATACAGCGATTATCTTTTCCAAGCCTAAAGACTGCAACAAATTTTACATGGTGTTACCTGTTAAAAAGGAAGCCTGTACATCTCTTGCAGAATGACCAAAAGACTTCAGCGTATTCTTCTTGGTCTGTCAGTCCCAACGATCCCAATCCACTTGGTTTGCCAACGAAGATTGCTCTTTCCCTTCTAAATTCAAAGCAGAAAGCTGGAAAATCATCTTACACTCAAGCAATAAGTGCTAACTTTAAATCTGACATACTGGTCTACTCAAGCAAGTGGAAGAACAACTTACTTAAGGTACTTGACCTATGTGTAGTATGTATTAGTTCTGAAAGAGAAAATGATGTTTATAGTAAGCAATTTGCTTGAATAATTTTATTCCTTTTTGTAACATACTCTATATGTGCTGGCATATATATTTAATAGTCCTCTATTGCAGTGGTTCTCAGACTTTTTAGCACTGGGACCCACTTTTTAAAAAGACAGTCTGTTTAGAACCCACTGGAAGTGATGTCATGGCCAGAAATGCCATCATTGTGATGCCAGAGCCTGCTGTTTTCCTAAGAATGAAGCAAGAAGTTGGGTTGTTTCTCAACCATTTTCCAATAGCAAAGTGAATCAGAAAGAAAAAGCCTATTTACAACCTTGATACAAGCAAAACTACCACACAGCCAGTATCTACATACCCTTTCCAGTATCCCATCTTCCCATGCTTTCAATATAGCTACTGTAGGTGCTTCACAACCCACTGGTGGATCCTGACCCACAGTGTGAGAACCACTGCTCTATTGTATTGCTGTATAACTTTGGATATTTCTACTAGGAAGTCTTGCTTAAGAAGTTTCTCACGTGTTATGAAAACTGGTTTCTTTTTTTAAAAAATATTTATTTTTCTTTATTTTATGTGAATGAAAAAAATTTAGGCTAACCGTTACATGGATATATTGAATACAGTGGGTAAAGAAAAGAAAAGAAAAAATATGATATATAAGCGATCAGAACATTAATATATTCACACAGTTCATGTAGCTTAGGATATTTTGTCGTGAAATGGCCTCCCAATATTTTCAAATATGTCCATATGCAGCTGTCGATGGTATGCCATTCACTCAAACATCGATAAGCACAGAATAATCAGTCCATTGGGCACAGGTTGGTGGGCATCTTTCCTTCCAATTTAGTAAAAGGAGTCTTTTTGCCGCCATGAGCGCGCAGAGCGTAACCACCATTACGTTGGCCAGGTGTTAGTCTCCAGGTAGCAGGTCAATAATTAACATTACATATATGTCAGTGAATATCACAGGTTGAAAAAAATGAAAACTAGTTTCTGATAAATATTTATGCAGAAATTCAGATGTTTCTGAAAAGAAGCTTTTAAATATTCTTTGGACACTGGAAATTCCCAGGAGAGCAAATACTATCCCTTTTGAATTTGAAAATCATAGTCCTCTCCTGGCATGGAGTGAAATGATTAGGTGCCTCAAATACTTTCACAGCTAATTTTTTCCACAGGGTGGGACCACAAAATTGAGACAGAGAACATCTGTCAGTTGCAGAAAAAGCTTAAAAGTCAAAGTTTCCCATGTCAAAACAGCTGAGGAGCTTTTCACAGTGGCCAACTTCAGGTGACAATTTTGACAATGGTTATCCTGAATTGAGCTATGGTGAGCCTTGGGGTCAAGTACTCCTCCACTGCCTAGGGCAGAAGAAGATTAGCAACATCTGTTTCTGGTTTAGAACAAGCCACAGTTTATCATGGCATCTAAATTCTGCAAACTCTGGTTTGCAAGGTGGTTAACGATACAGAATTCAGACGTAATGACAAATGGCAGAGTGTTCTAAATCAAGAATAGAACTTGCTCATTTAATTTTCTTTCCTTCCTTGAGGTTTACATTGCTCATTCATGATAACCTGAACCATGCTTTTATAATCCCTATCACGTGCTTTAAGTCAGTTTTTTCCCAAACAGGATTCACCAGTGGTTCACAATCCGATTTTTAAAAATATCATTTGAAGAAAGTGGGTCCCTGTGCTGAAATGTTTGGAAAGCACAGATATAGCCCAGTACAAAGGATTTAAAAATAAGACCCAAAATTATAAAGTCTTTATGACAGTTCACTTGATGAGCACCTCAGAATGTCAGTCGCAAGGAAGTGGCAACAGGATGCAGACGTGTTTTGTGCTCCCTGAAGCGCCTGGTGGGCCACAGTGAGATACAGGAAGCTGGACTAGGTGGGCCTTTGACCTGATCCAGCAGGGCTCTTACGTTTGTTTGAGGCTTAACCATACCTATCTAATATTTATGAAATACTATTTAGGGGTGTTTTAAAAAATACATAAAAACACAAAATACTGCGTTTTGGTGTTTAAAATATTTTCCAGAAATTAAAATAATTACTTTTCCAATTAGAAATAATACGACTGCATCTGCTGATACTATATCACCTATATCACTTACCCTAGTGCACTTTCAAAGCACTTAAAATTAATAAAAATGAGAACTTGGAATGAGAACCTAGAATTAAAACACGTAACACTGTTTTCTGTCTTTCAAATCACGAAATCTGCAGAAAAAATAACACCATTTTCAAATGCCCTTAATTACAGGCATTTCTTTGTTATACTCTCAAATTTGTAAACTTGATTGGCAACTATTCATTGACAGTGTGCAGGTTCTGAAGACTGAATGTCACATCTTTGGCAACATGGTAATATATTTTACTCTCTTTGTTAGCCAGATTGCAGCACATCATCAGTTGTGACTAGTATATGCCATTATTCCTGCCATTAGAATATATGGTATAGTTACTTCATGCTTCAGTTACTCTAAGACATCAAAATATTACAGTATTCCCCATATGTTTTTCTTCTCTATCCAGAAGGTGATCCTTCTTTAAAATTTTAACCTTCATGGTTCTAAAAATAGGCTTTCCCAATTACATTGACAATGCTTGGTGAAACCAGAGGAGATATTGATTAAGGTTACCAGAGAATTTGACTTCAGCACAAATGTAGCTTCTTGCTGCTCAGAATAAATTCTGCAAAATACAGTTGTTTATATCTTGAGTTGGACAATGCCTACAAGGTGTCATCTAATCCAGCCTCCTGCATGTAGCAGGGAATCTTCCTAGAGCATCTCTAGCAGGTGCCTGTCAAGCTTCTGCTTGAAGATCTCCAGTAATTTCTCCAAGTTGCAGAATTAGCTTTCTTGGGCACAGAATTTGGGGTATGTTGGTGCAAAGCGTTGATCCTTTTAGTAGTGCAAAGTACACACAAATCTTTGACTGAAGTGTGGTTTCTGGTAGCTCTAATTGCAATTACAGTTGTAGCAAATATTGCCCTATTTTGATTTGTGGATCACAAAGTGATTTGGGGAAGGGGTATAGCAACATTTTCCTGCAAAATCATTTATTGGGCATTCACTTTTTCACCTTGTTTTCTGTCATTGTTTCTCTTAGTTCCTACTGCTGCATTTTTACCTGTGCTTGTTGCTGCTCCTTTCTTTTTCCTGGTCTAGTCAGTCATCTGTGTGTTACTGTAGTCAGTTGGGATGATGTGGTCAATTGGCAGATGACATAACATTATGTAACTAGATAGGAAAATTGATAGGGACAATAAACAGATAGGTGACTATTTTTTCAGGCATGGTCAGAAGGAGGATTTTTTTTTAACTCTCAAAGAGCTAATTGCTTTGATTTAATGCACTTGGTTCCTGCACCTGTTGGATGTGCGTTGGCCATAAATTAAGGTTTTCTGCAACCTTAAGGCTTTTCTGCAACCTTCAGCCTGAACTGAATGTTAATCAACTCTATACTTGCTTCTTGGGACTGGTGGTTTGAAAGCTAGTGGGAGACCTGGGTCCTAGTCTTATACATGTCCAGGCAGTTTCACATGTTATGACACTCAGCTGAATAGCAGATGTGCAACTCATGCATGCCTTCCTTCTTCTGCCCTGTGTTGCAAAGAATGAAAATGTTCTTAGCACTAGGAACTCCAGGGCTTGAGGCTAGGAGTACCAGGTCAACTACGTGGGTCTGTCTGTCTTCAGGCATCTGAGCCACCTTTGTGACCGGGAATAAGTAAGGATTAATAAGTAAGCCATTCCCTCTGATTGGCAGGCAATGAAGTTTCTCTGTTGGCCAGGACATATGTAGATATGGAGTCTGGCCTCCCACCAGGTGAGCATAGCAGCACTTTTTCTTGGCAGTTGTGTATCTAAGGAATGGCAGGTGGGGCACAAGCGCTGGGCACCACTTGAAAAAGGGGTGCCAATGAGCAGCAACTTCCTGGCCAATTCTTGGCTTCTGCCAATCTGCTGCAAACCTCCAAGCGCTATGCTTGGGGGGGCCTGCAGCGGCTCAGCAAAAGTGACCTGGGAAGCTGCTGGAATGGGAGGGGCAGCCACATTGGAAAGCTGCCGCCACCCACCTCAAGTGATGTCACACTGCCATATGATGATATCACCCTAGGTGGTGCTGCCCCTGGTTATGCTGCTGTTCAGGTGACTGACACCAGGGGACCCTGGATTTGAGTAGAAACCCTAGCAGCCTGGACTAAGGATTGCCCACTTACAGCCCATGCCTGGCCATGGTCAGTTCCCTGTCTCCAAAATAAGAATCCTTTCTCAAAGGGGGTTGTCAAGACAAATGGACTGTAAAAAGAAAAAAAATTACAAGATGCTGAAAAGAGCAAACTTACTATATTTGCACATGTATCAGTACAGAGTCAGTGTCTGCAGATAAAATCTACCACTCACCTTGGCAGGAATGGAAGTTCCTCAAGGGATACTACCACGCACTTGTGTTACTTCCATTTCTTTCAGTGGATTCGTAAGAGACAAACCCAATGAATTATGGTTATACTGTTTTAAATCATAATTAGCATAGTTGTATGTGAATACTCTGATGTTTGTGAACAAAAAATTATGCATACTGTATGGCTATAATAGCCAATCGTTAATTTGGAACTTTTTTTTTGGCCACTTTATAGTCTCGGAAGGACAAGGATTAGCTTTCAGTTGATAAATGTTGATAATGTAGAGTTCAGCCTACACAAAGGGAAATGATGATAAACATTAATAATCAAGCGATGTGAAAACATATTTTGCCCTTTCAGACAACTGGTGTGCTAATTTTCTAATCTAGTAAGTAGAAATTTAAAACCTGCTTTATGGATCTCTTTTCTACAGCAACAAATCAAGCACATGCATCTACTCCGGGGTAAATGCAAACCTAGTATGTTTTCAAGCACATAACCAAATCAGCATCTTTTAACAACCTTATGTGTTCCCTGTGTTCCCTGTCAACTGCTTTTTGATATATTGGAAGGAAATTATGTACATTATGAAGAGCCTTTTGATACAACCTTTATAGTCCATAGCAAAGCATTTCAGGATGTGCCAACATATATTTATTACTGCTGAATATATTCATCAGTATTGCTGCTCACATAGCAGCAAACAGTCTAAAAACATTAAAAATAAAATCAAAGAAAACCATAATGTAAAAGTGCAGAATTATAAAATGTATAGTTATGCTGAAAACTAAGTGTTCAATCATAGTTTAAATGAAAGATAACATAGTTTTCCCCTTGGAGTTCTTATCAATATACTGATTCAGTGTCTCTCTCATTTCACAGGACAAATTTAGAGCTGAATATGAAGGATTTTTTAAATTAAACTGACACCTTTATTGGACTTTTTTTAAAATTGCAACTCTTCCCATTTCCCAGTGTAAGACTTGGAACTTTCACCTGATGTAGGCTAAGTGAACGTTACTGGAAGGAGTACAGAGACACACATAATTATAATGCCACTGGGATCAGCAGGCCAGCCACAACATGTTGGTGGGACAAATAGGTTGCAACCTCCCTGCCCTGGTGCAATGGCAAAACAGTGCTACTGATGTTGACTAGTCTTTCTCATCTAGATTGTCAATGAATTTCTAAAACGAGATGTGCCAGGACTCACATCTATTCATCCACCCTATTTACAGTATAAATGTAGGGTAGGTTGTTGTAATTACACAGTGATCAGAGACATGTCTCTGCAGTTCATGTGCAATCTTCCTATGTCACTTTATACATGAGAACAAATTCCAAAGTAAGTACTGGCGGGACAAGATTCCAAATGATGGTTTTGTTAGGAGACAAGGGAAAAAAACCAGTTGTCATGCTTGCCAACATACCACATGGTGTCCTTCTTTGTTCACTTACATTAAGCCATTATATATATTGTATAAACCATAAGAAAACGAGGATAGTTCAGTGGTTCCCAAACATTTTAGCATTGGGGCCCACATAAAAAAGGGGTTCAGTTTGCTCAAGTCATAAATGGTGATTGGGCAACAGTGCTCCCCCTAACTAGCAGGTTGTTTAATATAACCCCTGATGCACATCGCCTAATCTTTTAACCCTGTCAGTTTTGCAAACTACCAAAAATTGAGCCATGAATCACTGGTGAAACACCAACCCACAATTTGGGAAGCACTGGGACAGTCTATGGAACAGCTTTACATAAGCTCAAAAGTGATTATTTATCCTTCCTACACTGTTCAGAGTAAGACAGTTCAAGAAACCTTAATAGCATAATATCTATTATACAGGATTGATTGATTGATTGCATGTCTATCCAGATTCTCCTATGTGTACAAAGTATGCAATGGGCAGCCCTATCCTAAGCTGCGCTGCATCCAATGCAGCTTAGGAGCCCGCTAGAGATCTCTTTGGGGTATGGGGATATTTTTCCCTTAAACTTGTTGAACCCCAGCCAGTCCTATGGGGCTTCTCAGATTCCCCCCGCTATATATCTGGCGCAAATTCGGGAAGCCTGAACTTCCGGCAGTCCAGAAGGGGGATTAGGATACAGCAACTGATGCAAAAGGGAAACTTGTTGCTTGTTGTTCTGACCTACTAATTATGTGTGTAAATGATTGCCTTGGGCCACCTATTTTGTTGGATATTCTCTAGCAATAGTAATCTGGTATATAAATATCTCACAGAATTTTATATTTCTTTCAGAGGGCATTAGTTAAACAAAAGGCAGCAAGGGAATTCAGCAATAAAGAAAACTCTGAAATAAGCACTGATCAAGAGAATGAGAACTCCTTAACCAAAAGTGAGCCAAGACGCGTTAAAATATTTGACGGAGGGTAAGTTTACATTTTCCCACAGTACTAATATTTTGTTGATTTAATGCTTTATATCATTGATTCTCAAACTTTTAAGACCAAGACCCACTTCTTAGAAGACCAAGACCCACTTCTTAGAATGACACTCGTGTCAGGACCCGCCAGAAGTTAAGGCATTAACCTGGCAATGATGCTATAGCCAGAAGTTGCTATGTCATCAAGTGAGAAATCATCAAGCAGGAAGTGCTGTCACTGTGTGACATAATCAAATGACACTTCTGGGGTGCAAACTGGCATTCTTGGACTGCAGCAATTGCACAACCATGACCTTTAGTCTTAAAGCAAGGTTAGAACAGAATATTATGTAAAACCACTGAACTTAAAAAAAAAAAAATTAATTTTTAAAAAACCCTCACTCATTTGAAAAAGCCTCATTTGAAAAGTCAATAGTTAACACTCACAAAAGGAATATAGCAAGCTTCTAAGATGGCTGCTCCTAGCTTTCCATGACCCACCTAGCGTCAGGTGGTGACCCACCAAGTTCACAGTTTGAGAAACATTGCTTTAAAGTAGATTTGTAACTGACAAGTGGAAAAATAACTCTGTGTGAACTGTGAAAAATGTGGTTAGTCTGCCGGCCCATCCCTAGTCATACCTTTGAACAGCCAAATTCATTCAGTAGATGCAGATGACTGCTCTAAATTAAGTGCTAATACTCTTTTGTCCTGAATAGGAAAACATTTGTGGCCTCAAATCTCTTGCCTTATCAGCTAATTTCTGTCACAGTATTTTACTGCATATTTTCTCAGATTTAACTTTAACATCCCAAGTTTAGATTACAAACAACCATCTTTCCTACATATATATTTATGGGCTGAAAATATATGATTTAAGTAGGAACTTAAAATGGTGCTTCTGGGTGGCTTATACAATATGGGTTTATATTCTGAGCATTAGCTAAACCACAGTATCCTACTACCATTTCTTATACTTCTCTGATTTTTGAGCAATTGTGAAAGAATAGCAAGGCTCAGCTCACCTTTTCATGGTGTTAAAATGATCACATTGGGACATTTTGACATGGCGACCACAGACGTGAGTGGTTGATTCCACTTGTGATCACGCACTGAACAAGACTTGAAATACCAGTGTAACACACTAACATTAATTCTTGTTCACAAATATAAGAGCTAACTCTGGTTGTTTCCAGTCTGGACTCTTAATATCTAACAAAAGACATAACTAAGAACTACATAGTTTACAACAGAAGCTGTTGCTGTGTGTTTTTAATTAGGTACAAGTCAAATGAAGAATATGTCTATGTACGCGGAAGAGGAAGAGGAAAATACATATGTGAAGAATGTGGAATACGCTGTAAAAAACCCAGCATGTTGAAGAAGCATATTCGCACCCATACAGATGTCCGTCCTTATCATTGCAACTATTGCAATTTCTCTTTTAAGACTAAAGGTAAGATAATCTGTTGGGTTTTTCCCCAGCTTGTTAATAGCAGCTTTTCTGATAAGCCCAAATAGGTAAAGTACAGGAATTGGTTACATGTCATTATTCTATTAATCTACCTACTTATCAAGTGTGGGTGAAACAATGTAGAGGTGGCCCTTCTCATTTCTCAATGACCAGGTTCCAGTTCTGGTGGCGCTAGAGGACTTCTGCTTCTTGTTCCCTGTGCTGGGTAATGTCTACATGAAACTGCTGAGTGAAGTCTTCTGGAGATCTGGGCTGTGGAATCATCATTGCTGCTACCCACCTCTGTCTCATATTTTTCTTCTGATCCTGAGTTGACAATAGAGATTGGGCTGATGTCTGTCAGCTGTATTGGACAGGATAGGGAAGAACAAGCTGAAACTCAATCCAGACAAAGCAGAAGTGCTGCTAGCTGCATATTCGGAGAAGGTGTTCCATCTATATTTGAGGGGGTTGCACTCCCCCTTAAAAAGCAGATTCATGGGCAGACCTGAATGCCCAGTGATGAGATCCTTTATCAGCTTTGGCTGATATGCCAGCTGAAGCCTTTCCTGGAGAGGTCCAATCTAGTCACCTTCAGTTTGGGCTACTACTGTAATGCATTGTGCATGGGGCTGCCCATGAAAAGTGTTTGGGAACTTGGTGAAAAATGGGCAGCCAGGCTTTTCACCAGGTATGCTCAGTGGAATCACCTCACTGTAATTTTTTTTTTTTTTGTAACTTGCATTGACTAACAGTTTGTTTTTGGACTCAAATTCAAGTCGCTCGTTAAATTTCAAGGCCCTGAATCAAGAACTACCAGAAGTACAAGCTGGCTTCCGAAGAGGCAGAGGAACTAGAGATCAAATTGCCAACATTCGCTGGATCATGGAGAAAGCAAGAGAGTTCCAGAAAAAACATCTACTTCTGCTTCATTGACTACACTAAAGCCTTTGAGTGTGAGGATCGCAACAAACTGTGGCAAGTTCTTGAAGGGATGGGAGTACTAGACCACCTTATCTGTCTTCTGAGAAACCTGTATGCAAGTCAGGAAGCAACAGTTAGAACTGGACATGGAACAACTGATTGGTTTAAAATTGGGAAAGGAGTACAAGGCTGTATACTGTCACCCTGCTTATTTAACTTATATGCAGAGTACATCATGAGCTGGAATCAGGATTGCTGGGAGAAATATCAACAACCTCAGATATGCAGATGACACCACTCTAATGGCAGAAAGTGAGGAAGAGTTTGTTTTTCTGGGCTCCAAGATCACAGCAGATGGTGATTGCAGCCATGAAATTAAAAGACGTTTAGTTCTTGGGAAGAAAGCTATGGCGAACCTAGACAACTTAATAAAAAGCTGAGACATCACACTGCCGACAAAGGTTCGCCTAGTCAAAGCTATGGTTTTTCCCAATAGTCATGTATGGCTGTGAGAGATGGACCATAAGGAAGGCAGAGCACCGAAGAATAGATGCTTTTGAATTATGGTGTTGGAGAAGACTCTTGAGAGACCCTGGACTGCAAGGAGATCCAATCGGTCAATCCTCCAGGAAGTCAAGCCTAATTGCTCCCTGGAAGGACAAATCCTGAAGCTGAAGCTCAAGTACTTTGGCTACCTCATGAGGAGAGAGGACTCTTTAGAAAAGACTCTCATGCTGGGAAAGATTGAAGGCAAAAGGAGAAGGGGGTGGCAGAGGATGAGATGGTTAGATAGTGTCACCAAAGGAATGAACATGAAATTGGGCAAACTCCGGAAGCTAGTGGAGGACAGGGAGGCCTGGCGTGCTCTGGTCCATGGGGTCACGAAGAGTCGGACACGACTTAGCAACTGAACAACAACAAAAACTGGTGTGGGGCCTTAAGGACACCTTAAGGATCGTCCTGTCTCATGTGTGCCTTCCTATATATGTCAATCATCAACTGAGGCTTTGTCCTGGGTGTTTTATATTCTGAGGCCTAGCATGCATCCAGTAGCATAGGTCTGGAACCCCCTACTGATGTTCAAGTGGCCCCTACTTTGCACTCCTTCGGGAAACACGAGAAAACCTTGCTCTTGTTTTCCTCTTTCAGGGGGGAATGGTGTCAGGCTGTAATGTGGTGAGTGGTATCGTCAGTGGTGGTGAGTGGGTCGTATCTCTGGAGTGTGTTTTAGAATTTGTCTCTTTGAGCTCCCTGGTTGGTTAATTCAGCTGACTTCCTCCCGCCACAGGAGCCTGTCAGCGTTTCTTGGCATAGCACCCAAACTGTTGTGAGGCCAGCTAAGATTGGCATGGCCAGTTTCTCATTATTGGAAGCAGTATATCAGGAGAAAAAGTGCTTGTCTTTTTCAAAAACCAGTGTTAGGAACATAGATACAGCTCCGCTGGATCAGACCACGGCCCATCTAGTCCAGCTTCCTGTATCTCACAGTGGCCCACCAGATGCATCAGGGAGCACACGAGACAACAATATACCTTTATCTTGCTGCCACTGCATCTGGCATTCTGCGGTAGCCTATTTACTCTCACACCCCTCAGTGAAGACAACAGACTATGGCTTGGGTTTAGCTTTGTTAAACAAGTAACCATTTTAAAAACATGAAACCACTTGGGCACACCCTACTGAACAGGTTGTTCTCCTTTGTGAGTGCAGGTAGCTGCCATGCAGATTTACCCTAAAAATGAGTTTATTCTGTTTTGCTTCATGTTGGCTAAACCTGGTTTCAAATCACAGATTTGTCATCTGCTCATTTTAGCAGTCTTGGATGAGCCACTACATAGCTTCGGTTTTAATCTAATGCTAAGATTCTTTAAACCGTATATTATTAAGATGATTATAAAGAAAATGACATTGATGTGCAGTGCTTTGCACAGTGGAAGCCCTATATGAAAACCTTATGTCTCTGCTTAGTATCTCTGTTTTATGTATATTAACAAGTACTGAACCATGCTAGTTTAACATTCTGCCATTTAAATATTTTATTTAAATTGTGCAAAAATTTGCTGAGATGTTATTGATATCAAGTTTTAATATATATTTTTCCTCACTGCAACAGTAATACTTGCATTTTTATTTGCTTCTTGCAATAGACAAATATTTACAATAGTAAATATAATAAACTTATGTCTTATATGGCTCTGAGTAAACATGTAAATTACTCTAGTATTTGTTCTTATAATCATGGTACTCTTGATTTGTAGCTCAGAGTACTCTAATGAAGATATACGCTGCTGCAGAAACGGTTTGTGAAGTCAGGAAAATGCACAACTAAATTGTGGCTAAACCCAAACTTGTTTTGCTTATTTCTGTAAGCTAACAAAAATGATGTTGGATTCCTAGAGAGCAAATGTCATTTACTGACTTGGTGGACCATATTGTAATAACTTACTGTTAAGCCACCAGACAATGTATCAAATATATACAGTCTTTTCCAGCAACTATTTGTATCCACCAGAGAAATGAGAAGTCTCTTGTATATCAGTTTTTTGCACTTCTTTCTCCTACCATTCTAAGTATGTGTATATTATATCGTCGGAAATAGTATATTGGGAAGAATGGGCCTCTTACCAGTCAGGCACAAAATGAAGTTCCATGTCTGTGGGGATTGAAATGCTGAACACCTATTTCCCCCGTGTAGTTGCATGTAGTATGTGTAATCATAATGCAACACATTGTTTGTTTTCTTAAGGAAACCTGACAAAACATATGAAGTCCAAGGCACATAGCAAGAAGTGTATGGATCTGGGCGTCTCAGTGGGATTAATAGATGACCAAGATGTAGAAGAATACGGTAAAAGTTTTAAAAATGCTTTGTTTTTCCATATTTTTTTGTTTTCTATCACTTTCATGGGGTACATTGGATTGGAAATGAGTCATTGAGTGGCATAAGTCTTCAGCTGTCTGCTAAGCACATAGAATTATCCAGGAAGGTAGGATATACATTTGAGATCCCTCTGAATACTAGGGTAATAGAAGTCCCATGAGCAATCGCTTAATTCAGGCATTGTGTTTTACCCCCAGAGAATGGTCAAGCGCACTTGGTCCCAAGACCCGCTCCTGACCTCACTGCACGTAGGAATACAGTGGGGGAGGGAGAGGGGATTATCATATGAAAATATCAAAGGTTGTTCCATTGTAATCATTGGAGCAGATCCAGATCTGACCATTGCATGAGCGCGCATGCATATATATAGGTCTGATTTACATTTTTTAAAAAGCTAATGGGATGAGTTCTTCAAATGCCAAACCTGTTGTTCACAATTCAGAAGGGAGATTGTAACAAGGTGATACAGTTTTGAGGCGCTGGAATAGTGCAGGCTGCAGTCCTTCCATTTTAGGATATTTCTTCCAGGTGATAAAGAATCAACAGGAGCAGGTTGACATGAAACTTTCTCCCCGTTATGCTAGTTTCTCCTTGCAGGTGGTGTATTTTGCTTGAGAGAACTTTCAAGAACAGCATTGTTTGCCTGTAGTCTAGAGCAGTGGTATTCAAACTTTTTAGACCGGGACCCACTTTTTAAAATGGCACTCGTGTCAGGACCCACCGGAAGTGATGTCATTAACCTGGAAGTGACATTGTGGCAGGAAGTGACATCATCAAGCAGGAAGTGCTGTCATTGTAACATAATAAAATGAAACTCCTGAAATGCAAATTGGCATTCTTGGACTGCAACAATTGCACAACCATGACAGAAAGCAAGATGAGGACAAAATATTACGTAAAAGCACTGAACTAAAAACAAAATGTAAAAAAACAACAACACTCACTTGAAAATTCAAACTGTTAACACTCACAAAAGGAATATAACAAGAGTAAGTTTGCAGTTTCCAAGATAGGTGCTTCCAGCTTTCTGTGACCCACCCGACATCAGGTCCCGACCCACCAAGTGGGTCCCGACCCACAGTTTGAATAGCACTTGTTTAGAGTATTACATCTATTTTACCACCTAAGGGTAAAATGGCACTCTTGATTTCCATTAATTTCAATAGTACTTAATTTAAATATACCCTGGAGCATAGCCATCACACTGGAAAAGATGAGTTCCGTACACAATTGACTGAACGGCCTGTTTTTTCATTACATGTTGCAGTTTTGTTTTGGAACCTACATAAACTGCTTAGCCACCATATCTGTGGAATGTGCAAGGCTTCCACTCATAGAGAAAGAATTGCAGAACATTTTCAGTTCTAGTACAAGCATTTTAAATGAAAGGAACATGCATCAGAAGAATAAAAGGTGATTATCATTTAGCCCTACATGGTTTAACAAGTCTAGCTACAAATAAAACTGATCTGGTAGCTGCTGTAGAATCAAGATATCAATTTTTGATCAGTGTATTTATCCGGCTTTGAATAGTGAATTACTGGGCCTAAAAAATTCACATAAAATATGGATTTCAGATACAAGAAACAGTAGTAGTCCTACATTTCTAATTGAGTCAAAAGTAATAATGAACACGAACATGTTTGAAACACAGGCACAGGACACCTGAATTAAATAAAATGCAGTATAAATTAAAATTAGATTTGCATTTTCATCCAATATTGTTTTAAGACATAATCGGTGTGGTGTTTTGTTGACCTCTGCCCTAGAGGGACATTATTCATTCCTTCAGAGTGTGTGTTTCTGATATGTGTTAAATAGTTTATTGGATTGTGGCGGGGTTGGAAAGACAAAATGGTGAATTTTATTGAAAAAGGCGGAAAAGGTGAAAGATTAATGTACTGTCTCATACTTGGCAGCCAAGAGCAAATGAATCAACCTGAATTCAATTCTTAGATGGGAAGGAAAGTGACATGGTTATCTCAGTTGGTATGACTCCGTAACACTCTAAGCTATTTTTACTTTTTATGGTGGTGCAAACTTAATTTGTTTCTTATTGATAGAAAGAAGTGGGTAACAGTAATTTTGTTATTAGACAATAGCATTATGTTTATGGATCCTTCATGTATGATGTCCCATACAAATAAGATAACTGAGAGGGAAGGGGTGTGCGTGGGTGTGTGGGTGATGCAGGACTTAGAAGGAATAATGACAAGAGGATGCAGAGCAAACGTCCAGTACTGGACATCCCTATAGCAATAATATAATTGTTTTGAATGGTTCTCTTTCTCATCATGTTGTGTTTTCCATTCCTGATGTGAATACAGCAGACAGAAATATGGAATGTATTTTATTACCTTTTAAAAGTCTCAATACTTGGTGTTTTTGCAGTACTAATTACAAGGCATTCATTTAGTTGAAGAATATTATTATTATTTTTCCCACAGTGTAAAAAAAAGCTTTTCCGCAGAACTTACAGCCCACTCTTTAAATTTGCCCAAGTTCAAAAATCAGTCTGAAGACATGGTTTTGAAAGCTTTACAAAGGAGAAATGATACAAGGGCATGTTCACTACTTTTCTCCTAAGGAGGCAGGAGCATGCAGTTGTCACTTCTAGAAACTGTGTTGCTAGGATACCTGAGCTGTAAAAGATGGTCTTTCAGATGATTAGACACCATGGATCCTTCAAACAGCCAAGGAAGGGACCTACTTGCTCATGAGGATTTAAAGAAAAAGTCGATGCTTTCCTCCTGGTTTTACTGTATCAAATTTTGAAGAGCATACAATACATTCTGGATTTTTATTTTTTTAAAAAATTCTAATTAATTTCTAGGCCCAGTAGAATTTCTGAAGCTCTTTGGGTTGATAGCTAAAATGGTGCATGTGTGCTCAGCAGACAACCAGCTTTCTGTTAGATTAAATTAATCTAACAACCCACTTGCTAGGTGTTGCATCACTGAAGGCAAGCATTATGAACTGCCAAGCGAGGAACTCAATAACGGCTGGAGCCTTTCCCATTGTAAGCTGTAGAATGGCTTTTTTGTACTCATGGGTTTTTGTTGTTCACAGGCAGTGGTCCAATCCAGCTGCATATACAGTTCTCTGGACTGCAGCCATACCTTTTACTGTGGCTTAAAATATCCTGCATGCTTTTAGACCTTTTGCAGTCCTTCCCTGGCAGAAGCAATGAATTTGTTAATATTAAAGTACACAGATTCATGAAACTTTTGAGGAGCTCCTTTGCCTAGTCCTAGTTCATATCAAGCCCAGGGTTAACAGAAAGATACTGCTGTTAATGCCAGAATAGAAATGAAAACAGCTGCATAGATTCCTTGCCAACAGACACAAAAGGTAAATATTTTGATTTTCATATACCTGAAGGCAGGATGGTAATTTAGCTCTAAACTTGCTAGATTCCACAGTGCTTGAGTATGAGGGCGGGAGGCCAGCAGCGAGTATCATTGCAGTCATGAGAAGAGCGATTTTTGTGTAGTGCTTCTAACAGAGTTTCTGCACATTCCTCATGTAGGGCTAGCACGCTACATGACCAGAAGGTTTATAGCTGGAGAGTTTGGTGGTGTGACGGTCTTCTTTGTTTGACTTTGCTATCATTGGGGTATTAATGAATATCACTTAGTTTCACCTTTTGTGTTCCAAATCAGCCTTGCACCTTTCATCTCCTTGTCCAAAGAATGCCCTCTCCACCTAAAGTGTAGGGCTACTATGTCTGGAATGCTGGCTTCTGAACTAAGCTGTCAGACCAGGTGAACCATTCAGTGTGACATACTGCAACTTGAGGATATCATTTTTCCCAGTGGTAGCCCAGGTTTTCATTGTGCATTCCTCCTAATTAGGTAATTAATGCCCCAGTCCTACATTTATTTGGAAGAAAGTCATGCTGATTTCAATGCAACACATAAGTGTTTAGGATCACAGCCTGAGGTCACGTCAGTGAAACTTGTTTCCTGCTAAGTATGTTTAGGGCAGGGATGTCAAGAAGACAGGTCTTTTGGGGATCCCTAATGGAACCTTCTCTCCACTCAAATTATTGAACCTTGGAAGCAATCCCCTTAGGAGTGAAAAGGGACTGATTTTCTAGGAGCTGCTGCAACATGTCTCAACATTAGCTTCTCTGTACAGGCGTCCCCAGTATCCACAGTGGGGTCTGGAACAGAACCCTAGTGGATACTGGGGCACGCCTTTTTAAAGATAGTTCTTCTAACTTCTGATAGTTCTTCTGACATCAGTGGTTTTGCTGCAACACGGTAAAAAAAGATTTGTTTAATGTTCCCCTATCCTTTTAATAGGCATCCCAGTGTCTGTGGTATCCATGGATAACTGAAATAATTGATACAGAATCAGTGGATACCGAGGCATACATGTACCTTTTGAAACTAGCAGTTTATAAAAGGGAAGAGTGTAGAATTTTGAAATGGTCAAGTAGACATGAGTATGAGATGGGGGTTAACTGACAAATGCAGTATGGAAACTTCAGTGATGCAGACATTTTAGCTGATAGAATATTGGGGCAGCTCTCACGACATGCAAGAGGATTCTGGAGAACAAGCAGCAGCAGATGAAAAGCAGGTTCAAATTCTGAGACCTGTCCTGGGCTGGGAGGAGGGCAGGCTAATAGAGGCAACAGTTGTGATGGATTTCAGTAATATAAAAAGATTTTGGCTATTTTAATTACTTCTTAAAATTTCTAAGCAGTCTTCTGATGAAATTGGATTCAAATAAGCTAGGCCTGCTTTGGAAACATTCATATGAATGTGTGACTCCTTTGCCAAGGTAATCATTCTTACAAAAATATATACTTGAGCCTCAGTGAAGAGATTCATCCTGAATAACTGGAACCCTGGTGCAGTCCCAGTGTAGGGAGATCCCAGGCATTCAGTCCAGTTTATTCTTATTCAGCGCCAATCGGGCGCTGAGAAGACTTCCAGCTGGCTGCTGCGAGATATTTGCAAGATATTTCAGCAACTCCTTTTATGAAAAGGAGCTTGACTGTTAGCCAGCCCTTTTCTTCCTAATTTCAGGGCAAATATCAAAGCTTCCCCCCCTCACACACACACAATTTCTAGGGCTTTCAGGTTCTTCCAGCAGATGTCGCTGTTAGACTGTGAGGCATTAAAGAATAGAAGGGCATTGTGGAAATGTACGAAAGAAAATCTGATTAATAGCTATTTATAACAGCAATATTAAGTAGGCAAGCATGTTTAGCTGCCTACTTAAGAACACTATCTTTCTGCATGTATACTACTGGTTATGAAGTCAATACTGTATTAATGAAAATAGCCTTTTTTAAAAGGTAAAGGTTTCCCCACGACCAAATGGTCTAGTCGTGACCGACTGTAAGGGGCGGTGCTCATCTCCGTTTCAAAGCCTGTAGAGCCGGTGTTTTGTCCGAGGACAAGTTTCCGTGGTCATGTGGCCGGCATGACTCTACGCCGTTACCCTCCCACCGAAGTGGTCCCTATTTATCTACTTGCATTTTTACGTGCTTTCAAACTGCTAGCTGGGACAAGCAACGGGAGCTCACTCCGTCGCGCAGTCTTGAACTCCCAACCTTGCGGTCGGAAAGCCCTGCAGCAGCGATTTAACCCGCTGCGCCACCATGTCCACCTTCTTTACATCCAGCTAAATTTTGGTGTAAACATTCCCTCTAGTATTTAGTCCAATAAGGAAGGTGTCTGCTGAATTAAGTATGTCATGATCAGTTTGGGGCTGTAAATAACTGTATTTAAAAAGAAAGTAGGCAGCTGCATTTTAACAGTTTCATTTCTCCATTAGTAGTGTTTAAAACAGAAGCAAGGCATAATTTCTTAGGTTAAACAAGTGTTTTTTAAAAGGAACTCCATACTTTATAGGTAAACAAAAACTGTTGAAAGTGTGTGTCTGTGCTTTATTGAAATACAATTTGCTTTAAGCTATTGCTTGGTATTTCCAGAACACGACTGCATTTGTCAGTTCCCTACCAAGTCTAACCAAAGCAGTTAATGTTTTGTTGATGGTGTTGCAGCTGAGCTAAAAAGTGCTCTGTTTAAGGCATATTTTGGCAGGGCAGGGAAGAAAGGGCTTAGAATTCTTCCAACACCATTATTAGCAGCTTATTATAGACATTAGTAGAAACACCTGCAGCAAGAAGAGAGTTTCTCATCTTATTGCTGCCCCTTGGTGATGCATTTTTAGAGGATTACTCCTGACTTTCCAAACTCTTTTCTTTTCAGAAATAGCAATTCAACAAACAATACAAACAGTTAGCAGTATATGCAGAGGTACTTTCAGATGACTACAGGATTTGTAGTAGGTTTTTTTGTTTTCACAATAAATAGCACTTTTTTTTTTTTGCAATTACTCGGGGTCCGTAACGGAATTGCATGCTCCAATATTGCCACAAAGAGCAATATTTTGTCTCTCCAAGTTGTTTCCAAATTAGCATGCTGATTGTTGTGGTGAACGTGGTGTGGACTGTAGCTGTGTTTGTATCTTCATCATCACCTACTGAATATGGCCTGTCTCTAGCAGACTGTGGATTACAAGCCGGCTTAGACAGAATAGTATTTTTCATCTGGCAGCTTGCAAAGCTTTTAGAAAGTCAGCTGATAAATAATAGACACAACTCATCCCATACTTCCATGTTTGTATTTTTGTGGTGGCGGTGTGTTAAGGTTTAAAAGCTGTTATTTTGTATGTTGTTGCTGCCCATCCCTTTTGGGAAATGTGCAATCCCCCCCACCCATGAGTACTCGCCCCATGTGCTAATGCAATCCCACCAAAAAGTTGGTGGGACAGATTGGGAGGCTGCTAAGGGGAATTATTTTCTCTTACCCCTCTGTAAACCTTCCACTTTACAACAGGTTTCTTCTTCAGGCACCAGCCCTGTAGCTGGTGCAAGTCCAAAGAGAAGGAAGGAACAAGGAGGCTCTGAAAAGAGGGAACTTGACTTGGCACACGCCATTGCTGCCTGATCCACCTCCTCCCACAACCTTCTTTATTCCTCTCCCTAGCCAGTCGTCCCCCCACTCCTGCCATTTCCTTACCTTCTCTGTCAAGTGTGGCAAGGTCCAGAGATGGCCAAGAAGCAGCCATTTTATGATGGCTGTTCTGTGGTTGTAAAGCCGTGCCCCCCCAATAGCCCAAACCGGAATAGGATTAGGCTGTTAATCTGACTTCTGCTTACCTTTTGGACAAATGTATACCTGGCATATACCTTCTGATACTGCAATGATTGCTATTAATTTACCAGCATCAAGTGGTCCAGCAGGTAAGGGGAGTGCCTATGTTTGCAGAAAGGTTAGATGTTAATAGAGTGCCTACCAGGGATTTTTGGATTTTTAATCTCACAGAGGTCATGAATGTACTGCCTTAAATTAATTGGACAGGGATGGGGGGAAGAGTTAAGCTATTAACAATTAACTGTGAAGAAAGGAGTAAAAAAAGATCTGGTTATTATGGGAATGTTGTGGCGGTTCAGGAAAAAAACCAGAGGTTGAATTTTGAGGAGCAGAGCTTGACAAGTAGAGGGGAATCTAGGGGCGTAGCACGCTATAATGCACAGAGATTTGAATCATAGAAGCTGCAAAGAATATGACAGTAAATGGCTTCTACAGGAATGAAGTGACAGAGGCTGTAAGAAATGGAAAGAAATTCACTCAGGAATGGAGCAGTGACAAGCATTTTAAAGGAATGAAAAGCTATTAAACCCTTTGGTAATATTTAGCTTGATTAAATACCAACACACTAACGTATAAACCACTAAAAAGACTAAACATACATGTGTCACTCTTTAACCTTTTCCTCCATATGCCATTACTAGAATCCCAGTGAATCTAAATTCAAATTTATTGGTTCAAGAAATATCACATCAGTTTCCACTTAAACTTGCTACTAGACAGCTACTGCATTGGCTCTTTCCCCTGACACGCTGATATTCCACATGTGGGGAAGCAGTTGAACTTGTACCCCCCCCCCCCAAGAAAGTACTAGCGTGGGGTATTTGAGGTTTTTAAAAAAAAAAATTATTCACTTATAATAAAATTTGTGTTCTGTCTTTCTCTGCGGAGCACATGCAATGTGGCTTATAGCAGCCCAAATTTTTAAAAAGTATATATACAATAATGTAAAAGACAAATTTAAAACCACCAATAACAAAATAGACCAAAGATAGGCAAAAGAGTTCATTGATATTTCTTGTGTTACCCTCGGTGCTGTGCAACATAATATCACTTATGTAATTAAAAAGGGGGTTGAGAATAAAACAGCCAATATTATCATGCCATTGTACAAAGCAATGGTAAGGCCGCACCTGGAATATTGTGTCCAGTTCTGGTCGCCGCATCTCAAAAAGGACATAGTGGAGTTGGAAAAGGTGCAGAAGAGAGCGACAAAAATGATTACGGGGCTGGGGCACCTCCTTTATGAAGAAAGACTGCAGCGTTTGGGGCTCTTCAGTCTAGAAAAAAGGCGCCTGAGGGGGGACATGATTGAGACATACAAAATTATGCATGGAAGTGATAGAGTTAATAGAGGGATGTTCTTTTCCCTCTCTCACAACACCAGAACCAGGGGGCATCCGCTAAAACTGAGGGTTGGGAGAGTTAAAACAGATAAAAGGAAGTACTTTTTTACCCAGCGGGTAGTTAATCTGTGGAACTCCTTGCCACAGGAGGTGGTGATGGCATCTGGTCTTGATGTCTTTAAGAGAGGATTAGACCGATTTCTGGAGGAAAGATCCATTGTGGGCTATAGGCAATGATGGATTGTGCAACCTCCTTACAAAGGTGATGGGCTACAGGTACCGGGTGTAAGGGAGTGGCAACAGGATGCAAGCATCTTGTTGTCTCCTGCCTCCCTGGGGCACCTGGGGTGGGCCGCTGTGAGATTCAGGAAGCTGGACTAGATGGGCCCTTGGCCTGATCCAGCATGGCTCTTCTTATGTTCTTATGTTCTTATCACTGCTTTCTTTTTGATTTTCTGTAGCAGCGGTCTCCAAACTGCGGAGGAAACTTGTCCCTGGCACAGCACATTGCGTTCCGCCGGGTACAAAAGACCCCTACTATAACTCCCAAGGGTCTTTGGGGCCAGCCGCACACACGCAGAACAGCAGACACGCGCTTGCTGAGCTGCAGGCCCCAGAACCACCTGACCACAGAGATCCCTGTGAGTTGTAATAGGAGTCTTTCGTGCCTTCCTTGGTGGAACGTGAGCCTCTGCTCATGCCAGGGAAGGAAAACAGGCACTGGATCCCCCTGTTCTATAGTAACAACATAGTTGCATAGAATTCTCTCTGACCCGGAATTCTGTTTTATACACCTTTTAATTTTGTGTGTGCTCTCGTAGGTGAAAAGCAGCGGCTAGGTTACGATCGGTCTGGATTTGATGCAGAAGATTCAGATGGGCCAGATGACGACGACAATGACAACGAAGATGATGATGATGACAGCCAAGCTGAATCAGTTTTATCTGCCGCTCCCTCAGTTTCAGCCAGTCCACAGCATCACCCGTCGAGAAACGTTTCCCAGGAGGTCTCCAGCGCTGATGAAGAAATCAGAATTGCAGATTGCTTTGCTGGGGTTCACACAGATTCAATGGATGGCCTACCGAAAGCACTTCTCACAAAGATGACAGTACTTAGTACAGTGCAGTCAGACTGCAGGAGCTCAGGGCCCCCAGTAGCAGCTGTACCCAGAGAAGCAAATGAAGGAAGCGTGCAGGACCGAGCAACCAGCACAGAGCCTGCTCTTTCCTCCGAGACCCTTCCTAGGTCTCCCTGCCATCAGATGTATGTGGACTACCCAGATGCAGAAGAAATATCCGGAAGCTCTGCTCCTGCTGTTAGTGCCACAGCTTCCAAGGTAAGTGGACATAATTTTTTTTAAATTTCTTTATAAGAGGTTAAATGTTGTTTTGTCTGTTCTTGGTGAAATGATGCCAAGGTATCCTTGGCTACATTTCTTAAGCAGGGGTTGGAAAGATTTCAGTGTAACTTCTAGTACTTGAAAATGAGTTGCATTAACATTTAATTATTAGACTTGAAGTATTTGCATGAAACATTAACTGCAGAAATAATATATACCAGTAGAGGCATAGTATGTGTGTACAAATACACAAAGTTACAATACGACCGAGCTGTTGCATGTATACAAGCCAGACTTTGCTACTGTCAGGAGTAGAGCAGGTTCCCCCCTCCCCCGTATTTGCCATGACTAAACTCTGATGCTCCATAAGAGAATGGGAAATAATAATGTGTGGAAATATTTTAAGTACTACTATACATTCATACACGTCATCCATATGATTCTTTCAAGATCAGATGTGCTGAAATGGCACTTCTTTGATTATTTGCAGCTTTGGTTTTTTTTAACAAGAAAATGGAATGTTAACCAGCTACCTATTTTAGAGAAGAGAATTGTGTTGACAGAGAGAAAAGGAGAGAATATTTTGGCCTTCTCAAGTTTAACTAAAACAAAACAAAGCATCAGCAGTTAAATTTGTGTCTTCACTTCAGATAAGGAGAACAGGAGAATCAGATAAGGAGAATAGTCAGTGCTAACAGTGTCATTGGGCATATTGTTTATTTAAATGAGTTCTATCCCCTCTTTCCTTCCAAATAATTTTCAAACGTTCAAGACAGAAGACCGATTAAAAACATGGAATTTTTCCTCCATAATTAGTCAAACGGATTTGGCACACAAACCTGAAAGCTGTTCTGGTAGAATTCTTTGCTTAGCAGACATGCCGCTCTCCTTTGGTATGCTTTGCTTGCATTTTAAGAACATATGTTTAGAGAATTTTGAACCAATCACCTTATTGTGGGGTGTGAGTTTTTTACATGTTTATGTTTTCATGCTAGAATACAACTTCTACAAGACTTCCCTCTCCACCCATGGACCGGAGTACACAAACCGCAGTGGTTGCTCCTTCAGTGGCCTCACCTTACCAAGAGATCCAAGAGCAGAAGCTTCCAGAACCGACCATGACATCAGCACCTCCTCAGACCCACCTGTTCAGTCACCTCCCTTTGCACTCACAGAAACAAGCCAAGACCCCTTATGGGATGATTCCAGTGGGGGGCATCCATGTGGTACCTGCTGGCTTAGCCACGTACTCCGCATTTGTACCCATTCAGGCGGGGCCAGTACAACTCACGATTCCTGCTGTGAGTGTGATCCACAGAACTACAAGTGCTCTTGGCGATCCAGCCTGTGCAGTCTCTGGCACTGCCAATCACCTTGGTGTTGCTGAAGTGAACAGTGTTGTGCCCTGTATCCCAATAGGCCAGATGAATGTGCCAGGCCTGCAAAGCCTGAGTGCACCAGCCCTGCAGCCTCTTCCGTCCCTCAGTGTGGAGACAGTCAACATCCTAGGCCTGGCCAACACCAACATCGCTCCACAAATACACTCTTCAGGATTGACTCTGAATGCTGTAGGGCTTCAGGTTTTGACTGCAAACCCTTCTCCTCAAAGCAATGCCAGCCCTCAGACACACATTCCAGGTCTGCAAATATTGAACATTGCACTGCCGACTTTAATTCCCTCAGTCAGCCCTGTGACTGCGGACGGGCAGGGCCTTCCAGAAACACCAGCTTCCAGTCACAAGGCCAGCGAAACCCATCAAGAACAGGGTCCTGTGAGTTTCGCCGACGATCCCAGTCAGAGTTCCAGTGCTCTGGCTCCTCAGGTGGCCCCTGCCAACCAGCGGTACAAAGTTGGAAATCTGTCTGACCCAGCTCCTTCAAGTGAGCACCAACAGCGTGGTAGCCCAGACAAACTGGACGTGGAAAAGCCTGACTCAGAGAGTCGTATGAAACCAAAGTGCAATATCAATTCTGTTCAGGTTGAACAGGCTTCTGCATTAGAGCCTCCCATGAAGGTGAATTCTCTTTTATCCCGTTCCCCCAGCCATCGGACTGTCTCTCCAGATCGACAAGTACATAGACGAAAAGGGTTGCCTGAGAGGCAAAATACTGTGGAGTTTAGCGATGGCAGCAGTGATGACGAGGACAGACTTGTAATAGCAACCTAGGGTTTTTTTTGGATTTATGTTGGGTTGTGTGTGTGTATGCGTATGTGTGTGTGTGTGTGTTTGTGTTTTTTTTTTTTAAGTAACACTTACCAGGTTTCTTTGCAAACCTCCCTTTTACTTAAAGCACATTTTTTCTGACGCAAACTCATTACTAATCTTTGTGCAATCATGAACTCTTGACCAACAAATTGTTGTTTCTTGTCAGCTCCGGCCATTTTTTGTACATGTTGTATAGACAATTGTGCCTTTTTTTGGAGTTTTATGTTTAGAAAACTGTACAGATTGTCAAAATTATATATATATTATATGTATATTAAAAACCACGTAGTTGTGTTTCGTAAGTAAAAAAAAATCTTACGTTGGATGAAATAAATGATTAAATTATATGTTGCACTGTTAAATGTAAATTTTTATGGCTGTGGGGCAAAGTTTGTGTGTACAGATTGAGTATGTAAACTCCATATTTATTGTATCCATATTAGTCTTGGGTGAGGCAGGATCTGTCCTTTTTTGTGTATGACATTAGCTTTACACTTAACAGAATCCGGTATCTGTGTTGTTGAATTATTTCAGTAAAAATTTTTGTTTACTGACTTTACCACTGCTCACGTTGTGCCTTCTTGATGTGAGGTGAGTCAACCAGAGAAAGTAATTTTGTGTTAACCAATCCCCAGTCTTCGTGTTCCTCTTGCACTTCATCCCCATTAGCTACTTAGGAAAGTTCAGAAAATCGATGAATTACCTGCTGTCATGCTTTTTTTTAAAAGTCAATAATGGGATTTTTTTTTTAAATTCCCTCAGACTGTTTAAAAATATAGTCACAACATGCAAACTATATAAGGGAAATAAGTCTCTAAATTTTCTTAAGAGGTATCTGTGGTTGTTTTTTTATTTTAAGAAAAATTGAAACATTTTGTTCATGCCCACCTGTCACAAGAGAGCTTATTTACATTTGTGACAATGACCAAAAAAGTTTGGTTCATGTGACTTTTTTATTTTTGCTGTAAAATAGAAATATAAAGCCATGTTTTATTAAATTAAAATATGGTTGAGAAAAAAAAATAGTTTGTCTCTTGCTTTTTTAAATTATTTTTGTTCACTAGAGTAAGTAAACACCATGTTGCAGCAACAAGTTTTTTTGAATTGCTGATAATCTCAAGACTCCTTTGTTCCTTCCAAAGTGCATTTCATGGTGAATGCCTCTTAGACGTGGTCTCCCGTCTCCGGCACATGGGCCAGATCCAGCACCCACCTGCTCCTTCCTCAGTGTGAATGGCACTTTCCATTCCGCCAGGGGAAGCTATGAGAGACCCCTATTACAGCCCCCAGAGGTCTTTGTTGCCAGGCGCAAGGCATGCTGAAGCGGCAGACCCCAGAGGCAGCTGGCCACAGAGACCCCTAAGAGCTGTAGTCGGGGTCTTACAGACCTTCCCTTGCGAAACAGAAAGCGCTGTTTGTGGAAGCTTTTGCTTGCTGCAGCAGTCTCCGGTTTGGAGGCCGCTGTCTTAGACCAACAGGCTAACCTGTCTCTTAATATGGCTCTATTTAATTCAGTGATGCCTGTCAAGAGATGCATGTCTCTTCACTCTTCTCCCAGCAGGCCCATACACTGAAAGAGAGAGAGAGAGAGCCACTGAGTAGGTGCACCATGCATTGTGGTCTTCGTATTGTTGAAAGGTGTCAAACCCCAACTTATTTATTTTATTTATTTATTTATTATTAGATTTTTACCCCGCCTTATTGTGCCCGAAGGCACCCAAGGCGGCATTACAATATATATATAAAAACAATATAACAATTCACAATTAAAAACAATTAAAACAGAATTAAACAATACCATCAAAAATTAAGAACACAATTAAAAACAAATTTAAAAACAATATAAAAACAACAAGCCCCGTGGATTATAATAACCAGCCAGCCTGTCAACAGTTAAAAGCTTTTTGGAATAAAAAGGTCTTCAGCCCCCGCCGAAATATAAACAAAGAGGGAGCAGTTCTCAATTCTAAGGGGAGGGTATTCCAGAGTTGGGGGGCAACCACCGAAAAGGCCCTCTTCCTGGCCGCCGCCCCTCTCACTTCTCCTGGTGGCGGCACAGTCAGGAGGGCCCCCCCCAGATGATCTAAGAGTACGGGTTGGATTATATGGAAGAAGGCGGTCCCTCAAATACCCCGGACCCGAGCCGTAAAGGGCTTTAAAAGTCAAAACTAGCACTTTGAATTGGGCCCGGAACAGAACCGGCAGCCAGTGTAGTCGCCGAAGCAGCGGCTCGACAGAGTCAAACCGACGTGCTCCAGCAACCACCCGAGCCGCCGCGTTCTGTACTAGTTGTAATTTCCGGACCGTCTTCAAAGGCAGCCCCACGTAGAGCGCGTTGCAATAATCTAATCTAGATGTCACTAGGGCATGGGTCACAGTGGCCAGGTCCGCACAGCTCAGGTACGGCCGCAGCTGGCGGATCAGCCGAAGCTGAGCAAAGGCTCCCCTGGCCACCGCCGCCACCTGGGACTCCAGGTGTAGCTGTGAATCCAGGAGAACCCCCAAGCTGCGAACCTGCTCCTTCAGAGGAAGTGCGACCCCATTCAGAGCAGGACGATAGTCCAATACCCGAGCCGTGGATTTCCGAACCAAAAGCACCTCTGTCTTATCCGGATTTAATTTCAGCTTGTTCGCCCGCATCCAGCCCCCAACTGCCTCCAGACAGCGATCCAGGACCTCAACCGCCTCCTCAGAATCAGGGGGAAAGGAGAGATAAAGTTGGGTGTCATCAGCATATTGATGGCACCCCACTCCAAACCCCCGGATGACCTCTCCCAGCGGTTTCATGTAGATGTTAAACAGCATGGGGGATAAGATGGAACCTTGCGGCACCCCAAACCTGAGAGGTCGGGGTGCCGAACAAGCCTCCCCCAGCACCACCTTCTGGGATCTGTCAGCCAGGAAGGAGCGGAACCACTTCAAAACTGCCTCCAAGCCCCAACCCGGCCAGCCGACCCAGAAGGACACCATGGTCAATGGTGTCGAAAGCCGCTGAGAGGTCCAGCAGGACTAACAGGGTCGCACTTCCCCGTCCATCCCCCGGCGCAGGTCATCCACCAAGGCGACCAAGGCAGTCTCCGTCCCGAACCCCTGCCTGAAGCCAGATTGGAATGGGTCTAGATAATCCGTTTCCTCCAGAACCCTCTGAAGCTGGGACGCCACCACCCGCTCAATCACCTTGCCCAGAAATGGGATATTGGAGACTGGCCGAAAGTTGTCCATGTACACATTGAAGAGACCATGTACATGTTGGTAAAGAATCTTTAAAAACAAAAAAGTCTAGGATCTACCACTATTCCATGTACATACTACAGGCACATACTACATACTACAGGCCTTGTTCCCAGGCACCAAGTCCAGTCACGCATGATATGAGGCCTCTTCCATTTGTTCTGCCTGGTGGTGACCAAACAGCACTTGCTGGTACTATGTCGTTCCAACCACTATTTCTTTTAGTCCAAGTGGAAGTAGAAGAGGGGCAAAGAGTGGCAAGGTGTACAGCATGCACTCAGCTTTCAAAGGTGGAAGGAGAACTAGAGAAACTTGAGGAAGGCCAGTGCAGGCAGGTAGCTAGGAGGTCAAGAGGGTCAGCTGATAACCAGGGGTGCTTGGCCAAAGCAGCCCTACTTTAGTGCCTAGAGGGATTTACCAATTTCAGATCCCTAGGTCTGGCTACTGTACAAACGCTGCAGCAATCCACCTGGTTGGGTTGAGACACACTTGTTGACCTTTTTTTCCGTGCACTGCTATAGAGGGAATGTTGGAGCCATCCATTTTTCAAGGACTGGACTCTTACTAGTCAGCATTGTCAGAGCCAGATGGTTGAGATACAAGGAAATCTACCGTTGTATCCATGTCATTTCTTGTATAAAGTACAATCACAGCTTGTGTACCTTGGACAAATAAAGTTCCAAAACGTACACCAGTATTAAGCCTATGATCAAATAAGGATGGATTTCAGCATGTATGAAAAAGCAGCAAGAGTTGTTCAAGCATTGTTCAACACTGGAAAGATCTGTATTTTGTACAACAGAATAAATACGACCTAGGGAAAAAGCAACAGGGAAGTGCTATCGTGAGATTCTGCGTTTTTAAAATAAAAGTGGTATTGGATTCATAAGCAGTGTCCCATGGATTCTCAGCCATTGCCCAGTCTACAACTTCAGACTCCACTGGTGCCAAGTTGAAGGTAGGAGGGAAGGTGACAGCATGGCAGCTTAGTCAAATGCTGTATGCATACCGGAGTTTGAATGCATCTCTTTTTATCCAATTTTATTCTAACGCTTGTGCAGGGATGCCTGATGGTAATGGAATCGGGAACTGGAATGCAGGGAAGTAACAAATTTCCAGTGCTTTGAGCGAGAGACACGCACCTGAAGAGGAGTTCCTGTAGACCTAAGCTGTAGTAGGAATCCATTCCTTGAGTCCACATCTTGCATTGCTAATGGCGCTTAAAATATATTCCATCTCACCATGTCAATTGTTTGCCCACCATAATGCCCTTGTTTGTTTTGTGAATTTATTGTTTGTGTATGTAGCATTGTTTGTATGTTGCTGGTAGCCACACCAAATTCCGGGTATGGTTACATACTTGGCCAATAAAATCTAAATCTAAATCTAAATCTAAATCTAAATCAAATTGGCATAGCAACTTTGATCAGCAAAATCAGAGAAAAGGCAGGGTGGCATTCATTGTTGGATACCTTTCTTGCCCTATCCTAATGGTTCACAGTACATTCAGTGTATACTTACTCTATCCTCCATAACACCTGTGTATGTTGAGCAAGAGCAGGATGTGCCCAGTGCTGACATGGAGCAATTTCTCTTGTTAAAGATGCCCACTCATATTTGCCTTTGTGGCCTAGAAGCTACACTGTAGCATAGCTTCCTACAAAAGCAGCTGGGCCACATTGGCAGAACTTGCCCTACTTCACCACTTGCTAACAGTTTCTGGGAGGGTGATACTTCTGTGTGGAGGAAAGGGGCTCACCGTATCACAAATATAAAGTGATATCTTAGGACGTGTGATGAGAATGGGGCCTGTGTCTGAGAGTTAATAATAACAATATTATTATTAAATTTGCAGATGATACGACGGTGGTGGGGCTTATCAATGAGAATAATGAGACTGCGTACAGGAAGGAAGTACAAGGGCTGAAATCGTGGTGTAAAGAAAATCATCTTACACTCAATGCCAAAAAAACTAAAGAGCTCATAATTGATTTCAGGAGAAAAAGAGATGCGCATTTGCCTCTATATAAATGGTGAGGAGGTGGAGAGGGTTAGCAGTTTTAAATTCTTGGGTACCTACATCTCACTGGACCTCACATGGACATTAAATGTTGATATGCTGGTGAAGAAGGCGCAGAAGAGGCTGTACTTCCTTAGGGTGCTTGGAAAGATGAATTTTTCTCAGCGTCTACTTCTGGCGTATTATCGTAGTACCATCGAGAGTGTCCTGACATATAATATCTTAGTATGGTATGGGAGTAGCTCTGTAGGGGATAAAAAGGCACTACAGAGAATTATTAAAGTGGCCCAGTATACCATCGGGCTTCAGCTACCCACCCTTGATGACATTTTCGCCACCCGCTGTTTAAAGAAATCACATAATATCCTTAGAGACTCTTCTCATCCTGCTTACAACTTTTTTGAACTGTTGTCTTCTGGAAGAAGATATAGGAACATCAAGACTCGGACAACACGTTTTATAAACAGCTTTTACCCTAGAGCCATGACAGCATTGAACAACGAACTTAAGTATCAGTAGATAGGGGCAGTCGGACTCTACAATTGTCTATTGTGTTTGTGTGGCTGTTTGTGTTTAGAAGAGGAATTTTAAGGGGGTGGATGGTATGGGGGGTTGGGGGGATTGTCGGGAACTTAGTGTGCGTATTGGTTTGGTCTCCGGGTGTCAGTGAATTTCGTTGTGTAACACAATGACAATAAATAATAATAATAATAATAATAATAATAATAATAATAATAAAAGTTGCTTGAGTTCATAGGAACAGGGAGGCTGAACTGGGGCCTTTGCAAGCTTGATGTGATCCTCGGAGAGCTTTTCATATAGAAATTCCCTATTGAAAATGCATAAAATGTCTCAAGTGCAATGCAGTTGGCAGTATTGGCTCCAGGCAAAAATCCTGTCCACACATTGAAATTGGCACATGTGAACATTAAGTTGGTCATAACTAACTTGTCCTATTGGGTTCAATGAGACCCATGACTGAGACCCAGCCTAAACAGAACATGAAATGCAGGTCTTTCTTCTCCTGAAAGATTGTAGTGCAAGTTTTGGGCTTGTATTTCTACCATGAGCCAGATCTGCAGCAATGATCTGGACCCCAACTCGGCAGGAGAAAGACCAGCTGAGCCAGGTGTTCCAGAGGCAATAGACCAGGTTCTTGACCCCAAGCCTGAACTTAGCCACCAAGGTTCTTCCAAGCCAAAAGGTCCCAGCTAGAGATCCTCAACTTCTGGAGGTCCAAAATACTTCTGGGGAACCAGTACCCCCACCCCAAGGCCCTCACATTCTTTACTAGACTCCATAGCTAGTGCCTCCAGAGGCAGCAGAGCACTGGAGGCAACAGAGCGCCCGAGTCCAAATTTCCAAATCACGTCAAAACCAAATAATTTTCCAAACTATTTCACAGCTTGGTACATGCCTTTGCCAGCTCTCCTAAACCTCAGACATAGAATTAATATAGGATTCATTTTCCAAGTCTACACCTAGAGTACTTCAGTGACACTTGTGCTTTCTGTACCCCAACAAGGAGGTGGGGCCAGGGTGGGCAGAGTCAGGCCCAAGGAAGTTATAAGGGCTCAGGTGTGAACAAACCCTTGTTAGAACGAACTTCCTGGGCCCTGTCCAGGGTGCTGAAATGCTTCTATATGACTGCCTTTTGCTGATTTGAAACCTTGGCATGGACCCAGAGTCATATGCTATGGGATCGTTTCTTTTGCTTTCCACTTCAGCTTCCTGCCTAACCTGCATCTGGACTTTCCCTTCAGGCTCAGACTTGCCTAGACTAACCACTGTCTTGAGCAGCTGCATAGAGGGAGTGGGGGGGGGGACTTAACCCTTTCCCTTCCTGCCATTTATCCTTTCAGAATCACATTCTGCCTGTTATTATCCTATCTTACCCTAATTCTCTATGGACTAAACTATAGTGGGAGGGGGAGACACAGCATGCTTTTCAACAGACGTATTTTCAACATGTTCTGTGCACTCCCAGCTGCAGCCACCCGGTCTGCGCTTCATTTTTAAAGATGTATGCAAAAGATATCACACAATTGCATATCACACATAGATTGACCCTCACTTTCTCTGGGTTGAGGCCTCCTACTTTGAGATCTGGTGTACCTAAATTTTGTCAATTATCAGAGATGTGAATGGTCCATTTTGGAAGGTTATGCAATGTGGGAGACGAAGAGATTTGACTAGCAAAGAGTGGTGGATAACTGTGGTTCGGCTGAGCATACAAGATATTATTTGGGGACACTGCTGAAACCCCAACATGAAATGGCATGAGATTCCTAAGGATCACTCAGGAAGAGCCTGCCTTGAGATGAGTTCATTATCCAGGCAAGCTTAGCTTTATTTTGTAAAGCAAGGTTTGTTTGCCCAGTAAGGTCAAATGTTAAGCCCTGTTGGATTCCACACAATCTCCCACTTCCCTCCCTGCTGTAGCATTCGAGTATGTGAGACCCCTGGCATCACAGGAAGGTGCTGATTTTGTCATAATGAGGGAGGCTGATTTGTTTCATAGGAAATGACTAAATATAAAAGCAAGCAATCAGAGGAGGGGGAGCGGCAATTGAGGATGTTTAAAATAGTTTGGCATACAATTGCCACTGGATCCTCTGCGATGCCTGGTGAAATGTGGAACAATCACAAGATTTCATATTGAATTTAGTTGTGGCTGCCAGGTTTACTTTTGCAATATAGTGGAAAATTCAAACAGCTTCTTCAAAAAAAAAATGGGAAAAGTTTCAGACGGCAGAAGATCTAATGCATCTTTATAGATAGTGAAGTGAAGAGACGCCTGGAGTCCAGCTGCAAGTGTAATCCACAGTGTTCAAAGGGCTGGCACAAGTCACTATGATCTATTCACTTTACATCTATTGCTCATTTTTTAGAAAGCATGAATTGTAGTTACTACAATTTGTTTCTTTCATGCTCCCAAAGAGGGCAATATATGCCAAAACATGTTGAGCTTTCAACGATATTTTGTAAAAACTCTGCTCTTTCTGCACCTGTTTGGTTCCTTGCTGCTTAATGTAATGATTTCTCCTTATAGGGTGGTCTCGCCTTTGAAGGCTGGTGTCCCAATACAAAGCAGTTGCGCTTGCAACTCCACCTGCCAGGTTGCCGTAGTGATGCTTGAGCACAATGATCAATATATCTGGTCTTATGTAGTTATTTGAGAATATCTGCGAGTTTATATATTCCATCCTGTTTTATGGCTGAAAAACAGATTCCCAAAGAGACTCCCATAAATTAAAATATAGTACAAAATGCTGCAATGGGGGGGGGGCTTCTTACCTGGAGATGAATCCCGGCATGAGGAAGGCTTGAGGGTTCCTTCCTTTCTCTCTGATAGCATCAGAGGGTGCAGTGGCTAGTTGGGAGGGGGTTGTTCTCAGCTATATCCAATGAAAATCCCTGGCTGCAAACCTCCATCCCTTTGACAGCATTACTATTGACTATTGGGGGCTACTGAAAAGAAGGAAGCATCTGAGAAAAAAAAAAAGGTTGGTGAGGCTATTGCTTAAAGCACCCAAACACCCTGTGTGTGTGTGTGTGTGTGTGTGTGTGTGTGTGAGAGAGAGAGAGAGAGAGAGAGAGTTCCATCAATGTCATTATACAGGCAATGATAGACTCTCGTCATAGGCAACCAGTCTCTTCCAAAAACTAATGACTTTGGGGTTCTTTCATTCCCATTCGCATTGAAAGATGCATCCAGCTATTTTTAAATCAAACACAGCTGAACATTACTATGCAAATGCACACCTGCAGCAGCCCATGAGCTTGCACCTGCACCCATATTTCCCTTTCTGGAGAGGGGACAAGAGCCGTCCCCTGTAGCATGTATCCTGGGTCACTTTTGGCAGTCCATTGCTAATTGCTTGATCAGCAGGCATCTTCTTTGCTCTTGCTCTGTGCTAGCGAGTTAATATAGGGGTAGATTGTAGGGAGGATCCTGTCTTGGAGAATAGAGTCAGTCCCACTGATGCGCTGCCCAAGATACAGAGTTCAAGGCATTTTTCATGGTGTGCTGGTATAGATTCAAAGCTTCTTGCAGCCTGGAAAGGTAAGAGAGACACTATACTGTGCTGTGTATACACCTCAATGAGCTGTGTGTTCTTAAACATTTCAAACTAAAAACATTTTTTTTCTTTGCATTTTAGAAGAATTGCCCTCGGGTTATTGTTTTCGTTTTTTCCCCAATACCAACACTTGCTTAGCCTTCAGTCTACTCTGGCTAAACATACTTCCATCATCTCTAGCAATGTGGCTGGCAACTTAGATGAAGCAATTTATAAGATCATGTGTGAGGCACTTAATTCTGTTTTCCCTCCCTTCAAGACACGGCTCCTCCAGCAACTGAAACTATTAGACTGAACCTCAAGAGACCTGCCCGTCTTCTGTCACTCCGCGTGTAAGGGAAAGAAGATGGACAGTCAGATCTCTTTCATCTCAAAGACAACTTGCCCTTGTGCTGAATTTGAGATGGCTTTTACTTCTAGATATCCAAAGATATCTAGATATCTTGCTGTTTCAAGGTAGTGAGTGTGTCATTTAGACACATTTATTTATTAGATTTATACCCCGCCTTATTTGCCTAAAGGCGCTTATTTGCCTAAAGGCGGTTTTACATTGTAAAACTGTTCTTTCTTTTTAAATATAGGCCCTAATCATACTCATAATCAGTAGTGTCAGCCTACCGGTACGCTGGGCGTGTCTTCCGGGTGAGCGGCAGCACGATCGCTGCGTTCTATTGTGTAACGGTGAAAGCCCGCCCGCTGCAGCGGGCGGGCTTTCCCCGTTACGCAATAGAACGCAGCGATCGCGCTGCTGCTCACCCGGAAGACGCCCAGCGTACCGGTAGGCTGACACTACTGCTCATAATCATATTTTTTTAAATAGTTAAACCTTGGTGGGTTCAATAGGTAACACCTTGAAGTCTCTCTTGGTTTGTGGCTGAGAAAATGAAATTCATTACAATGTTTGTTTTTTTTAAAGTGGCTTTCATAGGGATTAGTAGGAAAGGATTGAGAATAAAGCTGCCAGCAACATAAGGCAAATATATAAATCCGTGGTACAGCTGCGTTTGACATACTCTCTGGGCACTCCATCTCAAAAAGGCTATTGTAGAGCTGGAAAACGTTGCATAGAAGAATGAAAATCATACATGTGTTGGAACAGCATCCCTACAAGCAATGGCCTTCGGGAATATTCACAGAGCAGTACTATTCATGGCTTTTCAGAAGAAAGTCCCATATTATTCAATGGGGCTTACTCCCAGGAAAGGGTGTAAGGATTGTAGCCTTGGTTTTGTTTTAGTCAATCAACATGTCTAAATAAACATTTACCACAGGGTAAGTGGATTTTTTCCCCTTACCCTGTGTAACACTCCACCCACCCCCTATACGGCTTCTCAGATTTGCGCCATTTGCTGGCACAAATCCCGGAACTCCATGTAGGGCTACCCAGCCCTGGAGCGGGGGTTAGGATAGGCGGAGGAGGCCTCCATCATTCCCACCCCCTCCTAGGCCCGATCACCCTCCCCCTGCCCAAACATGCCCCTCCCCACCTCCATTTCCCCCTCCCGCCCCCACTGCCTGAAGCGAACATCTTTGCTGACCGATGCAGGGAAAAGATCAGGTGCCAGCAGGCCGGAGCGCATCTTTGTGCCAGTGCTGCCAGCTCTTGAGTAGGTGCAAACATGCCTAATAGCGTATTTGTGACACTCGGAGGCCTGCACCAACTCAACACAAAATTAGGATTGTGCTGTCAATATCACAATCCTGAATCAGGACCCTAATTTACAGCAGCTATCCTTTTTGAGAGGTTTTGATCAGAAAGAGAGAGAGAGAGAGAGAGAGAGAGAGAGAGAAACTGCAGTGCATGATTTTAGACCTTACAGTCAACCACCAGTGTCATCAGACATTAGCCAGGTCAAGCCAACAGCCCATACTTATCGAAGGGTCCAGCAGCCCTAAACAGTCCTGAAGACCTAAGTCTTCAGTCCTAAATCTTCAGTACTAGTGATAGTGGTAGCAGCACCCAATAGTTCATTAGGGTGTAGATACTGAGCACCCTGAAGAAGCCAGTGCAAGGTTTTGCCTCACAATCCAAAGCAACCTGGCAACAGCACTGCATGAAACACTCTCTCCCACCCACCCCAGCCTTGTAAAACCAGTAGCTGAGGTGGGCAGAGCAAAAGCGACATCCTTTCTGTTCTCCTGCTATAATGTTGGCACTGCAGTCAGGCTGTGTTTAGAGCACACCAAGCTTAGTGAAAATGGCTTCTTTGTCCCAGTTGACCCTCACAGGCTTGGCTCCAAAGTCTCCAGTCTCCGAACAGTTCAGATGTGTCTGTCATCCAGCTAGCTTAACATGCCCTCTTCCGCAAACCTTCTTGAAAGGAATGCTGCTGTTGCAGCACTTATGGAAATTTATTCTTTTTAATAAGATCCTCTGCAGCATTCACAATCAAACTAACAGCTGCTCTGAGACCAATCGCTCCCTCTAAATTCATTGAGTTGCAGGAGGAGGGGTGAACATTTTGGAAATAATTGTTTTAAAAAGAACTTCCCAGATCATAAGCTTTAGATGGCATCCAAGCCAGAAACAATAGTTCAATTTAAAGCTGAAAATTGAGTTGGGATGCCAGCCTTTTCTCTCTGCCTAGTGATCAAACCATCTATTGCTGTTACAATATCATTGGTTTTTGTCAGTGTCTGTTTCTTGTGGTCCACTTTAGAATTGTGATCTAAATTTATCTCTCATTTTGAAGCAATTGTAGAAATCATCTACCATATGTTTACCTGGGGTTTAATGCCTATGTTAATTCTCCAGGCAACGAATTTGTTCCTACAGAGCATTTCTGAACAGATCTTTGTCCTTTTTTGTCCCCCTTCCTTAGTCACACTCAATCCTTCCATCTAATAGGTTAAAAACCTATTATTGCATTTTTAGTCCTACGCAAATTGTTCAGGTGGTGTCACTCTGGAGTTCATGAGTTTGTAGAGAAAGTATTACCAAGCATAACCCATAACACATGTCTCCATGATCAGGGGAATTGCTTTACGTCTGCCTAAATCTACTTTTTTTTTAAACTAAAATCAATCTGAGGGGAGCCTTTCTGATCCAGAGTTCATCAACTCTTCCTCAGGGCAGCCTGGTTCACCTTAAGATCCAGGTGGGTTTGTTTTATGAATGCTCTGAGAAGCATTCTCAGTTCTGGTGAGGAGTTGAGCAGGCATAGTGGATGATAAATGGTCTGTTTGATGCACCAAGACTCAACCTGTATATGCTTGTATGTCAATCTCATGGATAAGTCAAGAGCGTTGTAAGCCAAAAATCATGGAATTTGCTATGACCCATGGATAGGTTGAGGGTAAAACTTAGAGATGTATGAAAGTCTTTGGGAGCACAATCCTATGCACTCATTGGGCAATCACAAGCCTCTTGTACAGCCCCAGGAGTGTCTCAAATGTGACATAAGGTTTGTGCTGACTCAGGAGTTGGGTAGGCCAGTATAAGGATGTGCGCTGGCCTCCCTGCACCATTTCCAGACCAGCACCAGGTAAGTTTGCACTGGCCGAGGGAGGCTGGGGTAAGGAGTTGGGGAGGGTGGATGGGGCGGATTAGCCCAGGGAGGGGTGGGTGGAACCAGCCTCTGGCACTTAGGCTGGATGCTAATCCCTGTCCCCAGCCTGCTTGGCCTTACCCAGGGCCCTTGAATCTGCGCTAATGATTTCACTGCAGCAGATCCAAGTAGCGCTATTGGGGAGGCTGCCATACGACACGGGTTATTCCAAGTTGCACTGCAGCTGGCCCAAACCATTTTCCAAACATTTTCACTTAAAGGTGAAGGAAGTTATGGGACTTGTAGGCTTTGTAAGGAGTACAGTGCCTACTTCCACAGCAGCAGTCCTCACAAAGACCACAATTCCCACAAGCTCCTTCACCTTCCTGCCTGTTTCTGTGTTGCTTCAGAACAAGGTAAAATAGTTCCATTTCCTTTCATTTTTCTCCATGTTTTCTGCTTCTCAGTCCAGTCTTCCCCCCACCCTTCACCAGGCATCTGTTCTTAGAAGGCTAGGAAGCATTACATATCAACCTGTGTATAAGTCAACCCAGATTTTCAGAGTCAATTTTAAGGCATACATTTTGACTTATACCCAGTACATATACATATGGTAAATACTGCTTCTGATAGTGCTATCAACTCACACCAAAATGATTCAGCTTCCTCTTTGTAACCTTAACAGCAGCTTGATCTGCAGATATAATCTGGTGTGGCTTTTCCCAACATGGAAGTTAGAATCATCCCTTGGCAATATCCAGTTGCATCCTTAAAGGGGGATGGAGTGCTACATTTTGCAAGGAGCCTTACCTTGCCATATAAATCACTGCTCTCCCTTGCTGTTGTAGCCAGTCCTTGCCTAAGCGTTGCTTACTGGCTAAGGCAGCAAGGGAGAGGAGAGATTTACATAGCAAGTTTAGGTGCCTTGCAAAACGTAGTGCTCTGCCCTTCTTATAAGGACCCTAGCGGACATTGCGAAGGGATAATTCTAAGGATGCTACTGGCAATGTCTGCAGATCAAGCTGCAGAAGCTAGTCAATTAGTTTGTGTATGGCAGCTGCCCTACCCCCCCCCCATCTGCATACTACATAAAAATAGGGTCCTGGCAGCCCAGACTATGCACATTTGTACAGCACAGATGTCAAGACTGTTGACTCTGATCCGCTAAATGCACACAGGTGGACGCAGGGCCTGTCACTGCAATCCTACATTCCACCACACCGCTCCACATTTTGTGCCCTCTGGATGGCTGCTCCAAACGGGGTGACTGCTGCCCATTAATCCCGTTAAGACCGCATGGACAACTTCAAGGAGGTGCCCGCTTTGTGGCTACCATTAGTTCATGTCTCTGCTAAACTTCATCAGCTTCACCGCAAGGACAACCTGCAGTTTACTACTTAGCGTGAGCCGAGCAAGGGAGCCCAAAGGAGAGCTTAAACACCCAGGGCTGTTTGAAAAAAAACAAACGGCTGCAAACTTCTTTAAATGCATTGAGGTAGAAAAACAAACAGACAGACGTGGGGAAAGGGAAGATTATGCCTGAAGGATTAAAAGGTCAGAGGGCCTTGTGCCGAAAAGCAAACCCAAATCCATTCAAAGCCCTGACCACATACTTAACCAAACACTCCTATCTGAGGACTCCTTTCAGGCCCTGCCTAGAAAGGACCTCAGAAAGCCCCATTTGGCTTTAGTACAGAACATTCCCTGCCCCACCAACAGACATTTAAGGCTGTTCTACCTCTGTGTCCCCTGAATCTGCTTGCCAATCTGCACAATTTGTGACCCACCAAGCACACCCAGCCCAGCAGCAATGAATCACGGCCTGCAGTTTGTGCCCAGCCACCATCCCCTTTGCATCCCCAGACAAGCAGCAAAAGGGGAAAGCTTATCTGGCCCCGAACAAGCTGCCCTCCTCTTTCCATGGTCAAAAGGGTTTGTCCTGCACCTCCTGGCACTGCAGTCAAAGAGTTTCGAAGACTGTTTCCTTGTGACATTGTGCACTTCTACCAGTGTCTGTGTGCGAGGACTGTATTGGGATTCAGTTTGAAAGTGAAGCCATGGCCCTCTCAAAAGGTAGGAGAAAGGTTGTGCATACCACTGGCTGTGCATTGAACAGCATGATCAGACAGCTGCACAATGTAACTTTGTATATTGTACAAAGCTGTACAATGACACTTTGGCTATCGGCACCCAATTCTCAGGTCCTCTCTCATGTCAGCTACTGTACTGCAAGGAAGGCAGGAAGTAAGTGCCACAGATCCCACTGATAAAAAGTGTCACAAACAAACAGATCCCACAATGAAGGGTAGTGCCACCCAATTCCTACTCCTGTTCATTTCATTGCCAGTTCTCCATTATGATATTTTAAAGCAAAGCACCACCTTGTGGTCTGACTAATGCAACAGTATTGGATTAACACCTGGGAGTTTCTTGTTAGCTGTAGCAGCCTATCAACCCCTGGCTGAACAGGAGCTCATGCCCAGAGCCAACCTTTGACCATTTCGTGTGTGGGGTAATTCAAACAGCAAAACAGTAGTATAGGCCTTCCCACCTCTAAGATCCTGGAAGCTGTGGGGCACGCAGGCTTCCCACTCCATATGCAAGCTGCTTGTAGAAGGAAAATAGTGTAGTGTAACCATGGCTATCAATATATATGGATCTGGACTGGGGAGGTCTCAGCTCATATCCAACTGACTGATGAACCTCACTGGGGGCACAGTCCTAACCTGGAGTTAGGCTGGTACAGTTAGGTCAGCTAAATTTGGCTGGCACAAAGGACACCGTAAAGTACGTTTGGACCACTTTTGGAGTCAGACGTGCGCCACCCTCCCTGACTCCAAGTGTGGTCCAAATATGCATTACGGTGGCCCTTGCGCCAGCCAAACTTTGCTGGCCTAACTGAGCCGGCCTAACTCCAGGTTAGGATTGCATCCTGAGTAACTTCGGATGTCAGAGTGGTGTACCAGTTACAGTGTTAGACTCATCGCTTACTTCTTTTCTGGTTTAAACTCCTGCATTTGTGCCAATTCAATTTTGGTATGATTTCTTAGAGTATTTCGTACCAGCTGTTCTTTTAACAACAGTTATTACAAATAATTTATATGAGCAGGTGTACCAATAGGATTTAGGATCTGCACACAACACCAAATTCTGACCTGCAGATCTTCTCTTGGAGGAGGTACAAGCCTTGCCTCTGAGACAAGATGTGACATCTGCTCCATTGGGCTGGGTTACCCTTTACTTCTCTTCTGCCTACTCTGGGGCAGAACTACAACTTTGCTACCTATGGCAGGCAGGTGAGGAGGGTGGTGCAAAGGGTGAGGAGTGCAACAGTTGCGCCCTCCCTCGATGCAGGTAGGTCTGGTCACAGGGTGTGTTCACCTTTCTGAAACTAAGCAGGTATATGTCTTGGGGGCAGTGGCGTAGTGTGGGTTGCCAGTGCCTGTGCCAAGGCAAGTATTGCACCTCCTGAAGCCGGCAGTGTCCCACCCACCAAGAGAATGCCAACGTTCTCCTTGGGGATGGGGCTTCAACTCACCTTTCCCCCTGCTTCAGTTGAAGTGCCCCACCCTTGAAGAAAGTGCCAGTATTCTGTTTGGTGCGCCTCTCCCCAGCTTCTATTGAGACGGACTTCAGCCAGCAGTGTCCCACCTCCAAGAAGAACATCGGTGTTCTCCTTGGGGGTTGGGACAAGGTACACCTGACCCCAGCTTCGGTTGACGCTGGGGACGAGATGCACCAAAGCTGGCAGCATCCTGCCCCCAAGGAAAATGCCAGTGTTCTCCTCAGGGGCAGGGACAAGGCTTGCAGAGGTCCATGGAAGGGAATGGTTGCACCATTGTACTTTTATCACAGACATATTCTCTGTGCCTTAAACATTGGCTTGAACCTGCAATAATAAGGACAATGGGACACTATATATTATGGTGCACACCAAACATTGCCTTCTCTTGTATGCCTGACAGCGATGCTGTACCTATAACAGGCAGACATTCACCAGGTGCATCACCTTTCCCCAGCAGGGTATGGAAAAGCTGCATCTGTTGGCTGCCTACCTGCCATGCAGTCATTAAACACCCAAGAGAGGGTGTACCACAGGAAATGTCAGTCATCTTTGGTTTATGCTTCTCAAGCAAATGAGATTTTTGCTCCTTATCACACTTCACATTTCCCATTCTCCACATGATGGTTGGCAGCACGGCTAGACCGTTCAGTACCTAAATCATTCTCTTGCCTGATGGTCCTGGAGGAATGCAGTGAATATTTGGAGATATCACCCAGGAATGTATGTGTGGGAAGAAACATCCTCACTGGCAAGCAAACACAATATGATAACTGGATTTTTGGAAGTCAGAGCTGATACCTTCATCACAACACAGTCCTTTATCACCACTTTGACGTGAGGTGAACATGGTATCTGATAGAAAGAAAGCACCTGTAAGAGAGCTGCCTTTTTTTTTTTACCTTTCCACAAATTCAGTATGTGACTAAGCAGTAGAGTTGCCAGTGTTTTTTTTTTTCCTCTGACAGGGCTGCTATGCCTTTAACCAGCCGTGTAACCAGCAGGAATTCAGCAGATATAGAACACTGCAGAGATGAAGAAAGCAACCCCTGCAGAATTTTTTCTTCTCAAGGAGCTCCTAAGGATGCAGGACTCCTCCTGTCATTAAAACTAACAATCACAGCAATCAAACTTGATAGGAAAAGTATCGACCTTAGTGACGCACTTGCTAATAACTACATGTTGGCTGGTCATGTACATTCTTCTGACATAGTTTTAGAGGAGTCAATCTTGGCAGTGAAACAAGAGCCGACATGCAAGCTATCAAAATATAGTTGTGTGTTGCCAAAAAATGTTGATGCAGATACAGTAATTTATAGCCCAGTCCTATACTGTGCCAGAACAGGCAGGCCAGTAGACCTGAACGGTGTAGCCAGCACAGTATAGAAAGCAGCTGGAGGCTGGTTTGGGGAAAGCCCCAGCAGGCCCAATAGGGCTACTTGGAGCTGTGCCAGCAAAATTGTTGGTGCAACTCTGAACAAGGCCAGGGACGGAGGTTATGATCTGGCATCTATGTCTCCACCCCTCCTGGACCAGCCCACTCATGGGCCTACCCTCTCTCCACCCCTCCCACACCCAAAAACGGCTCCCTCCCGCTTTCCTCCCCCCCTCCTCAACCCCCCATGCCGCCCCAAATCGGCCAGCCTTGCTTATATCTGTGTCCTGGTGCGGGCGGGACAGTGTGCATCCTCACGCCAGCCTAGCCTGCTCTGGAGTGGTGCAGATGTGCACGTTAGGGCACTTCTGTGACACTCTGAGGCCAGTGCAGGGGACATGCCCTTGCCTAAATCCACCTCAGGCCTAAGAAAGCTTCACCTTTCTGTACCTTTCTACAGGAACCCTCCTAGTAAAAAAAGTTGGACTGCCGCTTATGATTGAGGGTGCAATCCTACCCAGCACCGGAATGGCAAGGCCAGTTGGCCAGTGCCATACCTGGTGCTGGGTTGGGGAGGCTGGAGACTCCCCATGGCAAGGGAACATTTGTTCCCTTACCGTAGGGGAGGCTCCAGCCTCCCCTATGCGCTCTCCGAATCTGCGCCTGCTAAACAGCAGGCGCAGGTCCGAGAAGACTGCGCGGCCCCCATTTGGGCCGCGCGGCCTCCTGGACAGGCTTAGGATTTGGCCATATGGCAAAATCCGGAGCCTGCCGGGGGGGGGGCCGGGGGGGGGCGGCGCGCCCCCCCGGCCCCCTCCCATAACAGGATGGAGCCTTCCTTGCGCCAACCGGCTTCAGTTGGCGTGAGGGAGGTTCCCTGTTGGCACTGTCAGGTCGACACTACTCATAGCGTCAGCCTGAGAACACTAGCGCCAATGTGGGGGTGCTGCTCAGCACCCCCAAGTTGGCACTACTGATGACACGTCGACACTACCATGTAACACCAACGCTAAGAGCGCACTTGGCTTGCTGTCAGTGTTTCCCAAACTTTTGATATCTGGAGCACTGTTTTTTCCCCAAATTGAAACTGAAGGTATGCATGCATGCACACGCATGCATGCAAACTTTTTAATAGCCTCCCAAAACACTTTGCAGGCACCTTCCGTGCCACCTGAGCATAGCTGTGTTAATATTTTCCCCACCATCCCACCATCCCCTTTGCTCAATCACTGGGGCATTCCCCCTGTATTTGTAGCACAGGCAACCTCAAAGATCTCCAGTGTGACCTTCCACTCTTCCTCTGTTCAGACATGTAATATGATCCTCCATATAATGGTAGAGAGAACCAGGACTAATGTTTCTTTGAAGGACCTCCCACATCCACCAGGTCTAGAGTGGGGCTGAAATTTTGAAGTCATAGTTCATAGTTCATTTTGAAGTCATAGTTCAGCTCCTCTCATGAGATGCCAGTGTGGGAACAACTGTAATGCTTGCCCTGGAGGAGCTTGGTGGTCAACAGTGCAGAGGACGTTCCACTGAAAAGTTGACTCAGATACTTCCACTGATGTCAGTATAGCTGTTGACCAGTAAATAGGTTCTGAATTATTACATGAATGCCCTGCCCGTATTTTCTGGCTTTACCTACTTCAATGTTCTTAATCTACCAAGCTTGTAACTGTTATTTATTTTGTGTTTCTTCTACCAATCTTAATATTTAGACTGCTGTAATGAGCTCCTTGTCCACTGTAGATTTACAACCGGCCTTGCTAGCCTAATCTGCAGGGATTAGCATGTAATCACATTTCTCTCCTGCTAATTCCTGCCTATGCAGCCACTAGACTGCTGCCAGATATATTGTGCTGCTTCCTACGGTGGCATTTTATGAAAAGTTTACTAGGTTTTTTTTTTAAGGATACATAATAATTTCCTTGATCATTTAGTCAACAATATAGAATGATCCAAAGTTCCATTTGCTACAGTGGCTTTGAACAGCCTTAGAGTTCCCTGGGCACAAGAACCCCATTTAACCCAGTTTAGCAATGTGTCTAAAAGGGCCAACCTTCTGCTTTAGTCTTAGGCACATTTAGCTAGGTGTAAACTTTATGGGGAAAAAAAAACTAGGATCATGGCCACCACTCCCATCACTTCCTGGCAAATAGAAGGGGAAGAAATGGAAGCAGTGACAGACTTTATTTCCCTGGGCTCAAGGATCAGCGCAGATGGTGACTGCAGCCATGAAATTAAAAGACGTTTATTTCTTGGGAGGAAAGCTATGGCGAACTTAGACAACTTAATAAAAAGCCGAGACATCACCCTGCCAACAAAGGTTCGCATAGTCAAAGCGATGGTTTTCCCAGTAGCTATGTATGGCTGTGAGAGCTGGACCATAAGAAAGGCAGAGCGCCGAAGAATAGATGCTTTCGAATTATGGTGCTGGAGAAGACTCTTGAGAGTCCCCTGGACTGCAAGGAGATCCAATCGGTCCATCCTACAGGAAGTCAAGCCTGATTGCTCCCTGGAAGGACAAATCCTGAAGCTGAAGCTCCAATACTTTGGCCACCTCATGAGAAGAGAGGACTCTTTAGAAAAGACCCTCATGCTGGGAAAGAGTGAAGGCAAAAGGAGACGGGGGCAGCAGAGGATGAGATGGTTAGATAGTGTCACCGAAGCAACGAACATGAAATTGGGTGAACTCCGGAAGCTAGTGGAGGACAGGGAGGCCTGGCGTGCTGTGGTCCATGGGGTCGCGAAGAGTTGGACACGACTTAGCGACTGAACAACAACAACAACAACAACAACAAAACTTTATGGAACACAATGGGTCTTCCTTTTGAGTAAACGCACAGGATCGTGCAGTTGGTCCTTTGACCTGCATTGTGGAAATGTCTGCATTTTTCTTTGCTTGTAGATTTTTCTTAGAGCTGTTCACATGTTATATTGGACAGTTAACCCTTTAACATGTGAGCCATCATCACTATTAATTTATTTGCACGGTTCACCCTTTTGGTCTTAACTGATGCTCAATGACATGGAAGAGCCAGAGGAAGCTGCTTTCAAAACGAGAAATGTGTGGCGGAGAGCCAGCCAGCCAGCCACCCACCCACTCTGTTCCAATTGGGCAATGCCCTGTTTACCTCCTTGCTGCAAAGGGGAAACCGGCACAGAGACCATTTCTGCTTTAACCACTTACTCTGAAGTAGTCCCACTGAGTACAAGTGTGAGCGAAAGACAGGATTTGAGCCTCTTTTTGTAAGAAACTGAGGGTGCAATCCTAGCCAAATTTCCAGCACCGGGGTAAGGGCAATGCAGTTCTGAGGTAACAGAACAAACATTCCGTGACCTTGAGGAGGCCTCTGTGACTGCCCCCAATTGCAGGATGCAGCATATGCCCCAGTGGCATTGCTAGGCCAGGGCTGGAAAGTTGGTTAGGACTGCACCCTGATTGCACCCTGAAGAAAAAGGTATGGGATGTTGCCCCCTGGCCTTGGGTGAATGCCCAAATTCAGCAAACTCTCTCTCCCCACCCCCCATCTTCAATGGGAAACCCAGCTGGCCACATGCTGCAGAAACATTGTCATTCCAAAGTGCCTCCGTCTTCAGGTTGTCGGCTTGAATCACCTTCTCAAGCCTGCCTACCTTTTGAAAACACCCCCAAACGCAGACTGGGCACAGTGCTGACCCTTTAGAAGCTCAGACCCTTTCAAGCAAACAGCAGTAATTAGCTGTCAAGCCCTTCAGACATTTGAGGCTTCAGAATATGCATTTGTGGCCTGTAACAAACAAGAAAGGGGAGGACCTAGTTCAAAGCTCCACTAATCCCGGGGTCCTTGCTGAGGTGTCTCACAGGGACAATAGGTGTGAGGAACGTCAGTGGAGGACCGGCTGAGGCAAAAGCCGCGTCTCTGCAGCCCTCTCCGTGAACTGAGTCTTCTCATTAAGTGACTACAAATGGCCGCTGACTTGAGGGGAAGGAAGAAAGAATGAGCCAGATTAAAAATTCATACATGTTATCTCAAGCTTTTTAAAGCAAGATCACACAGAAAGATGGAGAAGCTCTATAATTCAGGAGCCCCAGAGAGCTCACAGGAAACCTCCAGAGATGACCGGCACAGAAGTCATTTCACAGAATTTGGATTTGGACCGTGTATTATATCAAACTAGCAAAATGCTCCTCGTTTTGAGGGGGCTAAACAGGGGAGTGTTTGTGTGGTTTGTGGATTTTTGTTCTAATAGACTGAGAGCCCAATCCTATCTAACTTTCCAGCACTGATGTAGCCATGCCTATGGAGTGTGCACCATATCCTGCAGTGGGGGTGCGGTCAGGGAGACCTCCTCAAGGTAGGGGAACATTTGTTACCGAACCGTGAGGACGCATTGTGGCTACACCAGTGCTGGAATGTTGGATAGGCTTGGGCCCACAGGCTGCAATCCTATCCACACTTACCTGGGAGTAGGCCCCATTGATTCTAATGGGATGTAAAAGGTTTCCCCAAGACTGAATGGTCTAGTTGTGACCAGTGATGTCATGCACCCACTACGCACCACTACACGAGTACCGGTTCCTAGAATTTGAGCTGGCCCCGCCCACTTGAAGCTGGCCCCGTCAGCTGGTTGGCTCAGCAGCTGCGCATGTGTATTGCACACCTGCAGCCATTGCCTGCACTTTCTGTGAGGAGGCAGGCAGGCAGCGTGGTGGTGGCGGCAGCAGCGGCGGCAGCAGCAGTGGAGCGAGAGGACTGGAGGCGGCGGCGGCGGCAGCAGCAGCAGCAGCAGCAGCAGCGAGGGAGACCTGGGAATAAGGCAGCAAGCATGAGAAGGTAGGCTGCCTGGGGCTCCTGCTCCCTCCAGCCGTGCAGATCCAGCGTCCCAGTTCCTCCTGCAGCCTCCCCCCAGCCCCAGGCCCCACGCGGTCTTTTTTTGGTTGCCCATTCCTCCTCCTGCTCCTTGCCAGTCGGCCCGGCGCTCGGTCGGGCGCCCACGTGGTCGCATGGCCCGGTGGGTGCCCGTTCCCCCTCCTGCTCCTTGCCGGCTCCTTGCATTTAACATTAAAGTTAAATGGCTCCCTGTTGCAAAAGGGCTCACAATCTAGTACAGTCTAGCCTGCTATTTAACCGGGGAACAGTTGAAGCAAAATATGTCTATACACATCTCTAGAAAGCAAAGCAATAGAAGTTAAATCAACACTAACCACAAGCTGAAGTCATTACAAACATGATCACATCCATGGCAACAATCATGACATCACTTCCGGCTATGACCTCACTACCTGTCATGACATCACTTCCGGCTATGACCTCACTCCCTGCCACGACATCACTTCCGCCTTATGATGTCACTTCTGGTGAGCGGACCCCGACAAGTGCCAATCAAAAGTGAGTACCTGTTCCTAAATCATTTGGATGACACCACTGGTTGTGACCAACTATAGGTGGCGGTGCTAATCTCCGTTTCTAAGCCGAAGAGCTGGCATTTTTTCCAAGGACAAGCTTCCATGGTCATGTGGCCAGCATGACTATATGCTGTAGCGTACGGAACACCGTTACCTTCCCACCGAAGTGGTGCCTATTTATCTACTTGTATTTAGGTGCTTTCAAACTACTAGGTTGGCAGGAGCTGGGACAAGCAACGGGAGCTCACTCAGTTGCATGGTCTTGAACTGCCTACCTTCCAGTCAACAAGCTCAGCTCAGTGGTTTAACCTGCAGAGCCACCACGTCTCTGGACAATGGGATTTACTTCTGAGTAAATATGAGTAAATAAGGATTGCAGCCTTATTCTTTTCTTCCCCTGCCAATGCAGTGGTGCCAAAATGGTTACAGCTGCATCCTGCAAGAAGAGGGCAGTTGCGGAGTTGCACTAACAGGTAAGCTTTTGTGGCTCAGGGAAGTCTACTCAGACCTGTGCTAAATAGCTGATGCAGGTCCAGGAAGTGGGGTTAGGATTCAGTGGCAGTGGCTGCTGCCAAACTCACTCACTACTGGCCCCCAATCCACGCATCCCCCACACCATCACCACCCTGTTACCCCCTGCCCTTATCACTGTGTTGTCCTGCCCCCCCACCCCCTCCTGCCCTCCCCCCACCATCTTACCTGAATTGTTAAAAATCAGCTTAAAATAAGCCTGCATGTGAAGCAGAATGAGGTGGGAGAGTGTACTGTACTACTGAACTGGACTTCAGGGGGAGATCACATTTTAAATGCTCTTACCATATAAAACTCACAACACGCTGAGGCTACAATCTTATCCACACTCTCCTGGGAGCAAGCCCCATTGACAGTAATAGGACTTACTCCTGAGTAGACATACATGAGATTGGGCTCTGAGTCTACAGGTACTACATAGCTGGCTGGGGTGGAGCTTCATTCCAGCCTTTCTCCCTGATATTCCTGCTGCTGCTGCTGCTGTTTAACTGGAGGAACATATTTTTTGACATGATTTTTTTTTAATGTGACCATCTGCAGTACTACTACCCATTTTGGTTGTTTAGGATTCTCCCACTAATTCTGCTGCATGTGCAGGCCCGGGCAAAGGATGGCCATGTCTAGTTACGTTCAATGGGAGATCTGAAAACAACAACAACAATTACTTCTCTTATTGATCTCATTCCGCTTTGGCTGCATCCAGAGGCATTCCACTGTGCACAGTTGCACAGTGTCGATTGCACAATTCAGGAGTGTGGTTTTGTAGGGTTGTATGTATGCATGGTCTTGGTCTTGTGCACATGGTCTTGAGTACACTACATAAGAACATAAGAAGAGCCCCACTGGATCAGGCCAAAGGCCCATCTAGTCCAGCTTCCTGTGTCTCACAGTGGCCCACCAGAATGCCTGCATCTCGTTGCCACTCTGCTGCATCTGGCATTCTGAGGTAGCCTTGTGCTACCCATCAGGGCCTGTAGCCTGCGATGGACTTTTCCTCCAGAAATCTGTCCAGTCCCCTTTTAAAGGCATCTAGGCCAGATGCCATCACCACCTTGCCATCCTGTGGCAAGGAGTTCCACAGATTAATGACCTTCTGGATAAAAAAGTATTTCCTTTTATCTATTCTCACTCTCCCAACACTCAATGAAGCCAGTGGTGTTCCTAGAGAGGGCAAGACACTAAGTTTTGCAGGAGCCTATGCTCCTCTGTAAGGTTGCCCCCCTTGCCTCCAGAGCAGAGGCAAAACAAGGCTCTGAGCGCACCCGGGGCAGGGCAACGTCACTGTGCCCAGCCACTGTGCCTGGGAGAGCTCCATTTCAGAGCAAAACGGAAGCGAGGGAGGGTGGGTGAGCTAAAAAGTGCATGGGTTTTTCCACACTGTGGCGCCTCTCCGCTGCTGGCGCCCTTTGCTCGTGCCACACACCCCCACTACACCCTGAAACGCCTCTGCTCCAGAGCCATTTGAGGCGAAGAGCTGTGATGGAGGCTTTGCTCTTAATCAATCAATCAATCAATCAATCAATCAATCAATCAATCAATCAATCAATCAATCAATCAA
>JAJKFI010000019.1:13664078-13682279 GCA_029204185.1 Lerista edwardsae | reverse complement strand
CAATCAATCAATCAATCAATCAATCAATCAATCAATCAATCAATCAAAAAGTGTTTATATACAGCTTTTCAACATGAAGTTCCCAACTGGAGGAAAGCCATGAATGCCTCTTAAAGCGAGGGGGGGCACATTACATCGCAGTTCAGGCTCTTGCAAAATTTAGTGTTTCGCTGCCCCTTTAGGAAAACCACTGGTTGCCCAAGACCCAAGACCATGTATACATCGTGGGCTATAAGCAATGATCCATCGTGGGCTATAAGCTCCATCGTGGGCTATAAGCAATGATGGATTGTGCAACCTCCTTACAAAGGTGGTGGGCTACTGGTATTGGGTGCAAGGGAGTGGCAACATGATCCAAGCATCTTGTTGTCTCATGCCTCCCTGGGGCACCTGGTGGGCCGCTGTGAGATACAGGAAGCTGGACTAGATGGGCCGTTGGCCTGATCCAGCAGGGCTCTTCTTATGTTCTTATGTTCTTATACAACCCTACAAAACCACACACCTGAAATGTGCACTATGCAACTGTGCTGCACACCAGCCAGAGGCAACATTTTTTAACCTTTATTAAGTAAAGAAAATGGTACAATAACAAAACACTGTCTGTCTGTCTGTCTGTCTGTATGTATGTATGTATGTATGTACTATAATAAAGAAAAAAGGAAAAAATATATAGAGTACAGAAATTGTCATGCAAACAAAAAAAATCAGTATTAAACTTGTATTAATATTTTAAAAAGTGTTTCCACATCTCCATAAACCATATAAAATTGTCTTCTATAAACAACCGATTCAAATATAGAGAAAGATTAGGTTTCCTCCATTCATTGCATAGTAGTAGGTGGGCATTTGTCTTTTCAGCCTTTCAGTACAAGTCTTTTAGCAACAGTAAGGGAACAGAAAATCCATTTTCCTTGGCCTTCCCAAAGTTTCCATAGTGTAGGCAAATAGATCAAACTGCTTCTCACAATGTCTTGTCAAGAGAATAGTGCAATTGGAAGTGGAAATCCGTTCCTCGAATCTTTGCATCCCTGGTGCCCCTCAGGAGGCTATGAATCAAATTAAGCAAGATGAAATATTGATGTTTTTGGAGCATCTTCTTTGGAAGACCTGACAACTTTCAGCAGACTTCCAACTTCAGCTGCAAAGGTCTTATCCAGCATACACCGGTCCAGAGGTAACCAGGGTCGTACCAATAAAGCCATCCAATTTTGGATTATTCAACTTTAGAACACTAGTGTGAGAAATTATCTTTTGCAGAAGAAGCAGCTTTGCTGGAGGCCGGACTTGCCTGAGAACTCTCACATTCAAGCAGTTCAGGTGGCCCAATGTAACCTTCCGCCCCCCCCTCCAGTCAACTAATGGTCTTTCCTAATGTTCACAAGGCCATCACCAGGGTTGAGGGCAGTCCATTCCATGAATTAGCTGACCCTGATTGGAAGAGGGGCTCTCCTTTTTGGTTTATCCTGCCTGCTCCGATTTCTTGAAAGAAGCAATGAAATGGTGAGTCCTGGAGTTCCTGGGGGTGCTTTAATGCCAGTGTGTATTGCATTTGAGATGTTCATGAGACAGATGCTATGGGAGTGTGACTTACTTCTGCATAAAGCTGCACAGAACCAGGCTGTGTGGAAGGGCATCTGCAGTGGTGTTGCTACAGGGGGGGCAAAGTGCTAAATTTTGCAGGAGACTGCGCGCCTGTGTAAGGCGGCCCCTCCATCTTGCCTCCAGAGCTATTTGTGGCTCAGAGGATTTGTTCCCAATTGGCTTCAGAGGTGAGAGGGAGGGACCGCATTACACAGGAGCTCAGGCTCCAACAAAACCTAGTGTTTTGCCCCCCCCATAGGAATGCCATTGGGCACCTGCCTAACAGCCAAGAGCAGCACCAGAAAGGGAAATGCATCCCTGCACCCAATCCTGTGTCTGTGTGTTTATTCAATAATATGCCCTACTGGGATGTCCTCCCAGGTGTGTGTGCCCAGGAGTGGAGTTCCTCTGCGAGGGAAAGGCAGCGCCACCACTTTGGAGCAGAATGTCGACCCTTTGGCAGCAACAGTTATCTGCGACCATGAAGCCTGGCGTTAAAGGCATGGCGAGAGAGTCATTGCTGTTGCTTCCACGATTGCCGCGCATCAGCTACTGATGGCCAAAGTTGCTGCGTTTGCAATGCTGTCTCTTTCGTCTCCGCCCTCCGGCCCAAACCCCTCAAGTTCAGCGCCGCGGAGCGCCCCCTGCTGGCTGACGGCCGGAGGTGCCCTTCGCCCTCGGGGTTCTTTCTTTCCTAAAGGTCTGCGCCGGCCGGGTATTTATTTTCCGGCGTGACCCGGCCCCCGGCTTGCCAGACGGCGTCTGCCTCGCTCAAGCTCGCAGCGATTTCCTTTTCAGCCGGCCCTTATCTCGCTCTGCACGTTGCCTCTCGGTGACTAATAACACAATAACATTGTCTCAGGATGAAATCAAGCAGGGGCTGTTGACTCTGCTCTGGAGGGGCGGTATAAAAGCGAGCCGCGGAGAGGCGGCGGAGCCAGAAGCGCTCAGGGACCCAGAAGCGCCGACAGTCCCCGCCTTGCCTCACTGCTGCCCAGTGGATTGCAGAGTCCTCGCGTCCCGGGAGCTCAGGTGGTCCTGCGATCGAGCGCTCCGCCGCGTGCCTACCTGAGACCTCCCGAGGGATACTTGCCCCGCCTGGAGTTTGCCCAAGAACTCGTCGGGATGGATTACGCGCGTCTCATCCTTTCCCTGCTTTTTGTGATCCACCAGGGAGCTCGGCACGCAGGTAAGGCGAACTTGGAGCCGTCCCCTTCTCCTCTCGGCGATGCCCGCGCGATGGCACCCCCTCTCCAAAAGTCCCGTGCAAGCGTGCCTAGGGCTAGCAGGTTGCAGTCGGTGACGAGCAGGGCGACTCTGTAGGTCCGGAGTCCTCCCTAGGTACGCGCCCCCGGGCCCGGCCCTCCACCTGAGCGTCCTGCCCTCTTGCCAAGACCGAGCGCTGCGATCCACGAGGCAGTTTACCCAGAATGGCTGGCTCTAATTGTAATAGATCCAGATTAGCCCCATTGCACTGGCACATACTTAAAGCGCAGCTGATCGCAGCATTCAAGGAGCCTGGCTAAAGTGGTTTGGAGACCGAGTCTCTCGAGGGATGTTGGAATGCCGCATCCCCTCGGGGAAGTAACGAGAGGGTGTGCTGTGCCCCCCTTTTCTTCTCTCGGACTAATTCTGCCTTCACTCGGTTACTCCACTCGGTTATTCTGCCTTCACTCGGCACCTGCGCTCCGGTTAGAAGCCTGCCCTGCCCCGCTGGCTGGGTGGCGATGCGCCCAACCTGCCATCTGTTTCAAAGCATCCCAGCCAGGGACCTCTCTCCGGGTAGACGGGCTGAGAGAATCGGGAACGCCTGGCCAGGTTAGCGTCAACCCCACACCGCTCAGGAGCGCAAAGTGGGGAGCACCTCCAGGGCAACAGCTGGGAGACGCGGATCTCCGCTTGCAAAGAGCGGCGTTCGTCTCCACGGGCAAGCTGCTGCCTCCCTGGGCGCGCTTGAGTCCCGAATATTTCCTGGAGGACCAGGTTGTTATCCCCACCCCGGGAAGATCGGCAGCAGAGGGAAGGACCGAGACGGGGGTGGGGTGATGGACTTGGAAGCAGCCACACTGAATTGGGGCGCAGATGCTTCAATTCGGATCCCAGGGCAAGCCGCGACTGCCGCCGCCTCTCTCATTGGCCGATCGCCCTCATCGCCGACAGGGCAGCATCAAATGCACTTTGAATGGTGCGCCGCGCCAGTCGCGGAGGCATTTCCACCAATGCCCCTTGAGACCAGCCGGGTTGCAGTTCCCGGGTTCTCTCCTTGCTCCGTTTTGGATTCGGATTGGCCAGAGCGTTTCCTTTGTGGAGCTTTGGCCCCTTTACACTGGGCTGAGCGAGGGAAGGAGTAAAGGCTCGTCCGGCGTCTCGTCATGAGACTGGCTTTCTTCAAAGCGCTCATCAGACGCCAGCCGAGGCGGCTCTCGTTGGAGTTCTGAATCGCGCGCCTTCCCTTCCAGCCAGCCCAACTCAGTTCGCGCGCGTCGTCTCGCGGAGCCGAAGCGCCCCTCAACGCTCTTCTCTCTTTTGTCACATCCAGCGGCTTCAGATGCTGAGCTCAGTGGCTCCCAGAAAGCCGAAAAGCAGCCTTCCAGCGCCCCCTGGCCGCCGCGCAGGTCGAAGCGTTGCTCCTGCTCGTCTATGATGGATAAAGAGTGCATCTATTTCTGCCACCTGGACATCATCTGGATCAACACTCCAGAGTAAGTGCCTCTGCCTATTCCACGCTGTTATTGCCCTCCAGTTGTCCTAAGGTTGTGAGATAAGGAGCCTGTGTTGTTCCTTTCTTAAGGCAGCATCAGTCAGCTGCTATAGCCAGTATCAGTGGGACCTAAAGGAGTATAATGGAAAGCCTAAGTGCATCCAAGACTTAAAGCGCAGTCCTAACCTGGAGTTAGGCCGGCACAGTTAGGCCAGCAAAGTTCGGCAGGCACAAGGGTACATCGTAAAATATGTTTGGTCCACTCTCAGAGTGGCCAACATACAGACGTGTGCCATCCTCCCTGACACAGAGAGTGGTCCAAACATGCTTTTTGGCCCTTGTGCAGGCCAAACTTTGCTGGCCTAACTGTGCTGGCCTAACTCCAGGTTAGGATTGCACTCTTAGCTCCACCAGAGATCGTTTCTGGCCAAGAAAGTGGCATCATTAGCTAAATGCATGAAATGCACTTGCACATGCACCAACCCACATGCACATGCATGCACATTTGCGCCACGCGCAGACAAATCTGTCATGTCCCATGACACAAATGCATTGTTTGGCACTTGTTTGACATCTTGTTTTTTTCATTGTCTGGAATCCCAATTACCAGCATGTCTATACATGTTTACTCTGGTGTAAGTGCCACTGAGTCCAAGGTGACTTCCTCCCAAAACAGTATGCATAAGATTGCCATCTTAATCCTTGTGGTTGTAATCCTTGAAGTCAGCTGGAGTTTAGCATCCTTAACTGTATGCACGATTGCAGCCTGTGATGCTAGGAGGAGAGATGACTTGTGTGTGGGAGAAGGAGGGCACAGGAATTACAGCCCTCTCCCAAGTGGGCTTGGAAGTTAATAAAGCTACAATTCTGAGCGTGCTTACTTGGAAGCAAGCCCCATCAATGCCTTGAATAAAAACTTGCTGATTACCCTGCTCCTAAACATATTTCCATGAATATAAGATCTTTTGGAAATCAATCAAACTTTCTTGAAAAGTTAACATATTAGGTTGCTCGGTAATTCTAAAGCTTTAGAAGGAGTTTAGAGAGTTTGGGGAGAAGGGGGTTAGTCTTATTTACTTATTGGGAACTGCTCCAAAAACAGTAGTCTACAGCATTAGCCTGAAAGCATGCTTGAGGATTGTCACCAATACAAAATCATGTTTTGGACATTCTGTTAAGATAAAGACTGGCCTGTTGAGTCTTTCTGTGGACTTTTTGCTGGTTCAGTATAATCATTTTGTGGGAGGATAATGGTGAATTAGGAAAGAGAACCAATGAATGCTGCTGTTAAACTAATTGTGTTGTGCAATTAAGAATATCCTTGATATGTGTACTGAAATGTAATTTAAAAAACATCATCAGGCATCAGCATACACCAATGAATTAAAAATATTTGGGATGGCTGGATGTGTGAGGCTTCAATGCTAAATGCATATGGGTGGAATAAACTTGCTTGAGCTTGGTATTGAGACAGATCTCAGTGGGTAAATTGAGTTCTTCATATCAAGAGGCTCCTGTGCATTTACACAGAGGCAGGAATGCTTGTCACCACGTATACACTCGATAGGAGGTACCTCCCTCCCTCCCTACCAATTGTGATTCCCTGAAAAAAGTATTTGCATTGCATAGATTAGGTGTCCCAGAGCACAATCCTAACCTGGAGTTAGGCCAGCACAGTTAGGCCAGCACAAGGGACACCATAAAGTATTTTTGGACCATCTTCGGAGTCAAAGAGGCCAGCATACAGATGTGCGCCATCCTCCAACTCCAAGAGTGGTCCAAACATGCTTTACAGTGGCCCTTGTGCCAGCCAAACGTTGCTGGCCTAACTGTGCTGGCCTAAATCCAGGTTAGGATTGCGCCCCCTGCCAACATCTTGCAAACGTATGATTGGTTTATGATTATAAGCAAAAGAAGAAAAGGCAATTTTTGCTCAAGTAGAAAGTCATATAAATGTGCACCTAAACCTTGGAAGTGAACCTGACATTGTTGATTTGATTTTTTTTTTTTTTTTTGGCAGGCGGACTGTGCCATATGGGCTTGGAGTTCGCTCCCGAACCAGGCGATCCCTGGAGGATGCATCTCATGAGAGCCTTCAAGAGCCTCACAACAGATGCCAGTGTGCTAATCGAAAAGACAAGAAGTGTATTAAGTTCTGCCAGACTGGGAAAGATGACTGGTATGTTCTGTTATATGCAAAGTGTTATCAATGGAATACTGGGCTCTGGCACACTTCACTCAATTACCTTACATATGATTGGAGGATTTGACACCCTATGGCTGAATACACTTGCTCTGATATCAGAGCTGAAATGAGAGAGAGAGAGAGAGAGAGAGAGAGAGAGAGAGAGAGAGAGAGAGAGCACAAAGGGCCAAGATTTTGCCTCAAAACACACTAGTTATTTAGCAAAAATGTTGTACCACAATTCACTTGTTTTATCTTCAGTGTGAAGTTCGCTAGGTGATTTTAAAAAAATCTGTCCATTCATTTAGGTTTAATATAATGCCTTATCATGCCTTGAGGCAACTAACAGTTTGAAAACATTAAACAATTTAACATCTTTTAAAACTGGTTTTTTACATAACTAGACAAGAGAGAACCAAGTGCACCACCCTGAATGACTTGGAGAAAGGATTGGATAAAAAATTGTACAGTGTGTCAACAGAATGTAAAGTGGACAGCAAGCAAGATCTCATAGCCACTTTGCCTCTCTTCCTTTTCATGCAAATAGGTTCCAGTCCACAATGCAGAAGGGATGGAAACCTGTTCGTCAAGACAGAGATTGCAAAGGGCGTGGACTGAAATGTGCATTCAGGCAACTGGCCAACGCCAAGAAAATGAGAAGGTGGGTTGAGTCTCGGCAGTTTATGATTGATTGATTGATTGATTGATTGATTGATTGATTGATTATGGGAAAAGGCTGATTGCAAACAGCATTTGCTCTGTAATGCCCAAGATGGGTCACACTGTCTTACAAGTTAGTCAAAACTTCTGATTTCAGTTTCATTGCTAAGCTAAGTTAGGTTTACAACACGGGCTGCTTCACAGCTATTCAGACAAGTGAGAGGCTCTGGAAAATGTCACCATCAGGAATCAAGTTCTTGGGTAGCACATATTTGCATCCAGTTGAATTTCCTTAGAGCAGAAGGCAGACAGTTTGCTCACATAATGTCCCACTGGTGACTATTTTTGGTGCTTAGGAGGAATTTTCCCATTGGTGTAACCTCCCCCCCTTCTGAGTGGGTGTTTTGCTTTAGTCTTCCCCACAGCACATCCAGAGTGTACTTGCATGTCACATGCTGAGCATCTCGAGAGGGGTGCCACTATGTTCAAGGCTAGCCCAAGCATGAGGCCAACCAAAGTGGTTACATCAGGCAACAGATTGGTGGGGAAAACCCATCTCTAGCTCTCAATTTGCCCCCATTTCTCTGCCTTCTGCTCCCTGTCTTGGAAAGGGGGACAGAGACCAAGAAGACACAAAGAGTGAGAGCGCAATCCTAACCTGGAGTTAGGCCTGCACAAAGGACACCGTCAAAGTATGTTTGGACCACTCTTGGAGTCAGAGAGGCCAGCACACAGACGTGCGCCATCCTCCCTGACCCCCTAGTGTGGTCCAAACTTGCTTTATGGTGTCCCTTGTGACGGCCAAACTTGGCTGGCCTAATGATGCCAGCCTAATTCCAGGTTAGGATTGTGCCCTGAAGGAGAGTGCTGAGACAGTGGGAGAAGCAGAGGCTGGCACACGATCAGGTAAGTGGGCAGCATTTGGCCTGCAGCTTCAGGTGGTCTTGGGCCAACCTACTATGTTTATAGTAGGCAGTACCCTTTGTAGTACGTTTTTGTACCACATTCTTCACTGATTGGCTGCTTACTGGGTTTGGTTCTATTGTACACTGAGCTTCTTCAGGGGGGAGGGGGAGAGAGAGAGAGAGAGAGAGAGCATTCTTATGGAATTTCCATAGTCTGTGGAATCTGAACTGTATTTGATTGCACTGGAATTCCACTTCCTGCACAGGAGAAAACACATGGCACAAGCAGCGGAACTATAATATCAATCTAATTTAGCTTGCAATGAAACCTCCTGGCAGCAGTGCAGCTGCATCTGTGTTTGATAGGATTGGACCAAAAAAATAAAATAGCAGTTCTGTAAGATTATATTGGAGTTATCTGGGTTGGTGTTGGAATAGGGGAATTTATGTTTCCTATAATTTCTCAATGGGCAGAATGGAAAAATAGCACAGGGCCCAATCCTATCCAACTTCCCATGGCCGTTGCAGCTGCAATGCATCCCTGAGGTAGGGAACACATGTTCCCTTCCCTTGAGGAGACCTCCACGACTGTCCTCTCACCCCAGGATGCAGCACATGTCCCATTGGCATGGCTGCATCGGCCATGGAAAGTTGGATAGGCTTGAGCCCACAACTGCACATGCATGTATAGAATAGTATGGATTATAAGTGACTTAACATTTCACATCACGAAAACTGAGGATGAACTACATGACTGCATATGAATAAGTGGATTCGAATGCATGGCACATGCATTTGCATTGTTTTTGGTGCGCGCGCATGCATTCATATTTTATTTTTTCCTGTTTTTGCAGGATGGATGCCATTGGGAACAGTATCAAAGTTTCTTTTAATATTGCCAGACTGAAGAACAGGCTGCAGAAGCATACGCAGCTGAAGCATAACCGAACCTATAAAAAGCAAAACATTTGGGAAAGCCTGAAGACAACATCTTAGTGGAAAGATCACCAACCTTAATCCTCAAGTCATCACGAATTACTGACAAGGCATTGCTGCAGCTCTGTTTTGACTTCTTAACATTCCACTCTAGGAAAAGATCAAGGAGTGTTATTCTAGATATTAACTCTCCGAAGGTAAAGAAGGACCCCAAATAAATCTTCCATTCAGACAGATGACCAAGAAGTTAATTGCTGCTGTCTTGGAATTCAGTTGGGCAGGTTGGATCAAAGAACATGTCTTTCAACCAACGTTTTTTGTGCGCAGTTAAACAAGGAAGGGACATATTTGGACCCTGGTTCTGAAGAGAGGATCTCTCTGAAGCAGTATTTTCATTTGATTTGGCAGACTAAAGGCAGAAAGAGAGAGACAAAAGGGATCTCAAAGCACATTGCATGCTGCATTGTGATCAAGAAGATCCAAAATGGAGAGTTCCAGATGTAAAAGAAAGGAACTTCAGTGTTTTGACTTTTCAATTACATGCAAAACGAGTGTGCAAAACAATCAGGACACTTCTTCATAACAGGTCTACCTCGTGTGCTGTATGTTGCACTCTTGCTAAAATATTGTTACATTACTTTGTGGCCTTTCAGCAGAAGCTGCAACCTCTTATTTTTAATAGTTTGTTAAAGCCTGTTGCTAACCACTTAGTTCTTTTTTAAATCTTCAAGCAGTGGATCAGAATTGCCTGCACTGTAAATGCCGGAAAGGCAAAGAACCTAATAGCCCCATCCTATTTGCTGCCCAATTTATTGGGAAGAAGGTCCCGTTGAATTTCAGTGGGACACATTTCATAGCTTGCTGGAAATGTAAATGTAAGCTGTCTGTGCATATAAGCCAAGAAATTGCATTGACACAATGCAGGATAAACTTACAACAAAGTTTGGATACCCAGATCTCATAATATTCATGTTCTAATAAGAGGGTCTGCCCTATGGCCCTGACCACTAAACAACCACAAAAAAGACAGGCTAGTTATTTCTTACATTCCTTGATTTTAAGAAGGCAAAAGGTGGCTGAAAAACATGATAAAGGTGAATATTGCATTAATGCTGGTAGCCATGGATTTAACCATATGACAGAATATGGTCTAGATGGTATTTTGTATGATGGGCTTATTTTTATCTATTTGTATATCTATTCTATTTATATTTGCAAACCTCATTATATTTGCCATGTTGAATATTCATTGAAACAGGCCATATTGGTCTATGCATGTCTTACATATTTCTGTATGAAATGGGGGGGAACTGCCTTAAGCCTGTAAAGGTGATCATAATAGAAATAAATATTTTTAACTACTGCATTGGTCTTTTTTATAGTGGTGAATTGATTGCATAATATAGACCAGTGGTCTCCTGGAGACTCCTACTGTGAGGAAAGTCTTCCCCAGCACAAATGATGCTTCACGTTCTGCTGGGGGAGCTGCAAAAGACCCTTACTACAGCTCCCAGGGGTATTTGCTGCTAGTGCATGCCTTGTTGGGGCATCAGATCGAGGAAGCCACTGGCTGCGAAGACCCCTGGGAGCTGTAGTAGGAGTCTTTCGTGGCTTCCCCAGTGGAACATGAGGTTCTGCTCATGCAGAGGCGGATCTAAGGGGGGCAAGAAGCCTTACCTTGCAGTGGAAAACACTCCTCTCCTGCACCGTTCTAGCCAATCCTCACAGGGAACAGCAACATCTTGGCGTTGCTTACTGGCTACAGCAGCAAGGGAGAGGAGGGATTTACATGACAGGGTAAGGCTTCTTGCAACACTTAGAGCTTTGCCCCCCCTTAGATCTGCCTCTGTGCTCATGCTGGGGAAGGATCAGGGAGGCAGTAGATCCAGCCCACGGGCCAGAGTTTGGAGCCCCCTGATACAGACAATACAATAAATTAGAAAATGGGCAGCCCAATCCTAAGGTGCCCTAATGCTGCATCTTGATGGTGGCAGGTGCTTTACGGAGGCTTCAAATGCAATGCACTGCCAGGTGCAGGCGAGCAGAGGAGGCAGCCCACTAGTGGATGCATCTGGTCCACTGGTGCTGGTAGGTCAGTGCGGAGGGGGCCAGAGGGAGGCAGGAAGGGAGCAGAACATGGCAAAGATGGGAGGAGATGGGGCAGAGCAGAAGGAACCAGGGCAGGAAGGGGGCAATATCAGCCGCAGTGGCACCCTGATACCCTATCCTCTTTCCAGGCCTTTATCTAGTCCCAGGTCCACTCAGACTTACACTAGAAGAGTGGTAAAAAAAATAAACAAATTTTGTGAGATTTTGAGATCCACAGATCACCAGATATGGCTGCAGCTCACAGCACATGTGTGAAAGATTCTAGTCTGACATGATGAGACCTCCCAACAACAGCTTAGTGGATTGATTTTCAACTAGCCACAACATATTGCTGTGCTGCGAATGGCCTCCGCAGTGTGCTGTGGAAGTTTGGGGGAGGGTCATTTATTAGCAGGGCCATTGGAGAAATGAGGGACCCCCCCTCAGCAGAACAGTGTGCCTTGTCAATTGCCAACGGATTGATGGAGAGGGAGTGCTTTGACCATGTTAGCCAGTGTGCCGTGAGATGAAAAAGCTGGGTTAATGCCTTGTCCTCCTCAAAGCATAGCCCCGCCTTTTCTGCCCTGTTTACTTGATGGGCACATGGCCAGCTGATTCCCCTTCCACTGGCAACCTGGCCAAGCCTCCCCAGCTACCACCTGGCTATGTGGCTCTCCCTTCATGGCGAACCTCCTTGAGACCTACTGGAGAAATAAAAGAAGGAAGGGCAAGATCACACATGAATGTTGTGTTTCATTTCTTTTTATTATTGTGTAGTGGCTTTATTGCACTGGGTCAATGGGAGAGCAGCATCTGAAATGGAAACATGCATGGGTGGGGTGACCAACCCTTTTCTTCCCAGCAGAGCGGTAGTGCTATTGCAAGCTATCCGCCATACACCCACATGACCGTTGCAGCATCACCTGTCTGGCAGCATCAGCTGGTTTGCTGTGTGCCATGGAGTTTGCAAAGACTGAGGGGTGCAAGTGGGAAAAGTAGGTCAGTGGCCAGACTGGAGGTGGCAGGGCTCCATTGTTTGCTTTGGTGAGGCTACAAAGTCCTGATGTCTTCCCCTGTGGGGCAGCAGCCTGCAGGGAGCAAGGAGAAAGACACAGAGCAGAGGCAACAAGGCATTGTCAACAACAACAACAACAACAGCTCCACTTGTCTCTCCCTGCTTGGGAGCACAAGCCTATGCCTACCTTCCTTGAGGTAGGTCCCACTGGATTCAATGTGGCTACTCGCAGGGAAGGTTTGCAGCCAGGGAGGGAGTTCAGTAGCACTAATGAAGGATGGAAAACACCTGTGTCTATTTGGTGTCTGTGAGAGAGGATGTAGCCACAGGTGTGTGCATGAATGCCAGAAGTGTTACCTGGCCTTCCTGGGGAGCTGCAGGAGCTCTGTACAGTCAGGGATTGTGGTGAGTGTGTGGAACCCTTCCCGCTTACTTGTTTGGAGCAGCTGGGAGGGATAGCCTACAAAGAGGGCTAGCAATCTCTCTCTCTCCCTCCCTGAGCATATGCCCTGAACATGGTGCAAAGCGTGGTGGTTAGTGCAGAGTGTAGTGTTTAAGTACACCCTTCCACCAAATTTCCCCTTCATGAGCAAGGGGTGTTATAGCTAAGTTTACCAGATACAAACTGGGACAGAGTGCCTATACCTTTAACCATGGTATGGAAGAGGGAATTTTGGCAGGTGCAGCTTTTGAAACCCTTCCATGATGAGCTGCACCTGCCCAAATTCCTTCTTCTACACCATGATTAAAGGTCTCGTATAGACACTCTGTCCCAGTTTGTATCTGGTAACCCTAGTTACAGCTCCTTGCCCTGTGCTCTGAGAGGGTGGGTGCCAGAGCTGTGCTTCTATGGAGGGGTGTGGGTGGGTTGAGTGGCTACCAGAGTTACGCTGTATCCTATGCTCCATGGGGTGGGGGTGGTTTGAGAGGTTGGAGGGTGTTGTGATTTGATATTTTGGGTGTGTGTGTGTGTGTGTGTGTGTGTGTGTGTGTGTGTGTGTAACACGTATGCTTGCTTGTAACATATGCATGCTCCCCTATGGGAATCCTTGAATCCAGTGGTTCCAAACCTTGTAGCACCAGGACCCACTTTTTAGACTGACAATTTGTCTGGGACCCACCAAAAGTGATTTCATCCATCATTGTGAGGCCAGAGCCTAATAATGCAGCAAGAAGTTGGATTATTTCTCAGCCATTTTCCAATAGAAAAGTGATTCAGAAAGGAATAAAAAAGCCTATTGACTACCTTGACACCAGCAAAACAACCCCATAGCCCTCCTACTTTCCAGCCTCCCATATTTTCAAGATGGCTGCTCCAGGTGCTTTGCAACCCACCTATAACTGGATTGTGACCCACTGATGGGCCCCAACCCACAATTTAGGAACCACTGCTCTAATCTATGCCTGGTCTGTGGCTGGCATAGCAATCTTCTGCAGAAAGGGGTGTGTGTCTGCCCAGCGATGCGGGGATAGGCTTTGCATATGCTGTGCCTGTGATGGTCTGCCTGCGTCACGCCTGTGACATGCCTAAGAAACTTCCATGGAACGCCCCCAGCACTGATGGAGTTGCACTGACAGCTGGTTTGCTTCAGGTTTGTATTGGCACATCGTTTCAAGCCCATTGCACCAGCGTTAGGTTTGCCTCAGTTGGTGGAAGCTGTCTTCTGCCAGCTGTGCTCTCATTGCATCAGCAGATCACATTTGCACCAGCCTTTTATTTCCCCTGCACACGATCGGGCCATATTTCTATTGTGGGAAGAATACTAAAATATATGCATGCAACGAGGACAGCGGAAAGACTTGAGTCATCCTGATACTAAAAGAGAACCTGTCCCATAAAATGTAAACTAACTCCAATAGAGCTATCAATCTGAACATTTTCAGGAATACTGTTCACTTGTGTGTTCAGGGTTTACACCTCTATCATGTGTGGAAAATACTCCTTAAACTCTTCCTTTCTCTAGTAGCCGACCTCAATTGTAAAACAAATAAATACTTTGATCTTTTTCTAAAAAAAACCTGTGTGAGGATTATGTGTATACAGTGTATTTACCATGGTTTTGAGGGTGAATTCTAGTTGTCTGTCATTACACAGACCAGGCACGTAGGAGAACCCCGTGACCTTTAGCATATAAGCCAACCACAAGAAGAGAAAAGAATCTTTTTTTGTCTGATTGTGCAGACAAAGTTGCTATTTCTAGACGATTAGACAGCAGCGCTGCTGTGAAGGGTGTGGCAGTTACTGCAAATGGGAGTTTATTTATTAAAGTATTTTTATCCTGGGACCCTCTAGGCAACTGCCAGCATCAAGCTAAAAACAACCATCGCCTAAAAATAATAAAAACCTCAACCAGCTCAAGGGTTGGGGGCAGCCAGGGATCCCGGGACATGATCCAAGGGCATGTGATACAGGCATCTTGCAGAAGCAAAGCAGGAATACAGTACAATTGTATGCTGGGTTTTTTTAGAAGTCCCATTTTGTTCAGTGTAGATTATCAATCAATCAATCAATCAATCACTAGTATTTATATACCGCTTTTCAACACAAAGTTCACAAAGCGGTTTACAGGCAAATAGTAATAATAAAGCTAAATGGCTCCCTGTCCCAAAAGGGCTCACAATCTAAAAGAATGGAGAACACCACCAGCAACAGCCATGAGAAAGACACTGTGCTGGGGTGAAGAGGGACAATTGCTCTCCCCCTGCTAAATATAAGAGGACACCACTTGAAAAAGTGCCTCTTGCCCAGCTAGCAGGGGTTATTCCCTGGTAAATGGTAAATGGGCTTAGGAGTGCATCCCTAGTAACTGCCTAGATGGGAAACCACCTAGGAACCCCCATAGATGCAGCCTTGGGTTAGTGATGAAAGAAGCAGGATGTACATGCAAAAACTGTCAGGCAAAGTTGGGTCACAATCCTTAACAAATAAAGGCCAAATGCCTCTTTTTAAAAATGCCACACCTTTGCTACCTGCTGAAAAATAATTAGCAAAATGCGCCGTTTGCAGTAGGAGATTCAACAACAAAAGTGTCAACCCTGTTTCCTACAGGAGGCTAAATAGTACTGCTGTGCCCCAGTATCCACTGATTTGGTAACCATGGTTTCAGTTATCCACAGATACCGTGGATACTGCCCTTTCAGCAGTGTGACACAGCATAGCTCAGCAGCTGAGAGCAGCTGACAGTGCTGCTGATAGAGCGCAAGGGCCTGATAAAGAGCTTCCCATCACCACCCACTGCCACTGAGAGAGTGCTGAAGGACAGGGTGCTTGGATAACCCTCTGGCTACTGAGTGGACGTTTTTGGCTATTTTTCAATGGGCTACCCACTACCAAAAGTGTTGCCCACCTTCATTTCTGGTGCAGCGTCTGTGCCTTTAATGCCTTGGCAAGATTTGGATTTTCCTTTTTAGTGAAGATGTTCCCACCATTGCATCTGAAGGCCGGGAAATGTTTCACTCTATCATAAGGCATTCCTAGGCAGTAGTATTACTTTGTCAAGAACCAGTATGGTTCCATATGTGGGCACAGTGGCGACCAATCTTCCTCAGGAAAACGAAACACAAAATATAGTTCAGAGGGCAGTTACAAGTCACCACACTTGTAAAATACATAAACAAACCATTAAGATACTGTACTTAGCCCAGCGTGTGGAAAAGCTGAATGACACATGAGCAGTCAACCAGGAATCATGGCAAGGGGCTCCATTAAGCAGAGAGAGGGGCTCCATGAACCCCACTACCTGAGGGCATGAAAATGCATGAGAGGAAAGTCAGTGAAGAGGAGGCCGGCCAGGCCCAGGCCCTATACTACATGAGCCCCAGAGAACAGGCCATTTCACTAACTTTGGATTTTCCCCTCACAAAGCTGCATTGATGGGAACAGCTGCATTGGGGAGGGAGTGCCCTTTCAATGCCTTTCTTTTCCCCCCCTGAAAAGCAGAGGTGCCCCCTCAGGATATGTCACTTCATGGCAAGAAGCACCACACTCTATGCCTGGTTTCTGGTGCGGCCTTGTTGAACTTGGGGTGTTTTTACTGCAACGGATGGACACAGCTCCACATCTGGCATGAATCCATGAAGTTGTGGTAATTATTTACATTGCTTGGATATGATTCTAATTTAATTTTGCCAGATGTCGTCACTGGAATCCGAACTGGACTGCTGTATCAGGAGCCACATGATAACATGGCATGTGTTGGAGAAACCATGTCTAATTTAGAGTTGGCTCAGCCCAGCAAAAAAACCCTGGGTGCTCTTTGTTTCCACACACTGGGCTAAGTATAGTATCTTAATGGTTTGTTTATGTATTTTACAAGTGTGGTGACTTGCAACTGCCCTCTGAACTATATCTTGTGTTTCATTGTGCTGAGGAAGATTGGTCGCCACTGCGCCCACATATGGAACCATACTGGTTCTTGGTCTGACATCATCAGCGGCATGACATTATCAATACTTTTCTCACATAGTTAATCAGCTGTTTCTTTTTGTGGCTGGTTGTCTCTGCTTAATTTAGTCTCTTCCTGCTGCACATGGAGAGAATGAGGCTCATGAAGTATGGAGATAACATAACCAGTATTTTTTTCCTAAGATGACTGTTTTGAGTCGCGTCTCTGGAGGAGGCAAGATTAACACCTTATTGTTGCTGGTTTTTAAAGTTTCGCTCCATCACTGGTATTTTTTTTAAGGACTGCTTTAGTGCTAAATAGAAAAAAAAAGTCATACATCCATTTTTGGAATGGTCTTTTCCTTTTCACAATTAGCTTCTGTCCTTGGCAGTTACTAGGGCTTCAATTTTTAATCTGTTGAATTGATAGATTAATCAACTGAAGCTTAAATTGATTAAATCAGTGGATCCCAACATGGGGGTCACAACCCCCCAGGTATTGTGTTAGAAAAATTCCCCCCTTAAGGGGATGGTGAATGGTGGAGACCCGCCAACAATGGCACCTAACACTGGTTCTTCCTGCCATTGACAATGACAACAGGAAGGTAAGAAATGCATTTTAACCAGGCTTCTTTCATCTGCAGCAAAGGTGGCATGGAGAACCCAGAACACAGGTCCTCCTTTGGGTCCCAACTTCCTCTTAAAGGGATAGGAGGTTGGAATTAAGGGCATGTTTTTGGTGACATTTTGACTCTGGTGTGTAATAGGGCCTGAAGATGAAAAACAAATATTAAGAAAGCTTTTCTTCTTAATGATTGACAGCATTTGCTTATTATCTTGCAAGTTACTTCCAATGTCTCAAACATCACTTTTATTGGGGTTTTAATCATAGGAAAATATAGTTACATTTCATGAACATGTCTATTCAGAAGGAAGGCCCATCAGATTCAATAGACCTACTCCTAGGGAAGACTGCATAAGATTGCAGCCCAGTTTAATGAGAAGGCAAGTGATGAATCTGAGTTAAACATTATTTAATTGGTTGGCAGTTATAGTAGAGCTGGCCCCACATTGCTCTATAGTAGAGCTGGCCCCACATTGCAACCTTGCACAGCTTACCCCCCCCCCCAGCTTACTGGTGGCAGCAGGCAGTCACCCTGCTCCTCATTGACCAATGGGAGCACTGAGAGTCCATGATGACACAGGTGCCCCTGATGAACACTGCCATTTGTGCATGGGGTATGGCACAGCGGTGACTTGAGTCTCTTGACTGATTTATGCTGCCACTATGACTAGTACTGGATGGTTCAGGAGGATCTCCAGCCTCCTGAATCCAGTCAGGAAGGATCTCCAATGGATGTGCACCCTCAGCTGATTCCTGATGCCACCCCTGATTACTGGAACCCAGGACTGCATTCCTTCAAGAGTGGCCTAAGGCATATTGCCATCTATGTTGGCACCCCTCACACACCAGTGAGTATGATTGACTGCAGGCTGCAGTTCTAAACACGCTTTCCTGGGAGTACGTTCCACTGAATTCAATATGACTTACTTCTGAGTTGACATGCATAGGATTGTGCTGAAATAAGAATAGTTTGGTCTGTTTTAAGTGTCTCCCAAATCTGCTGCTTGTAATAGTCTCCTCATTCTGGCTCAAGGTTGGCTTAGCCATGTGTTCATGGATGTAACTGCTTTTGTGTGTGTGTGTGTGTGTGTGTGTGTGTGTGTGTGTGTGTGTGTGTGTGT
>JAJKFI010000019.1:13618728-13664068 GCA_029204185.1 Lerista edwardsae | reverse complement strand
TGTGTGTGTGTGTGTGTGTGTGTGTGTGTGTGTGTGTGTGTGTGTGTAAACACAGTTTGGTTCTGCCAGTTTGGCAGGTGTGTGAGAAGAAAAAAAAACAACCCTTCAGCTTCTCTTCCTTCAGGCTCCTTGAACTCCTTGCTCTGTAGCTTCTGAACCCAAATAACCCAAATATTGCCTTCCTATTCCCATGTTATGTCACATGTTATGGTGTCACATGGTATGATCTGATGGGACACAACACAGCGGGTACATGAATGAGACGTACAAATAATAATGACTGAATCTGAGTGGGCCTCTGTGTTATTAGAACGCATGTTCTGGCGACACCGCACACTTTATGGACATTGCAAATGGCAACGCTCCAGAGAGCACCGCAAGAGGGGAGCAGTTGCGCCTGCATGGTGGCAGCCACTGTGGTAGCCCCAGCACTGGTAAGTCGGCTCAGGGGTTGGGCAATGGGCAGGGAGTGGACGGAACAGGGATTAGGTTGTGGTATCCCCTTCCTGACCTTGATCCTCCTACCCAGGACCTCTTAGAATTACACCAGCAAAGTAGCTGCCTCAGGTCTGAGTAAACCCACTAGGGATATGGATTACCAAAGAAAGGCATGTCTCTCTTAAATTACTACTAGTGGTTATGCACATACACACAAACAGGAAAAAAAGGTGTAGTAAGGAAACTGGCATATACCGAATGGGGCAGTTCATTTATTACTTGAAAAGCAGTACCCTGCACAGATGAAAGATAACTGTAGAGTTCACTGATTATGTGCTATTTCACATCTTTTTCTCCTTACACAGGCCACTAATTCTTGACAACATTTATGTATGGATACCTTTGTTTTATTAAATTTATATCAAACCTGCCTTCCATCACAGCATTCCCATATGGTCACTCATATAGGTACTGACCGTTTCCCTAGCTTCAGAGAGGCTATAGAATCAGGAGCCCTCAAATCATGCCCTGGGATGTGCTGCCTACATGATGCTAGGTGGACCCCTGGAAGACAGGGGGAAAGGTCTCAACTTATGTGAAATTTATTAAGAGTATGACCCTTTTTGAGCATTTCTGGTCTTTGGGGCACGTAATAGCACACTCCAATGTCCTGCGGAGAATTTTGTGGCAAATGGTGGCCATGTTGGGCATATCCATTACTTGATCTGACCATAGACACCAGAAACCATGAACACCATGGGTAAGGCAGAAACGGGTGTGTAGGGGACAAAATGGGGCAGGGACGGGGAGGAATGGGGATGGAGTGGCTGCAGGAGGGATGGATCCAGCAGGGATGGTCTGCATCGGATCCTATCCCCTTGTTTTGCAACCTCCCTACCCCCTTTTTCTCCTTGGACCTGAACTGGAGCAGGTCCAAAGAGGCCCATGAAGGGGTGGGAGGCTTATGAATGTGAAGGGATTAAGTCCTCTTTTTCCTCCAAAGCCTCTTGATTTGCCCCCCCCCCACTGGATACAGTGTGCACCTTTTTGACAAGGCTGCATCAGCAGGGTGTGTGTGTGGGGGGGGAGAAGGATAGGATAGTGCTAAATGGCAAGCCATCTTAGAAAAATCAATATTGGGGATGTCTTATGGGAGATTGCAAATTTCCATATGCATACAGTTTCCACTCATAATACATAATGTGTAACCAAAGGTGAACTAGGCTTGCATCAATTGCATCATAGAGCAGTTAGCCTGACATATTCCAAAAGCTATGTCTGTGTGTTAGCATAGAAATACAATGTGAACAAAGAATGCAGTACAAAATATTAGGAAACCAAAGGCAAAGCACCCACGAAGAAGCCCAGCAGATTTATACCTTCAATTAAAAATGAGATTGGGGCTGAGAACAAACATCCTGCCCCGTAAAAGTTTTCTTTCAGGAAACTTTCTCAGTTTTTGCAGAACTGGTTTGAGTTTGCCCACTATGCCTCCTGTAATCTGAAGCCCCTATTCAAGAAAGGTAGCTCCGTCTAAAACAACAAACATGTTTTTCTAGCTAAAAGCCGTGTTGTGTTAAAGATAAATACTAGCCTTGTGGTTGACATATTATGGGTGAGGATAACATTTGTAAGCCTCCCTTTCTTCTCTGTAGGTCTTCTGGCCTTCAGACAGGTGCTCAGGGCTGAACGTGTAGACTTTGAATGGGGAAAAATACTGGATTGAGCTCAAAATAATTTTGAGAGCATCGTGTCACACATGTGATACATTCAACCCCTACCTTGCTGATGACCAGCCATTTTTCTTTCTCTCAAGCCATTTTTCTTTCTCTCAAACCCTCCAGATCAAGGGTCTATGGAGCTGCTCCTCTAAAAAAAGAAAGTCTCTCACCCTCTCATTATGCTCCCCCCCTTTTTTTTGCATGATTCTTTTCTGGAAACAGGAAGTGTGTGACCGTGTGAGGACAGATGAGGGAGTAGGGCAGTGCTCCTTCCTTTCCTGATCCCTTTAAATTGCGCAGTACAGAGATGCCTGGGCTTTCCGACCGGAAGGTTGGGAGTTCAAGTCTGCGCGACGGAGTGAGCTCCCGTTGCTTGTCCCAGCTCCTGCCAACCTAGGAGCTAAAAATGCAAGTAGATAAATAGGGACCACTTCGGTGGGAAGGGAACGGCGTTCCGTGCGCTGCGGCATATAGTCATGCCGGCCACATGACCACAGAAGCTTGTCCTCGGACAAAACGCCGGCTCTACAGGCTTTGAAACGGAGATGAGCACCGCCCCCTACAGTCGGTCACGACTAGACCATTCGGTCGTGGGGAAACCTTTACCTTTACCATGCCTCTACCCCTTCAGCTCACTCCTTCCTCACATAGTCCCTTAAACAGGAAGTCCCGCCCTTCCTGTTATCCAAAAAGAAGGTGGTGCACAACCTCTTCTCCCTTTCTTGTCCCACAGCTTCTAAGGCCAGCCCTGCTCAGGCTGCTACCTCCCAGGGTTGTTGTAAAGACACATTAAGCAGGGGGAAACGGAGCTGAGTGGTGATGGGGGCAGATCAGGTCCCAGGATGGGATGGGATTGGTGGTGGGTCTCCAGTCTCATACTTCTATTATTTATCTACTTATTGAGGTTGCGGCACACAAAAAAAAGGTTAAGACCACGGTCCAGCAAGGGTAAAAATGGTCCTTTTGGCAACCTTTGAGGTTCTTAGAATTTTTGTGAGTCATCTCCTGAATTCTCTCCTGATAATTTCCTGAAAAGTGTGTAGTGTTTATGTCAATTAATGGATTGTAGGAGCCACACCTTGGACTGGTGTAAAGTGTTCATTCTTGCAACTGGTGCAAAAATGTCCATCTGGTTTCATGAAATTCCAATCCCTTATAATACAGAGCAGAGGAACAAAAATGAATCGCAGGTTTCATATCATATCAAACACGATAGGCAGGATGTGTGAGAAATGGCCACCAGTCACAAGAAATCAGAGTTGAGGAGGAACTGTCATATTTCACTATGTCACAGATGGCACCAACTGATCTAAGGTCAACAAAATAGCCAAGGGCAGCTCTGAAGGCCGGAGCACTCACACCTTGGCAGACTCAACCCTCCTTTGGGATCAAAGGTCTTCTTTTGTTTCAGCCTGCCCAGAACCTGCTTATCTCTGCTACTGCACAAGTGTGCCCTACATAAAGGAATTGTAGACAGAGTGTATAACAAGAAAAGTGACAGCTGTGAAGACTTGCCCTGGTGATGCCCTCTGGGAATCTTTCCAGCTAAATGTACTTCTTCGCTGACAGAAAGTGACTTTTCCCCCTTTCGTCAAATAGTCTGCTGCAAGAAGAAGCGGGGAGGCATCAAAGCACTTTATACCAGTGCTTCCCAAACTGTGGGTCATGACCCACCATTGGGAAGCAAAACTGGGCCATTTCCCTTAAGGGGAGCGTTCCAGTTTCAGGTGTCCTGACGGTGCCACAGTGACTGCAGCACCATGAGCACCTAATGCCCTTTTAATGTAACCTGGTGGGTCGGGGTCTTCGGAAGGGTTGGGGAGGCCAGCAGCCCCTGCCACAGGTCTGCCTGTGGCGAAAAAGAGCCACACCTTGAGCGCAAACACATGCTTCAAAACAGGGCTCTTTTTGCCTTCAGAGATACTCACCTGAGGGGGCTGCAGGCCTCCCCAACTCTCCTGACAGCCCTCCCCAACACCATCCTTGCAAATACTTACGGTGGTCCCAACATCCAAGGAGAGCTTGCCATTTGGGAGCCACTGCTTTATACTATTGAATCATCGCCATTATCTGTACAGCACACAACAAGCGTTCAAAATTCTTCATATACCTTATCTCAGTAAGGGCGCAATCCTAATCAGGAGAGGCACAAGTGCATTGTAAAGCACATTTGGACCCCTCTCAGAGTCAGAGAGGATGGTGCATGTCCGTGTGCCGGCTTCCCTGACTCTGAGAGTGGTGCAAAAGCACTTTACGGCCCCTTATGCCAGCCTAACTCCAGGTTACGATTGTGCCCTAAGCCTCACCACAGCCCCGTAAGGTTGGGCAACATCATCATCAGTTGTTATCAGGGAAAATGTGCGGCTTTTCCTGTATTTGTTTGCTGATAAATCCCTCTATGTGATTACAAGAAAAGCCCCACAGTCTCCCAAATTTAAGAGGAGGAGGGGCTAGGATCATGCATGTTCAATGGCTGTGCATGTTTTTTATCAGTTTCAGGTATGTGCCCCATAACAATGTTCCGGCCAATGACTGACCACAAATACGACAATGGTCCGCCAAATTCACTGAGCTGGCTTCCTCCTCTCCTTCTTGAAGGCTCAACGGCTTCACATACATTTCTTGCACACTTTCGCCTGGCTGCCTTCCTTCTGCCTTCCTGGCCCTGCAAGGTATCCTGGGGCACTACCTGGCTGCCATTCGAAGTTGCCCGGACAACAATGGATGTGCCTAACAATGTGGTTCATTAAGTGACCCATGCCTGTATTCAAAGCGGCCCACTATGACTTAAGGATTTGAAGGTTGTGTACTAAGAGTGCAATCCTAACCTGGCGTTAGGCTGGCACAGTTAGGCCAGCAAAGTTGGGCCAACACAAGGGCCACTGTAAAGTGCATTTGGGCAACTCTTGGAGTCAGGGAGGATGGCACATGTCTGTGCCCTAGCCTCAGAGCGTGGTCCAAACATACTTTACAGTGTGCTGGCCAAACGTTGCCAGCCTAATTTGTGACTGCCTAAATCCAGATTAGGATTGCACTCTAAAGTATCCAAATGCAAGAGAAGTTGACAAGCTCTTTTTCTTGCATTATCTGTACTTTATGGTATAGAAGAGGAAATCTTGACACGGGCAGGTTTTTTTTCGCTCTCGCATTAAAACTCCGACTGCTAAAGTTTCTTCTCAGTTTTGAGAGATACAGGATCCTCGTCCTCCTTTGCATCTGATCATCCAACTCAGAATTAGGAAACCCCCATATTTTGGCTCCCATAACTGGCTGGACAAGCTGCCTGCTAGCTAGAGGCAATTTAACCGCATTCCCCAGCATGCCAGGAATACTTTCTTGAAAGTGAAATGACAAGAGTTAAATAGGGGGCAACTGTGGAAAAACAAATCTTTGTTCAGCAACATCAAGAATTTCCTTTCTTGGAATGCTACCAACCATTGAGTGGGTTAAAATAAATTCGAAGAAGAAAAAAACACCATGGTGAAAGGTGCTTTCTTTTTGGCATCTTCCCATTTTGTGACTATAAATTAAGTGAATTAACTGTTGGTCTTTTCTAAAGGATGCAAAGCGATGCTAAGGGCATCTTTCCAGGTTTAAACTGGAGGTTATCCTAGAGCCCAATCCTGTGACCTTGTATCACTGGTGCTGCTGCTCAATACTGGCTCTAGGTGTTGTAAATGGGCCATAAAGCATGTTTACAGCACCCAGTAAGGAGGGCGCTCTGGTGCTGACCCTGCATCGCCAAGTGTAGAAGGGTGGGGATAGGTGGGACTGGGTGGGCGGAAGGGAGGAGTGCCCCCTGGACGGGGGTAGGATTGGTGGCAACACTCACTGCCACATCCCCAACCATCCATGTCAGGTTTGGAAGCCTGACACACGCTGCTTCAGTCTACAAAAAAGCAGGTGTAGGCCAGAGTAGTCTCTTTGCAGGCCTGTGATGAACACCCCCTTCTCCCAAGGAGACTCGGGCAGCTCCTACCAGAAGCAGCAGTGGCTATTTTGGCATTGCTGCTCCAATGGGAGCCAGGCAGCTTAGGATCAGGTTGCCTGTAGGGGGTAGGAACAAGGACTGTGCAAGGTAAGACATCTTTAATCAGAGCAGTAGTCCCTAGAAATCAGTAATGGCTTCTTTTGCAATGTGGCCAGCAAACTGTACCATCATCTTAAATGTAAAAGACCCCAAATGTAAAAGACTTAAATTAAATGTAAAGGACCCCAAATGTAAAAGACTGTTTCATTGACAATGTGCACTGGTATTGTAGCTTCTTTCTTTCTTTCTTTCTTTCTTTCTTTCTTTCTTTCTTTCTTTCTTTTGCCCTTGCCCTTGCCCTTGCCCTTGGACATTAATTTGGTGCCCTGTCACACTATCAAAGAAGTTATAACTTGATTCTTGGGACCCCACAAATAAGAGGTTACCAGCCCTGGCCCTGCTGATGAAACCTAAGCGCTGTATTTTGCAGGCTCAGATTATGGAGCTTGGTGAGCTCATGGGTAGTACTCGTGCTCTCGTTGGCTGGCTGCTGATTCTTAAGCTGCCCTTTGTCCAAATAACACTGCCTGATTCTTTAAACTGGAGATGGAGAGCTGGGAAAACTTAAGTGGGATAAATGCAGGATGTGGCTGGGTGACTGGACTGTTTCATTGACATGAATGAGGTTTGTGTGGTCACTAGAGATTGGCGTTTCGACTCTGTCGGACCACTGGAAGTACTTTTGGGCACCTGCTATCATAGATCCACTATACATGGCTCATGGCCAGCTTGGTGATGCATAGCCTGTGTAAACCAAAAGACCCCCCACTGCTCCATGCTACATTTTGGATTCAGTGCTGGGAGGATTCGCTTCCGATTTCACATGCTTAGACATCTTGTACAACATGTTGCAGTTGTGCTATTTCATCTTTCACTATTTGCCTATGTGATTCTTATTGGAAATTTCTTCTTGGTGAAGGGGGAAAGCAGAGTAGGGCAAGCAGCGGATTCCCCCTTAGGACATCACCTCACGGGAAACTCCCTCACCTAGGCTGACTGCTATTAACAAAAGACACATGAGGCAGAGGCTTGGTAAAGATGCAAAAGGAAAGGTTTACTCACAGTTCCATCCAGTGCATATCTACAGCGTCTGATTAGGATCAGAGGTACAACTAACACTTGGAAGGCAATGCCCTACAGCTGCATCGCCATGCATGGAGGTGTGCTTAAGATGGCGGGGGGCATCAGAGCCCTTGGTATGCACATCTTATCAGCCTGGTGGTCAGATGACAAAAAAGGGGACGTGCTCAGAGGAGAAGGGAAGGAATAAGTTCAAGGCCCGCAGGAACCACAGAGAGGACAGGTAAGAAGGGCCTGGGTCATAGGACATCACATTGTGTCCCCTTCGGATATTAGACTGCCCCTTCCAGACAGCAGATGGAGTTGTGCCAACTCCAACAATTCTGACAGACACTAAGCAAACTCATTGAAACATAGATGTTGATTTTCAAGCCTTCAAATGGTAGGCATTTAAGAATCTGGTAGGCATGCAGGAAAACATTCTTTGTAATAAATCAAACAAAATCTCCTAGCAAGATGTTGCAACTTCAGGTTGTATAACTGTTTTATTATTTCTTTCTTAGCATAATTATATCTGGTACTGGTTGTTCCTTTTCTGGGGATATCTTTGTGCAGTTCTGGTTTCTCAGTCTAGAATCTTTGGCTGTCAAAATGTGCCTCGATATCTTTAATCACAATAGATTATCATTGATCTCATTAACATCAACTATGCCAGCTTGAAGAATGAAGCGAGACAATGGCTGCAGCAAATTGTGAGGGCATCAAAACAAGTACGACTCTAGTCCACAAAAAGCATATGCTTCAATAAATGGGTTCATCTTCAAGGTGCAACAAGATGGCAGTCCCAAAGCTTGAGGTAGTGTGCCCTGCCAGATATATTATCTGCGATCCATTGTGATTCCACTTTCACATAGCTATTGTTTGTGGGATCTGTGGGTTGTTCAGGATGTGGCATTAAATGTACCCCACATGAAGAAATATGTCCACCTTTTCACTTTGTGGTTTAACAGATCAGGTATTGAAGTTTGCACTCTGCATCCTCCTTGGGCTTGGCTATAGGAGCAGCCTTGGCAGTCAAGCAGAACTGTTATGTTTCTGCCTGACAGCCTTTAGCAGCTGATTAATTACCTGAACTAATTGTTCAGAGCCTTTGATCTCTGGGATTGACTGTCCATAAACTACAACTTTCCTTGTACAGCTTTTCCCTTCTGCATAAACCTGTTCACATGGTGGTAAAATAAACATTCCCTATGCTGTGTACTTCTTTCTAAAATTTTGGAACTAAACCTGCACCATCCTCAGTTAAAACCAGCATTAATGTTGGGCCAAAAAGGGATTTACATTCACAGAAACTAGAAAGACTTGTTGCAAATATCTGATTTTTCAAAGTCACTCTTGGATTTTTATCCCACTCCATCCTAAATAAAACATTTTAAAAAGTTTTTTCTTCAAATATAGCATTAAATTGCTCGTGGCATTATTACTATTAGTAATAATAATAATATTTTAATTACTAATTTTATTGTAATATTTTTATTTTAATAATATTTTAATATTCTTATTTTAATATCATATTATTATTAATAAAATAATACTGGTGTTTATATACTGCCTTTCTTAGTCATTCTTGGATTTCTCCTTTGACTTTATTTCAAGGCAGTTCTCATAGGCAGGCTTTTTTCTAAACTCAGAGGGGTTTTTACAAATAACAAAGAGGTTCTAATCTTTCAGGAACGGCTACATTCAGATGGAACTTTCACAGTCTGGTCTTTCCTTGCTGGCCACACAGTTGCCTCCATGCTGGCTGATAAACGGTTGACAGATGGCTTCTTTGCTCTCGCCAAAGAAACAGGTCGCCCAGCGCAACTCCTCTCTCAGGGGCATCTTGAGACAGCTCAGCTCAGAACTTATCAATTGCGTTCTGGTCTCACCGCTCACGGAAGCTTCTGGTGCCCTTTGGATATTATCTTTGGGCTTAATGGCGGTTCTACCCTCTTGATTAGCCCTCCTGCCCTAACAGCTCAATCATACGCTTCCCTGGCACCCAGCAGTACAGTGGTGCCAAATGGCCTCTGCTGCACCCTGTTGGGCCAGGGAAGCTGCCAGAGGTCTCCTTGAGCCCTGGCAGCCCCAATGCATCTACTCGGAATCTGTGCCTGCTATTTAGCAGGAGACCCATGTTGGTCTCCAAAGCTCTGAGGCGGGATCAAATTTGGCTGCAGCATCTGCTGCTGTCCCAGCAAATTGATTGAATGAATAAACTAGGAATGTGGCAAGGAATCGAGAAGCTCAAGTTAGGCACACCTAAGCCAACTAAAAGCAATGGGTTTCAAAATGCAGAGAATCAGATTATCCACATTTATTGCTCTGTGGCTTCAAAATGAATCATCAACTTGCATGGCTAAAACACTCCCTGGAGACTGAACACCATAGACAGTTTTTTTAGATTGCCATGCAGAGAGCGCCTTTCAATGAAGGTAGGGCATGCCCCCAGCTGTGAGAACAAGTGATGCACATGCATATGCATCCAACTTTGAAGCCAACCCCAATGAGAGCATCCACGGTCATCACTGCAAGTTAATTATTGGTAACCTTTCTTATAGCTCTGAACATGACCCAAAACAGCCTATTACCCTATTCCTGCCAAGTCAGGAAGCCTGAGATAAAGGGCCAGTTTCAAGAACACAAGCACAGTTTTATCTGATTTGGATCTCTTATACAGAACTACTTAGCACTCTTGTCAAATCGCTGGGCAACCTATAAAAAATTATAAACATAAGACAAAGACAGGAATGAAAGCACAGCACAAATGAGAACAGGAACTCCATATTCACTGCAAGTCACTGCCTCTAGGAATGTTTAAGGGGGCAAGTTTATTGCAATCCCACAAGGTATTCTAAGGTGAATGGTAAGCGATGCAAGCTGATTTCTTCTGATATGCTAGTTCATCATGCTAGTTCAGTAGTCTGCAATAGTCTTCTATTTAACTAAACCCACATTTTAGTGCTTGGTTGTCTGAAACAGAAAGCATTGGCACAAAGGCTTCAGGGACCTTGGTGTAAAATCGTCTTATTTTGAATATCAGAAAATGGGGTCTCTAACATTAAGGGCACAATCCTAACCTGGCATTAGGCCAGCGCAAGTCCCTTGTGCCTGCCTAGGAGTGTTGCAAATGCACCGTATGCACCACTCTCTGACTCAGGGAGGATGGCACACGGATATGCATCGTCCCCCCTGACTCCAAGAGTGGTCCAAAGGTGCTTTACTGTGCATTTGCAACACTTCTGGGCTGTCATAAGGGATTTGTGCTGGCTTAACTCCAGGTTAGGATTGCGCCCTAAATACAAGAGTAACACTTTTTTACTGGATCCAAAAAGCCCTTGGGTTCTTTGGGCATTCACTGGCCTAGTGGAAGTTTCGACCCTTCTACCTCTCTCTCCATGTCCTATCATAAGCTGCTGTAATGCCTGACATATTCAAAATCACTTGGGGGCGTTGGTTTGCGCAATACTAATTGGAAGCCTCCTTGAACGTGTAGAGCTAGTCTAGTTGTGTAGTTCTTGGGACTTGGCAATGGTACTGGACAATTGTTCTTAGCAACATGTTTTAAGCAAGTGCCAAATGTAATATTTCACATGAAAACGAGACGGAGGTTCAAATACCTTAAGAGTATTTGATTGCAATTGGATTTCTATACGTGAGAGCTTTCAAAAGCACTAAAGCTTTTCCCTGTGGCAAAATGTATCCATGACTCAGCTCCATGTATTTCAATACACGTGGCATTTGTGATGCTGGTGGTGAGAGCAGACAGCCGCGGAGGATTCCTCTTAAAAGAGAGGACTGTGATGACCCAATGGCTCCAGTGATGGTGACAACCTGCAGTATCCTGCACAATTTCTGCCTCTGTTAGGATGAGGTTGTGCTAGACCCAGAAGAACCTGTTCTGGAGAGCAGAGGCATTGCACCCATAGGGCGAGGTGTAGCGGCTGCCATGGGTGCCAGTGGGGGAGCTGGGTGCACAGTGGAGGAAAGCAGTGTGGAGCTGGGCCCTCACACTTGCCCTTGCCTCTGTTACACTCCCAAATGGAGCCATTGCAGAGGCAGGGGCCGTGGCGAGGCTGCGTGGAGGGTGTGGTGACGTCTTTCATCTCTGCCTTGCCCCAGACACAAGCAGAGCCTGCTCTGGCTCTGCTGGAGAGCACTGATGGCACATGCAGCCCCTGCTCAGAGCCCACGTGAAGAGTTGGCCAAAAATTGCCAAGCCATTCTCTGCAGCTGTCTCCACAGTGAGGAACTGGTTAGTGGTTAAATAGAAAGAAATGTTTTGGAACAAACAAGGTTTAATTTTTAAAACTGTGTCTGCCCTATTACCAGTTAAATACCATTTCAAAGTAAAACATAATTTAAAATGGGGCTCAAGGTTTCAAGCCACATATTAAAGCACATTATGGGGTTTAGGGCCCAATCAAGAGCTTTTCAGTGGGAGAGGTATGAGCGGACCACTTGCGCTGGTGTTGTACAAGGCACAACCATAAAGTGCTCCGACACCAATGATAAGCCGTTACCACGGGCGCTGGGGCGGCACCATGGCCACACTGGCCAGGGCCCCCCCGAAGGAAGCACTGCTTGCTGGCGAGGGGTGACCTCGCCATGTGGCCTGTCCAGCAATGTGGCCTGTCTGTGTGGGAGGGCTTTCCAGGGCAGGGGTGGGGGGGGGGGGGGGGGGCTGGGGCGGTGACTCCTCTGGTGCCCAACCTCTCTATAAGGCCACGTGGCCTCACACAGAGGTTCTGGCTTCTGTGCCTGCTAAATAGTGAATAGACTGCTTGCCCACCCAGTGCCTTTACTGCAGGGAAAGGGAATGAACATCCCTTTGGAGCAGCGGTGGAATCTAACTGATCCAGGAACCAAAACGGTGACCGGGACTCACTTTTGATTGGCAGGCCGTCCCATCGGTTCTGCCGCCTTCCCGCCCACCGCACGGGCTGCCCCAGTGGACGTGCCCCACTGCAGCTCGCTCGGGCACCCGGCGCGCCCCCATCCCCTCCCGGTGAGCAGGCGCCCCCTCCGAGGCCAGGGGCGGATCACAGCGCCGCGTCCATCAAGGAGGCGGCGGTGAATGGCGGCAGGTGGGCGGAGCTATCCCTAATCAGGTTCAGGAACGGCCATTCCGGTGTGTTCCCCCTGGATGACACCACTGCTTTGGAGCCTCCCATGGCTGTCTGGCTGCCTCGGGCTGCCACCTGGCTACCGATGCACTCCCGGGTGGGCGGGCACCTCTGGATTGCATTGCCAGTTCCCAACATTTCACTTTCACCTCTGGAAAGAATCTTCAAGAATTTTGTGTCCTCAGCTCACTGTTCTGAATAGCATCCCCTTTTCAGGTGGCTCAAGTAGATGTCTAATTGGCCTCACCTGCTAGCTGGCCACAGACTTACTTCTCAGTTCCTGTTTGAATTTTAAAGGCAGAACCACACCTTTTTTTTTTTTTTGGCACCATAAATGCTATTTCGCCCACTAAATGAAGAGCTCAGCCCCCTTGATCTATGCTATCAATTAAAAAAAGTCTCTGCCAGTGTGTGGCTCTATATAAGAAAGGTCTATTCCAGTCAGATTTTTTTGACTGGGGTTTATAGTGTGGAGCATGTTAAAAAATTCTCCTACCATTGCAATATAAATGAATTATATTGTTGGCAAATGAAATAATGCATAGTTAAATGAGTGCTCAGAAGAACTGAAATGAGGTGCAGTACATTTAAATTTGAATGCTGCATCTTCACCCTGAGGTTTTGCATTGGTCTTTCAACCACATGTTGCTTCAATGGCCTGCTCTGAACCCCCAGAGTTTTCTGCTAAAAATGCTGCCAGACAGGTGCAGAATTCTGCCAAAAGGGCTTGCTCTTGGTGTGTGATTGTTGTGTGGCAGTGTTGCATTCCTGACTGCTGAGTGAACCATACATCAAAACACAGACAAGCTTATGCAACCAGACAATTACTTTTTATGAGTTTCTTGTCCAAATTGCCCACTGATGCATCATCATTCCGGTCCTTTGACACCGGTAATTTCAGCCAGCAAATTAAAACGTATTTCCATTGGTTCCTGTGACTGACCAATCCCTGAAAAGAATTCTGGAAACAATATAGACAGTTCCTCAGACAAGGTTCATAAGGCTTTTTTGAAGGGAAAAAATGAGCAAACTGCTTTTTACAAAGAATTTGGGCATGCTGAAATAGAGGCTGACCTTTGTCAATCAGTATTTTGAAATTCAAAGGTCAAATTCCTAAAAACAAACAAAAACCACAAAAATAAATGGCCACCAACCAAAAATGTTGAAGCTGGTAATGGCACAGTTTTGGCATCTATTACTTCATCAAGTGCATTAAATAAAATTCTCAGTAGGCAGGTACATATCTACATAGGTATCATAAGCAAGTACAGGCCTGCCCCAGTATCCACTGATTCAGTATTCACAGTTTCAGTTACCAATGGATACTGGGATGCCTATTAAAAAGATAAAAGGTAAAGGTTTCCCCACGACCAAATGGTCTAGCTGTGACCAACTGTAGGGGGTGGTGCTCATCTCTGTTTCTAAGCCTGTAGAGCCGGCGTTTTGTCCGAGGACAAGCTTCCGTGGTCATGTGGCCCTCCCTTGCTAAGTGGGCAAGAGGCACTTTTTCAAGTGGTGTCCTCTTATATTTAGCAGGGGGAGAGCAATTGTCCCTCTTCACCCCAGCGCAGTGTCTTTCTCGTGGCTGTTGCTGGTGGTGTTCTCCATTCCTTTAGATTGTGAGCCCTTTTGGGACAGGGAGCCATTTAACTTTAATGTTATTATTTGCCTGTAAACCGCTTTGTGAACTTTATGTTGAAAAGCAGTATATAAATACTAGTGATTGATTGATTGATTGATTGATTGATTGATTGATTGATTGATTGATTGATTGATTGATTGATGACTATACGCCAAGGCATACAGAATGCCGTTACCTTCCCACCAAAGTAGTCCCTATTTATCTACTTGCATTTTTACCTGCTTTCGAACTGCTAGGTTGGCAGGAGCTGGGACAAGCAATGGGAGCTCACTCAGTCGGGCAGTCTTGAAATGCCAACCTTCTGGTCAGCAAGCTCAGCAACAGCGGTTTAGCCCACAGTGCCACCGTGTCCCTTATTAAAAAGATAGGGGAGCATTAAACAAATCTCTTTTTTTTTACCTTGTTTTAGCAAAACCCCTGCTGTTCCCTTATCTTTAAAAATACATCCCCAATATCAACAGTTTCAGGTATCCATGGGAGGGGGGACTGAAATGAAACTGCCAGCAGATACTAGGGCATGCCTGTACACCGCTCCTGAGAAACTCCTTTTCCCCTCAAAGGACAACACTGTGTACTTGGGAGCAGCCTCACACATTCCCCATTCTGACCAGAGCTCTACGTCTCATATCTTACGTAGCTGTCCTCTTTCAGATGTAAACTGGAATTCCATGACTGCCTAGTATCACCAGATTGAACTCTATCTTACATCTGGTCATTGGTCCAGTTGCTCATCTGATTTGGAAGTGGGAAATTTGAACTTGGGTTAATTTCAAACCAGATTATCAGTGTTTGGGGAGTTAGGCTGCAGCTCCTTAAAATGGGATTATTACTGCCTCAGGTTTTCCTCAGAGGGCAGGATGTAAAGCCAGGAGCACCCCACCCTTGGGGAGAATGTCACTTCATGTTCTCCCTGATGGTGGGGCTTTGCATGCCCTGTTCCAGCTTCTGTGGAGGCTGGTAGCCTTTACAGAAGCTAGATGGGGTGCACCAAACCCGCAAAAGAGAGTGTCACTTTTCCATTCCTTTGTACAATTAAAAATATTAATTCTTAGTAGAATGTTCATTCTGTTGCTATCTGGAACAAATCATTGTGGTGGGAATTCCAGTGCATGAAATTCACCCGCCCCCAAAAAGCATGAAGTATTGTAGATGTAAGAACATCAGTGGCATTGAGCCTCTCAAAAGGAATGTTAGTTTAATTAGGACCACATTATCATCCTGTAAGGGATGTGGTGGCGCTGCGAGTTAAACCGCTGAGCTGAGCTTGTTGACTGGAAGTTTGGCAGTTCAAGACCACGCAATGGAGTGAGCTCCCGTTGCTTGTCCCAGCTCCTGCCAAGCTAGCAGTTCAAAAACACGTAAAAATGCAATTCGATAAATAGGGACCACTTCGGTGGGAAGGTAATAGCATTCTGTGAGCTACGGCGTATAGTCATGCCAGCCACATGACCACGAAAGCTTATCCTTGGACAAACGCGGGCTCTTTGGCTTAGAAATGGAGATGAGCACCGCCCCCTACACCATTTGGTTGTGTAGTCATGACTACACCATTTGGTTGTGGGGAAACCTTTACCTTTTTTATTATCCTGTAAGATGGAGCCTTTATAATTGGTGTTTCAGATTTGTTTAAACTCTTCATGAACCTGATGATGAAGACTGGTTGGGGAATTTATTTATCTCTAAAAGTTTCCTAAAATTAATAAACTCTTGGGGGATCTTTCTAGTTCAGATGAAGCTGAACATTTTTTCCCATTGGAAACTGTTTACATTAGACACTCATGCATTTTCCATCTGTATAAGTTTTTTGTTTCAGAATATTGAGATACTTTCATACTGAACTGTAAGGATAATCAATTTCCATGCCAAAGTTATTAAGCTTCAGCAGCAATGGTATATATGTGGTAAATTTTATAGTACAGGAGTTCGTCATGACACCCCCATAGCCATGGCCTATTAAGACTATAACAATAAGAACAAATTCAACCTTAAATGTTTTAATTGAACATTTCTTCATCCATCACTTACTTGTACTTTGAAACTTAACCTAAGCTCATTGGACACCTTCTATTTAACAATTTAGCTCCTTTTCATCCCAAACTCTCATGAGCACTAGTTTTAATGCTCATGTATAAAAATGGAATTCAAATATATCACACACACACAAAAAAGAGTGCTAGTTCATGCATTTTTACCCAAAGGTAGGCCCAACTGTGTTCAATAGGACTTACTCCCATATTAATTTAGATAGAAGTGTAGATTCACAGTGCAGTTCCAGAATGGGTGTAGTGCTGACGCAACACGCTTGTGTCGATGCTATGCCCTTAGCACCAACACGGGGGCGCCAAGCAGCATCCCCACATCGGCGATAACACCAACGCTCTACACCAGGAAGTAGTGATCATTAGTACTTTAAAACTTTCAAAAATAAGGGGTGCCCTGGCATCTTCTGATTTGGTATCCACGGTTTCAGTTATCCCTGAATGCCATTGATACTTGGACGCCTATTAAAAAGATAGGGAAACATTAAACAAATCTCTTTTTTTACCTTGTTGCTACAAAACCACTGATGTTCCCCTGTCTTTAAAAAGACATTCCCATGATCCACGGATTCAGGTATCCACGAGGGAGTCCAGAAAGCCTTAAGGAGTTAACAGCATGCTGAGAAGAAAGTTTCAATATAAACAATGAAACTGAGATCAAAGAACAGCTCCAACTGTAATTTAAAGCTTGGAAACTGTCTGCAAGTATAAAAGAGGTCTGCAGAAACTTTGCAGAAAATCAACAGGTAGTTGACACCCCTGAACTGCCGACTCCAACAGACCCTGAGATAAGAAATGAGGCAATTTACAACTCATTTATTGGTAAAAAAATTTCTCTTCTATAGCTATCTACAGTAATGTTTTCAAGTTCTAGAAAAATAATGATATTTGATGTTGGAATGTCCTATGATAAAGGTTTTCTCCTTGTTGACACTAGAGGCATAGCGATAGTGCTGCAAGGGGAGGGGCACAGTGGGCGTCAGTTGCGATAGGGTGAAAAAACAGGCGTGCTTTTTGGCCTTCCCACCCTACCTTGCGTCCAGCATGCCCCCAAATGGAGTTATTCTAGATGCAGGGGTGTGGCCGGGCAGCACTGACATCAGCCCGCCCCCAGCGCACTTTGAGCCAGTTAAAGCTCTGTTCCACTCCTGAGTTGGAGGAAGAATGAGCAAGGAAACAGGTTGGGGGGTTAGTGCCAGCAAAGCACCTCTCAAAAGATATTTTTGACCAGGAACTGCATCTTCAGATGATATGATGGTGAAGAAACTTTGAACCTCAAGGCCAGGCATCTCCAAACCCCAGCCACACAGGCCCCCTGGAAGATTTTTAGCAAATGGTGGGGCCATCCCACAGCAACCTGCTGAGGTGTGATAAATACAGTGCAAACTCAGTATCCGCGGGGGGGGGGGTTTCCCAAGCCCACATGAATACCAGAGTCACCACTGAAATGCCCTTATATATGATGTGGTCCTCATGTTGAAAAGTTTGGAGATCCCTGCTCATGCTTATTTATGGAATCTATTGCATGAGTATCTATTACTATTGCTATGATAGTGACGTCATAATTTGCTGAACTCCAACTTGACATAGAAAGAGGTGCCCCACTCCCATGGACATTCCAGGCTTTTCACAATGTACTCAACGCTAGTTTCGGTTATGCTCAACAATGCAACTACCACGTTTCGATGGATTGAGTCCTATGAATAGACAATGAGAAAGCTGTAGAGCTGGCTGTGTGTGCGACTTCAGACTGATTCAGGTCTCTGGATTGAGTTAGTCATGGCTTGACGGGGAAATATTCCAAATTAGGTGATATATCAAGGTAATATTGGGCTGGGTGCACATTTAGAAGAAAGTGAGTAAAACGTATTTTTGCTGGGTGTGCTGTGCTTGCAGAGATTACTAGCATAATCCTGTGCACACTTAGAACCCAATCCTCTGCATGCCTACTCAGAAGTAAGTCCCATTATAGCCAATGGGGCTTCTTCCCAGGTAAGTGTGGATAGGATTGTAGTCTTATCTGGGTATTAAACCCAATTTGCCTCAATGAGACTTACTGCAGAGGCGACATGCATTGGATTGTGCTGTAAACCAGGTGTGGAAAAAACAAAACCCTAAGTATTGTTATCACTGAGTGGGGAACTACCCAAGGACAGCCCTTTCCTTTGACCTATGCACTGTGGTCTCTCCATCAACAAACTGAGGACACAATCCTAACCTGGAGTTAGTCTGGCACAGTTAGGCCAGCAAAGTTTGGGTGGTACCAGAGCCACCGTAAAGCACGTTTGGACCACTCTTGGAGTCAGGGAGGATGGTGCACGTCTGTGTGCTGGCCTCTCTGACTCCAAGAGTGGTCCAAACGTATTTGACAGTGTCCCTTGTGCCAGCCACTAACCTGGAGTAAAACTAAATATTTTACTAGCCCTTGAATGTGCAGTCTTGGCATGATATCCTCCCAGGTTTTTGATTTGAAGCCCCTTTTTCTCCCTGCTTCACCATCAAAGTGGCAGCCCTAGGGGATGGAAATACTTTCTAGCATGATGGCTTCAATGTAGCTTGTGAATTTCACCATCTAAGGACACATACATAGCTTCGGCTGCAATTCACATACATGAGAGTAAGCACCACTGAATCCAGTGGGACTTACTCTCGAGTAAACATTATAGGGTTGTCCTGCGAATGTTCCTACTGTTTCTTTGGTACAAGGGCATTTGAAGGGAATGGGCTCTCCACTAGTTGCTGCGGAACTAACTGCAAAGAGAGCAACATATCTGACAATTCACAGCTGTGACCGTGTTGCTGTTTGACTAGATTTCAGTGTTTCCCATTTCGCCTTTTTTCTTTTAAAGGTTGTTTGACATCAAAGGGCACTTTTACATATCTTGTATCAGCCCAACACTAATTTGGGGAGAGGCGTTGAATTGTACGTCTGCATGGCATGTAGTTATTAAGAGACCCACAGCGCAATCCTATACTGTGTTGGAACAGGCCGGCCAGCAGGCCTGCTCTGTATCCAGCACAATATTGAGGGAGACCCAGCCTCCCCTATGATGAGCCACCTCTTATCAGCACGGCCTGGGGATAAGGCTTAGGATTCACCCTTAAGGCCGAATCCCAAACCCACCCCTTCCTGGGCTGGCCTGCCTGCCTGCCGCCCGCCCACCACCCATTCCTGCCCTCCTGCCTACCTCGGCACGCCTCGTAAAGCCTCTGCACCAGCTGGCTTCGGCTGGTGAAGATGAGGCATGGTGTGGGCGCTCCCAGGCCAGGCTCAGAGCATGAGTGCCAACATGGGGGTGCCACTTGGCGCCCCTGTCTTGGCGCTAAGGGCATAGCGCCGACGCAATCACATTGCGTCAGCACTATGCCCGACCCAGAATTGCCCCCCCCCAGTTTTAGTTGCATAGTATGTGAACTCGTTTACCTCACACTTCTTTCCATTTTATTCACATGGTGGAACCATGGAGTAGGGCCAATTTTATAACCATGATTGCCATAGGTTTAAATGGTCGTCATGGGCCTATGCCAGTGTCAGCTGTTTTAGCTCATGACAAGCTGCTAAGTTTGACCAGTGCGGGGTCTTTTTGGGGCTGGGGGAAGGTGGGAGGGCACCCTGTGGGCAGGGCAGACTGGGGAAGGGGTGGAGCTAGGATCTGGCTGTTTGATTCTAACCCCCATCCCCAGACCGTGTGGCCTCGATCTGGGCTGCTGCGGGCAGATCAGACTTGTGCCTGCTATTTTGCAGGCACAGGTTCTAGCAGCACTAACAGTCCCCTTGCCTTGCGGAGAGCTCCAGCTGCCTCCTGCCTTGGGAGACATGCCAGCCAGCCAGCCTGCCTGCTCCTGCCTAAGATAGGATTGCTCTCCCCATCACACAGCCAACAGGGAGACCAGCATGGGCCAAACCATCTCACCTGTCTTGACTGAGGACTGGCGATGCTCCAGCAAGAGCCCCAGCAATTTCCCCACCTTGGAGCCAATCTTATGTCACCAAATGCATAAACTCTGTCTGTTTATGTGTGCCCTGCTCGGGCCCTCCTGATCTTTCCTATTTGGGTCTGAAACACACAGGGTAAACTCTCAATAGTCATTTTTAAACAATTAAGACAATAAACCTGACTTTGGTCCCGGTCAGTCATTTTTTGTTTTATTTTAATAGACCAGGGACATACTTGGCATAGGACAGCAGATGAGTTGTGCAGTCGAAAAACACAAGGATTATTTTTTTTCTTTTTCTATTTTAAAATACGTTGATTTTCTCAGGGCACTTGCAAAAATTCTAACCTTACCAGTCAAAGATGTAAAAATAGGCTTGTCCTTTTCCTGGAAGTCAGCAACAGCTTTTTAATAGCTATCTATCTATTATACCAAATGAATAGTTATAGGAAATGTGAAAGTTTTTTTCCTTGCAAGTAAGTTTCCAACAGAAACGAATTAGCCACTTGAGATCTTTATGGTCAAGGCCCTATGAATTGGCAGGACTGGGGAGCTAATTCAAAGAACCTTCTGTTCCTTTTCAGAAGTTATTTTATTTCTGTCTCCTGAAGAACATCTTTATCTTTTTTTTCTCTCTCTCTTCTCTCACCCTCCCCATACCATTCCATGAATTTCCTCTGACCTTTTGTTCAAATAAAGCAAATTGGTCTGAATAACTTTAATTAGCAAATGTGTCATTCAGATAAGAAGGAGGACAAAAAATGTGTTTCCTAACCATGTTAAATAATTGCTGTAGTACTTAACACCCATTATGGCAACCAGATACCTTCTGTATTGTCTCAGGATCATCTTGTGAAATATAGCAATCAGTTCAGACCTCCTTTGTTGCTGAGAGCAGGTTTTATTTTGGTGCTTGAACAAATGGTTATCTGGGTTTGTTTCTGCTATCCCAAGAGCACCTCAAAGCCATGTTTTACCCATAAATGCCACTTTCCTTTTACTTTTGTTGTTGTTCAGTCGATAAGTCGTGTTAAGGGATCACCTAAAGGTGTGGTTGCAGGACAGTTTTAAAATTGAATGTTGGGAGAGTTAGAACAGGTAAAAGAAAATACTTTTTCACCCAGTAGCGAAGTAATCTGTGGAACTCCTTGCCGCAGGAGGTGGTGATGATGTCTGGCCTAAGTGCCTTTAAAAGGAGACTGGACCAATTTCTGGAGGAAAAATCCATCGCAGGCTACAGGCCATGATGGGTGGTGCAATCACCTTATTTTAGAAATATGCGACCTCAGAAAGCCAGATTGCAGAGGATTGGCGACGAGATGCAAGTATCTTGTTGTCTTGTGTGCTCCCTGAGGCATCTGGTGGGCCACTGTGAAATACAGGGACTTGGACTAGATGGGCCTTTGGCTTGATCCAGTGGGACTCTTATGAGAAGGTGAGGCCAGACCTGTCTTACATGCTATTGATGCATGGGGTTCTCCAACAAGAGCTACCTGGAGCCTTCTGTTCACCAACATGTGTTGGTTCATGTTCACCAACATGTGTTCTGCTACTGAGCAACAGTCCCTTCTGTGGGACGTTTTGTCCCCAAGGCAACAGTGTCCCCCAAGTGCTGTGATTTACTTTTTCGTAGTGATGCTTACAAAAATGTCCTTTCTGCTTAAGTGGCTTTCAAAGTTTTTTTTTTGACACATTTCTGGAGGTTAGGTCCATCAATGACTATTTAATGAAATAATGAAATAAAAGCATTTCATTTCTTAATGGAAAAAAATTATCTGTATCAAGCAAACCTGTAGGTCACTATGTTTGTCCACCACAGAAAAATATTTGCAAGTTGAATTGGGCAATCCTTTTCTTGGGACCGACTGAAAAGTAACATGGACAGAAGCAGCAAGAACAGCTTACAAACTCTCATGGAAGATCTGGAGATATATTGATTCATTTCTTTATCCAACTTGTTTGCAAACCAGCTCCTTGTTTCTCATGTTTGACATTTTTTCTCTTAAAAAAGGGGGGTGGGGCGGGAGAAATAATTATAGTGCACAAAGAAAGAAAAAAACCCTGCCCAGCCCTGAGCTACCTCCTTTAGCTAATCTATCTCTCTTTCATCTGTCAGTCTCTTGGTTTTAATGAGCCAAGCAATTACATTGTATAAGGAGCATGAGAAGACTTCGGTGGTAGATTTCTTTCAGCAGAACTAATTCCACTGCCTTTGCAGGCTTACTGAACCAGAAACGCACTGTAAATAGCTAAAAGGTTTTTAAAACCCAAACAAACAAACAGGTGAGACAATTGAAAGGTTGAAAGGGGGAACTTGATGGTTGAAAGTCTCTAGCAATGAATTGCAGGAGTCCTGAGATCATGCCTTGGTGACTGGGAGCTGCTCATTGACTTATTGAACAAACATCTGAATTCTTGCCTAAGCAGCACACAGAAACCAGAATTTGGTTCCATGCCCCTGTACTGTACTGATTCAAGTCAGATCAACCATCTATCCTATGTGTATGGAAAAGGGATCAATATAGTTTCTTTTGGGGTTTATTACAGGAGCTAGATAGTAGATGGCTTAAATTCTAAGCTTCTGAATAAATACCAAGCAACATGTAAATGTGAATGGAATTTATAATGTTTTATGCTCTTAGCCAGCAATTCGTTTTATAGGAAGGTCACTTTAAGAAGGGAAAGAAGGCTCAACATCTTTCCTCAAACTAGATTGCCTCCAAATCCCATTGATGCAACCCCTGGGTTCCTGGAAACCCTAACGCAGCGGTTTTCAAACTTTTGAGCACCAGGACCCACATTTTTTAGAATGACAATCTGTCTGGGACCCACCAGAAGTGATGTCATGGCCAGAAGTGCCATCATTATGAGACCAGAGCCTGCTGCTTCCCTGAGAATGCAGCAATCAGTTGGGTTATTTCTCAGCCATTTTCTAATAGCAAAGTGAATCAGAAAGGAAAAAAGCCTGGTATTCAACCTTGACACAAGCAAAATGCCCACACAGCCACCACCACCACCCCGCTTTCCAGCATCCCATCTTCTCATATTTTCAATGATGGCTGTGCTAGGTGCTATGCGACCCAGCTGAAGTTGGCTCGCAACCCACCTGGTGGGTCCATTTGAGAAACATTGTCCTAGCACAGTGGTGGAGAACCTATGACATGCATGTCAAAGGTGACACGCCATGGCATTTTGGGTGACATGGCAGCATTTCACAACACCCTGAGGATTTTTTTTAAAAAAAATGATCAGATTTTAGTGATTTTATGTATCTTTATATAATGCATAACCCCACACATAATTTTTTTAAAGAATAAATGAATATGTAAATAATTGTTTCTCTTTGGTTGTGGTGGGGAATGGTACGCCAGCAGAGTCAAGTTAGGCATTTTTGACACAGCAAACCCAAAGGTTCTCCATCACTACCTTAGCAGATTGCGGTTTCACATATAACTAACCATTGATCCTATGGGGTCAATCGGGTTAGGTACGAAGGGTACGCCAGGGAGGAGGAATACCTTACCCGCCATCAGAAGAATCCAGCATAGACCCTTGGAAGCCAGCAGAGTGCAGCAGGAAGTGCCAAAAGATCTCTGAATGCTGTAGAGACCTTCAGAATGGCGCCCGTGACCAGGGCAGATCACTTGAAAATGGCCGTTGGAAGCTTCAGCTGGCTATTTTTAAGAGGTCCATGTTGTGTGGTGAGGGCCTTTTAAATTATGCTGCACTGGACAAGGAATGTCCTCCTCAGAGAAGTTCATTTGGTGCCAACCATTAATTTTTAGCATGAGAGGAAGATTCATATTTTCCTGAGCTTTTCAGCATGTTGCCTAGTTTATTCTTATGCTTCGGATGGATTGTATGATTGGACACTGTTTTTGTGGCTTTATCATTTTCTGTGTTTTATTTTTACTACATGTGTTTGTTTTAATGTGTACACCGCCCGGAGTGCTATGAGCATTACACGAGAACTGTGTGCTTAAGGGTAGCTTATAAATTGCTTAAATAAATACATAGTTTAAAAAAATCAACCATACACTGAAACAAAAATAAGCCTACCAGACTTTTTTCCTCCACTTCTGGTACCATTTGGTTATCATTAGACGCTTGCAGGGTAGAAAAAAAAAATAAGGCTAAATAAAGTTTTACTGTCTTGTGGCAATCCTAGATACTGCCTGTTGTAACAGCAGCAGAAGGCACTACCAAGGGAGGCCTGTGCTAAGGTGTTTGTACAACTGATAAGCTTTACTAATGGTGGTCTATGAGACTTAAGAGTGCAATCCTAACCTGGAGTTAGGCCGGCACAGTTAGGCCAGCAAAGTTTGGCTGGCACAAGGGACACTGTATGTTTGGACCACTCTCTGAGTCAGAGAGGCCTGTACACAGACGTGTGCCATCCTCCCTGATGCCAAGAGTGGTCCAAACGCTCTTTATGGTAGCCCTTGTACCGGCCAAACTCTACTGGCCTAAATGGGCCAGCCTAACTCTGGGTTACGATTGTGCCCTCAGCTGTGTATGGTCTCACAGCATGACATTAAAGATTAATTTAGGCTATCTGGGCTATGAAGTAAGGATGAAAAACAAAATAAGTGCACAAAGGAAAAAGCCACAAGGCCCTCCCTGTTCCCATTTATAAACCACGATTTGGGCTATGATACACAAATGGGGATGTTGCTCTGTTCCCACATCTTTATGAAGCGATGCCCTGTTTGGTTGAAGCGGGTGCCATCGGAATAATCAGGTTCAGTTAGAAATGGAAGCTGTGCAAACTGCATTGAAAAGTGTCCTTTTAAGAAAGCAAGACCCCCCCCCCCCCCCCCCGGCATAGGGAGCAATGGCGCACCTACTGAGCATGTGCTAAATACATAACTGTAAGGCTGCAAACCTGAACAAATGCATGCAGTCCAAGAGTACTTCTAATCAGATTCTTCTTTTTGCAAAAATGTAAGCCCCAAACCCACCAACAGCTGATGAGGGAGCAAATCCTGACTGGAACTGAGATGTGTAGGAAGAGGGATATTCACTCATCCCCTGCACTTTTTTGAAGCTGGAAAATCTGGCTGAGGTTGGCTGTTTTTGCAAAAAACAGGAGCTTCCTGAAGGAATCCTGCTTGGATTGCGTACCTAGTTTGACCCTAAGAAATACAGTAAAACCAATTGAAGTCAGTACAAATCACGTCCTAGTAAAACATGGCACATAGAATTGACTGTCAGAATATCTTGGGCACTTTGCTGCTTTACTTTATAGGCCCAGGCCACCAATGGGAGATGAATAGTACCAACCAATCAGATGTTTACACTGCGACTGGGCATCACAGCCTACATATTCTAAAATCAGAAAGGTTGACTTCAGAAAAACCTTGAATTGTTGACTTAAATTTTTTCCTCACTTGCCTTGTGTTCCTGGTGACCTGCCTTCTAACCCAGGACAATTTCCAAAAATACATACCGGAACGAAAACGTGACCTCAAAAACTGTTTGTGTTGCCAGGATAATAACAAGGTACATAAAACTGTAAGATATTTGAAACTCTCTTTCTATTAGGATGGTTGTTGTTTTTAACTTTTTCCTTGAAATGTGCCAGAAGAAGATAAAAGAAAATGTTCTTCTGTAGCAGTGTATGCTGTTTATTAATAAATGGAATTTCCCTGACCAGGTGGATATTTTGGTACGGGAGCAAAGTCAGCAGAATCAGATATATCTTTGCTGATGTACAGTATATGGTGAACATGGACATCAACTGAATTTCTTAATGCCCTGCAGCAACAAAGAGGTTTTTCAGGGTGCTGCTGCTTCTTGATTCCATTTTTACTTTGAACTGTTCACCCTTAACTTTTAGGAACTGAGTCTTCACAATTGGGGAGCAGCACGAGGGAATCTGAGAAGGAGGAAGAATTGGTCCCCTTTCCAAAACTCCCTCCATGGCCAGAACATATTGCCCTACACTCTCAGATTCAAAAAACATCATTGGCAGACTCTCCAAAGGAGCTGTAGTTTCCCCTGTACTGAAGGGGTCACCTTGAGTTACCTCCTAGGAAGATTTCTTACCTCTGGTGCCAGGACGCTGAAATGTAAGTGGATGCTTCAAGTCACGAAACTCTTATAGCACAATCCTAAGCAGCGCTGGAATGGTGAGGCCAGCCGGCCAGCGCCATATCCAGCGCTGCTTAAATGAGGCTGGAGACTCCCCGCAGCAAGGGCACGTTCATGCCCTTGCCGTAGGGGAGGCACCAGCCTCCCCTATGGACTCCTCAGATACGAGGAGACAACGCAGCCCAAATCAGGGCTGCACCGCCTCGGGATGAGGCCTTGGATTCGGCCTTATGGCCAAGTCCAAGGCCCGCCTCCCTCCATGGCCTCCCCCCACCCAAGAACGCCCTCCCCCGGCCAACCCCCTCCCTCGGCCAAACTTGTCACGCCTCTGCAGCAGCCTGGCTCAGCTAGCGCAGAGGGAGACAAGCGCGGGTGCTCCGAGGCCGGCACTGCCAGCATCGCTTGTCTCTGAGTCAGAGCGCCGAAGCGGGGGTGCTGTGCAGTGCCCCCACGTTAGTGCTCTGTATGTAGCTTCAACGCTACCGCACTACAGGGTGTCTAGGATGGTGTCCTTAGTTTGATTCGGCTTTGGCTTTATTATATGTTTATTATATGAATTGGATTGTCTGTCTTTTTTTCCTTGTTCCAGTTTAATCCTCAAATCTTTTCCTTTGATTTGATTACCTAGTACTTTAACTTTAATGGCCTCCTGTCTCCCATATGCTTTGCTCAGCCTTGCACGCTACCCAAAGAAGGCTTGAGTGCATGTATGAATGTATGGAGAGGTGTGCATGAGAGAGCAAGGAAATGAGTCAAGATGATTCCAATCCTTCTCCCTCTGTCAGAAGCTCAGGGTGAGGGCTGTCACTTTGCAGACAGACCCCCCCCCACACACACACACCCAAAAAAAAAAAATCCGGGTGAAGGGATGGAAACATGATTGTATTTGTATGTTTCTGGCAGCAGTGAACCTAACTCCCATGTGCAGCCAAGGCTATATGTGTAGTTTTGATGTGATCTCAGGGTGGGGAGAAGCACCAGATTTCGCTGAGGGAAACCTGGTCTTGGGGCTACTATTGAGCTCCCCACAGGCCCTTTAAGCCACAACAGACTTCCCAAGAGAAGGAGAGGAGGTGACTGTTGTAAACTCTTTCAGCAACTATATAAATCTTTAGTCAACCATTGCTGGAACAGCATCTGGATCTGCCTTGAATGTTGTGGTTGGCTCAATATTTTCTGTGGTCCTTCTTAGAGCTGTCTGTGGTCCTGACAACTTTGGAGGTCTGATTCACCTGGGTTCCTACAGTTTTTTCAGTCCTCTTGTGCCTGGAGACCACTTGCAACAGAACCCAGAGCAGAATGTCTTCTTGATGAACCACTCCCTCTTTTGATGGGTCGGACTTTTGAAACGAAGTACAGATGACAAACAGCAAATTACAGGCCTCTTTGCCTAATTTCTGTTCATTCTTTTGCTCTCCTCCCTCTGCTGATGTGGTTTTCATTCCACTCCCAATGCCTGACTTTTCTACTATATTTGTGAAATAAATTCTGCAGCTGTCTTCACACACACACACACACACACACACACACACACACACACACACACAGACACCACCTTGTGTAGGCGGCCATGTGAAAATAGTCCAAAGAACAGTAATCTTCCACTCAGCTTGGTGTAGCTGGAAATATTTGTGCTGGTTGTACGTTGCCCTGGCAACAAGCCTCGGGGGTAAGGAGTGAGAGAAGTGACACAAGACCATCTTGCTGAGGCTTGTACCACTGAAGGGTCAAGACCTCTTCCAATCTGAAATGGTGGCCATGCAATTTCCGAGAGATTCTGTCCACTGTAACGGAAACCGTTGTCCCACTGACACCCAGATCATTGACATCTAATTTAACTACTATTTCATTTCACTCAATTAGCTTTCTTCCCAAAACTTTACTTTAGCTGAAGATAAAAGGGCTGGAACACAGATATTCCACTTCTAGGGATCTCCTCATGTGTGGAAGAATGCTCTGATGTGGCTCAGAACATGGAAGTGACTGGCCCTATTAACATTGTAACTGAGAGTTACATAAGAATCCTTTACTCCCGTTGCACTGGTACTAAGCCATCAAGCAGGTCTGCGTCAGCGCTATGGCGACGCAAGCAACAGAGCCAATGCTCAGGCTGCGACTGTCAGCAGTGCCGGCCGTACACCAGTCGAGTGTCGGCGGCACTCAGTCGGTGCAGGGCCTCCATGAGGGCATTCCAGAGGCGTTCCGGGAACGTAACTGGGTGGCGCAGTGGGCGGAAATGGGGGCGGTGATGCAGGACAGCCATAGTGCCATATGCTAAAGCCCGGTCCCTGTCGCTCCTGTCCATGTTCCTCTGCGCATGCAAAACAGCAGGCGCAGATCCGAGCAGGCCCATAGGGGTGACTGGGGCTTATGCGGGTGGAAGGGGAAAACCTCCCCTTGTCCTGCACATTGCTGCTGCAGCCTCCTAATGGGCTTTAGGATACAGCCCTGTTTTGTCGGCCTTACTGTGTGGGCCTTACTTAGGACTGGGCTATTAAAATGCTAATCAAATTCAGTGGAAAAATTTAGTCAATATTTTTTTAATGGGGGGAGAACAGCACCCACTGAAAGTTCAGGTTACTGTGGAATTACTTGGGCTACATCACTAATTTTGACTTTGTGAACTATATATACTATTTGCTATCAGGGCAATTAGCCTTACATTTTTTGGAATTCTCAACACATTATTTGTTTTATTACAAATGTAATACAGATGTACTGTATTAAATTCTTAGGACACAACCAAATTTCCAGTTCCAAGGTAAGAGAACAAACATTCCCTTAGCTTGAGGAGGCCTTTGTGACTGCCCTCCCCCCCAACTGCAGGATGCAGCATATGCCCCATTGGCACAACTATGTCAGTGCTGGAAAGGTGGTTAGGCTGGCACCCTTAAATGGTACACATGAGGCCATTTGGACTTGTCCTCCTTGGCACTTGAAGAGGCCTCCCTCACTAATTTCTACTGGTTATGCCATTCTGGTTGTGATGTCATAATGGGGAAGTGGCAAAGGCAAACCTGAATAAACATCCAAGTCATGTTGTAATAGGCTTTCATAAGAATTCCCTAAGATATTGAACCTGAACTCCTAATCAGAACCTTGGAATGTCAGCCTTTAAGGTAGGTCTGCCAATAAGATCACCATTACAGTAATTGCCTTGGGGAAAAATGGTGGTCATCTTTGGGAGGTTGGTTGAAACCAGCCTGGTTTTTTAGTCGTCTGTTGGGAAGGTCCCTTCCTCCTTGTGGCTCCAGTCAGACTATGAATTCGGTTCTCCCTATTCCATGATGACCTCAATAAAGCTGAAACAAGTAGTATCAGTGACTGCCCTATTGTTAGGTGCCAGTAATTGAAGCTGAAAAGAGAAGCTGCCAATAGTCCCAGAGAGTGGGGAATTTCTTACAGTGGAGTCAACAGACACATAGTAGACAATGACATCGATACAATACTTGCCATAAGGAATGCTGATTCAGATATTGTACATATTTGCTTCGCAAACAGCTGATGTTTCATTGTGGATTACTTTTGATAAGGCGGTAACTGGAATGGCTGATTTATGTCCGATTACTAGCCAAACTGCCCAGACATGTGTCTTTATTATTGTTCTGCTTGTGCTTCAATTGTTTCAATGAGAGTGAAAGAATGGCAGTGCCTTCGTTGGTTTCTGGTCTCAGGGGATGTACAAGGATGGAGCATATGCTGAAAAGCATTCTTACTGATGTTATCAGGGTGTTTCTATCATGCAGCCTTTGCAGGAGTTTCCTGTTAAGGGAATGGGATAGCATGAAGTTTACGAAGTTTTGCAAGTGGTGCTAAAGACACATTTTGGACCAACTGATGTGATAGAGGAATTGGAAGCAAGAAATTGCAGGATCAATGTGTCTTAAACACTGGGGATGGTTCATCTGAATAACAAGTGTGGGAAACTAATATGTCATTTTTTTTGCTTCACTTGCTCAGGAGGAAGTCCCACTGTTCAATGAGGCTTACTTCTGGGAAAGTGTGTAGAGTAGTGCAGCCAGGGCTCTAAGGCAATGGCACATTATTGATTCAAATAATGTTTTCATAGCACATGCTATGACAAAATGCACGTACTAAGTTCATATGCACAGCACATGCAATAACTAAGTACATTTATGTGAAATATGTGCATATGCTTTACCTATTTATCCCTATCTTCATTCCCCTTCTCTCTCTTTGAATCAATCCTTTGTATGAGTAACTAGACTGTAAACCCCTTCAGGCACAAACCTATTTTTTCCCCTTATGGAAAGTGCATGTACATTAATGATGCTATATAGATAATACTATGCTGCAAGTTAGTTTTATGTTATTTAATTGACTGGATTTATTGTCCACTTTGAGTAAAAATAATTCATTGGTTTGCTTATACAGTATATGTATATCCCACCCATCAACGCATATATTTTCAGGACTGCTTACAAAAATGACAGTAAAACTATAATATTAAATTCAAAATGAAATATTTCAAAGATTAAAACCAATGTATTAGCTAACCTATTAGCTAAGAAAAAGTGTGTGTGTTGCAGTTTTACATTACTTCTGGAAAATGCATGGGTTCACATTTTGAGGAGTTTCCAGCAAACAAGAATTCCAACATTTAAGGGAAGCCATTGACAGAACTTTTGTGCCCGACCTTGCAGTTTGGGGTCCAGTCTGTGTAGGACTTTATACAACATCACCAGAATCTTAGAAGACAACAGACAATCAGTGCAGGGCATTAATCTCTAGTGTGGAGGGTGCACTCACTCAGTTCCTAACTGGAGGTCTTGTGCTCTGACGTAAGAGCGTAAGAGATGGGAGGGCGGAAGATGGGCTCATTGTAGTAACTCTCTAGTGAATAAATTTAAGGGACCAACTTCTTCCATATAATCCTACCAGTCCTCTTAGGTCATGGGGGGGGGTTGGGTTTCCTTCTGACTGTGCCACCACCAGGTGAGGTGAAGGAGGTGGCGGCTAGAAACAGGGCCTTCTCAGCTGTGGCCCTTTATTTATAGAACTCCCTCCCCTCTGAACTAAGAACAGCTCCCTTGCTGGAGACCTTTTGGCAGGGCCTCATGGCTTTTCTTTTTCAAAAGGCATTTGAGTGATGGTTGGCTGGTATTTTAATGTAATGGTTTTTTATTAAAAATACCACAGAGCCCAGGACCGCCGTCGTTGTTTGTTATTGGAATGTTTGTTATTGGAGTCCTGTTTGTTATTGGAATGAGCACTTAGAATACAAACACATCACTGCTTTCTGCCTTTCATATCACAAAATCTGTGAAAAAATAACACCGTTTTCAAATACCCCTCGTTATGAAGCTGTGGTTCAGATAATCATCGTTTGATGAGATTTGCATATATCGTTTAACATTTTTTTAATTTACTATGCATACCTTTTAGAAATACTGTACCATTAACTTTGCCATTGCTATTCTGAGCAAACATACATTGCGATGAGTTGAATTCTGTCATTGGAGGGGAACTTTATTCTCGATTGCTGTCAGTTCCTTGGGTGGAGTAAATGGGTGGATTCAAGTCAACGGTCTTCTCTGATGGACAACAATACTATTGTTTTACATTAGGCCAGAAAAGGATCTGTTCTGTGTGATAACATAAACCAGTAGCAGGTGTTTTGCTTCACTTCAGCTGCAATTAGCTTTGCTCGAAAGGATTTATTAGACTTGTAAATGACTTTATTTGTGTACTTGAATGATTTAATTAATTTTGCATTTAAATGCATACATCTACTTATAAGAGACGTCATACCTTCTGAACACAGTTCAGTGATTAGATTTTAATTTTCAGACGGATTGGATGTGTGTGATTCAACTGGAACAATTACTAAAACAAAATTTAGTATTAGCCCCCATTGGGGGAATACGTATTTCTTTCCTAGAATGCTTTCAGTTGTACTGGAAACATGTGCTGAGAATTTCTCTGGCACAGATTAATGGACCTGGCTCTTCCCCAATTTGTAATTTATATTTCTCTTTTTGAGCTGCTGTCTGTGTATTCATTGCTACTTCTAATTGCATACAGAGAATTAAAGGGCTAGTCCACACATGCTGGCATGTTAAAGTTTTATCAGTGGAAACATGTGCTGAGTCACATCTGTGACTGCTCATGCTACATGCATACAACCCCTGAAGACACAAAAGATGAATATGGTTTTGTTCCTCAAGAGATGAATATGTGGTCTGTCTCCCTCCATCCTTTGTAGTGGTAGGAAGGGGAAAGGCCCACAGATCCACAATGATCTCTACTATATCCTATTCCCCACCTCCCAGGCCTGATTCCCAACATGACTTTGTTCAGACTTGCACCAGTGATTTTGCTGCCAAGACTCCAAGAAGCCCCGTTGGGACCTACCTCAGAGCAAGGGGACAAAAATCCCCTTACCTTGGGGAGACCTTCAGCAGCCTCTATTCCTGGGCTGGAGCAGTGGAGGCCATTTCGGCACCACTTCATTGCAGCATGAGAATCTTATTTTATTTATTTATTTATTTATTTATTTATTTATTTGATTTATGCCCCGCCTTTCCGCCACAAAGGCCCTCAAGGCGGCATTTACAAGGTTAAAACACAATAAAAAACAATTAAAAACAGTATTAAAAGACAATAAAAACAATATTAAAAATACAACATACAAACAATTAATCCCTAGGATCATAAAATATATAAAAAGAATGCAAAAAAAATCTTGATAGGATTGTAAATAGCAATGGCAAAGTTAATGGTACAGTATTTCTAAAAGGTATGCATAGTAAATTAAAAAAATGTTAAACGATATTGCTGTAAAAAAAGATGACCATTGGAAAGCTCAGATCTGGTTCTAATGGTTTACTTACTCTTATCCAGAGAGCAAGAAAGGTAGATGAGATTTTTCTGCCCTTCACTGAAAATGAACCATGTTGAAATGTGACACAGCAAGCCAGACTTGAAATTGATGAGTGTCATTCTGTCTGAAGGTTGAAAGTATTTTCCTGAATTTCATGCTATACTTGCAGCTGTTTTACTCTTTCTTTTTCTTCCTGGCAGGGTTTGGAAAGTAAATGGGAAATATTCAAACATGCCTTGTCACATGCCAGAGAAATAACCTATAAAGCTGAAAAGACTGGAATGTTATCATAGCCGTGGTTCCCAAATTGTGGGTCGCAACCTGATGTCAGGTGGGTTGTGGAAACCCACAATGGGGATGGGAGCAGCCATCTAGGAAGCTGCAGACCTTATTTTTGCTATATTCTTTTTGTTAACAGTTTGAATTTTTAAGAGAGGGTTTTTTAAAAATTTTGTTTTAATTAGTGCTTTTACGTATTTTGTCTTAATCTTGTTTCTGTGAGGAATGTTTCATGGTCATGTAATTGCTGTAGTCCAAGAATGTTAGTTTGCTTTTCAGGAGTGTCATTTGATTACATTACAGTGATGCCACTTCCTACTTGATGATGTCACTTCTGGCTATGACATCACTTCCAGATTAATGACATTAATCTGCATTGGGTCCCAACACAGGTGCCATTCTAAAAAGTGAATCCTAGTGCTAAAAGGTTTGGGAACCACTGTTATAACAGCAGATCCAAGTGAGAAGATATGTGCATGTTTAATCCCTTCACAAGAGTTAATACAGGAAACATTCTCATGCACATGTGTTAGGGGCATCATGCAGACCTGTGAATTGACTTGGGGCATTGTGCGTTTTCACTTTTTAGACTTGAGCCACTTTGGAACAGGTAATCAATCACACACTGCAAGTCTAGGCCTGTCTAATCAGTAGTAAGCCCCATGAAGTTTGATGGGACTTACTCCTTGGTAAGGTAGTATAAGATTCCAGCCACAGTCTCATTCCTTTTGCTACATAGACCACTTTGAAGGCTTTGTGTTGAAAAGCACTACCTAAATAGTCTAATGATAACATGTTACTATATCAAGCTTTTTTGTGCGTTCCTTTCTTTAGGACAACACAGAATTCTTTTTGGAATGTCTTCTACTGGCGTGAGAATCTTGACTGTCAAAATATCTGTGAGAGGGTCAAGGTAAAGTCATGTTAGTCTCACACGACGACTGCTTTGGAATTTCTAAATGCCTGTCCAGCTTTACAGAACTCCAGTGATTCATTTTCATGCTACCTCACTGACCTCATATCCACTCATTCACTGGTCTGACTTTCCTCTTTCTCCGCTAAGACATGGTGGCAGCCAGGGAATCTCTTTCTTCCTGTGTTGGGGGTTCCCTATAACACATTCCTCTCTCTCTCCTCAAGTCCCTTCAGCTCTGATTCATTTCCTCTCACCTTAAGATCTTCAAGTGTATCTGCCTGACTCATGCAAAACAGTCAAATTTGGAAGAAAAATCACATCACATGACTTTTAGTTTTGTGATTTAATTCAGCATGGGTCTTGTCTTTCTTTTGGAATATGCAAAGAATGTCATTATTTGGCCAGTTCTAGGGATCAGCTTTTCTGATTGATTATTCTGCTAGTAATTCTATGCTACCACCTTCTTGTGTGTGTGTGTGTTCATAATCTGGAAATGCATAACCCTAGAGTAGCCCTTTTAAAGTAATCTTATCCTGTGCAGATAAATTTATCCAGATAATTTACTAAATTAAATTAAATTTACTAAATTAAATAATGTTTAATTATTTTAATTATATTAAGATTGTTTTAACTATGTTTTAATTAAATTGTCTTATATACTGATTTTATTGTATTATTGTTTAATGTTGTAAGCCGCCTTGGGTGCCCAGGGGCAGAAAGGCGGGATATAAATTAATTAATTAAATAATAATAAATTTACGTGTGCATTTAGAAAGCTTTTTTCCAGTTGTGGGCTCCAACACGAACACATGATCGCAGGTGCTCCCTTTCTCAAGGACATCAGACACCATCACAACCACAGACAAGATCTAGCACAGAGGTGTCAAACACATTTCATTCCGTCGGTCTAATAGCATTAGACAATGTCTGTTGAAGAGCCAGGCATGATATCAGGAAGTTATATAATTAAGCAGGAAGTGATGTCATTAAGCAGATGATGGCTAGAAAGAAGCATGTTTTCTCACTTAGGAACTCAGCCACAAATGACTGCTGCAAATCTTGATCATATTTTTAAGATAATGGGAAAATCCAATGATCATGCGGACTGCCCTTTCAGCAATGGCAGCCCAGCTCAGCAGCTGAGAGCAGTTGATGGTAGTGCTGGGAGGACCTGAGGGCTAGATAAAGAGCCCCCGGAACCCAATATTTGACAGCCCTGATCTAACATACTGTATAGTTGGCACTTTCAGCAAAATTTCCATTACAGTGTATGGGATTTGCTCACAAGTGCAGGTTCTAACTAGCCTAGTCTAGCTAATCTTCACATTGAAGGTCCCGCTAGTTAAGATTTGGCTTGGCTAGTGCCCAAAGAGCGTTTTTACCATCTCTTGTAGTATGTAGTTTGGCTCATCTGCTCGAGTCCTCTAAGGCTGCCCTTGTCTTTTTATTTATCTTGGCCTCTCCATAAACTCAAGCCAATATAAAACGCAGAATAAACCCAACCAAATACAGGAGTAACACTCCCATGCTTTAAAGCAGCTGTAAGTAACATTCTAAATAATGAGCAATCCAAGCAACAATTCTGCGCTGTACGTCAATGCACATAAGAACTGCTCAGCAAAGCATGTTTCCAACAAGAAACATTCCTGCATTTTTTTTCCCAAAACTGTCTCATGTGCTTATGTGACGCACTATGGTTCTTACTGCATAGCATGAATTTTGCAAGGCTGGCAGGTGAATCATGCTTCATCACAGTTGCCAGCAGGAGCTGCATCACAGATGACAGGATTTAGGACACCTAGGATTTTCTTTCAGTGTTCTTCAAAAAATGTAATGTGTGAATGAGACAGATGTGTATTTAGCTTTATACTTACACTGCAGATCCCAAGGAAAGGAACTTGAGTTTGCTGCCACCTAATGTGAAGAATGGCTCTTAGGCCCAAACCAGTTGTGCAAAAATCCACATGGTGATGGACATTTTCCACAGAATAAGCACACAATAGGAAGCAATACCCAGGTGTGTTTCCTTATTCCGTCAGTTTTATGCCACGAAATATCCAAATATATCTTTGCCACCCATCACCCTCCTAATCCATGAGTTTGGATTTTTCCACATGGGTTTTTTGAACATGTGATTGCAAAACCCACAGGGGTCTTAATATTCATGAAGTACTGCTGGTGCCAGGATAGGATTGGGCCCCTAGTTCTTGCACACTATCTGAGTTTATGAGTTTGTATATACACTTATTTCCCCATTTGCTGTATTAACATTTTGATTCACTTATGGCACATACATGTTTACAAAGGCATGTATTCCCAGTTATTTTTCCATAATATTACTGTGTTATTGATGCTTCTACTTCGTATTTGCAGATTGAATGCAACCATTTAAAAAATATATCAGTTAGGGTACAATCTTAACCCAGAGTTAGGATGGCATAAATCCCTTGTGCTGGTCCAGCAAACATGCCATAAAGTGCATTTGGACCACTCTTGGAGTCAGGGAGGGTGGTGCACAGAACTTTACAGTGCTTTATAGCATGTTTTACAGCATGTTTGCGACAGTCATGGTCCAGCACAAGGGACTTGTACCAGTCTAGCTCCAGGTCAAGATTGTGCCCTGTTTTAGATGTATTTGCAGTGATTTTGGCTGAATCATGCCCCTGGTGGTGGGAAGTAGTTCCAAGTAAATTTTTGAATTTAGAGGATTTGCTTGAGAATTCCTCCACCCCCATTATTTCTGAATTCTCCATCACCCTTTTGCACGGCTGATGAACCTTCTACTTATTAAGAGGCTAATAGTGCAATCCTAACCTGGAGTTACATGACCGTGGAAGCTTGCCCTAGGACAAACGCTGGCTCTACAGGCTTAGAAATGGAGATGAGCACTGCCCCTTACAGTCGGTCACGACTAGACCATTTGGTCGTGGGGAAACCTTTACCTTTTTAACCTGGAGTTCGTTCTTGGACCTCAAGTGCGCCTTCGACAGTGTTAATAGAAATCTACTATGGCAGAAACTAAAAGGCCTGGGGATTGATTTGAAACTTCTTAATCTAATAATAGGTTTATACTCTGGCACATCTTGTCATGTGCGCACTTCTCTAGAGGGGGATGTTACAGTCGATTTCCCCTCTAATCGAGGAGTAAATTCTTGCACCTACATTGTTCAATCTGTTTATAAACGATCTTGCACAGCACCTTGCAACTGTGGACGGCCATCCCCCTAAACTGGGAGCTCGCCCCATTCCATTGCTATTATATGCAGACGATGCGGTAATCCTGTCGCGTACACGTGTGGGTCTAAAAAGAGCGATCAATAAGTGTCTGGAGTACTTTGCTAACAACAATCTCCAGCTAAATTTTGATAAATCTAAAATAATGGTATTTTCTAAAGCCTGGAGACCAAGGAAATGGCACTTTAGTAACCATACGATTGAACAAGTCAAGTCCTACAAATATCTGGGCCTCTTTTTCTCATATAACTTGTCTTGGGTCAACCATCGTAATGCAGTACAAGCAGCGGCTTCGCTTTCTTCACAAGCTATTATCTGCTTTTTCTATAGCAAAGGGGGGGGGGCATTTGTGCCCGCAGCCCTAAAGGTTTTTTTTGGCTAAAAGTGTTGCCCAAATCCTCTATGGAATCCCTCTTTGGATTAATTTCTTTAATCAATCTATCGAATCCATTCAAGCCTCTTTTTTAAGAAAAATCCTTGGAGTACCGAATTGTGTTTCTTATGCTGCTCTTTGCTTGGAGTCAGGCCTTCGTACGTTAGAGATGATGGCCTGGATCAGAGCCACAAAATTCTGGTTGAAAGTATATTACACAGATGACAGGAACAGTTTGTTATACCATCTTCTAGCCGACGCCTATTTTTCAGACAACTCCTTGTCCTGCAAGATTGCTCAAATTGGCATAGCAGCAGATTTATTGGGTGCAGCCTTTAGCTGTGGCCTTCAGAATAATCAAATGCAGATTTTTGGACATTCATGACCAAAATCTTTTGATGGAAGCGAACAAGGTCTGCTCTCCTCTATTCTTGCAGATCTCTGTGTCTGTTGGGACAGTGCCCCCTTATCTTCATTTATTGGAATGCCCCAAAAGCAGAAGAGCGATGACATTGGCTCGATGTAACGCACTTCCTTCCACTGTATTATGGGGCAGATTTAATGGGTTGCCTCTCCGGGATCGCCTCTGCCCCTGCGCCTCGGGAGAAGTTGAATCCTTAGAGCACTTACTTTTTCAGTGCCCTAAACATGCCGACAGCAGAATAAAATTACTAAATCCTATCATTTGTTCTTTAAGACCGATGGAGTTGCCTAAGCTTATGAAAGCCCTTTTTGAACTTAAGGATCCAGTATTAATTACTAAATTGGCTCGGTTCTTAGCTCAGATAGTTAAAACTAACTCAACCCGTTTAGCTAAGAATGATCCTTAAGGTATATTTCTTCTGTTTTATAGATTGTAATCAAATAATTCAGCTATGTATTCCTCTCATTACATCTCTAATTTTATTATTTTAATTATGTCTATTTATTTTCTTTTGTAGTAAATGCCAATAAAGGTTATTTGTATTTGAATTTGAATTTGAACCTGGAGTTAGGCCGGCACAGTTAGACCACTAAAATTTGGCCAGCACAAGGGACACAAGTGTGTTTGGACCACTCTCGGAGTCAGAGAGGCCAGCACACAGACGTTCTCCATGCTCCCTAACTGTGCCAGCCTAACTCCAGGTTAGGATTGTGCCCTAAATCTTCATAATGACAACAGGAGGAGAGTGAATGTGTTAAAAATGATGCAATTTTATTGCCAATTTTTTTCCCATTGCCTTGCTTTTCTTTCATGACAGTCTATTAAAAGAGATTATAGTGCACACATTTTGGAAAAAAAAAATTTCCCCTTCTCTAGAGTTGTGGCAGAACAAATGCAATCCCCCGATTTCTCTTACAAAATGATTGGGAGAGGGGAAGTCTGCTGTGTTTTGTCACCAAGGAGTTGTTTCATAGCGCACTTCCCCTACCCCACTGCTCTGCTGCTGAAATCTGGCAAGTGAATCCCCTGTTGAGTAATGTGCAAATCCTCATTGAGAAGTTTTGTGCTGCGGAAGGCTGGCATGTGCTAGAAATGGCAACAGCTGCTTGCCTGCTGCAGGCTGCTGCTGGTGCTGAGAGGCACGGTTGACAGAGTAGAGGGGATGATAAACGAAAGTCTAGATTATTATATTGGCATTTGACAGAGAAGCTCAGCTTGCATTCTGTTTGTAAGAGGGCAGAGTGTATGCAGAGCAACAGTCTGTGGGGTGGCCAGGTCCTGTGCATGTTTCATTTTCTTTTACCTTTGCTTCTGAGGAATGGAGTTTTTCTATTCCTTAACTTCCCAGAGATAAATATAACTTGTCATTCCAGGCAGTGAGGGAGAAGACCCCAAATTTTGTTCTGATCTGTGGCTTTGTTGTACAGTGGAATGGTTTGTTCACTTTGGCATCTTCTGTGCTTTCCAACTCCTCTTGATCTCGGATTGTCAATCGATATACAAGCTAATTGCTAGAAGTGGCCCCAGGATATGTATTGTAGAGACATGATTCAGGGTGCAATCCCAAGCAACTTTCCAGGACTGACATAGCTGTGTCAATGGGGCATGTGCTGCATCCTGCAGTAGTCATGGAGCAGTAGTCATGGAGGCCTGTTTGTTAAGGGAACGAACAGGAAGGCTTGTTCCCTTAACTTAGAGCTACATTCAGTAGTGCTATCCAGCGGGTTTGCTGGGCGGGACTCATGTTTGATCGGCAGTCTGCCCGTTGCATCACGCCGTGTTCCGCCGCTTTCCTGCACACCAGGGCGGGCAGGAAAGTGGCGGAATGCAGCATGACGCAACAGGTGGACTGCCGATCAAACGTAAGTCCCGCCCAGCGTACCCACTGGATAGCACTACTGGCTATATTGTCCTTACCCCGGTGCTGGAAAGTTGGTTAGGATTGCCCTCAGCCATCTTGAGGTCTATGTCTAGGTGGGCGGTCTTCTAATAACGCCATATATGCAAGCTTCCCCATTTTGTTGCCATTACTAGTAACGTTTATCACCTTCATACCCTCACTCATAGCCAGTTTATTCCTATTTAGCTCTTTGTTTGCCTTTGAATGCAGGTTGCACTAATTAGATTTGTTGTGAATAGGCTTCTGATAACTATTCTAAAATATTATTTGGTATATGATGAGAAGATCATGAATCCAATCTGCAATAGTACATCGCCCATCACGAATATTTCCAGAGCAGGTAGGTTGGTGTGTGGCCAGATTGTTTTTTTTTTCCAAAATGTAAGGCAATGGGCCACTTACAGCGGTGGATCTACAGCCCAATCCTAAGCTGCCCAACTGCCTGGGCTACCACTACATCCTGTGCCAGACAGCCACAAGAGGCTCCACAGGGGAAGGGTACACTCGTCCCCTTTCCCTACAGTAAGGGCACAGTGCGGGCGGGCGGTCTATTTGCCTCTGGCTGGCTATTTAGCTGGCACAGAAGCGAAGCCATCCAAGTAAGGCTGCAGGGCCCTATGGCGAGATGGGAGAAAGGGAGGGCCAGCCCACAAAAATAGATGTTCCACTTGTCACGCCACCCTCCTCGGTTACCAAATGCTGGCTGTGACAGTGGGTGATCCATCCGCCGCCCCAGTGCAGGGTCCCCTAGAGTTCCGGGCCCAATAGGCCAGCCCAGGTCAAACCATTAAGGATCTCTATAAATAGGGTTTTAAAAAATACTGAATGTTAACAGTACCCTGTGTGGTTCAGGAAAACAGTGGATTCTGATGGTGGATTCATCCACACAACTATCTGTCCGGTGGCAAGCAATGTTAGAAAGGGTTGTGAGATAAAACAGAGAAATAGCAGAGTCCTAAATGGCTCTGTAAGAAATGACTTGGGAACATTTCTTAACATGAACTAATGCTGGCCTCAGTGAAGCCCCACATAATGTGACTCCAGCATTACTGGAAACTTGTGAAATCAGGTTGTGTGTGTTGTGTATTCCAATGCTAATTGTTTGGAAAAGAAAACTTGCCCCTGAAAGGAAATTGAGAACATTTCACCATCCTTAAAACCGCTGCAAAAACAGGAAACAAATTCACATCTATGAAAGTCACAAGATAAGAGCTGGATTGCAATTGGCTTTGGAGAGCAAATGACAAACACAACAAGAACACTTGTTGCTAACAGTCTGATCCTGACAACATTTGCTTAGAAGACAATCCAGCTGAAAACCCAATGGGAATTCCAAGTTACGCAACACTAAAAGGCAGTAGCCTAATCAGTTTTTTTCACTTAAAAGTTGTGGAGTGGATGCAACAGTAATGAAATGTACACCTTTTCTGTCACAAGCAAAAGCCTCTGATAAGCTGTGTCAGAACTTATCCACCAACCATGTCTAGCTCACAATAATCATCCTAGCTCACCTGCCCATCTGTACCTGTGCTAGGGCCCAGTCTTATCCAACTTTCTAGCACCAATGCAGCCATGCCCACAGGGTGTGTACTGCATCCTGGGATGGGGGGGGCATTCAAGGAGGCCTTCACAAAGTAAAGGAATGTTTGATTCCTTACTTTGGGGCTGCATTGCAACCGCATCCATGCTGGGAAGCTGGATAGGAGTGGGCCCAGTGATGTCATTCAGGGGGAACGGACCAGAACGGGCATTCCGGATCCTAACGGGCTCTGTGGCTGGTTCCGGGTTCCCGACAAGTGCCAATCAAAAGTGAGTTCCTGTTCCTAAATCATTTGAATGACACCACTGAGTGGGCCCCTAGGCATTTAACATACTGATGGCCTAAAAGAACCAAATTTTGTAAAACTGCCCTTCCTGGTTGGTTGGGGGTCACCAGTCACCAAAGGTGACCAGGCAGATGGCTTTTTACAAGTTAATGACAACCATGCGTAATTCGGTTGTCATAAATGCAATAATGTTCGGCGGGCGCAGGGGCATTTCTGGGTGGGGTGGGGGAGGGTGGTCCGGGAGGTGGTCTGGCCCGGGAAGGGGGCTGGAGGCCACATCCAAACCCCCCCATCCCCTGCCCGCATAGCCCCAAGTCAGGGAATGTGGGGAACAGAATGTGGCACAGATCTGAGTAGCCCATAGGGATGGCTGGTGCCTACCCCAGAGCAAGGGCATAAATGGAGGCTCCAGGCTGCACCAAACCTACATTGGATACAGCGCAGGCCCACCTGCTGGTGCTGTTCCAGCGCAGGTTAGGATTGCGCAGTAACTTTATGAGCGCCTGAGTTCCGCATCCAAGGCTGGCAAAAACATCGCTATTCTCTCTAGCTGAAAATTCTATTTTGCCAGTGGGTATGGTAGGATTCTCAGGATTTTAGCACCATCAAGATCGAATCACGCTCTGCAAATTTTAGATTGTGAGTCCTTTCAGGACAGGAGGAGCCCAGTCCTAAGGGTTCTAGCACTGGCAGCATGCTCGTATCGCCAGCTCCAGGTGTCATAAATGTGCCGGAAAGCATGTTCACGGTACCCAGCTAGGAGGGAGCGCTGCACCAGACCCTCAGGGCAACAAGACGGACCAACTGGTCAATGGTAAACCGTACCAGGGCAGGGGTGGAAGTGGAGAGTGAGTGGAACGGGGCCGAGGGTGGGCGAAGGAAGGGGAGAATTGGGCCTGATCCTAACCCCCCCGCATGAGCTGGGCGGACTGACACAGCTCTCCTCAACTGTGTGCCCACTCCATAGTGGGCACAAAGCCAAGGCGACCCATTGGCGCTGCAGCGGCATTCCTCGAAGGGAGGAAGGAAATGCTGCCATACCCTGCGGAGACCCCAGCGCTGCCCTTGGCAGCCTCTGGTTGCAGCAGTTGCCATTTGGTGTCGCTGCTTCTCTGGGCGCCACTGAGGCTAGGGTTAGGCTAGAAACCATTTAATTTTGTCTGTATTTTATTTTGTCTGTAAAGCACTTTGTTTGTTGAAAAGTATATAGACGATGGCAATAATGATGATAATTTTTCTAAGGGCTGCATCAGATGGGGTGAGGGAGTTCTGTTAATGGAACTCCAGACATCTTTTTCCCCAAAGAGCATCTATTGGGGGACTGGCAATTTACAGTGGGAGTGTGGCACAGAGGGGGAAGGTCTAACCCTTTTCTGCACAACACATCTCAGACAAAAATCCAACTCCCCCCCCCCAAAAAAAACCCAACAATTTTATCCATAGAGGAGAAAGCATATGAACCAAATGTGGTGTCCATCTGTTTTCCCTCTTATCACTAATACATTGGGGGAGTAATTTAAGTTGAGGAATGGACAACTTAATTGTCCAATTGGAATTGTCCCTCCCCATTCCCCCCACTGTCAAACTGTAAATCAAACCAACACCCCCCCCAATTGTGGCTACTTTTTGGGAATATTGGGGGCTGCAGTCACAAAGCACCCACATCATGTCTACTTTGGACCCAATTATATTAGAACCATGTACTATATCACCATCATTCCCATCAATCATTTTATGTACAGAAATCTCCCCTTGAATTCATAAACCGGCCACAGGATTGAAGTTCCTGGAGAAACTATACAAAACAACTGTGTGCCATTAACATAGCTTTGTTTTCTGCTAATTAGCAAAACAATCCTCCTGCCCTGTGAAATGCTGCCTGATTTTTCTCTCAGTGACACAGACGCATTTGTCTCCTTGCCAGAAAAGCCTTTGGAAAACTCTGAATAGCACTTTGTTACAGGATATCAGCTTGACTTTGCTGTATCAGAAGAGATTCCTCCTCCAAATTCTTTTAAATTGCACAGCCGTCAAGGTAGTGCCAAAACAAACAAACAAGTGCATTTTTTTTCACTGCCAAAAGAAAGTGTTGTTGTAACAATGATGTAGTAGCTATGCAGAGAAATTCTGCTGGGACGGAAGTGCACAAAGTTAGCCTGTTAAGCTTCAGACAACAACAGGTCCGTGGGGATGTGAAAATGAGTGCAAATGAGTTGTTTTGAAGGGAAGTATTTTACATTTGCTTCCTGTCTTTAAGCGCTGAGGAATGGTCTTACACTCTTTGTGCTGGATGAAAGGATGTTTGAAGACAGAACATTCATGCTTCAAGTACAGTTATGAGTCAGTCAGGTTTATGGCATGGATACAGAAAGGGTGCTTCCAGGTTTTTTGCTCCAATCGTAATAGCCAAACAGGAAGCGCCTCATAGACAAGATACTTCCTCTTGCAGGTGTTTAGAACTACTGTAACTGTTTGTGCATGACAGCAGTTTGGTCTGCTCCTGTGGCAAGCGTGCTACTGCTAGTCCACATGGACTACAGGGAGGTGAATCAGAAGCTCTCCCACCCAGGCTCAGCACATCAATGGGGCTCAATGAAACTGGCTGGCTGGGGAGGGGGCGAACTGGCGAGAGTCCCCTGCACTCTGTGTCTTCCCTCCGCCTCCGCTGGCTCATCACCCACTCAGTTTCTTGCCCTGGGCACATTCTGTGGAAGGTTTATCATCCCACAGTCATCCCACAATCTGAAAGCACTGTAAACCACCATTGACTGAATCACTGACAGACTAAAGTTGGCTGAGTCAGTGAAGAGCCTGGCAGCCCAATCCTGAGCTGCCCAGCCCCTGCAGGAAAAGTGGCAGCAAAATGGCTACTGCTGCATCCTGCTGGGTCCATGTCAGCCGCCGGGGGCTTGTTGCTGGCGCCTGCAATGGGACTCCTTGAATCTTCACCGGCTATTTTGCCAGTGGAGACTCAAGCAACCCCATGTTGAGCTGCATGGCCCAAAGCAGGACATAGGATCCAACAGTGGAAGCCACTCCCTGCGCAGGCCAAACCCTCTCCTTCCCTGCCCAGATCTGCCCCCTCTGCCTCCCCACCCCACCCCAAATGCACTTACCGGTCACCGGCACTGCTGGAGCATCAGCGGCTCTTCTTCTAGCCGCTGAGGCCGGGTACCAGCACTCTCTCCTCCCACAAGCACACTCACAACACTTTTAGCTGGCAGTCCCACCGGTGATATGGGCCTTAGGATCAAGCCCTTAGGCTGGAGACAGGTCATGGCTTTTAAGAGAGTTTTGGGCAAGGTTTTCTTTCCCGTGGAGTACATGCGCACAGTTCTTATGTCCTGCAGCCGCTCTAGTTGAACAGTTCTTGCAGGTTCTGAAAAAATAACTGCAAAACCTGTTTATCAGTGTGTGTGTGTGTGTGTGTGTGTGTGTGTGTGTGTGTGTGTGTGTG
>JAJKFI010000019.1:13586845-13607881 GCA_029204185.1 Lerista edwardsae | reverse complement strand
GAGAGAGAGAGAGAGAGAGAGAGAGAGAGAGAGATCAATTTTATTCCAGTCCTTAAAACTGAACCCAGATTAGCAGTTTTAGGGCACATTCAGAAGATGCTTGAATTTTGGAGAGGATTCTCTAGGACAGTGTTCTTCAACTTTCATCCTCCAATGTACCACTTCACATGGTGCACCTAACGAAAGTACCACCAGAAGTAACTGGCAATGATGTTGTCACCAGTTACTTCCAGGTTGAGAGATCAGATGTAATGCCACAAATACTGGTATGAGGCTCAGGGTGGGCACGTAAGCTTTTCCAAGCACACAAAAACCATATGCTCGAGCTCTGTCTGCTGAGCAGAGCCTCCAACCACTGTTTGTTGTATTGCATCCTCGTGGCTGAGTGGCAGCTGTCCGGGGGTGTCATGTGTACCACCAGATACCACAGGTGTTACGTGTATCACTGGTTAAGAAGCACTGTTCTAGTAGAACCAGTGAAAGTAGCAGCAGTGACTGTAGTAGTAGTGAAAGTAGTAGCTGCAACTGGCTCCCAAACAAATCAAAGACTACAGAGGTGCCTGCAGCAGGCCAAGGGCTGGAGAGGGAATACAATTCTGCCCGTCACCCATTATTGGTTTCCATCATTTTGGAGAGCTTTTGACTAGCAGTTGCTTGTCTCCTTTTTACGACAAGCAGCAACCATATCCTCCAAAGCCAAAATGGTGTTTTTCCCTGATAAATCCAGATGGTGGCCTCAATTGTGCTAGGAAACCCAGAAGACGACAATTCTCCAGAGCTTGCCTTATCAATGAATTCCTGCGGTATCAGCAAAACTCGAGACCACACATCCGGCTAGTATCTTAATTGCAATAACTTCACAACCCGAAAAGCAAATGCAGTGATATATGTAAAATTAGATTCCAGTCCCTCCCCACACCCCCACCACCCTCACCTTCTAAACCTCCAAGAGTCCGGAAAGTCTGTCAGCATTCCTGCAGAGTTACATAAGACATCAGAAATAGATAACATTGTATGGTCCGAGCTGAAAACGCGGACTATTTGGTGCTGCCATGCGGAAAGGCATGCAGGAATGCGCTCCATTCCATATCAGAGGGAGCAAACGGGAATCCTCAGAAGCACAACTTGATGGAGTTCCAGAACTCTACACAGCATGGAGATTTGACTTGATTGTTTCTGTTTGGTGTTCATAACAAGACAAGAAAGGAGCTCTAGCAGACAGAGAAAAATGTACATGTGCAACCTTTGATAGAGCCATGCCTGGTTTGTTCATTTTGGACAACGCTGATTTCCTAGTAGTCCCCGGGTGACAGTAATGATGGATCACTATCGTGTTTCCTCCATGGTCACTCAACTGTCATTTCTAAATAAAGGTGGGGGGATTTAGGGAGCAATCTTAACCAACTTTCCAGCACCAGAGTAAGGGCAATATCGCTTTGATTCCCTTGCCTTGAGGAGGCCTCTGTGACTGCTCCCCCCAACTACTACAGGATGTGGTGCATGCCCCCTTGGTACAGCTGTGTCAGTGCTGGCAAGTTGGTTAGGATTGCACCCTTCAGTGGCATACTTAGAAGGGAATCACAGCACTATGTTTTGCAAGCAGCCGCTCCCCCTCCTCTTGGGAGCCATTCATAGCCAATGTAGCCTCCGTTTTGCTCTAGCCCCTGGGATGCTCTAGCATCCCTCTCTAGGTATGCTTCTGGCACCATTTACCTTGATTTTAGCAATGCAGTATTTCTCTTGCATAGTTGCTTCAGCAACAGGGTAGTGCCCAGAAAAGAGAATTTAATCGAACATATCATAATTTTGAGTAGAAGGCTTTTCTGATCACTTTAGGAGGCGTGACCAGGTAAAAGTCGATCCTGCTAACTCCGCAGGAGGTTTTCTGGGGGAAAAGTCCATCGTGGGCTACAAGGAACCGCCATACTTTAGAAGTAGGCTACCTCAGAATGCCAGATGCAAGGGAGTGGCAACAGGATGCAGGCATCTCGTTGTCTCGTGTGCTCCCTGAGGCATCTGGTGGGCCACTGTGGAAGCTGAACTAGATGGACCTTTGGTCTGATCCAGCGAGGTTCTTATGTTCTTAACTCGCAATCCCTGAAGAGACATTCTGGTGTGTGATAACAGAGGAGGCATGCACTCCTTTTCTCTTCTATATGATTAAATATGTGACTACTCTGTGTGGAGGCCTATGTCAGTAATGACCTCATTGATCGCATTTTCCCTCAAAGAAGATGTGAAGATCATGGAAATTGAGCACTGGTGGCAAATATCAGGTTGTAGTTAAGACCTTTGACAGTGCTCGGCCTGTGCTCTTATAGGTCCACCACTGATAGGCAGCAGGGAGTGACTTCTCCCTGAAACCTCCTGCCCAGAGCTTCCTGTTCATGTTCCCAAATGCCTCCCACTTCCCACTCTCACCATGGGAGGTGGAGGAAGGGGGAATAGAGAACCATATGCCTTGGGGTACTTTTTTTTTTTTTTTAAGAGTCAGGAACCACCCTTGAAGGATGTCACCAGTTTGACATGAGACGCCAACGGACAGTTCATCCGTGATTTAGTACAGCTACTGGGTAGCAATGCATATGTCTGTAGTATCTTTCAAAAGTTCCAGATGTTACATATAGTACAATGAACGTCCAGTGTTTGGTGAAGGTTGGCATTCATAAATGAATGCTGACAATCCCAGGTGAATTTTGCAAATGGATCCATATTTCCCACTATAGACTTGAATACAGGTGGGCCCTGTATCTGTGGATCTGGTATACTGAATTCAATTCTCTGCGAATCTGCCCCCCCCCCCCCACTTCACTTGTGCATCCATTACCTTGCCTTGGTTTTATTGTAGAAGCATTTGCAGCGTGTCTTTCCACTTAGTTCCATGATACACCTACAATTTAATGAATCAGCAGCAGATTCCGTAGCCCTCTGTTAATAAATTCAGGGCAATCTTCCAAAAGTATGACACTATCAGAACAATCATAGGTGTTTACTCAGAAGTAAATCTCACTTACTTCAATGGGGTTTATTCTCAGGTAACAGTGTAGGATTGCAACCTTTCTCACAATACTTGATGGAATTCGGCATAAACTAATTACATGCCTTTTGATATCTGCTCATGGTTGTTTTGCTAAGAGTTTCTTTTACCTAATTCTGTTACTTCATAGTTTTTTTTAGTGACAGTGAGTACAAACCAAGAGGTTGTAGTTATTCTAGATACATTACTCTGTACCAGCGATTTTCAATCTTTTTTTATCTCAAGGCACACTGACACTAAAATTGTCAAGGCACACCATCAGTTTTTTGAAAGTTGACAAGGTACACTGCACTGCAAGTCTCACATTCCCCAATGGCCCTACTAATAAATGATCCCAAACTCTCACAGCATACACAACAGACGATTGAGTTGTCGTTTCATTTGTTTCAAATGCACTCTTATTTTTGTACATTTCATAGATGACAATGTCAATGTCTATCAAATACATGGATGGATGGGACAAATTTTAACAACCAAGTGAAATGAGTCAACTATAAATTAGAGTGCAATCCTAACCTGGAGTTAGGCTGGCACAGTTAGGCCAGCAAAGTTTGGCTGGCACAAGGGCCAGAGCAAAGCGTGTTTGGACCACTCTTGGAGTCAGGGAGTATGGCGCATGTCTGTGTGCCAGCCTCTCTGACTCCGAGAGTGGTCCGAACATACTTTACGATGTCCCTTGTGCCAGCCAAACTTTGTTGGCCTAACTGTGCTGGCCTAACTCCAGGTTAGGATTGCAATCAACATGAAGTATAATGTATGAATGACTGTTTTTTATATAAATTATTTCTTTACTAATTTAATACTAAAATAAATTTAAAAATTAAATGCATGATCAAGGTCACTGAATGAAATTAATTACCTGTACCAACTAAGCATTCTGAGCATTTGAAGTGCAATGTCAAGTCTTATAACATCAAAGGAAAGTGGATCAAAGAAACTGAGATTAAAGTAAATGAAGAATATCCCAAGGAAGCAAGTTCAAGTCCAAAGATTTGCCAAAGGATTAAGGAATGTGACTATTTCTAACTACTCCATGACTTGCTCGCCTGTTCAACTTTAGTGCTATTCTAAACATCTTGGTCTTGCAGGTCAATCCCCATGACTACAATCCTCAATGTTCTCTGCCAGTGCAAACTGCATTTACCTCAATGGGACACTTCGTTGCTGTTTGGGTTATCACTGGAACGTGTTCCCTACTGGCCCTCTCTCACAATGTACCAGATGTGTGTGGTCCATCCCTCTGACATCTCTAATTTGGCAGGACAAAAGTCCTCTTACTGACCCTTAACAGTTTTCTGGCTATGGGCTTTAAGAAGTTTCATCTTAATCTATCATCAAAGAATCTAAAGCTGCTGTAGAATGTGGTGTCATCTTCTATTTAAGGTGACTGTCTTTCAAAAGTTCAAAGATCATCTTTTAAAATGAACATCTATATTTCATTCTTTAGTAGAATGTTTAGATGCTAGCTTAAAACATTTATAGACCATCCTTGGTGAGATGTTTGTTTCCCTTGATGTTTACTGTTAACAACCCAAAATGTGACAATTGTCAGCTAAAGACTTTGAGCAAGAAGGAGAAACACACCTCCTTCTAAAATTAACCAGATGGTGAACTGGTTGGCTCATCCTTGTTTCAGGTTTTCCAAAAAAATAAATGTTGCTTTGTCATCAGCAATGTCAAATGATTGACACATGTATTGTCATTACACTAATCTAGTGGCCATCACCATATTTTAGGGCACAATCTTAACGAACTTTCCAGCGCTGGAGTAAGGGCAATGCAGCTCCGAGGTAAGGGAACAAGCTTAGCATTCCCTTGCCTTTTAAGTAGGAAAATGGTCAGAGGAGAAAGGGCTGTGCATGCCAGCCCATCCACAGCTGGTTTCCACTTAAAAATACAACCTCTGATAGAAGATTTTGGTTATAAATAGAAAGTTGGAAGAAAAAAAATACACAGCTACAGATCACCATCATTTCAGTGTATGCTGCTGGGCAGCAAAGCATGATTTTGATAGCTGCTCTTCTGCCACCTGCCATGAACACTGATGCAGTGGCGTAGCTACAGGAATAGTGGCACAGTACACACTGCAGGTGCCTCAATGAGGCATGTAAACAGCCCCTCCCGCTTGCCATCAGAGCCATTCTGGGCAGCGATAGCCTTGTGCAGGCACTCCTGCATATTGCCACCACTGCCTGGAATGGCTCCGATGGTGAGTGGGAAGGGGCTGCTTACATGGTGCATTGTGGCACCTGCAGTATGTACCATGCCATGCCCTGTAGCCATTCCACTGCATTGATGGTTTTGTATAACTAGCAGGGAATAATGCAAAAAGTACCCCCAAAATGATAGTGTGTTCTGAGCAAGTCTGGAGTGAGCGCTTGCGCAAGAGAGACATAAAGTTGATGCGGTTTGGGGACAATAGTGGAACACTGGCGACACGTTCATAGCTGTATCAGTGCACAAAAGGGAGCCCTGCCAAGGAAAGGAAGGGGATTCTTTTGGTTATCAAAAGATGTGGTGAAAGGACTAAATTTAAGAATGGAAAGAATTTTGATTAGACATTGGGGGTGGGGGTTGAAAAATTCCTTGCCTTTAGAGTGATTAGGCTTTGGAATAGACCATCAAAGTGAGTAGCTGAGACAATGTCTTTCAAGCGCATACAGGAAAAGATAGAAGAAAGAATGAAGGGAAATGGCCATCGTCATGCAGAAGCCTGAAATACTGTAGCTCCATTTTTTCCAGCCCTCTCCTCTCATCAATCCAAAACAAAGCTTCAGTGCTTGTCAATGAATACATATTATGGCACACATATGAACATCCCTCCGTAGTATGGAAGTGTGGCAGGCAGGTGGTACTTGGTTGGTCCCATATCCATGTCGACCCTGTGGTACCAACCCCGATGGAACTGGAGATGGCTGATGGGCAGGGACAATTGTGGGCATTGGCATGATGGCACTACCTGGAGCGCCACCTGATGACATCAAGACCAACACTGCTGCTGTGCTTTGGAGGGTTTAAAAAAAACCCTTGTCGTGTTCCTTGTGCCGTTTTCTGAAATCTCAGAAGTGTGGGACTTTCAGTTTTGATTTAAAGGGAACTTGCGGCCTTGTGCTTGTGCAGTCGCCCTCCCAACCTTTCTCCCTTTCAGCTTCAGAGGAGGGTGGAAGCTGTTTGCTTTCACATTAAGAAAAAAACAACAGTGTCTCATTTAGGGCAGAGAGCTGTGTTGACCCATTATAGTTACCAAACCAAAATATCAAACCACACCAGGTTTGATCCAGACTTAAGTTTGGATCTAAAGGTATGCTTGGGCACCCCCAGTGGAATCTTTGAATTCTTTGACAGATCTCTATGGCATCTCTCAAGCTGCTTTTCAAACTTAGCATGCTTAGCAGTTTTTGATGGGCGTGGCCATCTGTAAGAAGAAGCCAAAAGATTCCATTAGGCATGTCCAAGCCCATTTTCAGATCCAAGTGTTTGATCCTAGTTGATATCCTGGTTTGTTTTAACTCTAGTTATGCTGCAATCCTATGCAAACATACCTGATGGTAAGCTCCACTGACCATTGTAGGACTGACTTCTGAATAAACAGGTGCAAGGGAGTGGCAATGACATGCAAGTGTCTTGTGTGTTCCCTGGGGCATCTGGAATGTCACTGTGAGATACAGGAAGGTGGACTAAATGGGCCTTTGGCCTGAAACAGCAGGTCTCTTATGTTCTTATGTTCTTAACATACATAGGATTGTGCTGTTAGTTGAGACACAGTATTTGCGTCGGCAATTCCATTGGCACAAGTCAGAGTAGCCCTTTTGGGGTGGCTGCTGTGCAACATGGGGTAATATAACAGGAATTAAATCCCTTACCCTTTTTTATGCTGCACCCAGCCTCAAATGCACACTGGATACTGAGCAGGCCAGCATGTTACAGCATTGGTTAGGATTATCCTCAGAGCCAATGAGGTGTTGTTATGACACAGCATGGAACCAATAAGGTGTTACAGTAGTATGAGTTAGCTCTCATTTCCATGTGTCATAATACAGTTACCCCTGGCAACTAGGTAAAGAAGCAAAAGTGGTGCTTCTCTTATATTTAGGAGTTGGAGAGTAACTGTCCCTCTTCATCCCTATACAGTATCCTTTCTATGCTTTCTGGTGACTTCTTTTATATCTTTTTACTTAGTGAGCCCTTTTGGGACAGGGAGCCAATTAGTTATTTGATTTGATTTTATCTGTAAACCGCTTTGTGAACTTTCTTTTTGCTGAAAAATGGTACATAAATATACATTTACACAGTGGTGTCATCCTCAAACAACGTTCCGGAACGCTAGGCGGGACGTACTGCCTGATTGGCTGCCCGTCTGTGATGTGTCGCTGCCTGCCCGCCGCGCGGGCACCCCTGGCTTCGGAGGGGGTGCCCACTTGCCTGGGGGGCGCACCGGGTGCCTGGGCAAGCAGCGGAGGGGTGCGCCAACCGGAGGGAGCCCGCGCAGAGGGCGGGCAGGCAGCGACACGTCACAGACAGCCTGTCAATCAAGCGGTAAGTCCCGCCTAGCGTTCCAGAACTTAATTTGAGGATGACGTCGCTGCATTTACATCATCTCATCATCAATAACAATAACTCCTATTCGTTTGTGTAAGTGTCATCATTGGCCATTGTTGGTTATTGATTGGTTGGGTGACCTGTACTATTATATAGTAAAATAAATAAAGTCAATGGGGGTGTAACGCCATGAGTTAAAATACCGGGTGGCACCAACCCTAGTGACACCACTGGTGAGGATTTTGGGTGATGTTGGTCACTAGCTTAAAATACCTTTAAAGTGGACCCTAGAACCTTGGGGGGAGTGGGATCGTGGAGAGGGGGATATATGGGGAAGTAATGGTGGTAGAATGATTCTTACATTGGCAGGAGGAAAATGAGTAGGGGTAATGGGTGGAAGGAGTACTTTTGGGGGGGTTGTGAAATCTGGTGGGAATGGAGACTAGGAATAGGAGGAGGGAATTACAATAACTCAATGAAAGTCTATGTAAAGTGTATAATCATAGCAGAAAAAATATTCTCATGGGTTTTATTTGTATGCAAAATATTTCAACTTACACAGAGTTACTGCAGCTTGTTAAATAGGAGACAGTTGTTGGAAGTTAATGGGGTGGGTGGGAAATTTAGTGGTGTTAGTCAGTGGTTTAGATTAAAGTGGATTCTAAACATTCATGGTGGACTATAGGTCTTTCTTCCGTACCTGTGGGGAAATGTTCACTGCCTTTATTTTCTGGCCGATATTATTATTCATTTCGTGTCATGACCATTACTAAACATAATTTTGTTGTATTGTGGGAGGTGGTGTCAAAAATGTATGGGCCTCGGGTGTCAAATGGCCTAGCTATGCCTCAGGCCAGTCACTGTCTTTTAGAGTGCAAGCCTAACCTGGAGTTAGGCTGGTACAGTTAGGCCAGCAAAGTTTGGCCAGCAGAAGGGACACATAAAGTATGTTTGGACCACTTTTGGAGTCAGAGAGACCAACATACAGACACGCGCCATCCCCCCTGACTAAGAGAGTCGGCCAAACACACTCTTGTGACAACCAAACTTTGCTGGCCTAACTGTGCCAGCCTAACTCCAGGTTAGGATTGCACCTTCAGTCTAATATAGGCTTATGTGAGGACAAAAGGAGGGAAGGAACCTTGTATACCATTCTGAGCTCTGTGGAGGGAGGCGAGTATAAAAACGTGGGGGAAAAATTCTACATGGCTATGTTCTACATTCTATGTTGGTGTTTTGTCTGTCTTTTTTTTAGATTATGGATCCTTTTTACTCATTTGCTTAATTTGCAACATAAAATATTTTGTGAACTTTTTTAAAGTGAAAAAACAGTATAAATATGAATAGGGAAATTAATAGGATTTCACCTGTGCCCCCCTCCATTGAATATCAGGACAGAGTACCTTTGCTTTTGTCATAAAACATTTCAGCTGTGAAGGCAGTATATCACGCCTTATGGTCTGTTGAGACTGTCTCTGTACAAACGTTGCAACAACCTATCTGGACACTTAACCCAGAAAGCCCCAGAACACCCAACTCTCTGTGGTTGAACACAAAAAAGGAAGGAAGAATGAATGGGCACAAACTTCATACAATGAACATATTCTTCTTTGTTTGTCTACCAAATGGCTCATAAGGTAAATATGCATGGAATTTCTGGATTTTCCAGATCCCTTGTTTGGGTGCATGACAAACACAGCTGAACCGTTGATTGGCTCCTTGGGCATTCATGCTCATGTAGACAGTCATTGTCCTTCTATGGAAAAAGTGCTGGTTCACTTAACAAATAAGTGTATTAGCTAAGGCAGTTTCAGTCTCGGTCTTCAGACAGCCAAGAATGTGGGCATGAGTTACATTGTGGCCCCACTGGTGGAATAACTTTTACCTGGTATTGGAAGTTTCAGATCCTGAAACTCAGGCGGAAAAAAAAAACCTCTCTTGACAAAGATGTGCAGAAACTTTTTTTCAAAAATAAATGATCTCTTTTAAAAGACTTTTTTTGTGGGCTTATATTTTCTGTAATGTTGTCAGTACTGCATACTTCATCTGTAAAACAATCATAAATAAAAAGAAGGATATATGTTAAACCAGTGATTTTCAGGGCACAATCCTAACCCGGAGTTAGGCCAGCACAGTTAGGTCAGCAAAGTTTGGCTGGCACAAGGGCCACCATAAAGCACATTTGACCATTCTGAATCAGGGAGAATTGTGCATGTCTATATGCTGGCCTCTCTGACTCCAAGAGTGGTCCAAACATACTTTATAGTGTCCCTTGTGCCAGCCAAACTTTGCTGGTCTAACTGTGCCAGCCTAATGCCAGGTTAGGATTGCACTCCCAATCATTGGGCCACGGCAAATTTGTGTGCTGTGAATGGTCTGCAGTGTGCCATGGGAGTGTATTGGAAAATGCAGAAGATTACCTCGAGGAGGCAGTGGATGGTGCCAACAGTGGCCCTTGGTTCAGGAAAGCACAGGGTTGTCACCAGGGCAGTAGCAGTGGCTGGGCTGCACAGCTGCAGCCACTTAGGAGCTTGTAGCAAGGATATAAAGAACACCTGAGGGAAGAAGAAGGTGAAGAGGTAGTTGTGGAAGTTTACTGACTTATGGGATTGAATTACTGGCTTGACTAACTGACTGGACAACGAATGGGCTTATTGGACTGGCATGGTAAACTGATACATGGACTGAATTACCGGCTTGACTGACGAACAAACGACTGAGGTTTATTGGACTGAGGATTGGTGATTATTGGAGGACAACTGCTCTGAAGCTGGAGGAGGAGACCTGTGGCCTACAGGCAAGCTATTGGGGGGGGGGCTATCCACTGGGGGTGGACTATCTCTCTGTTGGTGCTGGGGTCCAGTAATTGGTATATTTTGACAGGGCTATCTGTATCTGGGATACTAATTAGCTTAAGCAGGCATAGCCTTTAGGGGGAAAGTTTGGAGCAGGGGCTTTGGCAAAACAGGAAGTTTGGGGGAAAAACACTTATTAGTAGGACCATTTGAGGAGTCTGAGGGAGAGCAGAACCAGTGTCATTCTTCAGTCAGCTGTTGTTCAGATTGGATGCATTATTCTGTGTTGTTGTTGTTCAGTTGCTAAGTCGTGTCTGACTCTTTGTGATCCCATGGACCACAGCACGCCAGGCCTCCCTGTGCTCTACTAGCTTCTGGTGTTTGCCCAATTTCATGTTCATTGCTTTGGTGACACTATCTAACCATCTCATCCAGTGGTGCAATTCAAATGAATTAACAACCAGTTCTATGATGTTATAGCCGGAGCCAAAAAAACAACCCAAAGCCAGCCGAGGTAAGCGAGGGGCCCAGCCATTTAACAACCAGTTCTATAGAACCTGGGCGAACCCCCTGAATTTCACTACTGATCTCATCCTCTGCTGCCCCCTTCTCCTTTTGCCTTCAATCTTTTCAAGCATGAAGGTCTTTTCTAAAGAGTTCTCTCTTCTCATGAGGTAGCCAAAATATTTGAGCTTCAGTATTTGTTCTTCCAGGGAGCAATCAGGCTTGACTTTCTGTAGGATTTTATTATTCTGTGTATTCTGTGTAGGCTTGTGCTAGTGCATGTTGTTTGTAATTTCTATACTAGTTTTTTAAATGATCAAAAATTTTATCCTTCAAAAATGGATGTACGTTGACAATTTTAGTGCCTGGTCAGTGCACCGTGAGATGAAAAACACTGAAAACTGCTGTAAGGAAAATTGCTTTAAGGAAAGAGTGCACATGCATTTTTGTGGCATTGGCATGTTTCTTTGCAAGTGGCAATTCCTCACTCAGTCACTAGATGGCAACTAGCTGTATTTGAACAAGTCACATTCATCAGTTTGAGCACTGAAGTGGAGACCAAAATGTAGCAATGCTTATTGATTGAATTGGCCATGCATCCTGACTTGTGAAGTTAAACATCACATATCAAATCCGTACAATGGTGTGGTTTTCTTTGTCTGGTTCTGAAAATTTAGATCAACTTGCAATTGGAGATGTCATTTATGAAGAAATGTTTTGCGCATTTTACATTGTTTGGAAGTGTGAAAATTATGCGTGAAAAGCATGTGGCAGTCAGGTATTTCTGTTGATCTGCTCCCTATACCACCTATTTTAATACAATCTTGACTAAACCACAAATCTTGACTAATCTCTAAAAGGTAATGTGTTGTCTTCGTTGATGGCATGTTCCTTTTTAAATTGAGCTAGTCATACTTCTGTGCATTTTGGAAGCAGATTCAAAATTTCCAGGACTGTGAGGGGAAAACCCTTGTGGTCGTAGAAAGATTACATAAATGGGAAATACTTTGGCCCTGAGGAATGTTCTGCTCTGGAATATAATTTTGATTTCTAAATGTTGGGATTTTAAAATAGCATTAAGGTAAAAGACTCCAAACACTTAATCAAACAGGTGGATAAACAGAATTTTTTTTTTTTCCTTTGGGACTCAATTCAAATTTATTTGAATTTGACAAACAAGCCAGAAATGGGATAGGCAGGACTTCCTCTTGCCTCAGGCTGGCAAGCCAAATGCTGCCCCCTCACCAGTGATGTCATTCTGGGGGAACAGACCAGAACGGGCGTTCCGGTTCCTAACGGGCTCCGTGGCTGGTTCCAGGTTCCCGACAAGTGCCAATCAAAAGTGAGTTCCTGTTCCTAAATTATTTGAATGACACCACTGCCCCTCACCCAATGATGCTCCAGTCTCTACTCTTCTCCATGTTGATAATTGGACCCTCCCAGCACTGCCCTTTAGCAGCACCACTTCTGCCGAGGCTCTGGGAGGGAGAGACAGAAGGAGGCCTCAGAAGAAAAGGAATGCTACGAGGAAGATACAGACTAAGACGGATGAGAGAGGGAGAGGGGAGACCTTGTCGTGGTGGTGTGGGGGCCCAAAGGTCACGTGGGCTGTCCTTTCAACAGCACCACTTCTGCTGAGACATCACAAAGCACCTCTCAGCCGCTGAGTTGTGAGGTGACACCTTAGCAGAAGCAGCACTGATAAAAGGGTGGCTCATGGGGTAATTGGGCTCTCCCAGCATGATAACCGGGCTCTATCATATCTTGAAACTAGGATCAAGATTTGCATTTTTTTCCCTTCCTTCTTCAGCAACTAATGAGTTCCTAGTGTTTATTTCTGCCCATCAGCTGCACTTCCTGTTTAATGATGTCACTTCTGGCCCTCAGCAGGAGCCGTGAATGTTCTTTGGCCAGCTGAATGAAACAAGTTTGACACGCCTGATTTAAAACATGGCAGTACATGAGTCACATTACTTGTAATAGAAGTACATACTAAAAAAAAAACTTCATTGATACCCAGAAGTGCACTTGTATTGATTCAATTTTAGGTGATTCTCTTTAGGTGATTCCTGAAAAGTGGATATGTGGAACCACACATCGCAGATGCTGTTGCAGTGGTACCCTTAAATCTGACAAATACATTCCAATACAACTATTGACACCCAAGTTTAATAATCCATATAAGCAAATAATCCATTTGCTACATTTAATAATCCATTTGCTACACTTCCAGTGTCTCCTACTGTTTGGCTGCAAGTCAAAGATTAAAAGTGTACTAAAAAGTACACAGGGTGACATGGAGGACAGTGTCTATACCTTTAACCATTGTATAAAACAGTGAAACCGTTCTATGTTGAGCTGCACCTCTCTTCTGTACAATGGTTAAAGGTACAGGCACGCTTTCCTCCATTTATCTGCTCACCTTATCTGACTTACAGGAACCTCTAATGTTTTTCTGCAATCTGAAGTAATATCTTTGGGTTTTTTAATTTCACATTTCATCAGTTCATCCATTCTTGGCCTAGAGGGCATTTCCAATATGCAAGAGAGATTGTTGTCCTCTGTTTTATTTTGTGGTGCCAAAGTAAAATACTGGGCAAGGCAGGCCACCACTCTGACCAGTGCAGTTTTCTTGCTGGGAAGGATTTAATCTGCTCTCTCAGCTATGAATAGATAGGTAAAAGACAGCATAGATGGAGATTATAAAATAGAATGGAAAGATAGAGCAGCATGGGACTATTTGGAAGGGCAACCCTATAAGGACTGTTGCAATCATTTGCACTTGAAACTTCTTGTGTAATTTGCTAGCTCCTTGTTTAAAGTGCCCTAATGATCACTTGTGACTAAGTGTGAGCACTGAAGGAAACAGTTTAAATGTAGCCTGCTGAAGACACACAGATCTGAGCTTGCAGCTGGCTGGCAAGAAGAAGCTTTAAGGGAATGTTTGCTCCTGGGAAAGTGATGCTGTTTAGTGCTATTTGCATGCTCCCCCTACTTAGGGACAAAGTTAACTGGGCTCAGAAGCACCTTTTCAGTGGTGGTTTGCTTATACAATACCAACTGTTATAGCACTGTGAATATGTTCCAGCAAAACAGAGTGCTGTGTGAAACAAGCTATACAGGAGGTGATTATCAGTTCCCATTGCTGTACTCACCAATGCATTAAGTCAGAGCCTGCTGTGTGAATACTTACTGTATTTCTATCACGCCTTTCTCCCACACTGAAGGGGACTCAAGATAGCTAACAATTAAAACAAATGCATTTACAGTAAAACAATTCTAAAAAGCTTAAAAACACTTAAAAAAATTAAAACACAACACCCTGGACCCCAATATTAAAATACATCTTAATAAAAAATGCCAGGCTGCAGTGTCAGTAAAAAGTGAAGAAGACATCTAGCTTAGATTGCCTTGCCCACTGTTTCTTCTCCCAGAGCATAAGTGACTAGCCCTCTGCTAACCAACACACATAGCTCTCACTGGGGCATCACTAGCCAAAATCCTCAGCATCTGTTGGCTGAAAGCACAGTGCAGGCAGCTTCACTTTTCTGCACCAAAGTTCTAAGCGGTTTTATGGATTTTAACTTTTTTCTTGCTATTGTACTGTAAAAAATTATACACAGGTCAAAGAATGCTATAATGGAAACAGAGAAAGCAGTGCTATCGGAGGTATGCAGCAAACGGAGAGGAACTGTTCCTGATCATCTCAGCATAGTATCTTTGCCATTGCTGGTGCCTCTTTAAAAAAAAAAGTTAGCCTTTTTGGAACAGGGAACCACCTTCTGCTTTATTTTGCTTGGTTACTGTTTTGTGAACTTCATGTTGAAAAGTCATAGATAATCCTATTAAAAACAAAACAATTGGGAGCTCCTGATACTGCCTCAGGTCAGTTGTCCAGCAAGTTCAGAATGGTCGTCTGTGTTGGCGGAACGCAGCTGCCTGAAGTTTAGACAGAGGTCTTTTCCCAGCCCTACCTGAAGATGTCAGAGACTGAAGCTGGGTTCTTCTATACACAGAGCATGTTCACCACTGCTGAGCTACAGGCATTTATTTACTACATAAATGAATCCCACTTCCCATATCTCACCTTTTTTTCATCATGGACCTCCAGGCCATGCTCAAAGGGTTTCTAGATGATCATCCAAGACCGGCTCACAGACCCTAAAGCAGTGTCACAAGGGTGGAGGAGGCTAAAACTAGCCCAGTGAGGCAGACTGCCACTGCCCCTTTCAGCCAGTCCCTCAGTCAGGGGAAGCTAAGGGCCTATGGGGGTCCCAACTACTAGGAAAGAACAGAAGTTCACAAGTCACCAAACCTCCTCCTTCTCCAGTACTGGCCAAAACATAGCTTAGGACTTAAAACTAGATCAGGATTGGCCAACCATTCAACTTTAGGGTTAGTGGACCTTTAACAATTGCGTAGAAACTGGGATTACAGCAGGGACAACTTGCACCTTATGGACTAGAGCAGCAATCTCCAAACTGGAGACCTTTGCCATAGTGAAAAGCTTCCCCGGCATGACCGGTGCTTACCCTTCCACCAGGGAAGCTCTGTAAAGACCCTCCTGCAGCCCTCAAGAGCCTCCGTGGCCAGCTGCATCTGCCCAGAACTCCACGCGACAGGACCCGGAAACGGCTAGCTGTGGTGACTCTTGGGGGCTAGAAGGTCCTTTACAGAGCTTGCCCCACAGAATGGCAAGCGTTGTTCACCCAAGGGAAGACACAGGTGGGCACTGGATCCAGCCCGTGGACCAGACCCTGGAGCCCACTGAACTAGATTTCCACTAATAGTGAGCATGGATCAATGTGGTAGATTATAAGCTTTTTAAAAGGAACACGGGAAGGAAGGATGTCAGCAAAACTGAAGAATACAATTTAGGAATACATCAGGCAGGCAGAAAATAATAATAATAATAATAATAATTAATACTTGTATGTATATACCGCCTTTCTTAATATCACTAGATTTCTCTAATGACTGTAACTCAAGGCGGTTTACATAGGCAGACTTTTATTCACAAACCTGAAGGTTTTTTTTTTTTACAATTTACAGAAATGTTCTATCTTTCAAGAACAACACTCATACAGATGGATCTTTCTGGATTTAGCCTTCTTTCTTAGCCACCATCTGTCTTCTGCTGGCTGATGTGGCTTCCCTGCTCACAGTTAAAATAGCACAGTTAAATTGTCAAAAGACACACACAAAGAGCTGGAACGTTATCCTTCAGCACAGCCAACCACCATGCTAAGTCCAGCAAATGGAAGGCAACTAACACAACCCCCAGCGTGACTTTTCATACTTTTAGCTCACCTTCTCAAAGCTTCCCACCAAACACAGGCCTAAGGCCACCACAGGGTCTCAAAGGATTCTGCAATTCAGTCTCACCCCCTCCTGCCTGAGGAGCACAGCTGAAGCCAATTCTTAATTAACGGTCCTAGCCTTGGCCTGGCAAAAGTCCAAACAATACAGGTGCTTCTCGTCATACAGTGTCAATGGCCAGTTCACTCCCTGACAGCCAGTTCACTCCCTGGGAAGGTCACAGCAGTTTGATAACTGCAATGGCTGTTCTCACTGAATGCCACCACCTTTTCTCCCAGCAGGAATGACACAAGCTTTTCTTCCAAGATGGAATCTGAGCAGTCTTACAAAGGAGGCCCAAATTCTTTACAAGCAGTGTGTCAAGTGCCTCCCCGCTATCCAGTAGCGTTGGCCATCACTGCTCCTTCCCCTCTTCCTTCGCCCACTTCCCAGATTTGAAAAGAAAGAGGGGGAACAGAAGTAGTAAAAATTTTTAATTTTTAATTGTATTTTAACATTGTTTTTAATTGTTTTTTTAATGTAAACTTTGTTTTTATTGCTTTTTTTATTGTAATGCTGCCTTGAGTGCCTTCGGGCAAAAAGGCGGGATATAAATTCAATAAATAAAAATAAATAAAATAAATAAATAAAATAGTTGAGAAGAAAAGGGTGGCAAGCTGGTGTCTCAGAGATGGTGGGGAACAGTGAGGTAGGAAGGCATAAGAACATAAGAAGAGCCCTGCTGGATCAGGCCAAAGGCCCATCTAGTCCAGCTTCCTGTATCTCACAGCGGCCCACCAGGTGCCCCAGGAAGGCATGAGACTACAAGATGCTTGCATCCTGTTGCCACTCCCTTGCACCCGGTACCAGTAGCCCATCACCTTTGTAAGGAGGTTGCACAATCCATCATTGCCTATAGCCCACGATGGACCTTTCCTCCAGATATCTGTCCAATCCCCTCTTGAAGGCATCAAGACCAGATGCCATCACCACCTCCTGTGGCAAGGAGTTCCACAGATTAACTACCCGCTGGGTAAAAAAGTACTTCCTTTTATCTGTTTTAACTCTCCCAACCCTCAGTTTTAGCGGATGCCCCCTGGTTCTGGTGTTTTGAGAGAGGGAAAAGAACATCCCTCTATCGACTCTATCCCTTCCATGCATAATTTTGTATGTCTCACTCATGTCCCCCCTCAGGCGCCTTTTTTCTAGACTGAAGAGCCCCAAACGCTGCAGTCTTTCTTCATAAGGGAGGTGCCCCAGCCCCGTAATCATTTTTGTCGCTCTCTTCTGCACCTTTTCCAACTCCACTATGTCCTTTTTAAGATGCGGCGACCAGAACTGGACACAATATTCCAGGTGTGGCCTTACCATCGATTTGTACAATGGCATGATAATATTGGCTGTTTTATTCTCAACCCCTTTTTTAATGACCCCAAGCATGGAATTGGCCTTCTTAATTGCTGACGCACACTGGGTCGATACCTTCATTGAATTGTCCACCAGCACCCCAAGATCTCTCTCCTGAGCTGTCACAGACAGCTCAGAACCCATTAGCCTATAGGTAAAGTTTTGGTTTTTTGCCCCAACGTGCATCACTTTACATTTGTCTACGTTAAAACGCATCTGCCATTTGGCTGCCCATTCCTCCAACTTGGAGAGATCATTCTGGAGCTCTTCACAATCCTTTCTGGTTTTTACCACCCGGAAAAGTTTTGTGTCATCTGCAAACTTAGCCACCTCGCTGCTTATCCCTGTCTCCAGGTCATTTATGAATAAGTTGAAAAGCACGGGCCCCAAGACAGATCCCTGGGGCACTCCACTTTTCACCTCTCTCCATTCTGAAAATTGCCCATTGACCCCCACTCTCTGTTTCCTGGCCCTCAACCAATTCTGGATCCATAAGAGGACCTGCCCTCTTACTCCCTGACTGTGAAGTTTCTTCAGCAGTCTTTGGTGGGGGACCTTGTCAAATGCCTTCTGAAAATCTAGGTATATGATATCCACAGGTTCACCCACATCCACGTGCCTGTTGACCTTTTCAAAGAATTCCAAAAGGTTTGTGAGGCAAGACCTACCCTTACAGAAGCCATGCTGACTTTCCTTTAGCAGTACTTGTTCCTCTACGTGTTTTAGGATTTTATCTTTGATGAGGCTTTCCACCATCTTACCCGGAACAGACGTTAGGCTGACCGGCCTGTAGTTTCCAGGGTCCCCCCTTCTCCCTTTTTTAAAGATTGGCGTGACATTGGCTATCCTCCAATCCTCTGGCACCGTGGCCGTTTGAAGGGACAAGTTGCATACTCTAGTTAAGAGGTCAGCAACTTCATTCTTTAGTTCCTTAATTACTCTTGGGTGTATACCATCTGGGTCTGGTGACTTATTTAAATGTAGTTTATCAATTTGATCTAAAACATCTTCTTTATTAACCAGTATCTGATTTAATTCCTTCATTAGGAAGGGCTGTTCAGGCTGTGGTATCTGCCCAAGTTCTTCTGCTGTGAAGACAGATGCAAAGAATTCATTCAATTTCTCTGCAATCTCCAAGTCCCCTTTTATCTCATCTTTCCCTCCCTCACCATCCAGCGGGCCAACCGCCTCTCTGGCAGGTTTTCTGCTTCTAACATATTTGAAGAAGCTTTTATTATTCCCTTTTATGTTGCTAGCCATGCGTTCCTCAAACGCTTTCTTGGCCTCCCGTATCACCTTCTTACTTGTCTTTTGCCAGAGTTTATGTTCCTTTTTATTCTCCTCACTGGGGCAAGACTTCCATTTACGGAAAGAAGCTTCTTTGCTCTTTACAACTTCTCTAACTTTGTTTGTCAGCCATGCAGGCACCCTCCTGGACCTTGTCGAACCCTTCTTTCTTTGCGGTATACACTTCCGCTGGCCCTCTACTACTGTTTTTTTAAATAGCCTCCACGCAGCCTGGAGGGATTGGACTCTTTTTACCTTCCCTTTCAATTTCTGTCTAACTAGTCTCCTCATCTGAGGGAAATCTGCCCTTCGAAAGTCAAGGGTTCTTGTGTCAGATTTGCTCTGCACTCTATCCTGGACATGCATGGCAAAACCAATCACAGCATGGTCACTGTTCCCCAATGGCTCAGTAACACTTACATCCCTAACTAGGTCCCGAGTACCACACAATATTAAATCCAGAGTCGCCTGTCCTCTGGTCGGCTCCATGACTAGTTGCTCTAAGGCACAGTCATTCAGCTCGTCAAGGAATCCGGTCTCTCTTTCTTGACCAGAGCAGCAGTTGACCCAGTCAATATGAGGATAATTGAAGTCCCCCATGATTACAATCCTGCCTCTCTTGGTCACTGCTTGGTCACTCAAGCACTGCTCTCTTGGTCAAGGCAGATTGGGGAAGCCCCCATAGTCTTCTGAGGTTTGTAGGTTTACCTTCTGAGGTGATTGCCTCAGTCAGCCCCATAGATGGCCTGGCCTTGTGATGATGCACCCAGGCCCTGACCACACCTAGTCCTGCTTCACTTCAGCAAACTGACTGTGTCATGTGCCCTGAGATGTTTTCTTTGTAAGAAAATGGGTCCTCTAGAACAGCCATTTTCAACCACTGCATCATTGCACATGAGTGTGCCATGAATGCTCTGCAGGTGTGCCATGGGAGATTGGGGGAAGGCAGTGATGTCATCTGGTAATGAAGAATGGGAACGCTGGGCGGGACTTACGTGTGATTGGCAGCCTGTCCGTTCCGTTCCACGGCTGCCCTGGCCTCGGGGGGGGGGGCTGCCCCCAGTTGGCGCGCTCCACTGCTGCTCGCCCAGGCACCTGGCGCACCCCCCACCCATCCTCCCCAGTGAGCAGGCACACCCCCCAAGGCCAGGGCAGCCACGGAACGGAACGGACAGGCAGCCAATCACGCGTAAGTCCCGCCCAGCGTTCCGGTTCTTCATTACCAGATGACATCACTGGGGGAGGGTCATTTATAAGTAGGGCCATTGGGGGATGTGTGTCCCCTGCCAACTGTTCGGTGTGCCTTGTCCCTTTTAGCAATTTTTCAGTGTGCTGTGAGTTGAAAAAGGTTGAAAATCACTACTCTAGAAGACTCTGAAATGTCTACTAATCAAAGAAGTAGGGAACTCAATAACATTTTATAGATCACCCTATATTGAGGATCAAATGATAGTGATATTGTGTAGTTATTACATTTTGTCTGGCTTTTTCCCCATTATGTAGTATTAATGGGAGGCCTGAGTATAAAGTCTAGCAGGGACAATCAGGGAAGAAGGTGCTTCATTCTTCTCCAGCTAATGCCCCTCTAAGTTTGTCAACGTTTTGTTTTTTCCCAGCCAGGCTTTATAACAAAAAGTAAGCTTAGCTTGGGCCAGAACCACAGTAGGGCATAAAAGTCAATAACCCCTTTCCCTGTAGTCCCAAACCCAATTGGGCTGCCCTTATTCAGAAGATGGAAACCAAACAAGCAAAAACCAATGATGTCCTTAAGATCATGTCCTTAAGGTTTGGCCCTGGGTTAAAAACAAAAGGTTCAATGCAGGGAAAATGAATTTATATTGTGTTTCAGTGCTATTCAAACTTTTTAGACCAGGACATACTTTTTAGAATGGCACTTGTGTCAGGACTGTTGCAGTTTCACACCACACACTCCAGAACTGGTTGAAACTGGCATTCCGTCTCTCCGTCTTCAAATCAGATAGAGCACCTGTGTGTCCTTGGGTGTTCAGCTTCCCAGCTTGTTAGTGCAATCTGCTACACAGTAGATGAACTCCCTTTAGTTAGTGTAACATAAGCAGACAAAGTTTCTCACGGGAAGCGCTGGCTAGCAAACATCCACTTTCACATGAGATCATGATGTTTAAAGTGTTACCCCATTGGTTAACATGG
>JAJKFI010000019.1:13567618-13586835 GCA_029204185.1 Lerista edwardsae | reverse complement strand
GGTCCACAAGCCCCCAACTCTGCTATCAACAATCCAAACAAACAACAAGGACCCACCGGAAGTGATTTCATTAACCTGAAAGTGATGTTGTAGCAGGAAGTGACATCATAAAATAGGAAGTGCTGTAACATAATAAAAGGACACTCCTGAAATGCAAATTGGCATTCTTGGACTGAAGCAACTGTACAACCCTGAAACATCTCGGTCAGAAAGCAAGATTAGGACAAAATATTATGTAAAAGCGGTGAATTAAAAACAAAAATTTTTTTTAAAAACCCTCACTTGAAAATTCAAACTGTTAACACTCGCGAAAGGAATATAACAAGAGAAAGGTCTGATTCCAAGACGGCTGCTCCCAGCTTTCTGTGACTCACCTGACATCAGGTCGCGACCTACCAAGTGGGTCCCGACCCACAGTTTGAATAACAATGTTCTATTTAATTGTCAGCATTTATATTTCTCTGCCGAACACTTGTACAGTGCTGATTGCTCACATTTTCTGGTGGCAGCACTTCTGTGTGGGGCAGTTGCTATCTCTCCCTGCTACTGTTTTTCTGATGTCTGCAGATCTGCAGACACAGTCTGCCTCACTCTTTATCATTTTCTTCTCCTCTTCACAGCCTGGGGATGTGCATATTTATTGATGGCTAACTTTTAGGAGGCCTTCTGACATCTCTCGGAGTGCTGCCCTCCTGGAATAAACTGGGGAGACTATGCTGCAGGGAACCCCTGCAGCTGTTGAATGACAGGCCTCTGCGCTATGATGAATTGGCCTGACGTCATTGACGAGATGAAGGAATTTCGAGCACAGCCATCAACAGCCTTGTGTCCCAGGCTGGTGCTGGTTCAAGATTCCCCAGTGGCCAAATTCCTTTTCAGCTCCTCTGCTCTGCAAAGTCTCCAGGTTGCAAAGTCGATGCTTATCTGAAAAACAAAACAAAACAGAGAAGTGACATGTGCCAGTTCAGACAAGGCAAGTTGGATTTCCCACATACAGGTGGCGGTAGCCTTGTTCTGAATATATCTTCAAGGGATTTTCATTTTGTTTATTCAAGCGTTGTGCAAGCCAGAGGTAGGAACAGCCCTTGACCTGTGGACTTGCATCTGAGTCCTGAGAATTCCAGCTGGCTCATATTTAGTCACTTTGGAGCACAACCTTCTCAGAATATAGGGCGCAATCCCAAACACCCCTTGGACTGATGCATGTTCCCTGCGTCGGCCCAAAGCTGTTACAAACGTGCCATAAAGCACATTTGCACTATCTGGAGAGGTGGTGGGCCAACACAAGCACTTGTGTCGACGCAGGCATGGCAGTGGAAACTGTAGGTATGCCAGTCCTGCGCTGGCCAAGTTCAGCCAGCGTGAGTTCAGCCAGCATTTCTGGGCGGGGGAAGGGGGAAGGGGGGCAGAACAGGGCAGGGGAGGACAGAGGGAGGGCATTCCAGCAGGTGAGCCATCCCGGAGAGGGGGTGGAGCCTGGATGCGGCCATTAGGCCTCATCTAAATCCCTGGCCCACACGGCCCAGATGTGGCCTGCTGCGGGAGGCTCGGACTATTTTTCAGGCGCAGAACTGAGCTTAACTTGGGTCAGGACCACAGTAGGGCATAAGAGTCAATAGACCCTTTCCCTATAGTCCCAAACCCAATTGGGCTGCCCTTATTCAGAAGATGGAAACCAAACAAGCAAAGACCAAAGACTATTGGGCTGGCTGCGGTTTACCGTGGGGCAAGGAGATGTTTGTCCCCTTGCACCGTGCTAAACTGCTGCCGCCTCCTAATTTGGATAGGATGCAATGAAGGCCAGCCAGCCTGCCTGCACCTGCCCAAGTTAGGATTGCGCTCTAAGTCTCATTGAATTCATTGAAATTCAGGAAAATATGTATAGGATTGTAGCCCAAGTCTAGAGAGATGTGTTGCACATCATTGCAAGCAATGCAGAATCGGATATGCCAATGATTTGGTTCAATATAAGGCAGCCTCATCTAATTATGATTCCCCCTGATAACAGAAGGCATCCACTCCCCCCCCCCCGTTGTATTGAATGGAGAGAGCTGAGCAGTACATTCAGTGCACAAACTCAGTGCACTGAAACACTTCTCTGCTACTGTTTTTGATCAAGCTGCTCTTCTCTTATGAGGCACTGTTACCTCTATAAGAGGAAGGAGGACCGGCCCATTCACAGGGCCAACTGAAGCGGTCGCCTCAGGCAGCAGATTGTTAGGAGGCACCCATCTGCTTACTTGTCTTTTTCCTAGTTTTCCACTCTTTGGATCGGAAAAGGATGAGAGGAACTGAGATGAAGAAGAAATGTGCTGGTCTAACTGTGCCAGCCTAACTCCAGGTTAAAATTGCACCCTTAATATAAGTGGAAAGAATGTTTTAGGTTGTTTCTAATTTTCTTTTAGGGGCATTTTGTTCCTTTGTTGAAGGAATCTGTATACAATGGAGCATTGATAGAAAAATGCCTCAGAAAGACATGAATAAAATGTTGTCTATCAAGTCTCATTTAGCTCTGATGGGATTAAACCAGGTCAAAGAATGCTTTTACTTAGCTGTGGGACAGGTGATTTGCAAAGATCGGGAGGGAGGCTAGTGCAGACATTCAAGTGTGAAAAATGTCAGTCCTAACCTCCCCACCCACAACATCACACACTTGTAAGCCATTACTGAACTAGTTTGCAAGAGTACCTATTCAGGAATGAGACAAAGCACAGGAAAGCACAATGTCCTTTCTACAAGTTCCTTCTCTCCATTATCTCTCACTTCTGCCCATAATCTTTTACTCCTTTTATTTTTCTATGTTCCCATTTGAAAAATCTTTCCTGTCAAGGAAAATCAGTTGGTGGGAGTAGGTGCTTAATTCTTCTCATGCTTATTTTTCCCAACTATGAGCCAGAACTAGGAGTAGATCTTTCATCTTTCACTTAACTCCCTTTTTTGATGTTTTAGTGTATTTTCCATTTTATGATGTATAGGATTTTCAACCATAGTAGGAGCCATGCTGGTTGTCATTTCCATATATTCTTCCTAATATCCAGTCAGTCCTCTTTATATGTGAATGTACTATCCGTGAATTCACTTATCTCCTAGGAGCAGCATTGCTACTTTCCTCGTTATCTGAGCTTCTGTTTTTGTTATCCACTGTGCAGAGACCTTCCGAAGGCTGCAGGACCTTCAGAATGGCACCTGCAACCAGTGCTGACCCCTTTAAAATAGCTGGCAGAAGCATCCACCGGCTATGTTTAAGGGGTGCATGCAGGGGTTTCTGCCTCCATGACTTCCGATGGTGCAGACCCAGTCTGACACTCTCTATTCAGAACTCCTCCATCTGCAGCTTCAGAGTGTTATTGTAAAGTACGTGTGCATGTGCATGTGAGCACACACATAACCTGGATTACATGCTGTTCCTGCTGGGCTGGAGAGGCATCTTGATGATGAGCTGTTCTGAGTTCTGTACAAGGGCGGACTGCTCATTTGAGGAGCACAACCCAATCTATGTCAGTATAGGGGCCAGAGGAAGCCTTGGCCAAGAAAAATCAGTAGATGGAAGGGGTTGCTTAATTCTTCCCATACTCAGGGCGCAATCTAAGGCCCACGTTGGACCAACACATGTGGCTTGCGTTAGCCCAGGGCTGTTGTGAAAGTGTCGTAAAGTACTTTTGTGCCAGCGCTTCTGGCTCAGGGCTGACGCAGGCAGTTGCATCGGCCCTGCAATGTCAACATGGATCCCAGGTAAGTCGGTCCCACCCCTGCCAATTTTGGCCAGCGCAGGGTCATTTCTGGGCAGGAGGAAGGCAGGCGGGACAACAGAATGTGGTGGAGGGAGGGTGTTAAGTGGGTGGGGCAGGACGAGGAGGTGGGAGAAGCCAAGACCTGGCAGTTATGTCCCCGGGCTGCACGGCCCCAATTTGGGCCGCTGTAACATGCTCGGACTTGTGTCTGCTATTTTGCAGGTGCAGCCCTATCTGGCTGCCTACTGCCTCCACCTTGGGTTTGGATGTAGCGCAGGCCAGCTGGTCAGCCTGCTGCAGTCCAAGTTAGGATTGGGCTGTCACTTATTTTCCCCTGCAAATGGCCCTCTGAGTTGTTTTTAAACCTTTTCCCCACTAGCAGCCAGAACTTGAAGTGGGTTTGATGGGGAGAAAATGACCTCTGGGAAAAGCTGGTGGGTGGGTAAAGTGAGATAGGTTAAGGACACCCCCACAATCCCTCCACTAATTCTGTCTTTCAGTTGATCAGTTGTGGTCCATGTTAGTGACTTCTGAAAGTGGTACAACCTAGTCATTCCTGTAAGTGTTGACATGTGTGCATGTCCAAATGAGGGTTGGCAACCCTGGGTTGTGACCATCCAGAAAATCCTTGAAAGCCTCTTACAGGACGCCTTTATCAGGAGCTCTCTTGTTTAGCAAGCGCCATGGTTACAAGCCTCGTTCCACTGATGATATTCACACGCAGGAAACAACGCAAAGAAAACAGGATTTGCATGGCTCCGACTATGCGGCCCCAAGAATTCCAGGAAGTGATTATACTTTATGAAACTGTCTGTGCTCCGCTAGATTGTCTATCGCTTCTAAGGTCACGGCGTATCACGCTGCGTTTGAAATGCCCTTTGTGTAATGAAGAATGTTTACGAACTGGAGTACATGCCGTATTGTTCTCCCTGCAATGCGGTCGGAAGGTGCTGTGTTGGTGCCTGTTTGACAGGATGGCATGAAGAATCTATCATAGGCTCTTTTGGCATGCACTTGGGCACCTTTCAAAGGAAGAATGTCCACCGTGACAGCTGAGATGCGACAGTGCATGGAGAAAGTCACGCAGCCAGCCGGCGTTCCATGTGAGGAATGCAGAAGCCCGTGCCATTGTACTGCGCGCATGCATGGCTTGTTTGTATTACGAGCTTCCTGCAACAGTCCAGCTGAGGTTTGTGGTGAGGTTCTGTCCCAGTAACCGCTGCTCTTTCACCCTTGCAGGAAAAAAAACACAGAGGTCTTTTCTCTCTTCTAAGACAGCAGCAGCCTTTTAGCAAGAGAAAGCTGGGAGGTAGCTGTGCGGTCAGGGTTTTCCCTGTGTGGAAGCTGCAGTCTTTGAAGAACAGGAAGAGCCCTCGCTAGAGCCTGCCAACATGCTCCCTGAAATGGGAAGCAAACAATGGGTTTCCAAATCCTTTGGACTTCTGCAGTGCTAAGCACGCAAGGATTTCTAATGTCTGGCATAGGTCTCACAATATGGGGGCCAATGATTGTCCTCTTCATGGCATGTGTCTTACACATAGCCCTGCTTTTGGGAATCGGCCAGATAAAACAACACCAAGACAATATTCTAGCAGTGTTTAGTTAGGAACTTGCGGGTGTCAGAATGGTCCTAAACTCACTCTGTTGATGGATTTGGCATATACAGGTGGCTCCACTTCATCTGCAGTTTCAGCTTCTGTGGACCTGACCCATCACAGGTCCCAAACCTGCAGCTAGAAGACCCACAGGACCTCCCAGATGTGACCAGAACCTTGTTCCGGTTGCATCCGGAAGGTTTCAGAGGCTGACAGAGACTGTTTGTGGCTTTGATAGTCCGCAGAACAGCCCCCAGAAATGTCAGAAGGGCACTGGAGGTGAAGACTGGAGGTGGCCTTCTGATGCCTCCAAGGGCCTCAAAATGATTCCAGATGCTACTGAAACAAGGTTCCAGTGACATCCTGAGTCCCTAGTGGACCACAATCCAAGAATTTAATTATCTGTGGATTTTGGTATTACATGGATACTGAGGCTCGGAGCGCAATCCAGGCCCTTACATAGCACAGACGCAATGTCGTTGCATTGGCGCTATGTCATTAGTGCTGATGCAGGGGCACCATGTGGCACCCCCAAGTCAGCAGTAAGGCTCCCAGGCCTGCACTAACTGTAGTACCAGCCTGGGAGCGTGGGTGGAGATCTGCCCTTGCAACAGCCAAACCCGGCTGGCACAGGAGCAGTTCTGGGGAGGGGGGCGGCCCAGGGAGGGGGGTGGGCCAGTGGGCATGCCAGCCCAGGGAGGCCTCAGCCCCAGGCCATGCAGCCCCTATTTGGGCCACGGGGCTTCCTCAGTTCTGCACCCATGATTTTGCACAAGGGACACCATAAAACACGTTGGGACCACTCTGAATCGGAGAGGCCAGCACACAGGCGTGTGCCATCCTCCCTGACTCAGGGCAGGATGGAGTCATGGAGTTACCTGGAGTTAGGCCGGCACAGTTAGGCCAACATAGTTTGGCTGGCGCAAGAGCTACCATAAAGCACATTTGGACCACTCACAGAGTCAGGGAAGATGGCACACATCTGTGTGCTGGCCTCTCTGACTCCAAGAGTGGCCCAACATACTTTACGGTGTCCCTTGTGCCAGCCAAACTTTGTTGGCCTAACTGTGTCAGCCTAACTCCAGGTTAGGATTGCGCCCTCAGTTGTCATCAGGTGTTGGTGAACTGTGGCGTGTCACCCAAAACATTGTGGTGTCACCTTTGACATGTGTATCTTAGGTTCGCCACTACCTTTCTTCACGTACAAGGCTGCCTGGCAGGCAATGGCAGATGGAGGTGTGAACAATGGTAGGATATTTTTTTAATGGGAAATTTCCCTAGGAAAGTGAGAGGCTGCATTGACTCGAGTACCTGGGGGTGGGGAAAGCTGAGGTTGAGAGGTGTAAGGTGACTGCTTCCCACTTCCGTTTCTCCCACCTTCCTTGGAACGAACAAAGGCAGCAGCATGACATGATGGTTTCTGGGTGTGTATGTTCAGAGTGAGACACTGACTAGGATTCAGTCTGTGGATGAGAGAGAAACTAAGGGGAAGAGCCTGCCCTAGGGCAGTGACGTTCCTGGGGTGGGGACTCTAGTTTTGCAGGAGCCTGAGATCATGTGTAACGCGACTCCTCCCCCTCTCCTGCAGAGCCATTCGCGGCTCTGGGAACTGGCTCAGAGACTTTGCTCTCCAAAATGCAGTGGTTTGTGGGTGAGACGAAGGGGCTGCATTACACAGGAGCTCAGGCTACTGCAAAACCTAGCCTTTTGCCGCCGCCCCCCAGAACACCACTGCCCCAGGACTTAGGCGCCTTTGGGGTTACAGTGCTGCCTCTGCAGTATGCTATCTCATTGCATTTCCATAATAAAAGAAGGCAAATTTTACAAGGACAGTGACCCAATGATCTCTATTAGCAAGGAAGCTGGAAACCAGGTCACTCTGCACCTCAAAAGTTATCACTACCCTGGAAAGTTGGGCACGCTATCTTTTATTTTTTCTCTGTTTTTCACATTTTTATACCATTCTTCTTCCAATGAGCTCAGTAATGATTCCTTCCCTCTTTTGGACCTCACAGCAACCCTGTAAGGTAGGTGAGGATGAGAGATAGTGACTGCCCCAAGTTCACCCAGGATGTTCTGTGGCTGAGCAGGGATTTGAACCAGTCCAACACCAGAACCACTACACCACCCTGTCTTCGAATGCTCTTCTTTGAGCACTCTGTGCTTTGCCACTGCCCTAGTTCTGGATGAGGAGGTGATGTCTGACTCAATTGAGAATTAAAAGGCACAGTGATGGTGACCATCAGGGGTACACCCCTTGCTGCCTCCTCCATAAACCATGCTCTGCAGCCTTGCAGATTTGTTTCTGTTCTGTTCATTGCAGAAGTGAAATTGAATGAAATTGACAGATCTGAAAAAGGCTTCTTATAGCACAATAGGGATGCTATAGTCCACAGGGATGTAGTGGCGCAGTGGGTTAAGCCACTGCTGCTGGGCTTTCCAACCGCAAGGTTGGGAGTTCAAGACTGCACGACGGAATGAGCTCCTGTTGCTTGTCCCAGCTCCTGCCAACCTAGCAGTTTGAAAGCACCTAAATGCGATTAGATAAATAGGGACCACTTTGGTGGGAAGGTAACGGCATTCCATGCACTACGGCCTAGAGTCATGCCGGCCACATGACCACGGAAGCTTGTCCTCGGACAAAACACTGGCTCTACAGGCTTAGAAACGGAGATGAGCACCGCCCCCTGCAGTCGGTCACGACTAGACTATTCGGTCGTGGGGAAACCTTTACCTTTACCTTAGGCATGTCTACTCAGAGGTAAGCCCACTGATTTCAATAATTGTGTATAGGAATGCAGCTGGTTGAATTGAAAGATGCCTCCCCCCTTTTTTCTATTCCCTGTGACAAAGTTGTGTGAAGTCCACTCAGTTCCATTTGTGTTGCAGTTTATGCCAACTCAGAGGTGCGAACAAGGTATCTCCTGTACTCTGACTATCATGTTGTAAGATTCTGAATGATGGGGTCATGCCAGTGATTAGATTCAATCCTAAACAAATGTTTGGATCTGGTAAAACTTCCATAATGAGCCCCCCATAAAGGAAGCAAAAATCTTCCATAAAGCAATCCAACAGCTCTTCTAAGAAGTGGGGCGGGGAAGAACCAGTAGATCTTTCGAAGTAGATCCTCACAGCAGGTTTCCATGTATTGTCTGAAAATGTTTATAGTGAAGCCAGTTAAGTCATTTTTTGCTAAAGGAACAGAGTAGTAGAGGAGATACTTTGAAAGCCTCTGGGCTAATAGGGGTTAAACCCCTAATTGTTCTTTCTCAGGAGGAGTTGGCTTCAAAGGATCCTTTAGTTGTTAGAGTGCCAGGCAAAGACCAGATTAATAGAGATCTCCATACCAGAAGATACAGCTCCTCTTATATTCAGTGAACACATTTTCTGCATTTGCTAACATTCCCTAAAGCATTTTAAATTGAAGCATTTTAAATTTAAATTGCGTATAATTATTACGTAAATTATTATTCATGTTATAATTATATAATTATAACACAACTATTCTAACAGAATTTCCACAGAGGAAAGCTTGATTCAGTCTAAAATTTCAGACAGTGGGGAATTGCAGGAGGGAAAGAAACCAGCTATGAACTGGGATTGTGGGTACACAAAGCATGAAAAATTGAGGACCTCTCATTATTTGTTTGCTGTTATAGTATCTACAAACCAATTGTGATGTTAATATGTGTAAGAGTGTATTTGGGGTGTGGAGAACATAAGAAGAGCGCTGCTTGATCAGGCCAAAGGCCCTTCTGGTCCATCTTACAGTGGCCAACTAGACGCATCAGAGAGCACGCAAGACAAGATACCGATTAAAGGTTATGTTAAAATGAAAGTTACAGCATGTAAATTAAACCTAAGTAAATAAGTGCTATAGGGACGTGGTGGCACAGCGAGTTAATCCGCTGTTGCTGGGCTTTCCGACCGCAAGGTTGGGAGTTCAAGACTGTGCGACAGAGTGAGCTCCCGTTGCTTGTCCCAGCTCCTGCCAACCTAGCAGTTCGAAAGCACCTAAATGCAGGTAGATAAATAGGGACCACTTCAGTGGGAAGGGAACGGTGTTCCGTGCGCTACGGCGTAGAGTCATGCCGGCCACATGACCACGGAAACTTGTCCTCGGACAAAACGTTTAGTTGGCTCTACAGGCTTTGAAACAGAGATGAGCACTGCCCCCTACAGTCGGTCACGACTAGACCATTCGGTCGTGGGGAAAACCTTTACCTTTACCTTAAATAAGTGCTACATACATTGCACATCTCCCAAAGTCTTGTACTCAATGGCCAGAACAGTAAAAGCTGGAAACATTTTTCCCTTACTGAGCAAAATACTCTCTGCATACTTTTCCTATAAATAGAGACCTTGACTAGAAATGTACCCTGCTTCATATGTCAACATGAGTTTCCAATCTTTGCTTTCCTGCTCCCTTTTTCTCAGTTATTTGATCATATAACTAAATCATAGATTATTTGATTATTTATTTAGAAGGAAAGAAAATCAACAATTTATACAAAAAAACTTGGAAAAATCTGTGTCACCATTGGCTTGGAAAGGGAGCTGAATTATTTATAGTTCTTGATACAGTTGTGCCTCGTTATCCACTGGGGTTCCATTCTGGAAGCCCCAGTGGAAATGAAAATCAGTGGATACTGAAGTCAATGGAAAAATAGCTTTAAAGGCTCATTTCCAGGTTTCTTGCTCTTCCTATTGTTGCTCTAGAATGCATTGATATATAGACGCTATACCACATTCAGTCACTTGATGGGGTGAATACTGGAATCTAATGGAATGTAGTAAATGGAATTTTGGCCCTTCTCCCCGCCCCCATTACAAGGCATTTAAGATGGGCCCCAGTATCAGTGGTTAGTCAAATCAGTTAATACCAAATCAGTGGATACCAAGGTCCCACTGTATTTGTTCTCTCTCTCTCTCTCTCTCTCTCACACACACACACACACACACACACACACACACACACACACACACACTCTTACCAGTGTGTTTTCATGTTTCTATTTTCATGTTTTTCACAATTTTTTTCTGCTAAAAATTACAGTAGGTTCTTCAGAACATGTCCCCATTTGTATCATTTTATTTTAAAAGCATTTTACTTTGTCCGGTTATTGATACAGCTTCAATATTGCTTTTAATAATATAATACTAAAATTTTATTTTAGAATAATGGCTGCATTAAACTGTTGTATCAAAGACAAAGAGATCTGTGGCACTAACATCTTTAAGAATAAATTACACATTTACCCCTGGAAATGCAGATTTCCAAACCCAAGGAGTGCAGGCATGGAAGCGTATTTGTGGGGGAGAATCAGTACATTAAAAGGTGGTGTGCGCAATCCTATGCGTGGCATCCACCAAATCTATCCTGCAAATCTTCTCGAGGGTATTTTCCCCCTCAGCCAGCCTTACTTCCTGTTTCAGAGATTGCCATACACATTTGCCACTTACAAATAGCTTGTAAATCTGTCCACAGCTATTTACAGTCAATCATTGTGGGTGACTGACTGTTTATGTTTTTGTCTCTTGTGAATACATTTCTGTAAGGCTGCACACAGCCCTGTCAAATGTTCTTTCCCCATGCAAGAAATCTGAGTCACAAACATTGTCAGCAACAGAATCAATGTGCAAGTATTTTTGAACAGGGGACACACAGAGAACACTAAGAGTGAGCATAGTTGCAATCAGGACAAATAAAACACATATGCCATGATGAGACATAGGCTCCTGAAATGTACGTTTCCTGTATTTGTGTTGTACAAATCACAGGGCCTCTCTTGGGGCAGTTTTCCCCTGGTTTTGAAAGTCTGGAATTTTGAAAATTTCTAACATCTTGGCCCTGCATTCTTCATGGAAAGTACATGAAAGGAGGTAAGTTTTTAAAAAGTCAGTCCCAAAATCTTTGCCCAACTTGAGTTAGGTTCATGTGTTAAATGTAATTCCGCATTTGTGTTGGTGAATCAAGGCACAACTGCACAGGGCATTGCTTTGGGGTCAGATGCTCTCAGGATACATGGTTCTTCTTTCTGCCTGTGAATTTTCACATGAGTGACCTCTTCATCGATGTAGCAGCCAAAACATGGACTGGATTATTTGCACAATTCAGTGAACAATGATCAGGCCACACCACATGGTGACTTCCTTTTCTAAACTTCTAGTTGGGCACCTTCAGGACAGCTATTCTACAGATCAGTCTTCTGTTTAAAAAGAAGTTTCCCTTTTTGTCTGTTGAAACATCATACATAACATTACTATTCTTAGTTTGGGTTTTCCCCATCCTAATTTTACATACTTAGGTATTTATTTTCGTCATTTTTATCCCACCTTTCAATTGATGGGGCCTGAAAGCGACTTATCAGTCAGTCAACAAAAACAATATCAGATAAAATGGCAATAATACAAACATGAAACCAGAACAGAAACATGAAACTGGAATCTAAAAACCCATTAAAAGTCCTAGGAAAATCAGACAGCAGGGAGAATCCCTGGTGCCAATATTTTCAGGATGGGCATCTGGCAAATTTCCCTGGGTAGACAAGCCTTCAATGCAGATCTTAATATACAGGCAAGATTGTATGGGAGGCAGCACTCCAATGTGTATCTGAAGGTCAAGCCATGTAAGTAAACTTCGAATTGCAGGAATGGGAACGCAAGTCATGTGACTTGAGTCTGAGTCGCAAAACCATACATTTCACTAACTCATGCAGACTGAAGTCACCCATGTCAATTACTTGCGTGTGACAAGGACTTGGGGCCGCTGACTCAGAAAATAAGTCATGAATCTGAAACTCGAGTCACAAAGACATGGGGGATGCCTGAGTATGCTTGCTTTTTTCATGCTTCCACATTGCACAAAAGACCTCATGAGGATATTTGCGGCTTTCAGACTGATGTAAGCTGCAGGGTATATTAGTTCCAGCCAAGATGCAGGGACTGAGTGGGTAGGTAGGAGGAGGAAGAAGGGTTAAAGTTTTTGTTTTGATTAGCTGCGGGATCATGAGGTTGGGGAACAGGAACAGGCAGGTAGCTTACAGGGGAAGCAGCAGGTTCTCTTGTCTATCTCGGAAGGAATGGACAATCAATGGGACAAACGAGGCCTAGGAGGGGGAAAAGGAGGCAGAGGAAGTTGGGGGAGGCAGTGTTCACCATAGGTGCAGCGTGCAGTCCTCCTCCTATCCTGATCCTCCAGTTACCTGGGAGCAAAGCCTCACTGAATGACCAGCACCAATGGGACTACTTAGAGTTGCAATTGACTCATAAGCCTCCTGGCTGCTACATGCAATCCTCCTGCTTGCCGCTTCTTTCCCTCCTCATGGATTCTACCCCAGTTCGCCCCCTCCCACCTTGCCAAACTCGGACACCTTCCCGTTGGTCCATCTGTGGCATGCTGTTTGGCACTCCTTCTGAGGGCAAATTGGGAGTTGTGATGTGAACAGAAGGCATCGCTGGGGTTCATAAGGAACTGATCACTTTCTGCACTGCTGCACTCAGCCTAATAACAGCAGAGCTTTTGTTTACATCATGAAAAAGGGTGTTGAAGTGATGGGCTTCAGCACATCCGCAGATGGGATGGGAGCAGCAGGGGGGCTGTTAAATAACTATGTATAAAAATGCTCTGGAGGTGCTGGTGTGTGTATCAACCAACCCCTCCAGAGCCACGCCCAACTGACCACTTGGCATGCTTCTCAAAGTGACTCAAGTCAAAATGACTCGTCACAGCTTTAGTTGAACTGAGATGGCAGCCTATTATGATTTGTTCACAATTCAAGTCAAGAGGACAGAGACATGAGATTTGGTGCGGTGGCTCCGGCACATCCCTGTTTGAAGCAGACCAACAAGCAATTAGGGTTGGCATTTGGAGGACCCTGGAGCAAAGCCCTTAGGTGGCCCTCCTGTGGCACGCCTCTCCCCTCATGGCACACAAGCACTACCCTCCATGATTACCTGGGAAAGGCAAAAAGGCAGTGGGTGGGTGCTCCTCCAGCACCGCTGTGTGAGTGATGGTGCTGAAGGGGGAACAGCCACTCCTGCCCCCCACATTGTCCTATGAATCTCACAGTTGGGCTCATCTGATGGCAGTGGCAGCAGCAGGTGGTCCAGGGACTTCAGGAGTTGGGTGGATGGGCCCTTCAGTGGCCCTAAGGCAGTGATGTCATTCAGGGGGAACGGACCAGAACGGGCGTTCCGGATCCTAACGGGCTCCGTGGCTGGTTCCGGGTTCCCGACAAGTGCCAATCAAAAGTGAGTTCCTGTTCCTAAATCATTTGAATGACACCACTGCCCTAAGGCCCAGGTTGCAAGGGTGGCTCTGACACCACCCTTGTGAAGCTGAATCCAAACTGGTGAAATATGATCCCATTGCCCTTGTCTCCTGACAGCAGCTGTATTTTTGAACTAAGGGACCTGGAGTTAGGCAGGCAAGTTAGGCCAGCAAAGTTTGGCCAGCACAAGGAACACCGTCAAGTGTGTTTGGACCACTTTTGGAGTCAGGGAGGATGGCACATGTCTCTTGTGCCAGCCAAACTTTGCTGGTCTAACTGTGCCAGCCTAACTCCAGGTTAGGATTGCATTCTCACTGAAGTTTCCAAACAGGCTTCAAACGCCTGCCCCTCTTTGTCTGGAAGGGGGAAAAATGTACTGGTTCTTACCTTTTTAGGCCACCTTCACATAGAAAGCATACACTGGATCCAATGTCCAAGAATGCATGTTCATCCTGCCTCTGTAGTTGCTGGCTGCATTAAAAAGGAATTCTCTCCTGTGTCTCATTCAATCAATAGGCAATGAAATAAATCAAAACTCTGCATGTAGACTATTCTGGGAAGTGCTTGCAAACAGACTGGTGTAACAATGATTTGCAAGGAAAAATAGCCAAATGTGTTCTCAGCCCAGCAGGAGTGAAAGTACTGTAGTTTCCTTGTCTTTGGATGAAAAGTATACATACACAGCAGCTAAGAAAATTTTGTGGGGAGGGGGGAGAGGGGGACAATACATTGGTCCTAAAATAGGCAGTTAGTTAACACTCTTACAATATCATGAATGCCTAAGGAAGCAGGATATTTTTGTATATTTTTACTCCCCTTTCAAAGTGTGCAGTTGGTTTGAAATGGAACCAGTGATTATTTTCCTACAACCATCCCTCAAATTCACTGGATTAATGAGAGAAGCCACAAAGTGTGCAGCGCTGACAGATGGGTAACAACAGTGATTGAAAACACTCCTAGAGCTCTTTGCTTCCTGTTCAAAGAACTTGCTCTGTCTATAGATCTCCTAATTGCACGTTGATTCACCTCAACTCTTTTCTTACAAGCAGAATAACAAAAGATGATTGCAGCCAAAATCCCTCTTGCGGCTATTTGCAAGGGAGGAAAGAATGTCTTCAGGCTAGGTGGGCAGCTCCTTATCATTTAAAATCTCACACAAGAACATGAGAAGAGCCCTGCTGGACCAGGCAAAGGGCCCATCTAGTCCAGTATCCTGTTTTTCACAGTGGCCCACCAGCTCCCTCTGGGAAGCCCACAAGCAGAAGAGAAAGGCGTACTTCTCACCTGCCATTGCTCCCATGCAACTGGTATTCAGAGGTATCCTGCTAGTGAACCTGGGGGTACCACATACATCTTATGACCAGTAGCCATTAATAGATCTGCCCTTCATGGATTTGTCCAATCCCCTTTTAATGCCATCCAGCTACTGGCTATCACTTTAACTTGTGGCAACAAATTCCACAGATTAATCCCACGCAGTATGAAGCACTTCCTCTTGTCTGTCACAAAACTCTCACCAATAAGTTTCATTGGATGCCCGCTGATTCTAGAATAATCTCTGGATCTCTCCGCTCTCTCCACACCGTACATAATTTTATAAGCCTCAGCAATGTTTTACAGTCCAGTCCTGAGCTGTCCGGCTGCCATAGGAGCAGTGGTAGCAAAATGTCTACCATCCTGCTGCATCCTGCGGGAACAGTGGCAGCCCCCAGTCTCCTTGGGGAAAGCCCCAGCCCCCACAGTGGGACTCCCAACTATTTTGCCGGCGGCGACTTGAGCAGTTCCATGTGGGGTTGCCCAGCCAAAAGCAGAGCCTAGGATCACTATGAAGACACTGCCAAGTCCCCGCACAGGGCCAATCCTCCCCTCCCCTCCCCCTGCTCAGTTCTGCTCCCTCCCACCTCTCTTCCATCCCAAAGCATCTACTGGTTGCTGACACTTCTGGAGCACCAGTAGCCCGTCCTTTTGGCACTGAGGTCAGGCACTCACTAGCGCCAGCCCAGTGTCAGCGCTCCCTCCGCCACAGTGTCACGAACATGCTTTACGGCACAATTTGCAACACTTTTAGTTGGTGGTATACATGTACCACCAGTGATGTACCTTTGGTTTGGGTCCTTCATCACCTCGTTGCAAACTAAAAAGCCCCAAACATTGTAGCCTTTCCTTGTAGCTGATTCAGCCATCTGATCATTTTGGTTGTCCTCTTTTGCACTTGTTCCAGCTCTCTGATACCTTTCTTGAGGTGTGGTGACCTTACACAGTATTCTACATGTGGCCATACAATATTATTATATACAGGCAATATAATATTAGCATTCTTGATTACTTTCCTATTACCTCCTATCATGGAATATGATTTTGTTGTTGTTGTTTTGCAGCTGCCATGCATTGGGTTAATGTTTAGATGGAGCTCTTCACTAGGACCCCAAGATCTCTTTCCTCATTCATCACAATTTAGACCCCATCAACATTTATATGAAGTTGGGGTTGTTGTTATTTTGCCCAAATAGTTTCACACTTATTTACATTGAACAGCTGTGGGCCTCTTAATTCCTGTTATTTCTCAACATGCATTCTCAGAGTTTTGACAGCAGTGTAATTTATGGCATAGTTTCCTTTTTTTCTATTTGATTTTATCAGCTCTTTGAACATTTTTTGTTAATGCAAAGGGAAATATGGGAAATATTTCATGGGTTGGCATAATTTTTAAAGTGAACATGCAGACCTCAAGGCAATTCAGCCAAACCTCAGGCTCCCATCATATATCTGGTGCTGGACTGTGTACTGGTTCAGATTCCAAGCTGCCCAAAGGTAACCATGGTTAAGGAGCATCCAGTGGGCTTACATGCTCTTTCCCCCTCCACTCTGTTGCACTCTCCATTATATTTCTTTTTCAGATTGGATCATGCTATAGCATTATGTCTGCATCAGCATTTTTAATAAGCATGGTTAGCTGAAACCATGTCCAAGGGTGACTTTTCAGTATACAGCGTGGAATTTGTGGTCTTGATCTCTAAACCAAGGTTAGAGGTTTTGGAAGGTTTTGGAAGCTGGTTACATCAGCACCAGGCCTGCATCGCTTCAGACTACACATTTGATGAACAGAATCTCTATCTCTCAAAATTAGCATTTTAGGGGAAAGGGACTAGAACATCCTTCCTGCCACATCAACTGTGTATGTCCAGGCAATGTTTTTAAAGCTGGGGAGCCCTCCAGCCCACATGCACGTACAGGCAGTAATGGCATCTAAATGATTTAGCAACAGGTACTCACTTTTGATTGGCCCTTGTGTCGGGGCCCGCCCACCGGAAGTGAGGTCATAGCCGGAAGTGATGTCATGGCAGGAAGTGAGGTCATAGCCAGAAGTATAGTATTCCACAGCACCCCCAGAGCATGTTAAGAAGGCCTGGCATCATGTTAAACTGACCCAAAAGTTGCAACAGTATTCCACAGCACCCCCGCGCGGCCTACTGATTCCCCCCCCAGGAACTGCCGTGCCTCCTCAGTAGGCCACGCAGTGGCCCGGGAGAAGGACTGGAAGTCCCGGGCCTTCTCTGGGGCCACCGTACGGGCTACCGATTCTCCCCCAGGAACCGCTGCGCCTCCTCGGGAGGGAACCCCAGGCAGCCTACCTGCTCACGCTGCTGCTGCCGTCAGTCTCCCTCGCTCCGCTGCCTGCCTGCCTGCCTGGCTATGAGAATGTGCAGGCAACTCAAACGTTGCAGGGGGCAGAGCGGAGCGCCAACGGAGTCGACGAGTGGGCGGGCGAATGGGCGAGGATAGCCCTAATCCTAGGAACGGGTACTCGCGTACCCCTGCGTACCCGCTACATGACATGTCTGCATACAGGGCTTTCTGCTTTTCAGCACAAACTGGAGGACAATCTTATTCTCTCCACCTTCAGTAACCTATGTTTTGGTGCAAGTATGAATGGAATCATAGTTTTGCAACAACTGAGAGTCTTTTAGCGCTTTAAAGGCTAACACGTCTATTTCCGCATAAGCTTTTGTTAACTAGAGTCTACTTCAAAAAGATGACCGATCTTATTTGGTTCGTAGGAGATAATATGAAAAAGGGGAGAAGAGTATCTTTCATTGGGTCAGCAGCTCACCCCCAATGATGCAATGGGGGCTTCCACTGCCACTGATGGGTCAGGGGTTAGCTTGACCAAATGGACCCTCTGATGGTCATGGGCTAGTGCCCAACTAGGCCAGCCTCTGCAGCCTGCCCAACACTGCAAAGTGGGTTCCTAATTCAAATTGGGGGGGAAAATCAGAACAGCCCTGCTGGCTCAGGCCAGAGGCCCATCTAGTTCAGCATCCTGTTTCCAACTGTGGCCAGCCAGATGCCTCGCAAGCAGCAAAGGAAGGAATATTGCAATCCCTTACAACTGGTATTCAAACAGACACTTTTCACGGGAGCATATAGGTAGCATTTAACCCCCATGACCAGTTGCCATAGATAGACTTGGCCTCTGTGACTTGCCCTTCAAGCAAAACTATTCTGCTTGCTTTATGAAGACATATGCCTAATCACTGCATTTCAGCCAATGAAAATGAGATGTAGTGCAATCGTTTGGCCAGTAGGGGTCAACCACAGCCTGTAATGAGGCTGAGCACTTGTTTCTTTCCTATTTTCTCTGATAAAGACATTGTATGCCACAGTAATGTTTGAATGTGCCTGCATTGACATAGGTTCCACCAGTTAAAAAGGTTTTGGTTTTTTTTGCAACGGTGTCTGCATTGCCTATGGTGCTCACCTCAGATTTGATTTGTCTGCAGATAGATGCTTTGCAGCTACTGCTCCACACATCACCACAAATCCCTTTTATTCCGGTGTAGTGGAGATTGATTTGCCAGAAGTGGTGTTCCTACAGGGGGGAATGCTATGTGTTGCAGGAGCCTGAGTTCCTGTGTAGCGTGGCCCTTCCTCCACAGCTATTCGTGGCTCAGAGAGCAAAGCCTCCGAGCTGTTTGCCAGCATTATAGAGATATCTGGTCCAACAAATGAGATCCAAGTGAAAGTCTATTCATTCTCACCAATTCACTCCTGAGTACCAACGAGCAGCAGTACGACTGGTTAATTTGTACAAATGACATCATCAGAGCTGGACCACCCATGATGAGGTGGGGTGAATGGTCTGCTCCAAGTGGCAGGTTAGTGACAAACTTGCAGGAGGTGGCCTGTATCTGCCCATCACCTCCCTGCGTTGCCTCCTTGGCTACTCCACACCCTCACTGCCCCATCTTCTTTTCACTAGCTGTCCGAGGACATGAGGGTGGACATGGGGAAGAGCTTCCCGATGCTGGAAGTTCCTGGTGCTGGAACAGCTTACCTTGCTTTGTTGTGGGCTCTCCCTCATTGGAGGTTTACAAGCAAAGGGTAGGTGGCTAGTTGTAAGGGGTGCTGTAGTTGCCTGTGCTGAGCAGGGCTTAGCTAGATGACCTCCAAGGTCCCTTCCAACTCTAGTACTCTGTGATTCCAGGAGAGGAGCATTAGTGGCTTACTTGTTCTTCCAGCACCTCTAAAGAATTCCTGCTCCCAGGATGCTCTCCCTGCCTGTCCAGTTTTGAAGAAGAAGAAGAAGAAGAAGAAGAAGAAGAAGAAGAAGAAGAAGA
>JAJKFI010000019.1:13544503-13567608 GCA_029204185.1 Lerista edwardsae | reverse complement strand
GAAGAAGAAGAAGAAGAAGAAGAAGAAGAAGAAGAAGAAGAAGAAGAAGAAGAAGAAGAAGAAGAAGAAGAAGAAGAAGAAGGTGGCAGAGGAGATTAGCAGTGGCGAGGGAGGTGGTGGCCACAGCAGTAAGGGGGACAGGGTGCTTGCTTGTGTGCTGACACAAGCAAAAACTGGGAGTGGCAGAATCTGCGTACTGCTAGAGCACTGGCCTGGCTTCAATTGTCATTGTTGTTTGTTCCTTTGCTTATCTAGGCATTTGTATGTTGGATTTCCAAGTCCTAAGAAGCACTCATGGTGGCTCATATTTGGTCCACACAATTCACATAATACTGCTTTAAAAGCACCGCTGGCAGAGGTTGCCATGGTGGATTCAGTATAGTTTTATAAGCCAAAAGATACGGAGTTTGGCTTGGCAAGGAGCATACAATCTAAATTTTGACAGTTAAGGGGGGCAATGAAGAAAGGGGAATAGAAGATGGTAAGAAATGAGAGTAGCAAAAGATGCAGCCTGCCTAGCATAGCCGAGAACACTGCCTCATGTGAGAGTGAGAACAGATAAAAAGAAATACTTTTTTACCCAGCAGGTAATTAATCTGTGGAACTCCTTGACACAGGAAGTGGTGATGGCATCTGGCTTAGGTGCTTTTAAAAGGGGACTGAACAGATTTCTGGAGGAAAAGACCATCACAAGCTACAGGCTGTGATGGGTAATGCAACCTCCATATTTTAGAAGTAGGCTACCTCAGAATGCCAGATGCAGGGGAGCAGCAACAAGATGCAAGTATCTTGTTGTCTTGTGTGCTCCCTGAGGCATTTGGTGGGCCACTGTGAGATACACAAAGCTGGACTAGATGGGCCTTTGGCCTGATCCAGCAGGGCTCTTCTTATGATGCAGCATTGGGTCTACTGCCTCTGCAGAATTAAAAAAAATGCAGCCACTTATCACACTCCATGCACAGTTTCTTCAATTGCAGAAGTGCAGGATTTGTGGTTCGATTTAAAGGGAACGCACAAATGAAGACACTCCTTTGTCTGCATGGTCTCTGTAAATCAAGCCAGAAATTTTTCATTTCCGTGTCTGAAGAAACTGCCCCTGGGGCAATACAAGGTAAGCAGGCCAGTGGTCCACTCTCTGCTCACTCTTAACAGGCAGAGAGCAGATCAGGGCAAGTTGCATTCACTGCAGGCTGGAGGGAGGTGGCTGCAGATTCAGGGTGTAGTGCACCCCCCATCCACGGCCCTCCCCCTCCTCCATCTGCTGCTGCTGCGACCTGCATCACCTCACCCAATGCTTTTGTGCTGTCCCTGAAGGGATGGCTTTGTGTGAGCAAGCACAGATCCATGTTCTTCAGCTTGATTGTAGCTCAGGATGAAAATGAAAAAAGTCAGGGGCTTCAGGAAAAAATTGAGTTTTGAGACGGGGTCTAGGCAAAGAAGCCACCTTTGGCAGGAGATCACGTGCCCTGACTACCCCACCTGATACCCATTGATAGTATGTGTTCTGAAATATGTGGCTCTGAGCGATGAACCAGCATGTCTTTCACCAGACCTGCAGGCAGCAGACAGTGCAAAGGTCTGCGGTACAGGGGCAGCTGTCTGTGTCTTTCACTCGCTAATGACTAGAAAAGCCACTGGCTTGTAGGTGGTGTTTTGGGTCATTGCATGACAACAGCAGCAGCAAAAAAAGTATCAACAATAATATAGAAAGGCAGGAGAACAATGCACATGCTTTCTGTCTTGTCTTATGAATTGCGCAGAATGCCTGTGCATGAAGACTACATGCCTTCCTGTTCTTCCTCACTTGTAAGACAGCTGCAGTCTGAATTTTGGTATTGCCATAGGCGTGCGCATGCAGTTTTGCAACATTTAGCAAAAGGAACATGTGTGGCTATAAAAGAGCACAATGGCTGACTGCATTGGGCAGCCATGTGTTGAGATGTTGACCATTGGCTATCTTTCCTCTGCTCAATGAAATCTTGGCAGTCTTGTTGTAGAATGTTGCTGGATTCCCTTTGGGAATCATTTCAGGCATAGAAAAGAAGGCCAATGGGAAGCTACCCATGCTATCCACCACAGCTATCCATGAAAAGAGCTGGCTATTTTTGAAACAGGATTTTAATTTAACAAGTAAGCAGGTGTGGACTGATGGTTGAGCTGCTGGTACTGCCTAAAGCTAAGCAGGAGAATCTGTGGCTTATTTTTGGATGGGAGACAGATGCCAGGCTGTGACAAGCTGCAGTATCTGTGGTGGCAGAACGGAGTCTCTGTGGAGCTGATTACTCACCGCAAGTAAGGGTTGCGGAGGATTGTGTGAGAAGGCCAACCGGCAAAAGAACGGAATACGACCTTGAGGACCTGTCCACTTGCGATTGCCTGCTGAGGCTGTGAAGGCTACATCTGGGCCTGAGGATTGGTGGATCACAAGAATACTGTAGATTTGTAAAAAAAACCCATTGAAAAAGGTGGTTTAGACTAGTCTGCTTATGTAAGCCGCCTTGGGCATTTGCTTCGGCATGGGAAAGGCGGGGTATAAATTCTCCCCCCCCCCCCAAAAAAAAAAAATAACAGAAATGACAGACACAGAAAATGCCCCAGTGCCTTTAATGTCCTGTGTGAAATCACATTCTTATGCAGCCATTATTTTTCCCCTTTACTTTTCTTAACTCTTTACTTGTTGTCACGCCGGCGACTGCCCCACTGCCTCGGACCAGGGACGGGCTTACCTGGATGTGGAGGGTCCCGGGCCAGCTGCGAAGAAGCCTGGCATCAAGCCCCAAGGGAGCCAAAGGCAGCTTGCCCGGCCCGAAGAGGCCTGGCCATGCTCAAGGAATGTGCAGTCAGCCTGGGGTGACTCTCTGAGTAGAGGTGAGATCCTGCAAAGGACAGGCCCAGTCTCACAAGAACTGGGCCTGGCAATGAAACAGGAAGGGGAGGAGCCCAGGGGTGCTGGTAAGGAGCTCATAAGGAGCTCAGCCAGCAGAGAGAGCGGTCGCACCTCCCTGGGCTGGAGAAGGGCGGGATAGTGGGCTAGGAGAGAAGGGAAGCTTACTCCGCTCTGGCCATCACCTTACCCCAGCCTTGAAGGGGCAGCCCAAGCCCTGCTCCTTGGGGGGGGGGGGCGCCTGAGCCCCTGTGGTTCCTGCGCTCTGGTATGGCTGGAGGCTCTGCCCCAGTGTTCACCGTGTCCTCCGAAGGACCGCCTGGGGTCAGACATTGGCACTGGACACCACCACCCACTGCAAACCGGCCAAGCACTTTGTCTGCTTGCAGGGCAAGCCCCCCCCACCAGCCACCTGACACCGCTGGACAAGGCGCCCTGACGCCAGCCGACCTGCCAACAACGCCATCACTCCTACTGAGAAGTAGGGGCCTTCATGAGGGAACGAGGCCCCAGAGACTTGACGCAGTGCCCCGGGCAGGCACTGTATGGACCACTGTGATGTAACAGGGTCCTCATGAATGTCGCTAATGAGAATAAATTGCTTGTGCCGAACCTCCTCCCGCCTCGCAGGTATTTCTCGCTGCACCCCTCGGTCACATTCACCCAGGTCCCCCGCCCCCCCCCCCCCCCCGGACAGGCATGGAGGCAACACTTGTAAGGACATTTTTTTTAATTCCAAGAAAGATTTGGCCTACATTATTTTTGTTCCTAGTACTCTCATCAACCTTTGAATCATCTCACAATTTTCTTTTCTTTAGTAACTTAGAACATTTTCTTGTGCCATTATCAGGAAAAACAAAGTAATGTTATTGCAGTTCCTTCAACCGTTAATTATATAATTATTAAGCCATTCTGCAGCTCACCAACTCTGTGAATTACCTGATACTCCCACCAGACAGGTCAACAACGTTATAAAGTCCAATAATGTGTTTCTTCTGTAACAAGCTGCCTGCTCTACTAGTATGAAAAGGCTGAATAACATTTCAGACATAACAAGATTTTACAAAGGTTGAGACATTACAGCATCCTCTCAGATTCCATAACTTCTTGGTTCTCAGAAAGTAGGTGGGTACAAAGGGGAAACACTTTCCCAGGGATATATATATATAGACACATACAGCCCAATCCTATGGTGCCAGGCGGGCTGGTGAAACAATGTCCTTTTTTTTCTGTTATTAATAACATCATTTAGTTTTACAGCATCATCTATGTACACGATACTTCACAGAGGATGGATACCCCCCCCCAAGGGTCTTACAATCCAGAGACATAATAGTAAAGCGAGATTTTAAAAAGGTATGAAGTGCCTTCCACAGGTCTTAAGAAGAGCTTGATGCCAATCACAGCCTGCCTTAGCTTTGCCTGGTAAAGTCTCACACTGTACTCTCCAACTGGGCCCAGGTAGTAGGATCAGTGTACTAATTGTGTGGATGGCTTCCTGCTGTGCAATGAATTTCTACCTGGTACAGCTGCCTGCCAATTGTATCTATTTGGCAAGAAAAATACAGATCTGCTTGATGTGGGATGTGGAAGAGGTGGCAGTGGATTCATACATGAGTTAATAGTGCGTTTTCATTCCAAGCTTCCAGGGTCTCCGCAACAGGGGAAACTTGCAGATGTCCCCTGGAAGATGCATGTACTCCAGCCATAGTTCACAATCTCATTGCAGGAAATTGGTGTGAGTCCATCTGTTGCACAACCCCCCAGGTGATCCAGGATCATTTGCACATCTTCTGTTGCTACTTCCGGTACTTCTGTGTTACTCAGGAACAATCTCAAAATGACAGGACCAATGTGTCCTGGAAAACTGTGCCCCGGTCAAATGTGTTCCAGTACTGGACATTTATGTCCATTCGTTTTGCACCCCAATATTTGTTTTTCAGGTGGGCCTTTTTGCACCCAATATTTGTATACAGGTGGGCCTGAACAGTACTGCACCAGCTGGCACTCCTTTCTCACCAGGTGCCCTAAACGTGCTTTACAGAACATTTACGGCATCTGGAGCCAGCACTGGGCCAACATAGGATCGGACCCTCAGTCTCAAGAAAGTGTTTATAGGACTGTAGCCTTAAACTCATTCTCCCCCCACCCCCCAGGAGGTAATGGAAGATTTGCTTTAAGGTTTGGGTTCTTTAATGGAATATTCTTGTTCGGAAATACAGTATTTGGCAGCAGGGGAGAGAGGGAGGGTTTATTCCTAAACGCATATTTTCAACCCAGATACCTTGTGTATTTAATAAATATGATTATTCTTATTGTAAGACAGTTAAACCACGTGAATCACTCAAGCTCTGGGGTGCAGAATTTTTCATACTCAATACATTCCCCTGCAGATTAATGTGCCAGTAGACCTGATGCTTTTTTGCTGAATAAATGTAGGGAAATCACAGTGACTCCATAAGGACTAGTAAAATGAACCATATCAAATTAAGGGTGCAATCCTAACCTGGAGTTAGGCCGGTACAGTTAGGCCAGCAAAGTTTGGTTGGCACAAGGGACACTGTAAAGCGTGTTTGGAGCACTCTTGGAGTCAAAGAGGCCAGCGCACAGTAGTGTGCCATCCTCCCTGACTCCGAGAGTGGTCCAAATGTGCTTTACGGTGGCTCTGGTGCCAGCCAAACTTTGCTGGCCTAACTATGCTGGCTTAACTCCAGGTTAGGATAGCGCCCTAAATTAGAAATGCAACCTAAAATCAATCTCCAGCTTTGCTACTAAATGAACTACTACATTTTTCTGCATGTCTGTACTCCATCTCACAAGAGGTCCCTGCATTCCATTCAATGTTAGAGACAGAGCCAAACACCAGCTGGCTTTTACTTTCCAAGGGGAAGCTGCCACGGTTGCCTTATTCCAATTGCCTTTGGCACAATCCAAGACATGTTTTGCAGGGTTATTCATGCACTGGTTAAGTGCATGAGGTTAGGTACAGAAAATCAGTCCCCTGCTACTCGTTTCTATGTGAATAAATGACTGTACTTTGGTTTAGTTTTATAGATCAACAAGCCATGTGTACCATACATAGATTATACTTGCACTGAATGCAATGTGTGAATAACCATTCGGAGGTACAGACTACCAATAATTGTATCCGGTTGCACAGCTGTACCTGGTGCAGCTTAACATATGAACAGTGTGACAGTCTAACCTACAAAAGTCTATGCCGTGCCTTTTTCATTCCATTGTAAGACTATTACAAATGGCAGACTGGAGTTTTTACCATGTCCAAAAACATCTGGGTTTTTTTACTCCCTTTATGGGTTTTATTTTATTTTCTGCTTAATATCCAGCCTGAAGCAGAGCCTTTGTAAACTCAAAAGCTTGCTCACTACTTTGTCATGTGGTAATTTGTCCTCACAAAGGTCCTACATACTGTCACTTTTGGATTTTTTTTTCTATTGGACTAACATAGTTGCCTATAATTTTTTTGTCTTTTTTAAAAATGCAGTGAGTATTGTCATTCTTAAATTGAAGTCCTGCTGCCCTCTAGTGACCATAGACCAGTTCAACTTTAATGTAGACCATCTTTTAATGGCTGCTTAAGTACTCCGGCCTAATAGTTCTTCCTAGCTTTCTTTTGCAGAATGGTATTTTGAGTTGAATGTAGGAACCAGGTGCTGCTTTGCAAAATTCCATTGGAAAGAGGATTCTTCAGTTTTTTGCTGTTGCTTCAACAAACATGAGATGTATCCCTGACAATTGCTTGATGGCAATGTAATTCCTAGAGGGGGGCAAAATGCTAAATTTTGCAGGAGCTCCTGTGTAATGTGGCCCCTCCCCCTTGCCTTCAGAGCCATTCGCGGCTCAGAGTCTGGTTTGGAGGCTTTGCAACGAATGGCTCTGAAGGCACAGGGGAAGGGTTGCTTTACACAGAACACGACTGCTTGATGAACCTATTAGCAAAGATACCAATCACGTGGAGGAAAATGTTTACTGATAACTTCGGAGAAGTGTTTCTACCCTGATACCAAGGAACAATTATTAATGGATAATGCCATGGCCTAATGGGCCATGGCAATGTTGCTAGTCATTAGAGGGGAGTGATGACTGGGCTGTCTCAGGGTTCTGTCTTGGGTCCAATGTTGTTCAGTTGTCTTAAAAATGACTTGGATGAGGGGAAAGGTAAATTTGAAGATTACATCAAACTGGGAGAGGTTCCTAATACTGAAGAGGACAGGATTGTAGGATGAGCTTCCAAGAGAGATACAGATGAGAGATCAAATCTTAGTTTGATTTTTGATGGACAAACAAGATTTATAGTACTTATTTCAGCAGGCTGCATATGTCTGATTTAGCAATCTATGGCTGTGAGAGCTGGACCATAAGAAAGGCAGAGCGCCGAAGAATAGATGCTTTTGAATTAGGGTGTTGGAGAAGACTCTTGAGAGTCCCCTGGACTGCAAGGAGATCCAATCGGTCAATCCTCCAGGAAGTTAAGCCTGATTGCTCCCTGGAAGGACAAATCCTGAAGCTGAAGCTCCAATACTTTGGTCACCTCATGAGAAGAGAGGACTCTTTAGAAAAGACCCTCATGTTGGGAAAGATTGAAGGCAAAAAGAGAAGGGGGTGGCAGAGGATGAAATGGTTAGATAGTGTCACTGAAGCAATGAACACGAAATTGGGCGAACTCCGGAAGCTAGTGGAAGAAAGAGAGGCCTGGCGTGCTGTGGTCCATGGGGTCGCGAAGAGTCAGACACGACTTAGCGACTGAACAACAACAATATGTCTGATTGGTTTCTGCACATGAATTCTGTTGATGCTATATGTTGGCCTGAAGATTTAATATAGTAATTTTACAGTGCAATCCAAACCACTGAACACTGTGGATATGCATAGTAGTTATGCATACAATTTCCCAGTAAGTTTTATGCTTTATAACTTGTTAGATGGAGTAAGATGGAGATGGAGTTTGTTAGCTGTTTTCGTATGTTGTAGGAAAAGTGTGGAGAAGGGCCAATAACGTACAGCACAATCCTATGGATGTGTACTCAGAAGTATGTTCATACACAGGAAAGCATGTATAGGATTGCCGCCTCAGTAGTTAGAGTATATGCTATTCATGTAAATTAGCCAAAGTGCAACCCTTGGCATCTCCAGGTGGTGTAGGGGAAAAAAACCCCACCTGAAGCCCTGGAGAGCTGTGCCATATATGTTGAAAGTGAGAAATGAGTGCATGTAAAATGGAGATCTTCTCAATGCAACACATGTGTCTTCTCAGAAATCAGCCTCATGGAGTTCAGTGGGACTTCCTCATACAGAAGTGTATCGCAGTGCTTCCCAACCCCTTTAGCATTGGACCCACCTTACCAGCCATTCAAACTATAATGATGATTGGGCAGCAGTGCTCCCCCTGCAAGTAGCAGGTTTTTTTAAACCCTGGCTGCACACAGCCTAATCTATCCTGTCAGTTTTGCAGCCCAACAAAAATTGGACCATTACTGGTAGGCCATGGACCGACAGTTTGGTTACTCCTGGTGTATAGGATTCCAGCCTTAAACCCCATGGAATTGGTAACTTGTATGGCAGGCAAGTCTCTAGACACTTTCCAAGGGTGAAATGTGTTGCTGCTATGAGAAAAGGGAAGGAATGAAGGAGGAAAGCAAGTTGGAATTTCTCTTTCCCCAGCCCCTAGGAAAGATCTGAGGCCAAACAGAATTTTAATTATTCCAAATCAGTAATCTTTAAACTGTATTTTAATTGTTAATCTTATTACACATAAACATAACATAAATATAAATATATCATGCATGAATAAAAATGGAAGGGTTATGAAAAGGAGGAAAGGCCTTCATAAGAAATTCATAATCCAGCTCAGAATTAGAAATGAAGAGGGCATTGAGTTGGCAACAGATTTCCAAGCCTCCAGCAATTTTATCTGATTTTTGGGCTCCAGAGAATGTCCCTAGCTGGTAGATAAGAAATGCCAAACTTCATTAGGGATATTTGTTTTTAATCTTGCTTTCATTTAGACATGTAAGGCTGGCACTGTCCCATTTTCTCTCCTGATAACACACTTGTGGTTTCCAATTCTGTGTTCCCACTTTTGTAATATCAGAAGCTATCTAATTTGGAGATATGAATAAAGGGAGGGGTCTTGTACCCATAGCTTTAGAGAACTCATCAAATGGTAACATTCTTCCACACAGAAAAGCTTAAAATTAAACCAATAATCCCTTTATTTGCCTTCATTGAAAGTTACCTAACTGCCTCATTGACATTAAGGGGGCAATCCTAACCTGGAGTTACGCCGGCACAGTAAGGCCAGCATGTAGGCTGATGCTACCACTGACCTAGCTGCCTCTGAAGGTCCTGGCTGGACCTCAAAACTTAGTTCCATGAAGTGAACCTGAGAAAGGGAAAGTTACCTGTGAGAACTTGTAGCATTCTGCTCTAGAGCTGTGTTGTAGCCAGGCACAGTATTAGGTTAACTAATAGAACAGAACAAAGGTTAACAGTATACTGTCCCTTTAAGTATTACCCGGTCACCAGCCCCTTCATTCCTTCCTTCCCTTGAACTAGGACAAATTCTTCTGTAGGCATGTCTAAGTGTAGAGTCCTTCCACCAGGCAGCTGTATATAACTAAATAATACTTGAAATTTTGATTATCATTTCATCTCCATATATTGATTTTTTGTAAGAATTTGCAATTATTTATAATTCTTGAGTTATGCTATTATAATTAGTATCTAATTTGTGACTGCCATGCAGTGAGGATCACAAGACCCCCATAGAAAAATTTTAAAAGCATAAGCATTGTTTATGAGCATTGTAGGGAGTAGTCAGAGCTTTTGCTGAAGCTCAATAGGTGGGTCACTGATAGAGGTTAGATCACTGCCTCTGTTAAAAAACCCCAGAGCTTTGTTTGCATTTCAAAGCCTATAATTATATATCAGTCTTTGGATATGCTCTAATATGTTTTGTCGTAATAGAATTACATGTAGCTCACTGAGCTCTAGTGCTCATATTCATATTCATGCCTGGATCAGAGGATTCACAGTCAGAGCCTCCTTGTCTGGGCACTGGAGTCCCAGTGGGGAACCGGTCAAAGCTGCAAAGTGGAAGGGAAAGAGGCAGGACAGTTCCCCCAGGTCTCAGCAGGGCTCCACTCCCAAGCAGGTTCATCTTGACCTGACCTGACTTTAAATTCATCCGCATGCCTGGCCTAATCATCAGCTGAATTCACATTGCTTGTCTGACTCCTATGTTGTGTCAGACACCTGCCCTCATCCTCCTTCCAGCATAGGTAGACTTCTTCTCTTTGATGTGGTTTGCATCTAACTCAGGCCTAGGACCGACTTTATTGTAGAAGTATTCCTGTGTTTTATTTCAGTGTTATTCAAACTGTGGGTCAGGAAAGCTGGGAGCAGCCATCTTGGAAACTGCAGACCTTACTCTTGTTATAGTCCATTTGTGAGTGAACAGTTTGAATTTTGAAGTGATTGTTTTTGTTTGTTTTTTAAATTGTTTTTAGTCCAGTGTTTTGACATAACGTTTTGTCCTAATCTTGCTTTCTATCAGGGATGTTTCATGGTTGTACAATTACTGCAGTCCAAGAATGCCAATTTGCATTTCAGGAGTCTCATTTTATTATGTTTCAATGAGAGCACTTCCTGCTTGATGATGTCACTTCCTGCCACAACATTACTTCCAGGTTAATGACATCACGTCTGGTGAGTTCTGACACGAGTGACATTCTAAAAAGTGGGTCCTGGTCTGAAAAGATTGAATACCACTGTTTTATACTATCATAGTTGCCCCAGTCCCGCACTGAAAATAATGCAGTGAACTGAACAGAGGAAGATGCTGAAGAGCTGGAGCAGTGATTTTTAATGGTGTGTCAGAAATGGTTTGCAGGAGTGCTACACGAGTTTGGGAGGGGTCATTTATTAGTAGGGCCATTAAGGGATGTAAACCCGCCCCTCCACCAGCAGTGCAGTGGCCTTGTCAATTGTCAAAAAACCAGTGGGGTACCTTGACAATTTTAATGCTTTCTCAGTATGCCAGAGACAAAAAATGTTGAAAATCACTGAGCTAGCGGTTATTTTGACTTTTCCATCACCTCTTGAAGAGGCAATTCACTTTTCAGTGTACATTTTCACATTTAAACTTAAAATAAGCTTGCAAAAAATGTGTTTGCATTCATCTCCAATGTACATTGAATTTTCTTGTGTTACTGTCACATGGGATAAATGCAGCAGTTGAGTTTTGACTCAGACCATTTTGAGACATTCACCTGCCATGTGACAGTTACTACACTGACCAAAAATAAATTACAATAAACTATAGCAATGAGTCCAGACTTCTGCAATTCACTTTTCTCTAGTCCTGAGTAGGATTGTAAGTTTTAACTCCTTGGCGGTTTTCATAGTTAAGTATTATACTGGTTCTCTTTTTGGACGAAGCCCCAGATATTAGAGATGAAGCTCTATAAAATGAAATGCACTTTCTCCCGCTGTTGTTGTCCAAATTTCTATATGAAATAATGTAGACATTGGTTTCCCTCTGCCTTGGTTTAATCATTTGGACATTGAGCATGTTATGTATTGGCAGAGGTATGATTTTGTTGTGTGGAAATCACCCTGCAAAGAGAGAGATTCCCCTGATGCTTCTGTCCCTTTAAGGAAAGAGACAGAAGCCTGCCAGATTGAGGTTTCTTTCCCCGGCGTGCGTTGTCTCCTGTGAAAGTTAAGCCAAATCTTCCCTAAGCTAAACCTTCCCAAAGCAAACCTTCCCAAAAGTTGGAAGTCAACAAAAAGAATGCCAGCTGAACTTTGATGTTTCCAAAGAAAAATAATTTTATTGCAATAAAATGACATAGGATGCAAGCAGCATGTTGTTGTTCATTTGCTAAGTCATGTCCGACTCTTTGCGACCCCATGGACCACAGCACGCCAGGCTTCCCTGTCCTCCACTAGCTTCCGGAGTTCGCCCAATTTCATGTTCATCGCTTCGGTGACACTATCTAACCATCTCATCCTCTGCCGCCCCTTCTCTTTTTGCCTTCAATCTTTCCCAGCATGAGGGTCTTTTCTAAAGAGTCCTCTCTTCTCATGAGGTGGCCAAAGTACTTGAGCTTCAGCTTCAGGATTTGTCCTTCCAGGGAGCAATCAGGCTTGACTTCCTGGAGGATTGACCGATTGGATCTCCTTGCAGTCCAGGGGACTCTCAAGAGTCTTCTCCAACACCATAATTCAAAAGCAAGCAGCATACCATGCAGGAAAAAAATATGACATGGACCTATGTAATGATACACAGTTGCAACAGACATTTATACAGTTTAGCATGTAAATGGGGATACAAACAAACAACCAATAACATACACTTGATTATTGCAGGCTGGATTATTGGTGGACCTAGGATTTTTGGGATCCTGTTTGGTTATTTGGGACATTATGGCTTTTGGTTGGTTGCTTGCTGCTCCCCCCCCCCCCACACACACACCAGGCTGAGCAAGGGGAGATTTGTGATAATCAATGGAATGTGGTTATGGCACCAGGGTGATAAAGAGGTTCATCACTGGGACAAGACAGCTGAAGGCTAAAACAATAGGTGAGAGGTAGACAAAGGGTTTGGAAAAACCCTACATCAAAAGAGGTTTCAATTGGTGATACTGGGAAAGATGCATGACATAAGAGCTAAGATCTTGATTAAGGACATCTTGATTAAGATAACTATAATGACAAAGAACTATATACAGTTCATGTGCATTGCTGATGGAGTTTTCTGGCACAGGCGTTAATCTTCATGACTCAGTGGCACATAGATGGAGGTTGGGATGTCCTTCTTAGTTTGGTTCTCTTCCCTTTGCCCAATCTTCTGACGTCCATTTTGTCAAGTTCTTGAAATGGTTGTGAGGGGAAGGCGGGTACTTCCAGTATATGTGGGGGGGGGGACTTATGGTAAATAGTGTGTTATTGACAAAATGGGCCAAAACTGTAGGGTAATACTTTGCATAGTGTAATACTTTGTGTAATACTTTGTGTAATACAAAACATAGTGTAATACTTTGCACCACAGTTCCAATACACTCAGTACAATATAGTGCCCCTGAATGCACTGTTTTTAATGGGGGGAAAGCAACTGACAGTTTTTTAACCTTTAAAAATATTGCCTGGGTATGTGATCAAGATCAAAACCAAAGTGCCAAAATCCTCACACTCTAACATGGTTTCATGTGTGTCGCCTATGCTTTTTACAGACACAGACACAGACACAGACACAGACACAGACACACACACACACACACACACACACACACCATACAAACTGGAAGGTGAACTTTTGTATTTAAGGTCATTCTAAGTTTGCAATCCTATGCATACTTACTTAGGAGTAAGCTCCACAGAACACAGTGTGACTTCTGGGTAACCATGCAGAAGATCTCACTCCATAAGTCTTTTAGACTTGGTTCCTGTGTAAATATATTGAACTACTAATTTAATGTTTGATTCTACTACTGGGTGGCCAGATCCAATGGAGTACAGAGTGCCAATACCTTTAACCATTGTATAGAAGAGGGAATTTTGGCAGGTAGAGGTTTTTTAAACCGTTCCATGTTGAGTTGCATCTGCCAAAATTCCCTCTTCTATACAATGGTTAAAAGTAAAGATACTCTGTCCTCCATTGTACTGTTGTACTAACACAATTGCAAGATAAATTTAAGCTCCTACTACTAGACGTAAAATACAGAGAAGGCGCAAGCTGCCCTCTTCTGCAGCAGTATTTTAATAACCCCTCCCACACCAATTAATGAACAATCAACACAAAATCTGTTTGCGAAGTGGCCAGGTCACTTAAATGGTTGTCCTAATTTTCTGTCTTACAGCCCAAGTCTCATGTTCATTGTTCAGCAGATGTTCATTAAATTCTGCCAGTTGCAAAAATATCAGAAATAATATGCAGCAAAGCCTCCTCTGACTCAGCCTTGTGACTGCTAATAGCTGCTCTGAAGAACAGATTTCAATGCTGGAAAAGAAGCATTGTTACATAAAAGCCTGATTGATAGGAGCTAAAGGTGGGCAGGGGAAAAAAATGTTGGTTAAAGTTTGACATCAGCAGTGCGAAGGAATGTATTTTTGTTTAAAGCAGTGGGAGATCATAAATGCCAGCAACAAAAATGGGGAAAAAATTAAACTCATACTTCAGATGATTAAAGAGGATTGACTACAGGAACATTTGGGTGCCCCCACCCCGGTTGTCAACCTAACTCTTCAGGAGCCATGCAAACTTTTGTCATGAGTTTAAAATCAAGTCTGCAAATGGATCAAACATTTGATTCATGATAAAAGCTCAGTATTTGATTCAGGATGGTGGAAACATGAGGAAGGATTGATTTAGGGATATGTAACTGGGCGGAATATGCCAATTACATAGATTAGTCCATGCATCTTGGATTTTTTTTTTCTCTTAAAAATCAGCCATAGAGGGGCCAGTCCATATCAAGACTATAGGAGTATGTTTGCCAACGCTTCATTCTCAGGCTGTCTCAGAACACGCCCCCCCCCCCAGGTGACTGGAAGACACGTCCAGTTAGTACTGGCAACTTCAGGGTCAGAAGAACACCTCTCCGACACTATTGGGAATCACCGGCGCAAACTGGTCTACATTCTGGTTGTGTCTGGGAGAACTTCTGAGGAAGGTGGGGGGGGCTGCACCTGACCGCTGTAATTGCAGTGTCATGCGCTCCCCTATGTAAATTTCATTATCCGAAGAATTAAGTGTCCACCCAGCCAACACTCAGAATACCTTCCAAGGGCCAACATTTGTCACAACAATTTTCGACCAAAAACCAAGTGATGATTCTTGACTCACAGAAGGCCTTAGAAGGCATTCTGAGGCCCAGGGAGACTTTCCTGGCCCTCAGAATACCCTCCAGATGTGACCAGAGCACAGATCTGTTTGCATTCAGAGGGGCAAGGGGGCTATGAGCGAGGGGGGGCAGGACTGTGCCAACTGAATCGTTGTGGTGGGGGCAACTGCCACCCCTGGAAGAGTGCTGCCTGGGATCCTGTGACCCTTCCCAGCTATGCAACTGTGGTATAGGATTCAGGGTACTGAATTGAGTGAGGGGAATAAAGGGTGAGGAGGAATAAAGGGAGACATTGCAAGTGTGTGGCATCTCAGTTCCTGGAGGAATCTCTGTAATTGGGAAATGCTATTTCTATGATATTGTGACCTATATAATCGCCTCTAAATGACATATTTCTCGTAGTTAATCCACTAGCAATCTTGCACTGTATTCCAGCACCACCTCCCACCGTGTTTCCTTTTTCAATACAAATACTAGAAATACAAATGCTAGTCACTCCCACAGCCTTGCTACATAAGCAACGTTTTGCCAGAACAGGTCTTTTTGCGCTCTCAAGTCAGATTCTGGCAGTAGTTCCAAGCCTAGTCACATCAGAAGAATAAAATCAGCAGAATATTGGATGCGATGGGTCCTTTGGCAGGGCTTGCATGAAAAGGGTTTGTGCTTGAAAAGAGCTACACAATGACAAACATTCAGCCTTTTTTATGGTAACTTCATAGTGTTTGTTCTAGAACAGAGGCGAGGCACTGACTATCGTTTACTGGAATCTTGAGTAATGTGCTTTGATTTCTCAGAATATGATTTAGATCTTTGGCCCAATGTTCCTTGATACAGGTGGCTGTTAGGAATAACCCACCTGACCAGGAACACTTTTGTAAGGTTTTTGTGACTTGCTTCAAAAGAAGTTTCTTTCTTAGCCACTTCCCACTCTGGAAAGTTTTGTGCTCCAAGTGGATGATATTTTCCAACTCCTTCTCCAAACTCATGATCATGAACTGGCATTTATTCCTTTGACAGCCCAGTTTGACAGTTAATTTAGAAAGAAGAGAACTTTATGGAAGGGGTGGCACACTGGTACCAAGGAAAATGCCTTTTTGCAGTGTCAGTGTGTATATGCAGCAGGGACGTAGTGGCACAGCGGGTTAAACCTCGGACAAACGCTGGCTCTACAGGCTTTGAAACGGAGATGAGCACTGCCCCCTACAGTCGGTCACGACTAGACCATTCGGTCGTGGGGAAACCTTTATCTTGTGTATATGCAGTATATATACTTACAGTGTCAGTGAGTATATTCTATACTACAACTGTGCTATGGGATGTAATTAATTACAAAATCTTATAAAAATGGATTGGGGTACAAGCAGCCTGGCCTCTCGTGCAAAATAGCCTGTATATACTGTAGCACCCACATGAAAGTGTTGATTTACACAAACATGGGGACTACTGTTAATATTTAGTGAATATTCAGTGAAGTGAATATTCAGCTTAAAAATGTATAAAGTCCTGTACAATTGGTAATGTGCAAGAAAATGGCTGGGAAAAGAGACTGCATGAGATTCCTCTCCATTATCATTGCAAGTAGGTTTGTCTCTTTACAATTATATATATAAATTAGATAGACAGGTTGCCCCAGTATCCATTGCATCTGATAACCTGAAACTATGGATACTGAATCAATGGATACTGGGGCATCTATTAAAAAGATAGGGAACATTAAACAAATCTCTTTTTTATCTTGTTGCAGCAAAACCACTGATGCTCCCCTATCTTTACAAAGGCGCTCCCAGTATCCACAGTTTCAGGTTTCCGTGGTGGGGTTGAGAACAGAACCTAAGCGGATACTGGGGCATGCCTGTATAATATCTCACACATCCCTTTGCCCCTAAAATAGGACAATCAGCAGCACATTTGACTAGGCAAGCTCAGCTCCCAAAGTCTGGCTGATTGGGTGCAATGTGTTGGAGCTCCATAAGAAGGGCAAAAAAACCTGGGAGGGTGGATCATAAGAAAGCTCAGTTCGCCTTCAGGGCTACTGCCTCCCCACTATAAGACATTACATATGGTTTTATGTGAACAGTATTTGTTCAGAAAACTGCCATCAAAGCATTCCCTGCCATCATTACATGTGCTCTGCAGAGGTCAGGGTGTCTCATGATGTTTCTTTCCTTGAAAAGTGTGTGAATGTGTAATTAACCACAAAGATCAAGTGTTCCCACATCCTGAAAAACCGAGGGATATAAAGACTGTCATTTTCTTTACCCACATGATATTGTAAACTAACCTGCATTGTGTGAACAAATCCTAAGGACCTGCTCGGGTTGTACTCCAGCAAGCCTGCCGAATAAATATACCAACAAGCTTTTATTGTTAATCAAGCCACTTAGCTTTTAGCGCTACTACAAATTCTTCCCCTGTTTATAATTAAAGGTGTATTAACAATAGCAAGCCCCAAGTCAAGCAGTTGCTGTGTGGGAGGATTCTGAAAACAATTATTCACAATGGCAACTTCTTTTCAGGTTTGAAATTCTTACATTCATTCCTTGCAAGGTGTTCTTGGAACAGAACAGCTCTGCGACGGAATAAACATGCTAAAGACCCTACTAAGAACGACAACATTTGAGCATCTTGAGGATGCAGGCATATGTTGCATAAGATTTCATGACACACAACAAAAAAAGGAAATGGAATGCCTTCAAGTGTTCACATATTTGAAATGAAGAAGGTCCAATCTCACAATTCCAGCTAAAATAAAGATGCATTTATTTTATTGCAACTGTACTTGAGATTTAATTGCAGGGGTGGGTCACTTCAAGGATGCCATGTCAGCCAAGTGCTTCTCCCTCTAAGATTTTTTCCTTCCCGCCCTTACAATTGGAAGAGAATCACCTATACTTGGTGTCAGTTTCCTGAGAAAAACATCAGAGGAAGCCAGGAACAGAGGCTCTGTCATGATGGCCTCTGTTCGACCCTTCCTGGACGAATTCACCATTGCTCATCCTTGTTTTCTTTTTTAGAGACTAAGGGTCAAATTTTATCCAACCTTCCAGCACTGATTCAGCCTTGCCAATGGAATGTGCGCTGCATCCTGCAATGGGGAAGCAGTTACAGAGGTCCCCTTAAGGTAAGGGATCATTTGTTCTCTTGTTTCATGGCTATATTGTGGCTGCGTTGGCCCTGAAAAGTTGGAGAGGGTTGGGCCTTTAGGTAAGAGGACACATGTTTCCTTACCTTCAGGAGCTCTCCATGACTACTTCCCCACTGCAGGATGCAGCGCATGCGCCCTTGTCACAGTTGCATCAGCACTGGAAGGTTGGATAAGATTTGGGCCTAAGGGTGCAATCCTAATTGCCTTTCCAGCACTGACAAAGCTGTGCCAATGGGACATGTGCTGCATCCTACAGTTGGAGGGCGGTGAGCAGTCACGGAGGCCCCTTCAAGGTAAGGGAAAGTTGCGTTGCCCTTACCTTAGTGTTGGAACATTGGTTAGCATTGTGCCCTAAGCAAGTTTTTTTTTTAAAAAAAAAATCCAACATTATATGCTATTTTAATCCGCCACTGAATTACAATGCACTTTAGGAAATGGGGGGGGGGGGGTTGTGTGCAGCAATATATCCAATAGGGCAGAGAATACGTTCCCCAAAAGTCAAGTATAGTGCAAAACAGCACCACTGTTTAGAAGTTCAGCTATGTCTATGAGGAAGGCAACTGGTGCTGATTGGCCTCATGCTGCCCAGAATGTGCTGCTCCCATTGGCTAAAACAGTTGTCAATCTCAGGCAGGACAAAGAGCAAAACTGTGTTAAAATAAGTGTCATTATGAAAGATATTACTATACATTATGGCTTCAATCCTATACACACTTACATGGAGGGAAGTCACATTAAACTCAGTGGTGGCTTAGTGCGGAATAGACATGTAGAGGATTGGGCTCCAAGTTTACCCTTTTTATGGGTTGTATCCAAAGAAAATTAATTCTGACCAAGTTTGAAACCCTCCAGGACTAGTCTGAAGTTTCTAGGGATTACCATTAAGTACCTTTTAACAGGGTCTCCAGGAATTTCTTACATAATGTCACGTGCAAGATGGGGGACATCTCCAGAAATAGCTTCAGATCTGGCTGAGAATTGACTAATCCTGACCAAGCATCAAAGAAATTGATGAAACAAATTAGAACATGAGTTTCCAATGGTGCTTAGTTAGGTTTCACTTTCTTTGGGCATAGCCCATAAAAAGGACAAACTCAGAGCACAATCCGCTATATGTCTACTCAGAAGTAAACCCCACTTGGTTTGATGTGCCTTCTCCCATATGTGTGTGTATAGAATTGCAGCTACAATGTAAACACAGATATGCCACTGAATGTCAGCACTTTGGAAGGGCTCTAACAGGCAACAACCAGCCCCTTCCTTCCAGCACCTTTCCAGAATGGAATCCACAGAATTCTTCCACCTCGTCACATGTGGCCCAAAAGGGCTTGTACCTGATCCTGCCCTGGATCATGGGCAAAGCCGTCCCTGCCAGTTATAATTCTATAGCGAGCATTCGTCTTTCAAAAATCTATTACGTGGGAGGAAATGAAGCAGGGGCAGCACAACCTGTGGCATAAATGGTTTCTTTGGCAACCAGCATCAAATTGCCTTGCGTTTCGAACATGGCAACTAAAGTGTAAAAGCAGCTATATTTAGATTGCAAGTTGGACGTAGTTTGTCTCTTTCATTGCAGTAAATTTGCATGCACGATCTTCACTCTCCCTAGACATTGACGTGCTCTAGGCAGGCTTCCAGATCCATAGCCCTCCTCTCATGGCAGGTAAAGGGTAGAGAGGTGAAACAAGGAGGCAACTTCCAGAGGCAGGACCGCAGAGCTGCCCCAAAGAGCGTTGGCCACATCAACACAGTCCATGCTCCACCCAGTTTCTTTTGTTTTGCTTCAGTATTTCCTTGTTCTTTAGGATTTGCCAACATGTGCCAGCCAAGTTGACTGTAGCAGTGTTTTTCCCCCCTTCCTATTAAGGAAAGTGTCCCAAACTCACCTGGAAGGAAGGAGAGGAGCTGGAACATGCATACATTCTGTGCACACATGTCTGTTATCACAGTGGGTCAGGTGATAAAAAATGTCTGAACTTGCCATGAGTTCAGTACATCTGTGTACAAGACACACTTGGTTGTTGATCTGAATGCCTGTACAGTTCTTCATGCATTACATTTAGTTGTACATATAGCACTACACAATATCTGTACTTTACATTTTTGAGGGGTCCAGGTTTTAACGTGTGTGTCAGCCCCTGCGAGTCACATCCAGCCGACAGGGAGAGGGTGGGGCCCCACTGATCAAATGAGTGGCAGCTCATGCAGCCCCACCAATCAGTTGGGCAGTGGCTCATAAAGCTTACCCAATCAGCTGGGCACCAGCTTGAGGGGGGGGATCTGGCTGTACTTGGAGGCATCACAGCTGTCCAGGCAGAGGCTCACAAGGAGAACATCCACAACCAGGGCCAGTCCTGTGTTCTCCTCAGGAAGGGGTAAAAATAGCCTACCAAGGTACCCCAAGTCAATCCCTAGCAGAGACTTGAGTTTATAATCCAGCAGACAGCATGGGGCATGAGATGCCCTGGGAGACCCTACACAGGGCTTCATTACTGAAAGTGTACCTCCACAGAGGATGCTAAGCAAGCCATGCCAAAGGGATTGCCAAAGTGGAAGGGGGTGACGTTAAACCAGGGAGGAGGCCCAACACTTGCCCGTTTTCTGTTCTTTTGCTGTTAGGCCCAATAAAAGGACTATGAAGTGCACAGTGTGTCGGGACTGGTATGTGGATGAGTTTCACTAGCCTCCTAGAAGTATGGCTCCCCTCTTGGGGGGAGATGGGGATGACACAGTAAAATGAACTGTCACTCACAGACATTCACATGAAAATGTGTAGTGCAATGTTACATGTGAATATCCCTAACATCATGCCCTCTACTACCTGACAAAATAAAATGTCACCTTGAGCGTTTTTAATCAAACGCGCTGGATCTTCATGACAATAAAACACAGCATTATTTACCTGTTCTTCCTGGCAATAGTGTGGACCAGTGTGTCCCAAACTGTGGGTCAGGACCCACCAGTGGATCACAAACCGATTTTTGCTGGCTCACGAAAAAAATTTGAAACATTTTTTTCAAAAATTTTGCAAGCACTCTTTCCCAGTTCATCTTGCAGGAGAAAATGGTTAGCAGGAATGCTAATCTGTGGTATGAGGTAATCTTCATACACATACACACACGCATACATACACACACCCCAAATTAAAATGTCACATTTTCCCATTTTCTCTAGAACTTGATCATGTGTGAACCCAGTTTCAGCCTTTTGCCTGACCTGGAAGTCCCTAACCAGACATCTTGCTCTCCAGTTCATCCTTCTGGGTACTCTGGAATGACTGTAAAGGTTTGGGGGGAACTGTCCTTGAAATCAATTTCTAGGGAAAATCTAGCAAAGTCTGTACACACTTACAACATGTAAGGTCTCTAGCAGCCTTGACAGCACAGAATCTAATTAATTAATTAGATTAATTAACTAGAATCTAATTAATTAAGTAAGTAATAACAATAAACAATTAGATTAGAATTGTTAGAAGGAAGATTAATTAGAATTAGATTAATTAATTAATTATTAATTAATAAATAATTAATAAAACTAATTAATAAATAAATAACAATAAACAAAAGTATTATATCTTCTTTGGACTAGTGGGTCGCAACAGATTGTCATTTTAAAAAGTGGGTCCCGGTGCTCCACTTTGGGAAGCACCTCTGTTTACCAAATGCAGCTTCATGGCTAGTCCTGGATAGGAGATGAGACTGAAAGGAACAACTCTGCCCCCACCCCATCCCTATTATTCAGGAACACTGTACAAGCAGCGGTAGCAATTATTTCTTTGGCAAAAAACAAAAAGCCTTTCTTCTTCCATTTGCTCAGTATTCATTCGTTTAATTACAACAATTCTGAAAGCTACTTACATTAAATGCCTTTTGTGATGTACGTGAGACAAAAGAGGATTGCACAACCCATGTTCCCAAGGAACAGCAGCAGGGAGAGCAAGCAGGGAGAACGGTCTATTTGTGCACCCAGGAGGTCGTAAGGTGTTTGGGTTCCCTTTTCTCAGGACCCAGTTCAAGGCTTCTCTCTTCTTTCAAGGAGCCACAGATTTTGTTTGGTTTCTGGATACATTTGTTAAAAAAAATTAAGCCAGTGGGATTAGAATGTTGGCAAGAGCCAAGCAGGACTCTGCAGAATTTCCTTTTGTGCGTTGGTACTAACACAAACACAAAAACCCTCCCTTTTAGTTTGCAGCCCTCCCTCAATTCCATTTGTTTTTGACAAAAATGACACTGTGACAAAATGTGGACACAATGACACTGTTGACAAAAATGACACTGTAGAGAGCAGGGCCAACTCACCCCTGAACTGACTGCTTTGTGGTGGTGGCAGGTGGTGAATTTATAGTGCCCTGAACCCCACACTTGCCTGCCAGCCCGTCCACCCGACTACCTGCCCAGCCACTTCACCTTGCGGGGGGGGGGGAGGGCTTCTTCTGCCACCTTGTACCAGTTGTTTCGCTTCTCAAGGACCAATCAAAGCCAGAATGTTCCGCATAATATGCCACACGATGGAGGCCACCTTGTTTTTCACATGGTCGTGTGTTTGTTTCAATAGAAAAATAGGCAGAAGTGGCGGCCATATGGTGGCGGCCATCTTTTCTAGCTCTCACTGCTAAAGGTTCCAGTGTGGGGCTCATGCTAGAATCTAAAAAAAGAATGCAACCCGAGCATGCTGGAAGCTAAAGAAAAAAGAAAAAAAAGAATGCAGTCCTAATTGTCAACAATATCTCTGAGCCTCAGTCATGTTACCAGTTGTTTCTCCAAACTTCTATACAGCTCTACAGGGTTAGGGAAGGAATCCTGGCCTGGGGCTGTGAGCAGAATTGTCAGTTTCCCCTTGTCTGATCTCCTAATGGAGTTGCCAACTTTTTTTAGTTGCCTGCTCTTATGGCATGCAAAAATCAATCATTCAGCAGGTGAAACTTTTGCTATTGCTTTATTTCCATACCAGACATGTCATTGTGAGGGCCACAAAGAGTTGAGACAATGCTGGTAGACCATGGTCTAGCACAGCAAGCCATTTTAACTGCAGTGGCGTGAATTTCTATATGCAGTTCAGCAACTGAAGTGGCCCCAGGTTGTCAAGCAGATCAGGACTTATCCATACAGAGTATTCAAAGGAGCTCTCTCTCTCTCTCTCTCTCTCTCTCTCTCTCTCTCTCTCACACACACACACACACACACACACACACACACACACACACACACAC
>JAJKFI010000019.1:13499617-13529274 GCA_029204185.1 Lerista edwardsae | reverse complement strand
TTGATTGATTGATTGATTGATTGATTGATTGATTGATTGATTGATTGATTGATAAAACAGAATCTATTTATTGAACTGTTCAAATAGTAATAGTAATATGCTTAGCACTTGTATTGCATTTTTTCTTTTAACTATGTGCATGCAAAGTACACCAGGAAGGCCCACCAGTCACAATGAACTGGTAAATTTTAAATTGATTAATTTGTCTTCAGTGGCATTACTAGAGTTTGCGTCACCGCGCGTCACCCCCCATGATGGATCTCCTCCTCCCAAACCATACAATAAGTTTATATTTATTTATTTATTTATTTATTTATTTATTTAGCTATAGTACAGGTCACCCAACAAATTAGTAACCAACAAAAAATCCTTGGCCAATTTGATGACACTCACACAATTAAATAAAAGTTCTAGTATTAGCTCTGATACATGGAAATGAGAATTGACTAATAATAATGATTTTTTTTAACATCACAATTTTTACATAAAAAGTTGTATTTTCAGTTTTTAGCTTTTTGGCCATAGCTTTTGATAGAATAAAGATATGACACTCCGGGGTTTTTTTATTGAATTCCTCGTGAAATTCCGCATCCAATGGTATATAACATGATTGTATTATTCCATAAAACCACAATTTTTAAAAAATCATGATTTTATACATTAAAAGTTTTATTTTTTGGTTTTAGTATTTTGGCCATAATGTTTGATAGAATGAAGACATTACACTCCAGTTATTTCCATTGAATTCCGGGTGAAAGTCCACATCCAACGGTATATAACATGATGGTATTATCTTTTAAAACCGCGATTCTAGCAATTTGAGTCCCTTGTGTGCGTCACCTGGTGCAGCCTCCTGCCCCCGCATGATGCCACTGTTTGTCATATATTTGATTAACTATAAAGGACCTCCTGAAATTAATAGAGTACAGTATTAAGTCAGTAGTGAGTAAAAGGTTTTTAATTAGCTTACCTGTTGTCTTGTTTTATATTACACATCAGACATGTTTTAGATTAAGCACAGGAATAGAGTAATGAAGGTCTGTGATAGTATTGCACTGGATCATGGGGAAAAATGTTTGAGAACCACCTTGGATTGGCTCTAAAGCAGTGTCTTACACATGTCTACTCAGAAGTAAATCTCACTGTAGTCAATGGGGCTTACTCCCAGGTAAATGTGGATAGGATTGTAGCTTTAATTAATTCAGGGCAGAAGATTAAAATTGGGGACTTCCTGATTTGTAAATGCTCAGTCTTTTAGCCACTACATTACACCAGGCAGAAAGTAATGAGAAATGTTCCTTAATGTGTGTGCATTTCTGCACACACAGAAATGTGTGTGCATTTCTGCACCCATCAGGCCGATGGGGCCTGCAGGAGACCTTCATTCTCTGACCTTCACAAAGAGGAGGCTGGATGATTAGTTGATTTTGGCTATTTGTTAGCCCAGAAAAAAATCCTTGAGACCTTCTACTGCTGCTCTGTTGTAGATTTAAGCAACATTTCTTGTCATGTTCAGTTAAGTATACAGTAGTTACAAATGCTCCAGTAACAAGGGTGTCATTTATATCACTGCTTCCCAAGGGAATTGCTATTTTACTTTTAATTTTTTCAATAGTGAATCAATCTTTCTACCTCTCTTAAACATGTATAAGCAAATGTATAATATATATATAAGCAGCTCTATTTACAATGGAACATTGTGGTTCCTTTTACCATACTGCTGTTAGAAAGAATACAACATCAAACTCTTAATTAGAAGGGGGTTGTAAGTGATTCTACAATTAAATGTCACTCCATAAGGAAACTTAGTCCCCAGTGAAATGGTTTAAAAATAATACAGTACATTTCTGTGTACGGTATGTACAGACCAACAATCAAGTCAATAATATACTGTATTTGATAAGGAGGGTTTAATTGATAGCCTACCATGATGCAAATACACTAAAAAGAAGAAGAGCCTTCCATAGTTATACAGTCAGAAACAGAAGAGACTACACCTCCATGGTTTATTGGTGAAATAATATTTGTGTGTTTAAAAGGTTAACACCGAGTTGCTTTGACATTTTCGGACTGACAAGGCCTTGCTCAAAGTAGCAGTCTACCTTCTGAGGTAAAGTGGGCCTTCATGGTGGTTGAATGGGGGACTAAGCAGGATTTTTTTTCTAACCTCCTTGCCTTCTCACCCTCAGCAGGTAGGTTCCCACGAAACCATTCAAAGACGCTCAAAAGCTCAGCAGTTTATTGCCTGCTATTACCTCAACTATTCAGGCCATAGCTAATTTTGCTAATTTTGAATTTTCCACAGTTTAGAATCTTAGAATCTCCTCCCCAAATATCAATTCATACAATTGCCTAAAATTTAAGGCCAACACAGGGAGGCTCAAAAGAATATAAATACAACAGGACCCAGCATGACAATTAAAATACAAGAATGTCTTATTTGCTAAAAGATCAGAGGCCACATGGCTTCTAAACATGAAAGGAAGAAAATACTTCTGAACCTGCCTAAAAACACAATCCTAGATGGTAAAAATTTAGACAAGGAACATATATACTTGCATAGTTAAGGGCCCAATCCTATCCAACGTTCCAGCACCAGTGCAACCTTGCCAATGGGGCATGCGTTGTATCTTGCGATACAACGCATCTTGTATCTTGTATCATGGAGGCCCCCTTCAGGTAAGTGAGCATTTGTTCCCTTGCCTCGGAACTGCATTATGGCTGCATCCAGGGCCAGCTCTAGGAGGGGTAGGGCCCAATGTGGTCATTCCTGCGGGGTCCCTCGCCCTCCCCACAGGGCCCCTCACTCACCAAGAAGAGCACTTGTGGCGCCACACACAAAGTGTGGCACCTGGAAATAGTTGGTGGTGACAGGATGACGTCACTGCCAACTGCTTCCAGGAGGCCCATTTTGTGCAGTTCCCAGGCTGGGCTCAAGGTAAAGCTGCTCTGCTAGTCCCACTGACCCACAACCCTAAGAGATCCTGACTGCAGCAGCAGGCAATATGCTTACTGCACGGGTGCGGGGGGGGGCCCCAAAGGACGGGGTCCATGTGGTGACAATTGGTCACATTGGCTTAAGGCCAAGCCCTGGTGCTGGAAAATTGGTTAGGATTGGGCCCTAAAGTGTTTTGGGGATAATGCTTCAAAATTAGGTCCAGTTTGGAAGGCAGAAGCTGGCCTCCCAAGTTACTTGAGCACTTGTTAGACTGACAAGAAAGAAGAAATGAAGAGAAGATGCCTCCAGTACCAAGAAGTTCAACTGAACCTCAGCTGGACCTCTGAATTTTCCAGAGAATCAGATGCTGCTTTTTAATGGGGAATGCTGCATTCTTGGTTTTACAGTTATGCTTTTGTACTGGTTTTATTGGTATGGTATATTGTTTTACTGCGGTAACTAGCTTACACTGGCCCCACCTCCTGACCCCAATATGTTCACCCCAGTTTGTTAATCTGAAAAGAGCCTCTTATCTGTACATGTGCATTGTACATACGCATGACGACTCTCTGCATGCAGTAAGGGAACCGGATCACATTCCTGATCATGCGCATAGAGCCTACAGAGCTGACCTCCTCCCATCATTCACATTTATTTCTAAATCAACAAAGATACCATCTTTCAGATTGCTTCTTATGAGGGAATACGAAAACCTTTCTCTTCCACATATGAATTGCCCAGGGGCAGTTGATGGGCCTGATGGGCCTTTGACATAATCCAAAAAGGCCCTTCTTAAGTTCTATTGTATTTGAATACCTGCCCAACTTATTCTATGTGTAAAGATTACTGAGAAAAATGTCCATAAAGCACTTCAAGAACTTCAGAAATGGGATGCAAGTTCTAATGCTGCAATTCTAACAGCCCAATCCTACTCAGAAGTTATACTTAAGCCAATGGGGCTTACTCCCAGGAAAGTGTGTATAAATTTGCAGTCTAATCCTGCTTACTGGTTAGAAGGTTATAAAAAGCATATGTGTACTAATTTTCCCTCTGTGTACAGCAGTCGTTCCCAATCTTCTCAGTGCCACAGCACCTCATCTTCCACGGTGGGTTGCAATGCGGGAATGACTTACTGGAAGGGCAGGGAGGTCTCTTCTGGATGATGCTGGGCTGGCAACCCACTCTACTGGCTTCTGCTAGCCTCAGAATGGCTCTTAGAAACCTTGGAAAGCCACTTCTGGTTTTCAGAAGCAAACCAGGGTTTCCGAAAACCAGCTTTCTGAGGCTTCTGTGGAACATTTTGAGGCCCACAGAGGTCAGTAGAGTGGGTGGGTGGGAGGGTAGAGTTGTGACCCACAGCTATATCTGTACTGAAAATATAGGAAGATGGGGTGCAAGAAAAGGAAAGAGCTGTGTGGTTATTTTGCTTGTCAAGGTTGTAAATAGGCTTTTTTTTTCTTTCTGATTCATGTTGCTATTGTAAAATGGCTGAGAAATAACCAAACTTATTGCTGCATTCTCAGAAAAGCAGCAGGCTCTAGCATCACAATGATGGCACTGCCGGCCATGACATCACTTCCAGTGGGTCCCGAACAGATTGTCATTCTAAAAAGTGGGTCCCGGTGCTAAAAAGTTTGAGAACCACTGCTGTATGCAGTAATTATCGAATTTTATAAGTCTCCTTGGGAATTTGTTTGTCATGGGAAAGGCAGGATACAAATTCTTTACATAAATAAATAAATGGGAGTAGTGTCTCGGAGAGACTAGAGCTTGCAGCAGCCATAGTTCTGCCTCGCCTGTGATCACTCAGAAACTGGGTGGAGCATCAATCAATCAATCAATCAATCAATCAACAGTATTTATATACCGCTTTTTAATACAAAGTTCACAAAGCGGTTTACAGGCTATTATTATTATTATTAGTAGTAGTAGTAGTAGTAGTAGTATTAGTATTAGTATTAGTATTAGTATCAACAACAACAACAACAACAACAACAACAACAACTTAAATGGTTCCCTGTCACAAAAGGGCTCACAATCTAAAAAAATGCAGAACAACCCCCCCCCCCAGCAACAGCCACTAGAAAAGACTCTGCACAGGGGTGAAGAGGGAAAATCACTTTCCCCCTGCTAAATCTAATAGAAACACCACTTGAAAAAGTGTCTCTTGTCCAGTTAGTAGGGGCATGTGTCCAACTACAAGGTAGATTGAGCTGTTGCTGCTGCAAGCTCTAGTCTCTCCCTGTATGTGAAGCTATTTTAATTGGAGGCACACGAGACTCGGGCTATTTTCATTGGAGCAGGACAGGACAGAACAAGACAAGCTCTGCCTTCCCTGCCTCATCCCTGTTTGGGTCTTAGTTCACAACTCACTCACTCTCTCTCTCTCATACGTGCACGCACGCACACAGGAGAGCAAACTTTTTGCTTAGTTGCATATTTGATAGCTTCAAAGTCTGAGCATCATTTTAAATTGACACCCACAAGCTGTAACAATACGTGGGAACTGAATAGAAAATCCAACCAAGGAACAGTCTAAAACTGTTAAGTTATGACTAGATTCGTGCTTCTTTTCCTGCTTCCCCAGAGGAATCTCATAGTTCAACATTCTGTCAAAGAAAAGGTTGCCTAAAAATATTTCTTTAAAAAGAATTAAGATTAGTCTGATGTAAAACCCCTGGGTCCCAAACTAGTTGAACTTCAGAAGAATTGGCATGATGCATCTCCCAGGCTCCTTTTCTTTGATTGTGGAAATGTACAAGTAGTTAGTGTTAAGCTTTGGGTAGACGGAAGTGGCTGGTTGGATGTTCTTTAGATCCCATCCATATCTCCACATGGCCAACAGCTGATTCTTTGGCTACATTGTCAGTAGACCAGAATCAAATAGAGTAGACCCACACAACTTGTGACCCACAATGCTGAACACAGCCCACACGCCATGTATTCTGGCTTGCCAAATGCTTGAGAAGTCCCTGTTTTTGAAAATGGGGCAGCCAATATAAGAGATTTATTGAGCCAATGGTGGGTTGCATTTGACTTTGTGGGTCAGTCACAGGTTGTACAGGCCAGAAACGAGTTGAATAGCTGTGGAAGTGGCAAACACAGTTGCTTGCCTGTCACTGCTGCACATTGCGTGCTAATGAATACGTTACCTTTGCAAGGCAATTGCTATTGCAAAACTGCTTCCCAATGGCTGGGTCTAATGTCGTACTAACATATACAGTGATATGCAGTAATAGGGTGGGATTGTGTTTTGCACATTTAACAGTATTTTTGCATTCCCTCTATTAGCAATGAAATAATAGGGTGTTGATGTTCTTTATTTGCAATGGATTTCTTTGTACTATATTGCCTTGTGTAGTAGTCAAGGGTAACTACAGGCATGCTCCGTTATCCGCTGGGGTTCTGTTCCAGATCCCCCCATGGATACCTAAAACTGTGGATATTGGGGATGCCTTTTTAAAGATAGGGGAACATCAGTGGTTTTGTTGCAACAAGGTTAAAAAGGATTTGTTAAATGTTCTCCTGCCTTTTTAATAGGTGCCCCAATATCAATCAATCAATCTCTAGTATTTATATACCGCTTTTCAACATAAAGTTCACAAAGCGTTTTACAGGCAAATAATAACATTAAAATTAAATGGCTCCCTGTCCCAAAAGGGCTCACAATCTAAAAGAATGGAGAACACCACCAGCAACAGCCACGAGAAAGACACTGTGCTGGGGTGAAGAGGGACAGTTGCTCTCCCCCTGCTAAATATAAGAGGACACCACTTGAAAAAGTGCCTCTTATCCATTGTATCTGTGGATAACTGAAACTGTGGATACAAAATCAGTGGATACTGGGGCATGCCTGTATGCATCTTTTCTTCTAGTTGCATTCTCATAATTTAATGTTTAAAATGTCATGTTGCATAGAAAGTTATTTACTTTCTTCCCAGTAGGTGGCCTAGTTAGCAATGTGTCTCCTCAGATATATGCCAGCTATCTTGCTAGTGTGGGCTAGAAAGGGGGATAGGATCCAGTGTGCATGATTGCCGCCAAGATCATCCCCCCTCCTGCCCCCTGGTTCTGCCCACTTCCTGCCAGAATCCTCCCACAACCCTCTGCTACCTTACCTGCACTGGCAGAGCATCTGGGTGGTTCTGACATATGCACAGAGCCTCCAGTCATTTCCACTGGTGGCTTTGTAGTGCGCAATGTCAGTGCAGCCGTGGCACCATCACAAGGTGACCTATGGCAGCAGCTCGCTAGGTTCATTGCTGTTAATTGGGTCATTCGGATTGGGTCATTAGTGTATCTTTTTTTCTAGTTCTTTGTTAAACTGAAGTGCTTTTTTTTCCTCCTGAGATGTGGAGAAAAGCTGAGTGTTTGTAAAGAAATACTTAAAAATGCATGACTGCCATTGATTTTGTTTTATGAATATATACACCAAGCTTATAGCCACCTTGCAACATTATTGGATTTATCAGGGCTTGTATACATTCATTGTGACTTGTTCTCCAAGCAGCAGTAGCAAAACGTCTGCCCAAATGCTACCATACAGTACATGTCTGGGTTGTTGCAGTCATTGCCCCAAGTCAGGAAATTGCTGATGTTGAATGGCACAATAAGATATACAATGCCCCTAGGCTGATGTGCAGTATCAGCCTGGGAAAATACTTAACTGGGGATGTTCACCAGGTCACCCGCTCAGTAATGAAAACAAAATAATAATTTGGATTAAAAGCCAGATGTCCTTCTGGTTCATGCAAAGGATTCAGGGCTGCACTGGGAGCTGAACAATATCAGTCGGCAAAACTGGATCTAGGAGGATTAAATCAGTTACAAGAAGCAATAGCAGATTAATCAAATGATGATAATGCGCTTTCCCAAGAGAAAGGCATGGGGGCAATCCAGTTAAGAGGCTGCAGCATAAGGGAGACTCTTGTCAATTTGATTTCTTACATACAAGCTCAATGAATACAAAATAGCCGACTTTCAGAAGGAAATGACTCTTTACTCTTTCACATTTCCCCCACGCCCACTTGTATGCTGTTGGAGAGGGAACGGACAATTGGGAAGGACTTGTTATATGTTGAAAACATTGCACACCAGCATTATAGAAAAAAAAACAGAGTTAGTTTATGCAGTACTGCTTACAGTATACATGACTGCTTTCTATGGTTTGACAATCATTCATTCTTTATCACCTGTGTTTTTCATACAGTTAAGTTGTTCGGCAGTGTGATGGGCTGAGTGCCTACTCATGTAAGTCCAAGTCTTAGAAGGTCACTTTGCCCTTTATGAAAAGCTATTGCTTGCTCTTTCTAACATCAATGGAATCTACTATATTTAAAGGGTACTAAGAGCATAGGTGAAATTTAGAAGGTATGCTGCTCTTTTAGTCATTGTCAATGCCATATGTTTGAGCAGAGTGTACCGCGAGACTCTCCAGACACTGCACTCAACTTGGTGGAGGATAGCTACACTTACCTTGCTGTAAATAGGGAGGTGGGCAGAGGTCAGAAAACTGACTACCATCACTTGAAGGGGAATGAGAGCAGATAGTGAGCCTAGGATCAAATTATAAGCCTTTTTGACTTGCTGAAAAGATACCTCCCAGGGTCAGATACCTCCCTCATCCAATGCCCTTCTGTCAATAGCAATTGAATTTCTTTACAAAAATCTTCTGTGCCTATTTTAGCTCCCAAGAGGATGCGATAATCAATGGTCCTCAATGTTCTCCCTGGGAGGTGAGGACCACATAAGTCCTTGTGGGGGGGGGGCGCAAGGCTTCAGTAGCGACACAATTCCCAGGATTGCGAAACCGGAAGTGGTTTGCAATCACAATTTTTATAAGCAGAGAGGCTTGGGGAGTCCTGCAGAGGCTTCCCTGGGACTCCCCGTACCCCCTGTGGGCCAGTGCGGTCTTAAGGTATGCTTAGGACTACCCCAGTGGTGGGATTCAAATAAATTAACAACCGGTTCTATGACATCATTGCCAGAGCCAAAAAAAACCCCGAAGCCAGCCGAGGTAAGCGAGCATGCGGGGCCCGGCCATTTAACAACCGGTTCTATAGAACCTGGGCGAACCCCCTGAATCCCACCACTGGACTACCCCCTCCTGCCAAAACAGTGAGGCGATCCTGGGGATCATGTGCCTGTTTTCTCCCTCTCCCCACCCCTTAAGGAGGAATGAAGCAATGCTCCTCAGGCTCGTGGACCCACCAGTTTGAGGACCCAGCCACAACCCACCAGTTTGAGGAGCACTGCTGTAGATCACCTGTCCCGATCTAACTCCTTGTTCATGTCCTGTTGTTATTCCTCAGAACCACAGAGGCAATAAGGCAGTTTCCATCTAGGACCTGGAGGCTACACTTCTACAGTAAACCTAACTCAGATGGTCCAGTCATTCTCAGCCTAACCCATGGTCCTAACCCATGAGCCAGTCATTCTCAGCCTATCTTCCCAAGGGGTTGTTGTGAGGTTAAAATGGGAGAGGAGAATATCATTCTGAGCTTCTTGGACAAAGGATGGGATTGATATGTGATTAATAATATTTACTGGTATAAGGTAAAGTTTTCCCCGCGACCAAATGGTCTAGTCATGACTGACTATAGGGGGTAGTGCTCATCTCCGTTTCTAAGCCTGTAGAGCCGGCGTTTGTCCAAGGACAAGCTTCCGTGGTTATGTGGCCAGCATGACTATACGCTGTAGCGCACAGAACGCCATTACCTTCCCACTGAAGTGGTACCTATTTATCTACTTGCATTTTTAGGTGCTTTCGAACTGCTAGGTTGGCAGGAGCTGGGACAAGCAACGGGAGCTCACTCTGTCGCGTGGTCTCGAACTCCCAACCTTCCGGTCAGAGAGCTCAGCAGAATAGCAGTTTAACCCACAGCACCACCACATCCCATTTTACTGGTATAGCATGATCTATTTAAACCTCTGAATGACAAATCTTGTCTGTGTCCTCCCTGAAACGGTGGGCCACTGTGGTGGACCACTGTGGGATACAGGAAGCTGGACTAGAAGGGCCTTTGGCCTGACCCAGCAATGCTCTTCTTATGTAACAGCAGTAGAATAAGTATGTTGGATTTAATACGAGTCATAAATGGATTACGTGCTTCAGTCAGAAACACTAATGATGCACAATAGACCACCAATGAAGGTGCGGAATAGGTAATAATCCTATTATTTCCTATTCTATTTCAGAATAGGAATGTTCCTATTCTATTCCTATTCTGTTTCAGTCTAGAAAAAAGGCGCCTGAGGGGGTGCATGATTGAGACATACAAAATTATGCATGGGAGGGACATGAGTAGACAGAGGGATGTTCTTTTCCCTCTCTCACAACACCAGAACCAGAGGACATCCACTGAAATTGAGTGTTGGGGGAGTTAAAACAGATAAAAAGAAATACTTTTTTACATAGCGGGTAATTAATCTGTGGAACTCCTTGCCACAGGAGGTGGTGATGGCATCTGGCCTAGATGTCTTTAAAAGCGGATTGGCCAGATTTCTGGATGAAAAGTCCATCGTGGGCTATAGGCCATGATGGGTTGGTGCAACCTCCTTCTGTTAGTAGTAGGCTACTTCAGAATGCCAGGTGCAAGGGATGCAAGCGTCTTGTCGTCTCGTGTGCTCCCTGAGGCATCTGGTGGGCCACTGTGAGATACAGGAAGCTGGACTAGATGGGCCTTTGGCCTGATCCAGCAGGGCTCTTCTTATGTGCTTAATAAAATTGATGCCCCTTTTCAGTGGCTTCATTGTTCTGTCATGTGGTGATTTCACAAAAGCTTTGAAAGTCCATGTCCAGAGCACTCACAGCACTGCATTCCTGTCACCAGAAGAACAAGCAGTCATAACCATGCAGGAAAATGGGGATTCCTGAAGGATTCATCTCACTACATTTTTTTCGTTTTTTTTTTCATTGCTTAGAGCAGCTTCAGTCAGTTCGAAGAAGGCAACAAGCCAAATGTGCCATCATTTTTAGGTACAGTTTTCTAATGTCCTATGGAGAACTTGGATGGGGAAGCACTTCAGGATGGCTGCAGTGGCGGACCTGGGGTGTGTGCAAATGCCCTGGGCACTGGGCTAGGGTGGCAATGACACTGGCCACCCCCGTCCGCTCCCCTGCTATTGTGAAGTGTGAAGCCACTCCAGGAAGCAGCTTTCACATCCACTTCTAGCCATGCAAGTGGCTTCCTAGAGCAACCTGGCACGAGAAGGGGCACGTTCACCCCACCAAGAAGGGGCGTGTTCTCGGTTCTCAGAGCAACCAGGCATGTTCCAAAGCATTGTCCTCCTCTTCTTAGAGGGGTGGTTGGCCCTTCTGAGCTGCATGAGGCTGTGGGAGCAGGACATGCTGGGGGGGGCACACCCCTGAAGGTGTGCCCCTGGGCACAGCCTCCCCCCCTCCCGTTCGCTCCTGGGTAACTGAACATCTGTGCTGGCTACATGGCTTCCTTTGGGTGTTGCAAAGCAGTCTAATCTCATGACTGATGTGGGGGGAAATGGGCTGCATCCCAGGGACCTGATGTGGTGCCTGTCTAGCACTACAAAAATGAAGAGAGGGGTGTCAAGCACCTGACAGCCCACAAAATAATGGGCTTCGTGGGTCACAAGTCACACACCTCTTCTATATATGCAACCCACCAAACTGTTTTTGAGATATCACTTTGCGATGTCGATGCACCTCTGATGCATTTCAGTTTCGTTTGCCATCTCACAATTGTGTAGGTGGCATTGCGTGATTTTAGCATAGAAAGAAAAGAGTAGCGGGGGAGCACGTCACATTTTTTGTGTATATATAGAGAACATTAAATGTTTCCATTAGTTGCCATAGGGATGGGCAGAAGTTCAGTGGAAATAACAGCTTCCTGATGCTTTTGTATATTTAAAAAAGAAAGCACTGAGGCAATTTCGTATTATTATTGCTGCTTTTGAAGACATTTTAAATGAAGGAAAGGATAGCCACTGAAGTCATGTCCCTCTTGAAAATTGGAATGGATGCTTCAGTCCCCATCCCCACCCAGCATCAAACCTAACAGATGTGTAACATACATTTGCTCCAATTCATCCCTTCTTGCCTTTTCTTCTCCTCTCCTTTTGTATCTGTTCCATATCCTTGTTTTTGTTGCCCCTCTGCGCTGTCTACTAGCCCAACCCTATCCAGCACAGCTGTACTGGCACCAAACCCGTTGTACCCTGTTCTAGCATTGAGCAGGTTGGGCGGTCTCCTCAAAGTAAGAGACATTCATCCCCTTACCCTCTGTAACACCCCAGCCTGCTCAATGGGGCTTCTCAGATCCAGGCCAGATATTTGGTGCAGACCTGAGAAGCACTGGGTTGGGCTTTCAGGCCCAAGAAGAGGGTTAGGATATGGCAGAAGAGGTCTTCACCAATCCTGCCCCCTCCCAGGCCAGTCTCATCCCTGTTACAACCTCCCTATTCCCCTGTGGTGTTTGGTGTTTCCTGGACTTCGCCGGCAGCCAGGGGTCCAAAGGATGCATAGATGGAATAGTGCAGGCCTCCCTCCTAGCATTGCTTACTCACTGGGTGCCACAAATGTCTGTGACACCAAATGCCTGCACTGCAGCTGTGGCATTGGCATGTAGACTCACTTGGATTGTGCCCTAAATGTAGAGTGCAAGCTCCTTGGGTCAGGGACCTGTCTGTCTCAGCTCCTGTTACACCGTCAAGTGCCATGTACATTCAGGATGCTATATGAATACATAATATTATGGCCCAAACCTATCCACTTGGTACATTGATGGGTCCCAAGGTCCGCTAGCATACTGCACAGTTCACCATCACAGTAGCCGGTTCGCTGGTCTGTGGAGCACTGACACCATTGCAAATCCTGGAAGGCCATGCACCCACACACCAGTTGCCAGCGAGTGTCTGCTAGTTATGGGGCTGGAACAGGGCAGGGATCAAGGCAAAATAAGGGATGGATGGGTGACGGAATGAGGGCATATCTCAGCATATCTCATGCTGACACCAAACCCTATACCCCATCCCAGCCTGGACACATCCCCACTGTTCTTCAAGCAAAAGAGCTGGCATAGATCTCTAGAATCCCATAGAAGACTAGACAGCATCCAGAGAGGTACATAAAATTTTTCTTTACTTACCTTTCCTGCCAGCCTGGTCCTCAGCCAGCCTGCAGGATGCAGCACACAGACCAGCCCATTGATAACACAACAGACGTCACTTTTGTATTTCCTTCAATATAATGATCCTTTTCAAGCCCAACTTTTTGGGCAATTCCAAAGCTGTTTTTTTAATCTTTGCGGTGCCTCTAAGGGCTGCTTAGAATGTAGCAAATTCCTACAGAGGTATCACCGCCTCCCAGACTTTGAGAGGCAACAAAAAGCCCAAATAGAATATCTTTCTCGAAATCTGCATTGGGGCTTCATGCCAACTGTCACATGGGTTGAAAAAAAAAATGGAGAAAGCATGTGAGTGTGATGTGCACATGATATAGCAAAGACAGTGTCATATATAAAGTGACTCGAACTTTGAATTTGGGGGTGGGGGAATAGCTTGTTTGTTGCATCAGAAACAAAAGAGTCTTGTAGCACCTTAAAGACTGACACGTTTATTTTGGCATCAGTGCTTGTGAGTGAGAGCTTACTTCATCAGAAGTGAGAAGTAGAGTGTGCAAACACAGTTCAATGGGGCGGGACTGTTGTCCGCATACCCCAATAATACATGAGACAAGGGGCTTGGATTATAAATGGTCCACAGTTCATTTACACACATGTATATGAGCGGATGTGTGTCATGTGCAAACTCCTATCTAGCTACTACCTATTCCTCCTATCAAGTTTTCCCACAGAGCTGCAGATAGTTAGATAAAAATCTAAGCGCATCACCCTCACCCCTAGTGAGATCTGACTGCAGTGCCCTCTCAAGTTGAACGTGCTTTGAACTTGACTTTGCAATCCTTTTTTGAGGAGTTCCCAACCACCACCCTTGTGCCAAGCAGGCCTTGTAGATCTGGTCTGGTCCCCATTGATCAATTCCCATATCTCAGGGTGCACACCAAGCCCTATTCGTAATCTGTGTCCTGCCAGTTGTGATTAGCCTGACTTAGGGCCAAATCCTATCCAAAGTTCCAGTGCTGGCGCAGCCGTGCTAATGGGGTGTGCGCCATGTGGTTAAAGGGTGTCATGGAGGCCTCCTCCAGAACGTGTGTTCACTTATCTCAGGGCTGCATTGCTGCTGCATTGGTGCTGGAAAGTGGGATAGGATTGGGGCCCTTACAGTCCAATCCTATCCCACCATTACCAATGATGGAGCCATGCCTTTGGATCATGTGCTGCATCCAGTGATGGTGGTGGTGGTGAAATCAGGATTTACTTGCCTTGCCTTTTAAGTCCAAGGAGAGAGAAGGAGCAGGGCAGCTTCAAAAGGAGGGGATAGGATCCTGATGCATGCCCTTCCGCCGCCTCCCTCCCCACAACCTGCATCATTTTGCACAGTGGATGGGCTTCCCCTGAATGTATCGTGCTTCTGTTTTCAATATTTGTTCATGCATTTTTAATATCAACTTGAACTGTTTTTTTTTTTCATTACTGAACTAAGTGTGCCTGTACATAACCATTACCCTCACTTTGTGCATCTGATGAAGTAGACCAGTTACTTTCAACCAGTGTGCCACGGCACATTGGTGTGTCATGCATGGTACACAGGTATGCCATATTAGTAGGGTCATTAGGGGATGCGAGCCCCTGGCCAGCAGTGCAGTGTGCTTTCAAAAAACTGATGATGTGCCTCGACAATTTTAGTGTCAATGTCCCATGAGATGAAAAAGGTCCTGTGACAATTTTAGTGTCAATGTCCCATGAGATGAAAATAGATCCTGTCCCATAAAAGCTAATGCCAATATAAATACATTAGTTTTTAAGGTGCCAGAAGAATCTTTATTCTTTGTGGGATTGCTCTTCTAGATGCTGTTGAACAGCCACCATCCCTCCCTCCCTCCCTCACATAAGCCCACATTCTTCATTCTGAGTGCCTTTTAAAGGCAGAAGTTGAATCAACCATAATCAGCTCGTTCCTTCTAGTTCTCCCACAGCCCACATGCCTAATAATAATTACATTAAATAAAAAGAACATGTAAACGTGGCATTTTCAAGTTGCCGCTTAATTTATTTTATATCCTCTTAGCAGAAACGTTGAATTAACGTAAAGGAAGCTGCGGTCTCATCATCTGTTCCCCTCCAGCCCAGGAATTCATAACAGGATCATTTCAAAAGCTCAAGATACACATGACGTCCCTCGGCATGCCATCCTGGCCTAGGGCTATCAGATGCTGGAACCGCTTACATCAGTTACAACAGTGGAAAAGAACGCTGCCTGGTAGTATTTATCAACCATTCGTCCTTTAGACGATTTGGTGCCTTGTGCATGTGACCAATGACCACTTGATAGGGCTGCTCTTCAAATATTACAGTTGTTGGTTTGATAACAATCCTGTAAAAAGTGCAGATGAGAGAAATTACGGCTGCCCTGCTTTTCCCCATTAAACCATCCTTGATTTCACAGGGAAGAAGATGGAGTGAAGCAGAAATTGCCCAACACGGTCTCTTTAGGCCCAATTCATAATCTTCTGATCGGCAAGAGAATCTCCGTGCTCTTTAATGGGTTTTAGATCAAGCCCTTCATAAAATATTAATTAAAAGTGAAGATAAAAATTAATTATAAAGACAAAGTGCTGGGAGACATCAAAGGCTAACTGATTTATGACTGCTTATGCTTGCGTAAGGCACAGCCTGGTTCAGATACATTAAATGGATGGAGAAGGTGGTCGATTTGCATATCTATAGAGGTGTTCAACAGGATTTTTTTCCCCTCTTGTTCCTGGGCCAAAAATCTCCAGCTGATTTATTTAATAAATGTGTCAATAGTAAAACAGTCATTTTGTAATGTGGTTGCCGCATTAGTGACCCTCTGAATTTGAAATGTTCCGTCATAAGCCTCTCCATAACTTTTTTGAACTTAACTTTTGTCCTTATAAGTAACTTTGCAGTACGTTGCAGGCTATTATACAGGGAAGCAAGTCCTGCCGTGTTCGGTGATATTTCGTAGAAGTAAACGTGCAGAGGATTGCAACCTGAATTAGGTTGTGTCTTTGCATTCTTATGCACCATAGTACATTCACATTCTGTACATGTCCCAAAGGATCTTTTCCAGTGTGCTTGAGGCTATCCCAGAATTACACTCTGCTCTGTTTTCTAGTAAGAATGTAGTCTTCTCTCTGTGTTGGATAGAGACAACCTGGAACAGTGTGCTACTCACAAAGGCATTTCCTTCCCTTTTAAAATCATATCTTTGGGATACCTTCTACTGTGGAAGACTTGCAGTTACCACATGTATAAAAATCCATGCTCAACTTGCTTGCTTGCACTTGGTGCACAGGACAGCTCTCCAAACCCTGGCCCACGGGCTGGATCCGGGGTTTGGAACAAGCCCTCCCATCCATTACATCCTACTGCCCAGACATCCTGCTGCACAATCTTTTGGGACGCTGGGGAATAGACACAACTACCCAGAGCATCCCTGTGTACAGATCAGGTTGGACTCAATGCGATGACGTAGCGGAATAGTGATAACCAGTGGCGAAAGGGAGGGCCTTTCCGGGACACAGTGATCTCCAGAGAAACAGAATGGACAATGTCCCTTTTAAGATTATATTGTTTCTGATGTATACAGAGCCATTAGTATACCTACTAAAACCTTGAAAAGAATATCATAGGCAAAACAGGTCTCTGCCTATAAGAAGGGTATAATCCTAAATAGGCCATGGGTTAAAAAGTGAGTGGAGAGAGTAGCAGGGATGAGGAGGTCAGCTACCATTACATGTGCTTAAAACTTTGTTGTGTGGGCTACTAAGATTTGAGTGATAGCCCTGATTCAGTCAAAACAAAAACACAGGAAAAACCCAAACATACTGGTGGCCTTGTAAGCACACGAAGAACTTCTCCCAATATTGGCAATCTCATTAACCAAGGGGTATCTTGGAAGATAGGATATGGGGTTGCCCGGGGGTTGTTTGTATTTTGTCTCTCCTTAGAGAGTTTCAGCTTTGAAATTGGGGGCTGTTTTGCAGAGAAAGGTCTCCCTGCAGTCAGGGAGCAGACTGCTGCCCCCTTCACCTAAATTCCAGAGCCTCATGTGTCACCGTTGGTCTCCTGACACTTTCGGAAAGGCTTTAAGCAATACTTCAGGTTTTCCAACAAAAACTGGAAGTATCTATTACTGCCCTCGGAAGGCTTCAGACAACCTCCAGAGGGCCCAGGGATATATGTGCGGCCTGCCACCTTGGGGCATGCCCCCCTCGATCAATGGCAGGACTGGCACCGTGTCCCTGAAACTTCCACTTAATTTTCCTGCTACAGTTGCCCATTCCATAATCCTGGCAGTAGTTGAAGTCCCAGTGACTGCCATTTTAATAACCCAACAAACTCAATTGCCCTCACCATAACTGGCTTCACAACAATGCCACATGATGACATAGCATTCTTCTGATGTTTGAGAGCAATGCTTTCTGCCCTTGCTATAATGGGCTGTTGGATGTTTGGCTGCCCTTTTCAATTTCTTCTCCCAAGGCATCCCCTTCCCCCCCCTTGGTTGTTTTTCCCTATTTTCCTATAGGGTCTTTTTGTATGGTTTGTATGGTTTGTTTGCTATACAGGTGGAGCCTTTTTATTCGTGAGAGTTCCATTCCAGGAACCTCAAGGATGCCAAAAAAAAAAAAAGTGTTAAATGAAAACATGCTGTTAATTATGACTCAGCCTTTTAAAAAAGCTTATCTTACCATGGCTTCAACCACTGTCCAGGGGCTTAGAGCAATTAGTATCCATTAGCTGAGATAAAATGTCTTCCCTTTGCCCTGAAAACAATGGGATTTACTTCTGAGTAGACAAGCTTGGTGGACTACTACTCAGAACTAGTAGACTACTTCTGAGTTGGACGTGGTGGCACTGCAGGTTAAACCACTGCTGCTGGGCTTTGTGACCGGAAGGTTGGGAGTTTGAGACCACGCACCAGAGTGAGCTCTTGTTGCTTGTCCCAGCTCCTGCCAACCTAGCAGTTTGAAAGCACCTAAAAATGCAAGTAGATAAATAGGGACCACTTTGGTGGGAAGGTAACGGCGTTCCGTGCGCCTTGGTGTATAGTCATGCCGGCCACATGACCACGGAAGCTTGTCCTCAGGACAAACGCCGGCTCTGTAGGCTTAGAAACGGAGATGAGCACCGACTCCTACAGTCAGTCACGACTAGACCATTCGGTCATGGGGAAACTTTTACCTTTTAGACAAGCATAGGCTGAGCCCTAGGATAGGTCTCTGTTTCATATAATGAATTTGTAATTCAGGCTCTGGAGTCCCTGATGGCCAACAATTTAAATGTTGCCTTAACATGGAGTCTTGAACTACTAGGCATTTGTGCACTTTTTTTTTGCTACTTTTCTTTATTCACGCAATTGCCTCGATACAGCTGTATGTTTTTCTTGTATGCTTTCTGAAATGTCTCATGTGTGAGAGTATCAAACAAATACAGAACAAAGCTCTTGCCGTTAGTCTTTTAAGCGCAAGATTAATAATTACAGCAGCCTATAGGTGATTTTTGACAGCTAAGTGGCTTAAAACTTTTACTTTTCTCCTCTTTTCTTTTGAACGTCTCCCTCAGGAAACAGCTCTCTGTAATAATCACCTTGCCTACACTTTTCTTCAACTGCCCAGCCTGTTCTCCCTCTCTGACATTCTTTTTGGCTAATATGAATGTTTGTCAGCAGCAAGTTTCTTTTTCTTTTCTTCCCAGGCTCTGAGTCATTATAGCCACAGTTGTGTTCACAATAAAGAGTTCAGAGCAGAGAAGTGGGGAAAAAAACCCTCTTGCCAACAGTAAATTCAGGCTGGAAAGCCACAAGGTCGCTCTTTTGGAAATGCCAACGGTCCAATTATTGTCCTTTTAAAATCAAGTCAATCAATCACTAGCTTATTAAATTTAACATTTGGAATCTTGTGTGTGTGTGCGCGTGCGCGCACGTGCAGGAACACATATACACATTTTCATTCAAGAGTTTCCCTGAGACTTTTATCCATGAATCGCACAAAAATGAAACCAGTTAGAAAAGTGGGGAGCCCAATCCTGAACTGCCTAACTCCTGTAGGGGCATCTATGCCAAAATGGCTGCAGCTGCATCCCACTGCAGCCAGGCAGCAGTCTCCCGGGGAAAGGCAAGCCACCTGCAGTGGCGTTCCTCGGCTCACCATCAACTATTTTGCCAGCAGGGGATAATTATGGTTTTAAAAGAAGGGAAAAATAATATGATTAAATACTGGAAGACAGTTTTGGTACCACATAATACTGTTTAGAATGAGCTGCAGAACTGTTAGTAATATTTTAAGCGTAAATGAATATACTGTATAACATAACTTTATAGATTCTATCTTTCTATTTTTTTTGTGTGTGTTTCTTCTGTTTTGCTTTTAGCAATATATCTTTTTTTTTTACTGCTTAGATGGCTCTTATTCCTCCCTATAAATGTTAGTTTTTGGTGTATTTGTATGGATTATATAGATAAGAAAATTTAGCAAACGTACAATTTTGAGAGATATGAGAGAATATACACCAATGATGGGCACTTGAACGAACTGATTGATTTAATTAAGATATAGTAAGCTTAGAATTGCAGAATTCTGTTTTATACATGTATCTAGAGATTATTTTTAGACATGCTTGTAACCCTCCACACACCTTATGTGTATTCCTTTGTGTTTCCAACAATCCTGTGTAACTCCTTTCCTTGTCCCATAACTTAAAGAATAAGCTTTAAAAATATTGACTCAAAAAACTATTTTGCCAGCGGTTAATCAAGCAACCCCGTGTTGGGCTGCCCAGGCCCAGACTGCAGATAACCAGGCAGTGGAAGCTACCGCTGGGTCTGACCCCCTCGAAGGCCGGCTCCTTCCCTCCCTCTACTCAGTCTGACAGGGCGCAATCCTAACCTACTTTCCAGCACTGACATAGCTGTGTCAATGGGTCATTCAAGAAGAGAGGCAAAACACTAAACTCAAAACCCTATTCCACTCTAGATTTTCTGTTCTAGATATTCCTATATTTTCCATTTCAGAAACAAACAAAAATGGTTTGACAATAATTCTGTTTGAAAAGAAAGGAGACTATAAAAATTTACACAGAATGTTACATAAGGCCTGTTACTTTATTACTTTATTATTGTCAGTTTACTTTACTTTGACAATTACTTTATTATTATTACTATTTGCCTGTAAACCGCTTTGTGAACTTCATGTTGAAAAGCGGTATATAAGTACCTGATTGATTGATTGATTGATTACTTCATTTCATTTCAGAGTTCGTTACAACTCCTCCTGATTCATTTGGAGTTGTCAAAAGATGGCAACTTGGCCTGGTCAAAAGGCTAAAGAGAGAGGGGAATTCAAAGGCTGGAAAAAAGCTAAAGAGACCAAGTAAGCAATGAGAAATGCAAATTCAATGTACAGTACTGTTGGTTGTGGGAGGCAGAGGCCTGAGAAAAAGGAAAACAGAGGAGGCAAGGAATTGCAGGAAGAAATTAAATGGACACAAGGAGGAAAGGCCTCACAAACAGGGCCTAGAAACAGGTGGAATTTCATGTCCTATTTATGTTAGGTTTACCAGATAAAATGGGCACAGACTGCCTATACCTTTTATATACTGTAGAAGAGGAAACTTGGGCAGGTGCAGCCCAACGTTTAAAGGTTTAAAAAGCTGCACCTGCCCAAATTCCCTCTTCTATACAATGATTGGGTCTTATATCGGTAATCCTATTTATATCCCCCCCCCCAATGCAGGCAAAAATGCAGGAGTCTGGGCTGGTAGCCAAGAGGGCAGTGAAGCAATGGGGATATGCAGCCTTGCAGGAATGTTTATGCACCTGGCGATTTTGATCACACAGCAAGTGATCAGCGCCAATACCACTTGGTTTGGATCCCGCCCAGCCACCCCCATGAAGCTTGCCTGAGCAACTGTGTTGCCATGCCCTTTCAAAGGGGAAAAAATCAGAAACTGCATTGGAGGGAGGAAAAAAAAGGCACTCTGCATTTCATTCTAGAAAATAGCTACCAATTATAATTACTCACCCTGTTTTCTGGCTGAGAAGAAGAAGTGGGGTTGCTCCAAATCACCAGGCACATTTGGTCGTGATTAGAAAATACTCCACACCTTTTGCAGAACAGTGAAGGAACGTTGGAATAATTTTAAATGCAAATGACATTGAGGGGGTAGCAGGAGAACAGAGAAGCCAGTAAAACAAAGCTTTCTTTCCCTTTCCTTACATTAGCAGGCTAATGTGCTGGGGAGGGTCTCCTCTCAAACCTGTGCAAAGGAGTTTAGTTCTAATTCTTCCCAAGATACAGCAGCGAGCTGATTGCCTTTTTCTTCTCAACTCTTTATTTTGAGACTGAAGTGACAATTTAAAGTGACCTGCTAGGATTGACAAGCAATTAGAGCAGTTCTTCATAGAACTTCCTGGTGCAGTAGGAGGCAAAGAGGGCCAAAATACTGGTGAGTACCTTTCTACTACTATTATTATTATTATGTAATAATAATGATCTTTTTCCCCTTTTTACAAAATAGCTTCTAATCCTGGTCTGGATGCATCTTTTTTAGAAACGCTGTATGATATGTATTTTGGCATGCAGAGATTCTTTGCATAGATACCTGGGCAAATCTTTGTGCTTTTTATTTCCCAGATCTAGAGGAATTTTTATGATGTGAGAAGCATTATATTTGGGCTCACTGAGCATCACTGAAATATTTTGTGCATGCCTCTCTGTATGGTACAGACGTGCGGGGGAGAAATTCAGCTGAAACTGACCAGCAGCTCCTCTTGATAAGAACAGGGTTGGCCACTGAACCATTTCGTTGTATATTTCATCACTTTGCATTTTAGTGCAAGATAAGTTTATAGCCCCATTACCCTAGTGGTAAAGAGTGGTTGGTTGGAGAGTGCGGGGAGAGACTGATCAAAGTACTGTAAATGATTAGGCAAGGCAGAGTTGGGTGAGTTAATCATTGCAACATTTTTTTTAGCAATTCTGTTCTAAGCACCAGCAAAATAGAAAAACAAAGAGCTGAGCAAAACAAGCATATTTGTAAAGCAATTTAATATTTATCCTTGGGAAAGTTTGATTGCTAGTGAGTTCTGGTGGAGAGACAAAGGTGAGTGGGTGTTATGAAGAGGGTAGTGTCACCTTCCGTTGCTTAGTAACATCTCCTGGTCGTTCTGATATCAGATAAAAGAAGTCCAGTCGGTGTTATACATAATTCATCTGAGTTTCAATCAAACAATTCAAATTATATGCTTACACTGGGGGACACTTACTCAGATCAAAAGAAACCTTACTGGAAACAACTGGACTTTTCACCATGGGCAGGGAGCACTTAATATTTTGAGCAGTAAGTATTATTTGGGGTTTTGTATGTGATGCTGCAGGAGACCTCACTGAAGAATTGCAGAAGTTTGCTCACTGGGAGAACGCTTGCTAATGTAGAAATGGTCTCCTGCTAAATTGCTATCGGTGCAATCTTGTGCATGCCTACTCAGAAGTAAGTCCCATTGTGTTCAGTGGGACTTACTATCGGGAAAGTATATACTATATATATTTTCAGAGCAGTAAGGAATGAACAAGATAGGAACTACTTGATGGAGATGCTTTCAAATAATCCAGTGAGAAATGCTCAGAAAAGAGGAAGCCTCCCTTTAAAACCAAGCATGAGTATTGAATGAGCATTTGTTTTTATGATGGTATGATAGATGCAGTAAAATCCAGGGACACCTAGAATGTTTAGATTCCTGGATTCTAAATATACAATATTCTTTGAAAGAGAAAGAAACTCAGGGATGCAATGGAAGGTAAGGCAAGGCAGAGCTGGGATCATCCTAACGTACATTGCATGACCAATACTATATTGCATGCCATGGTCTATGTTTACTATCCCTGCACTGAATAGCTCAGAACTTCAGGAGAATGCTAGCACCAAACACCTGTATGAAGACCCTTTGACAATGTGGTAGTGGCATCCATCTTCTCCAGTCTTTTAAAAAACTGGTGATGCAGAGTCACATATATCTTTCCTCCTGCCATTTTTTCTTTCATTGTGGACTGTCAGTGACTTATCACTAGCACAACATAATCTAATACTGCCAGGACCAGGAAAAAAAGAGTTTTTGTATGTCATCCAACTGACATTTATAGCAGAATCTAGGGGCTACCAGGCTGTTTATAGTATTCATGTATAAAGCCCAATACGGATATTATACAAGTGATCAGCCTTAAGAGGAAGATGCAACAGGTGGTTTAAAAAGTGGGTCCTGTCAGACACTCACCACCACCCCAATGCATTGCAAAAATCATTATTTTACTGATCGTTCGTTTATAATGGATGAGATGTCGTAGTGTTATGTGAAAGCAGTTGGAGATGGGTACAATTTACAACATTCTCACCTCTCCCAATTCAGGGGAGCTTAAATACTATACATAAATGTTTAACCTGTTTAATATTTAGGGGTTTGGTTCCTTTTTCTCAGGAGATTTGACTACATTGTCTTGAGGGGGAAAGAGGAATTGCCAACAAGATCTCACCAAGATGGATAGTCCCTTCAAGATGGACTACTTGTTAGATGTCGACTCTGCTTACAGACTGTTTTACAGTCAAGGAGCTCAAGGTAATCTAATCTGAGGTGGTGACTTGCGTATGTGCTTGAATATGTGTGTGTTTGAATATTCCCAAGGTAAAAACTCTGTTGCCCTCTGGTGGAAGAGGCATGAGGGACAGAACTTCACTCTCTAACAGAGCCTGTGGACTAGAGAAGGATATAATAAGGTTGTTTGGTGGTGTCCTTTGGCTGGATACTGGCATGGGAAACTAGAAGTCAGGGGAAACCAAAAGGAAGACAGCCAGTAGGTGCAGCTTCTCCATTATCCTGGTCCAAGGGCCAGGCTGATACTAAATAAGTAGCTTCAGTGCTCAGCAAAGGAGCTGGGGAGTAACGGCCAAACGTGATGTGCCATTGGCCGAACACAGTGTGACATCAGTATGGCCAATGTTGGTGTGATGGCCAAGCTCAGTGTGACATTGTGATGCCACAAACTCGGTGTGACATCGTAACATTGATGTGACAGTGACATTGGATCCATGATCAGATCTCAGAAACAGTTTTAAGGGTTAAAAGTAAGGGTGGTGGGATGGTGGGACATGATCAGGGTTTCAGTATTGATGGAGGGATGCTTCAGAGGCGGAGCATCTGTGGGGCCACGCCTGCTATGGACACCATCAAAGGGATTGTTGCTCTGGCACAGGGAAGGGGAAAAAGCTGGAGGGGAGGTTGGCTCTCCCACCCACCCCTGCATCCATTTGATCCCCAAATGGAGCATTTGGGGACACTGGAGGTGTGGCAGAGCAGGGTGGTAGCACCAGGGGTGCGGTGACACAGAAGGTGACCCAGTGCTGCCAGTGCCCCTTACAGCTCTGGGAAGCTTAATCCTGGTATGATTCCCCATCTTTAAGTTTTAAAGTTATTTTAATAAAACATTTAAACTTTAAAAAGTGCACGTGATCTGATCATGGATCTCCCACTATATGTATTTGGGCCCTAAGATCAGCATTCTCAAGAATGTGTAAAAGGTATTGGCAACTGTAGTAATATAAAGGGGAAAGTCTGAAAAATGTTTGTGGCATATGTTCAGAATGCTATTGAGATGGCAGGTTTTTCCATCCTTTCCAGAGAAAGGATTCTTGAGTAGATCTAAAACTTTAAAAGGGGCTTTGGAAAAAGATGTGGGTATCCCTAGAAACTTGTTGTAGATGGGACTTAGCAGAAAGGTTCCAATTCTTGTTGCAGAGGCACAATGGCTTCCCTCCTACACTCACTGCTGATGTACAGCATCTGCTTTTTCTTTAAACCTACCACAAGTCATCAGAATGATAATTGGACCCCAGGGCAAAATCTGCCCAATGTCAAAAGCATCTGGGAATACAAAGACCATCAGGGTTTGAATGAGGTAACAAATGGATTGTGTATAATAACCAAGTGGTATCATTTTATTGATGGTTTACCTCTTAATGAATGCCATTTATTGAAAAGGAGATCAGATTACACATAAAAAACTTCCTACTGTATCTCAACATCCTCTCGGCACATTTGCTGGAAGTGGAGTGCATCGTAAGGTTGGGGAGCTGGAGGAAAAAGGCTGTGTCTCAAGAGTCCAAGGCCCCAAAGCGTTGCCTCACCGTTGAGTCTCTCCACAAGTGTTTCATGGTATTTCATGTCCTCCTAGGCCTCTTTTGAGTAGATCCCAGTGTATAGCCCACACACACCTCAAATTGCACCTCATACATTTGTTACCACCTTCCCTCAGCTGCACAGGAGACTAAAGAGATGGGCGTGGGAGAAACCAAATACTCCTCTAGCCTTGAGAGGATCACGTTGTTGTCCCGATTCCTTATGGGCTTTTCCACGGGCTTCCACGGGAAGTTGCCAAATCCTTCCATAAATGAATTTGGAATCCTGTGTACCCCTTTTCCAGCTGGGTTAGTGGCAGAAGCGATATTAACAACCTGGCTCACATTTTGGGAAGCGGGCATCTGGTAGTGGCAGGGCATATTTATTTTCCAAATATATTTTAATGTAAGCTTTTATATTATAATTATTATATTGCTATTCATTCCGTAATAAAGCCAAATTTCCAGAAACAAGTGGAATATGGAGTCATCTTTATCAGCCCCAATAATCTGCATCTAATATTTCCTTATTGTGCAGTCTCCAACTATGGAGACTCCAAATATGCACTCTAAATGTTGTGCAGTCTCCAAATATGACCAACTTACAATATAAAAACTTCTTATTACTACTCACAGAGGTGGCATGACCTGGGATGCTGCCATGGTGGTCCAGTGGGGGGGGGCATCCCTTACTCTGCTAATCCTTACTGTGCTAATTTTCACAAATCCAGGAGGACAGAATTTAACAGCTTTCTTAAAGGGACCACTCAAATGAAGGAGCTCCTTCATTTATTGCCCCGTAAATAAAGCTGGAAGTCCTGTGCTGCTGGGATTGTGAAAACTATGTAAGGCGCCCAGTAAGGAGGTATATGATTTGTTTTTTCCTTGAGTGAGCTGGCATTAGATCAATGCAGCTCATATCTGCAACAGCCTGGAGGGAGATAGCAGTTACATACTTAGGGTAGAGGGTACCTCAAATCAGTGGTGTCATCTACAAACAAGGAACAGGAACGCTGGGCGGGACTTCCACGTGATTGGCAGCCCGCCCGTTTCATTCCACAGCTGCCCTGGCCTCGGGGGGGCTGCCCCCGGTTTGTGTGCCCCACCGCTGCTCGCCCAGGCTCCGGCGTGCCCCCCACCCGTCTCCCCCAGCGAGCAGGCACCCCCCCCCAGGCCAGGGCAGCCACAGAAAGGGACGGGTGGGCAGCCAATCACACGGAAGTCCTGCGGAAGTCCTGCCCAGCATTCCCGTTCCTTGTTTGTAGATGATACCACTGCCTCAAATCCAGCACCCCCTCACCCCGCCACCATTGATAACTGACATTGGGTCACCTCATGGCTGGGCGAGCAACAACCACTCACATTTATATTCCACCCTTCCTCAAAGGAGCTCAGTATATGTGGGCTCCTTTTATCTGCAAAACAACCCTATGAGGTGGGTTAGACTGAGAGAGAATGACTAGTCCACGTTCATCCAGAGAGCTTCTTAGCTGAGTGGGGATACAAATTCAGAGTTCCCACATCCTAATTCAACCCACTATATTTCCCTAATTCTAACCACTATACCACACTTGCAGAGACACAAGACATTGTGTATAATGCAAAATATCTCATCATGCAGAATTTGGAGTGTACACAATAAGGGTGGCCTGAGAGGTAGGTCAGGCTGAGCTCTGGCAAAGGGCCCATGCAGCCGGAACGCTGGGCCCATGGCCATCAGAAACACAATTGACCAGGCTGGGCCTTTAGCCATAAGAACATAAGAGCCCTGCTGGATCAGGCCAAAGGCCCATCTAGTCAAGTTTCCTGTAACTCACAGTTTCCCACCAGGTGCCTCAGGTAGCACATGAGACAACAAGATGCCTGCATCCTGTTGCCATGCCCTTGCACCTGGCATTCTGAAGTAGCCTACTACTAATGTAAGGTTGCACAACCCATCATGGCCTGTGGGCCACAATGAACTTTTCCTCCAGGAATCTGTCCAATCCCCTTTTAAAGGCACCTAGGCCAGATGCTATCACCGCCTTCTGTGGCAAGGAGTTCCACAGATTAATTACCTGCTGGGTAAAAAAATAGTTCCTTTTATTTGTTCTAACTCTCCCTACACTCAATTTTAGTGGATGTCCCTGGTTCCGGTGTTGTGAGAGAGGGAAAAGAACATCAGTACCACTAGGATCCAATGTAACTTCAGGGAGTGGGTAGGGTATCCTGGAGAGCTGAATGCAGGGCTTTGCCCCAAGCTCCCCAGCCACCTGATGCTGGCACAGATAAGTAATTTCAATAGTCACGGCACCGTTTGACCCATTGCATGCTGACCTATTGGACCAATTCTGGTCTTTTTAGAAATTCACCTTCTGGAAAAGCCATGAATTGACCTTAACTTCCTAAACTCGTAAGCTGCCCTATCTGTCAAAATATTATAGAATTCTATATAATTAGGCTCATAACTGGAATGGGTGATTCAGATTCAGCTGATCATAATCCAAGCTTTTACAGTGATGTCATCCAAGGAAAAGCAAATAAATATTGTTCTAAGATGGCTCTGGCTTTCAGGAGCAGGTGTACCCGACCCAATAAAATACAAGATGCTGGAGACATTAAAAGGTGATGACTGTAACTAGCAGTAGATAAAGATATCTTGGATCTATGTATGCAGCAGATGGTAGAACTGTCCTGTAATGGACTGTACCACTTCAAACTGAATGTGGGGGAAGAGCAGTTTTGAATGCTTGCATGTCTTTAAAAAAACCCAAGTAGAAAAGGAGCATAGCAGGGAGATAGCTGGATTAGAACCTTTCACCTTCTTATACTACTGTTCAACTTGCAGGAAGTTTGCTTATTTTACACTGAGAATTGTATTCTCCTGCACCTCCTCTGGTCATCGGAAATGGCACAATCCACTTTACCAGTTCAAGATTCCACCAGCTCATTCTGCTGCATATGTAGAACTAGCTGTGATCCAAAAGGGACAGATTAAACACAAGGTATATATGACTCATGCAAGTATCTGGATGTTAATTTCCCAAAATGCCACTTTCTCAGCAAGATATTGAACCAAAATCCCAAATCCATTCATCACACATTTGAAATTCATATTCAGTTTTAAACTTGTTAGAGGATCAGAGTTGCTGTGAAAGTATTTAAGTGAAACTAGATTCCAAAGCAATAGAAGCATTTCTGATTTCACTGACTTTCTCCCCTGGTGCGTTTCTCCAGTTCCATCTCTCTTTGCACCAGCAGGTGGCATAGTGAATGAACGTGACTTCAGCTTCTTGACAGGTGTGAATTTCTGCTATGCCACATGCCTGAATAAAGTGTTCTTAATCAAACAACTTGTCTTAATATAAACCAATAAGTCAACTGATTAAAGTTTATAAATACCACAGTTTTTCAGTACTGCAGCAGCCTAATAAAGAGTAAAGAGTTTGCCTTAAAATAAAAACAAAGTTATCCCTCCAACTTGATTATAATTAAGAATAATTATATACCACTTTTCAACACAAATAATTCACAAAGCAGTATATGCAAAATACACAGCTTTTCACTCATTGGACTCCCATTCTCCAGAACTATCTCCAGGCTTTGGAATGTTAGCAACAATCTGTGGTTCCCAATTTAATATTGCTGGCTGAAGCGGGGACCCAGAGGGGATCTAAGGATCGAAATGAGCTTTCACTTGGTTACAGATTCATGTGTTTTAATAAACTGTTTGACTTGCCAGTTACTGTCAAGAATGGCAATCATCTTTAGCCCTATGCATCACGCGTGGGGGAGACAGTGAGAGTGTGCTGCCAGGCCCTTGTTACTGGGTGTGCTTTTCAGAACTCGCATAACATGTGTACACAGGGGAAATGTATTGCATGTGCTAAGAGTGTGTGCATTGATCAATGGCACAGCTTAGCAGCCTGGCAGGGAAGGGAGAGGGAAGTGAGGTTGAAAGCGCAACAAGAACGTTAGGGGATGGGAAAGAAAAAACCAATACTGTACAATTCTCCTTAGCCATTTAGGACTAAGGCCTATGTGAAGAGTGGAAGAAAGGTAGAGCAGGAAGTCTTTAAAAGGGAAAGGTGCATGATGGTACAAGCAAGGAGGTGAGAAAGGAGTGGGAAGACAAGGTAAGGAAGTCAGGGGAGTTACCTAGGAAAAATGGGACTGAAGGATAAGGAATTTTCTAGCAGTGGGAAGGGAAAGGCGAGTAGAAGATAGCTAGGGGACAAACTTTATTGTGGGAAAAATTAACAATAATAGGAAAGGGGAAATAAAAAGAAAGCAATGCAATCACAGAGTTGGAAGGGACCTAAATGGTCATCTAGTCTGACCCCTTGCCTGTTTGCTCACAGCTTGGTCTGTGTCATAAATAGTTGCTATAGAGCAGTCAAAAGAGACGTGTGTGTGTGTGTGTGTGTGTGTGTGTGTGTGTGTGTGTGTGTGTG
>JAJKFI010000019.1:13465786-13498356 GCA_029204185.1 Lerista edwardsae | reverse complement strand
CACACACACACACACACACACACACACACACACACACACACACACACGTTTGCCATTCTCATGTGTGACTCAATCCAGTCTGTAAAAGTACCATTTTTCCAGAGTACAGGCATGCCCTGGTATGCACTGGGTTCTGTTCCAGAACCCACGCACCCCCGTGGATACCTGAAACCTTGGATACTGGGGGTGCCTGTTTAAACCACATCAGTGGTTTTGCTGAAACAAAGAAAAAGAGATTTGTTTAATGTTCCCCATCTTTTCAATAGGCATCCCAGATCCATGGCATCCATGGATAACTGAAATTGTGGATACTAAATCAGTGGATTCCTGGGCACTCCTGTATTGGTGCTAAGTGATTTAGATCTCCACATTCTTTCTCCAGAAATGCAGTGCTCTGCCAAGATCTCCTAACCAATGTATATATTCAGGAACAACATTACAAAAACATTAGATACAGTATGAACAAGAGAGGCCTCTCCCTGGAAATGCTCGTTATCAATCTTTCATGTTGTTGTCTTTTTTATGAGTTCCAGCTCATTTCACATCTCTGATACTCCAGTTATATCTTTCTTGCACTTTGAATAAAACACCATGTGTATTGTAGACTCTATGGAAGACAAAGAACTACAGTTTAATTTTCTCCCAGCCTGACAGTATAAATAGCAACGTCTGATAAAACATACAATTTATACATGCATATGGAAGAATATTGATTTAAATGTGTGCAAGGGAATGGAGACCATCTATCAAGCCATCCAGAAACCTCAGAACATAGATATCTATTTTTTAAAAAAAAATTACCTATGAAACAAACTATGATTTATTCACCCTCAAATAGAAAACTTCACATGTAGATGACAGTAAATTGCAGTGCAAATGCAGATGATTACTTAATGAGCCCTTTTGCTGACATAATGAAAATACAAGGTAGGGGTATTTTTTTTAAAAGTCTCACTGTGCAATCTTGTATATGTTTACTCAGATAAGTCCCACTATGTTCAATGGGATTTACTCCCATGTAAATGTGCATAGGATTGTAGCCTCAATTAGCATCATTGCTATCCCAATTAAAATTAGTTCATACATGTCCCCAAGAGAATAGCTTGATCAAAACACACCCCAAGAAATGTGTTTTTCTCTGGAACTCCAAGGGATTTTTAACACAAAGATGTGTGCTCTTCTCTATGGGTGTTGCCAGGTGGTTGAAGTTCCTTTCAACAATAGACGTCAAAAGCAGATTTTTCTCCAAAAGCAGATTTTTCTCAATCTTCTTTAAGCCAAACAGTTCAAGGTGTTGGTGAGCAGATTCACGAATCAATCAATCTAAACAAAACCATCTTAGGCTGGAACTCCTGCCTATTAAAAAATAGACAGAGCTGTCATAAATTGATATTTTTGAAGGAAATATTTTCTTGGGCCTCGAAGCACAAGGTCAGGTGCATTATAGTTCCAGTTATGAGTTATTGCCATTGCCCATTTTTGAAAAATGCAGAAGAACTTTTACAAAAACTGATCAGAAGTTTTCCTCAAATTGAGGAAGATTCGTTTAAGTAGATCATAGCATATGTAGCTTGGGTCACTTGCGTGAGTCATCTATACTAGAAAGCATGAAGCGATACTGGATGGACACATCCACATCAAAAGACACACAGAGCCAGTTCAATGGACCCTGCGTGAATACTTACTATGATGTGTATTAAGATGCCCATCTGCATTTTTCACTAATTACTTTTGTGGAAGTGTTCCCTTTGTTCTGTTGGGGTATTTGTGTGCGCATATTGAACTGGGCAAGAATCAGATTTAGAGCCAATCCCATCCTTTACCCCTTATCAATGCAGCAGTGCCAAAATGGCTACCTGCAGGGGGTTAGCTTTAGAGGGAATAATTGTTCCCTTACTTGGGGGTAAGCTCATTTGCGTTTCCATGCAACCATTATGCATTGCGCTAAAAACATGATTTCTTCATAATTTCTCCCTTTTTTGAAATTGCACCTTCTAAAATCTCTCAGAGTGCAAAAACATGTAATGGACTATTGGGAAAACTAGATCTATACTGGTAGGTCATGTGAGGCACTGTAGGTAGGAAAGCAGACACTGGTGGTCTGCCCAACTGCCTGAGCAGTGGCAGGGGAACAAGCACGCCTTCCTAGTTCTGGGAGCCGGAGCAGTGCACAGTTTCTCCCTGCCACTTCCCTGCAGCATTCTTGTGGTTGGCTCTGCTCTTTGCAGGGGTGTGTGTGGGTGAGATATTGGGGTGGCACAGCCACACCCATAAAATATTGGGAGGGCCATTGCCCCTGTGCCACACCCAAATTGGCGCTACTGGCCTCACGTTTTTGGATTTTTGTGTGTGTGCACGCGCGTGCGCTCGCTCACTTGCTTGCTGCTCTTTTATTATATGTTTTTGTTATTGTATTTTTAATCCTTATTGTAAAAGGCTGCCTTGGGCTGTCTTGCAATTGGAAAAACCAGATATTAATTTTCTGAAATAAACATGTAGCCCTTTGTTGGAAACTCTGTGGAGAATAGAAACCAGAGCCATGAGTTAGCTACCTTCCTGTCAAGTGCTTGTTTATCTGTAAGAATCCAAAATATGGCTAACAACTCAATTCTGGTTTTACCAATTCTGGCAGTAACAATTCACAGCCTAATCCGAGCCAGTCTATGTGTTCTCTAATTAGAACAAGAATTAATGTTAATATAGATTGTGATGCCTAACACTTTGTGTTCATTTTTCTGCCAGAATATCAATACTGGTTTTTTAAGCGTGGGGGGGGGGAAGGAGTGGGAAGGAAGTATAAGAACCATTCCCACAGTATTCTTTTTCAAAGGCCTTCTCTCTCCTTAGCAAGGCAATTGTGTGTTTGGAAATTCTGTCTTTGCCTGTTCACATACCCCTAAGTTCTAACTACAGCTGAACCTGTATGGGCTACAGCTAGACCACTTCAGTGCCAGTTAGGGCTTGTGAGAGGGAATGTTTAGGAATGTTTAGGAATTGGGGGGAAACATCACTGTGCACAGCAGGGGAGCCGACTTGAGTTCAATATTGGGGGTGCCAGTAGCCATGCCCCCTGATGTAGCCACGCCCCCTGACGTAGCCACGCTGATGTAGCCGTGCCCCATGGCTTAGCCATGCCCACACAGCAATAAAATGGCACTTTCAAATCTCTCACTCGCCTTATGTCACTTTTGCCATCTCTCGCTCCTCCTCTGTCGCTCCTGTCCTCTCTCCCTCTCCCTGTCGCTCCTGCCATCTCTCGCTTGCCCTGTCATTCCTGCCATCTCTCCTTCGCCCTCTGTTGCTCCCACCATCTCTCTCTTGCCCTCTCACTCCCACCATCTCTCAACTCTCCCTCGCCCCCGTCACTCCCGCCATCTCTCCCTCACCCTCTGTTGCTCCCACCACCTCTCGCTCGCCTCCTGTCACATCCGCCATCTCTTGCAAAGAAAACCAGTAAGCCCTGGGCCAGCCCCCCAGCCCCCTCCTAGCCACAGCTCACAAGCAGGACTGCTTTTTCAGTGCTGCTGGCCAGCTGGCTGCAAAGTTAACATTCTTATCTGTGTTCTCCCAACCCAATCACTTCATCCACTCAGCATGCGACAGGTGGGACCTATGAGAAATAAAAACCAATCCAAGGCCCATATTAGCCTTGTGACCAATGAAAAGGAGAGTTGGAACACATGCCTTCCAGCACTGCAACAAACTAGAGAGGCCAAACGGAATTTGGGTAGGTTTACCCATGTGACCAGGCTGAGTGTTGCGTGGCACGGGGGTGCTCCATTCTGGGGGGGGGCAATACTGGGGGGCTAAGCCCCCCAAAATTGTTGTGGGTGCCCTCCGCCCCCTGGCACCCACAAAGTCAGCGCCTATGGTACCAGGAGATTATGCCCTAGTCCTGCTTGGGTTCCTAGCAATTGTGTTGAACCAGCTTTCACGAGTGTCAGGCTTCATGGTAACTTTTTCTGTTCGAATAACAATATTTAGTTAACAGTGAACAGTGCAGGGAGCTGGGAGTGGGCAGTGATGGGAGGGTAGAGAAGGACCTGGGGAGGGGCAGAATAGACAGTGGAGTCTCCAGTCTCATATTTTAATTATTCATATATTGGGGTCATCATGGCACAAAAAAGGTTGAAGATGACTGAACTAGGTGGTTCCTGATTAGCCTCATCTTCCCCACAAACGCATCAGCAAGTCCATGTATCTTTACTCAAAAGTCAGTCCCACTGTGTTCAATGGAGCTTACTCTCAGGGAAGTGTGGATAGCATTGCACTGCATCCCAGATGGCCTTGGACAAGCAGTGGCATCTCTACAGGGCAGGCAAAGCTCTAAGTTTTGCAAGAAGCCTCACCTTGCAGTGGAAATCACTCCTTTCCTGCACCGTTTTAGCCAATCCTCACAGGGAAAAGCAACATCTTGGCGTTGCTTACTGGCTACAGCAGCAAGGGAGAGGAGGGATTTACATGACAGGGTAAGGCTCCTTGCAAAACTTAGAGCTCTGCCCTTCCTGTAGAGACGCCACTGTGGACAAGTTATGATTCATCACCTCACCTCACACACACACACCCCTGCAGTGTGGGCATAAAGGTGACCTGTTGTACAGGGTTCTTGTAAGAAGTCCTGAGAATGAATGTGAAATTCTTCACGCATATCAAGCTCTGTGTAAATGCTCAGTAATGTTATTACAACCTCATTTGAGCTATCCTGAGGACCTTGGGTAGGACATTCATGTGACAAATTGCTATCAGCTAGTATCACCAGATGTGTTTTGGTTTTAAAGGACATCCTTATCTTTTAAATTTGGTTTTTAAAAGAACTGACTCCTACTTCTAGAACAAGAAGCATAAAGCAGTCCATGCACATAACTATCCTAGAGAGAGAGCCCCAAGGAGGTTGATTTCCTGTATCATTGGACCAAGTCAGAAAGAGAATTATATGATGCTTCAACTGTGGACTATGTCATAAAGCAGCTGTTTCCATGGTTTGTCTACAGCTTCTGGCCTCCAGAGTGTTCTGCTTTTGAAACCAAAATACAGTAGTAGTCACACACACGGATGCACGCAGGCAATATTCAACAAAGCTTCTAATCCTTGACCTGCAATTCTGTTGGACTTGGAATGAGCCATTTGTCTTTAAAGCCATCATTATTAGCCGCTGTCCTGATGGCCTGAAAACGAAACCCCAAACTGGTTTTGCTTAACGCCTTGTGCGGCTTTGAGGGATCCCATCTGGGGTCCGCCTTGCTTTGCCCCTGGGACTGCAAGGGCGGGGAGCGGGGGGGCCGGCAGGGCAGGATTTCTAGCTCCGCTCCAGTCCAGAGATCCTTAACGGGTTTTCCTTTTCTCTCCTCTCACTCTCCCTCTCTCTGTCTTTCTGTCCCTGCTCCTCTCTCTCCCCTTCCCTCTTCTTCCCCCCTCCCCCTTCCTCTGCGTGTGCGCCCTCGCCTCCCCTCCCCTCCTCCTCCTCCACCTCTTTTCCACCCCTCTCTTCTTCCACCCAGCTCGCCGGGCGACCCTGCTCACGGTACCCACATTAATGGCGGCATCTTCCGAAGAGGACATAGACCGGAGACCCATCAGGAGAGTCCGGTCCAAGAGTGACACCCCGTACCTCGCCGAGGCCAGGATCTCCTTCAACCTCGAGGCAGGTGAGTGGTGCCCAGCCCAGCCCCGGCCAAGCCCTGGGCCCTCCCTCGTGGATGGGGGGGCTGCTGCTTGGGCTGCAGCACGCACTCCCCCCCCCCTCCGCTTTGTGTCTGCCGGGTGCAGTGGCGGGGGGGGGGAGCCGCTGTTGCCGCTGCTGCCGCTGCAGGAATGTGACATGTCCTGGCTGTCACCCTCGCCTTTCTCTCCCCCTCCCCCTCCTGGCACACGGCGCTGGTGCAATACAAAGCCGAAAGTGGGGAGGAGGAGCAGGGCGAGGGGAGCCGCTGTTGCCGCCGCCGCCGCCGCGAGACTTGTTTGGGTGACAGCGCTGAATTTCCTCGTCTGGAACTGCAGGCGACGAGTGAAGTAATTGCGACCTCAAAGTTGGGAGTGGAGCGAGAGAGGAACACGCGCGCGCACACCCACACACGGGCACCGCGCAGGCAGGCAGGCAGGCAGGCACCCTCGATGCAGAGCGCCTGCAACCCCACCCCCCCGCAGCGTGCTTCGAAAATCCCCCAGCCTGTGGCGCCCGCTGGCCTCCGCAGCGTCTCAGTCTCCCCCTCATCCTCCCCGCTCCCCCCAGCCTTGCCCATCCCTCTGTCCCCGCACCCTGCATTGCATTTTCTCTCCGCTCTGCATCACCTTTCAAGCCACCTGCTAGATTCCAGGAGACTTAACTGCATCTCCCCCGCCCCAAACTGTGCTTGCATTCTAGCTCCACTCTGCCTAGTTGTGTCTTCCCGGTCCCCAAGAGATGCCACCAGGCTATGCATTGCCCAAGTAGATTCCTCCCTCTTTCTGTAAAAAGCTTATCTCCCTCCCCCCATACCTGCCTTCTACCTGCTTTTTCAAGTGACCTATTCCTGCCCCATTTACCAGCTGCTCAACATACAGGAATTATGGCTGCAATCCTAGGCAGCCAGCATGGAACTTCTGCATACAATTGTGCTTCAGTTCAGAGACTGCTTGTTCTGACATGACAATGAGTTCTGGAGAAGTGTTGCCTGCTGCAGTTCAGGGCTAGATTAAAGCCAGTAATAAAAAAAAAAAGCAACCTTATTCTTTTGCCCATTCTCCAGACAGCAGATGAATCCTTCTCCAGCCTTTCATGTCCCCACTTTCTCCTCAATTCCCCCAATTATCCTTTGGTTTACTAATTCCATTAGTGCTTTCCATTTTTACCTTAACTTCACATTGACCTTTACTGTACTTGAAGTTCTGCTGCCTCATCAGGATCTTGTCCCACATTACATGGGATCCCATCCCAGCGTTTCCCCTGCTTTTTCTCATACACTTTTCCCAGAACTCCTCTGACACTTGGAGTTCTATTTGTCGATACTTTGCATTTCCTGAGCTCTTTTCCTTTTCCGCATGTGTCATTTAATGCTACTCTCCTTTCCTCAAAGCATCCCCTCCTGAACCTGGTGAAAGTAGGAAAGAAAACTGTGGTTTGCCCACTGTGCTCTAGTTTCTGGCCTGAAAGGAAGGTCTGGAACATCTTGGTGCCCAGTCCTATCCAACTTTCTAGAACCAATGCAGCCACAATAAGGTATGGGAGTAATCAGTAAATTTTCCCTTACTTTGAGGAGGCCTCCATTACTCCCACTGCCACCTCAGGAATGGTTGCATTGGAATGGACTGGAATGGCTGCATCAGCGCTGGAAAGTTGGATAGAATTTGGCCCTTAAACAAAAAACTCAGCTGAGCATCTTCCCAGCTTTCATTCCTCCAGAGGACAAAACGCTGTTTTTCAGGCTTCTGAGCACCTCTGTAAAATGCTCTCTCTTGCCTTCAGAGCCATTTCCTGTACTTTGCTTACATATGTGCGAGTGGCTCTGAAGGCAAAGAGAAGGGCCGTTTTACACAGGCGTTCAGGAGCCTGAAAAACACAGCATTTCTCTCCCCCCCCCCGAATGTCACAGGGCATAGATAAGTCTCACCATTCACTAACATTCCTGTAAGGCTTAGCCACCATAGCCTTGGTCTCCAACAGATTCTACCACCTGATTATTTAGGAAGCTGGCAAACAAATATGCTTAAACCCTTTGCACTTGTTGCTGGAATTCCTTCACCTTAAAAGATTGGTGAGGAAAAAAAAGAATAAAAAGTGTTCCGCCTTGTGGTCCTGAAATTTGGGTCTGCGTTTCTCCATGACCACCCACTTTGACCTTTCTGTCACTTTGCATCTAGTAAGATGTAAAATGCAAATTGTGTACATACACTGATCCATTGATTGCTTTAGGTGACAGGTCATTAATTCCTTTCTGATCATTAAGAGCTTTTCTTATAAAGAAATCTGTAGCTGTGATACAGTTTTGTAAGTCAGAAATCAAAAAGTGATGTCCAATGGTTTTGATTTTTTTTTTTAAAAAAAAATGTGATTACACTAGAAACATGAGAGGTTGATGGTTGTGACTGAATGATGGGAGGATGTGATTGTGCCTGGTCTCCAAATGGGTAATTTTGTAGACACTATTGTCAAGGATAATGCTATGTCATGCTGTTCTAAACAGATTAGCAGTTGAGAGGAAGCCACCTTCCAGTCACTTCATGTCTTTGTCATTTAACCTTGGAGTTCCTTCTCTAGAAAGACAGTTCATACAGGAAGGAGGCTTCTGGCCTCTAATCCCTGGGCAAGCATGGCAAAGGTGCTTAGTTGTTACTGCTTTTAACACATTTAGAAAAGTCATGGCTAACACATTTAGTAAAGTCATGTGTAAGCACACATAATAGTGCGCTTACTCTCATTAGAGTCACTCAAAGAAATATCTCTTCTTGGGGATATAAATACTCCACAGAGTGCAATACTGGAGGATGTTTTCATTAATCCATCTTCCGTTTGATGCTTTGAATTTTTTTTAAAAGGGATGAAAATTGGTTGCTAAGCAATGCTTACATTAATGAGCAAGAAGCCTCTAAAATGTGCTTGTAGTGTGCATGTTAACCCTGCCTTTTTATCATCACGTATAAAACACGTGTTCTTAAACTAAACAAGGGCCAACATTTGACTACGCACCCTAAGCAAACATGTTGTACAGCAGAAACTTTGTGTGTCTTTTAATTTTTTTAATCACAATCTCAATACGTGATATTGATGCTGTCATTAAAACGTGTCACAGGGATTTGCATTATTTTAAGACATGTGGCAACATTATCTAAAAGCCACAGTCTAATAAAACCTCTGATTAAGACCAGGGAAAAAGACACAACATCTGAGCTTCTAAGCTCTCATTGAAGAGTTCTGAAGGGTTTGAAGATTTGCATTTGGTGTCTTTTTGGTGGGCCATAATAAAGGTATTACTACATTTTGCCCTTGCATATTTTCTAATGGAGCAAGGCAACTGTCTAAAAATTTTATCTGCTTTGAAATATACCTGGCAGTGACACACAGGACTTCTTATCTTATCTTATCCACCTTCTTATCCACCTATTGCTTTTCATATGATGTAACCATATGATGCAGAATGCAGATCCTGTGCTTTTCTATACTGTTCTTCAACTAAACTTCCTGTGGAACCCCAGACCAAGTTCTTTGGTGTTCCCTCTTTGGCTGGTCCACTGTTCTGTACAGTGTCTCAGTTGGAAAGTTTACAGTAACTGCAGAGCTGCATCCTGATGGATATAAAGGAAGGAATATAGGCGCTGTTCATTCTGGTGTGGTGCTGAATAGAATGTAGCTGTGAAAGAAATAGACATCTTGCAGTAGGGGATAGTTTTCAGAAATTATAGGGGTGTGCTGTATCAAGGCCTGCCCAATATGTGTCCAAATATGCACTAATAGATCTGGAAGGAGGAAGCAATGATATTGCTTCAGTTCAGCAGTGCAATCAGAATTAAAACAATTCGAGAGGCATTGGAAACATCCTCTACCTTGCCTGTCTCTTAATGCATTGATGATGACAACTCCTGCTGCTCAATTGCTGCTTGCATTGCTGTTTTGCCTACAAGCTGCTACTTCTAGGCTTCTTTGATCTGGTCATTGTTTTGCCCTACGACAGCAGCTGGAATAAGCTGCATCAGGGTGAAGAGTTTGCTTATGTGTGTGTTTGATATGCCCTCCTACGATTAGGCTTGAATGCAGCTATACATTCCCATTCTTTGCAAAATAAATGGCTGTGAGCCAACAGTTTTGTTTACCTCTTTAGCTGTAAGTTATAATTATAGTATTACTGCTGTTATCTGTGTTTCCGAACAGTCGAGAGGCTGCACATGCAGAGCCAATTATACAGTTTGGGGGAATATCAAGGATTTCCTCTCTTTTTCCAAAGCAATTCACTAGAGCAACCTTTTACTTTCCTTCTAATCAGATTAAATTAATAATTTGCCTTCTGTTTTGCATTGCATTGTTTCATTAGATCTCAAGCAAAAATATTTTATTATCTTGTTATATAACTACTGATTATGTATTATATGTGCTATTAGCATTGTGGTAAGCTGTATGTGTAGAATTCTTGTAAATTTCACAAACCCTTGAGCAGATCTCTTTGGAAAACAAAGTCATTTTGTTTTCGAATGCTTAGGCCATTCTTATGTAAATCATTTCTATTTCACTGCATTGAGGAGGAGGAGGAATTCTAATAGTATGTCCAGAAAAACTGGGGGTTAAACTGAGAACAACAAGGATGCCCTATGTTCACATTGTTGTTGTTGTTGTTGTTGTTGTTGTTGTTGTTCAGTCGCTAAGTCGTGTCCGACTCTTCGCGACCCCATGGACCACAGCACGCCAGGCCTCCCTGTCCTCCACTAGCTTCCTGAGTTCGCCCAATTTCATATTCATTGCTTCGGTGACACTATCTAACCATCTCATCCTCTGTCGCCCCCTTCTCCTTTTGCCTTCAATCTTTCCCAGCATGAGGGTCTTTTCTAAAGAGTCCTCTCTTCTCATCAGGTGGCCAAAGTATTGGAGCTTCAGCTTCAGCATTTGTCCTTCCAGGGAGCAATCAGGCTTGACTTCCTGGAGAATTGACCGATTGGATCTCTTTGCAGTCCAGGGGACTCTCAAGAGTCTTCTCCAACACCATAATTCAAAAGCATCGATTCTTCAACGCTCTGCCTTTCTTATGGTCCAGCTCTCACAGCCATACATGGCTACTGGGAAAACCATCGCTTTGACTATGCGAACCTTTGTTGGCAGGGTGATGTCTCGGCTTTTGATTAAGCTATCTAGGTTCACCATAGCTTTCTTCCCAAGAAGTAAACGTCTTTTAATTTCATGGCTGTAGTCACCATCTGCGGTGATCTTGGAGCCCAGGAAAATAAAGTCTGTCACTGCTTCCATTTCTTCCCCTTCTATTTGCCAGGAAGTGATGGGAGTGGTTGCCATGATCTTAGTCTTTTTAATGTTGAGCTTCAAACCAATTTTGGCACTTTCCTCTTTCACCCTCATCAGAAGGTTCTTTAGGTCTTCCTCACTTTCTGCCAGTAGAGTGGTATCGTCTGCATATCTGAGGTTGTTGATGTTTCTCCCTGCAATCTTGATTCCAGCTTGTGAGTCATCCAGCCCTGCCTTCCTCATGATGTACTCTGCGTATAAGTTAAATAAGCAGGGTGACAATATACAGCCTTGTCGTACTCCTTTCCCAATTTTAAACCAGTCGGTTGTTCCATGTCCAGTTCTAACTGTTGCTTCCTGACCCGCATACAGGTTTCTCAGAAGGCAGATCAGGTGGTCTGGAACTCCCATCTCTTCAAGAACTTGCCACAGTTTGTTGTGATCCACACAATCAAAGGCTTTAGCATAATCAATGAAGCAGAGGTAGATGTTTTTCTGGAACTCTCTTGCTTTCTCCATGATCCAGCGAAGGTTGGCAATTTGATCTCTAGTTCCTCTGCCTCTTCGGAAACCAGCTTGTACATCTGGTAGTTCTCGATTCACATACTGCTGAAGCCGAGCTTGTAGGATTTTGAGCATGACCTTGCTAGCATGTGAAATGAGTGCAATGGTGCAGTAATTCGAGCAATCTTTGGCATTGCTCTTCTTTGGGATTGGAATGTAAACTGATCTTTTCCAGTCTTGTGGCCACTGTTGGGTTTTCCAAATTTGCTGGCATATGGAGAGCAGCACTTGGACAGCATCATCTTTTAAGATTTTGAGTAATTCCGCTGGAATGCTGTCACCTCCACTAGCTTTGTTGTTAGTGAGGCTTTCTAAAGCCCACTTGACTTCACTCTCCAGGATGTCAGGTTCGAGCTCAGTGACTGTACCACTGTGGTTATCAGGAACATTGAGATCGGCCTTATAGAGTTCCTCTGTGTATTCTTGCCACCTCTTCTTAATCTCATCTGCTTCTGTTAGGTCCTTGCCATTTTTGTCCTTTATTGTGCCTACCTTAGCATGAAATTGTCCTTTGACAGCTCCAATTTTCTTGAAAAGATCTCTAGTCCTCCCCATTCTGTTGTTTTCCTCTATTTCTTTGCATTGCTCATTTAGAAAGGCCTTCCTATCTCTCCTTGCTGTTCTCTGGAAATCTGCATTCAGTTGGGTATATCTTTTCCTTTCTCCCTTGCTTTTGGCTTCTCTCCTTTCCTCAGCTATTTGTAAAGCCTCGTCAGACAGCCACTTTGCCTTCTTGCATTTCTTCCTCTTTGGGATGGTTTTAGTTGCTGCCTCCTGTACAATGTTACAGACCTCCGTCCAAAGTTCTTCAGGCACTCTGTCTACCAAATCTAAGCCCCTAAATCTATTTGTCACAATAATGTTCACATTGTTACTATATTATTTACTCCATCCACTGACCTGGAATGTTTTTTCTAGGTTCTGGATGTAGAATCATGATGCACCTAAGCTTTCTTGTAATTTCATAGGAATCAGGATTTTCTTCTCTAGCTAGAAAAATAAGAGCAACAAGTTGTGTATCTCCCATTCTCAGAATGACCTTCTATAAACGTTTCACAAGTTCCTGATCCAGAATAAGGAGGATGTTCTAAAGCTCAATCCCATGCAGTTGTTACAGTGAGAACTAATGTTCCTATTCCCTGTGCCAGCAGATTTGATATTACCTATATTTTGACTACTAAGGACCAGGCAGAAAGGCATGAGTCAGATAAAATGTTTCCCAGGTTGTCTGAAGGTTGCACAAAAACATGAGTGGCAGTAGTTGGGGAAGGGGTAGTTGCTACAGCTTGATTCTTTAGTAGCCAAGGAGTTTGGCGCCTGATTTTAGCTGTATGCTTCTCACTGATGCACAAGATCATGCAGAAATGCCTCCTAAGGAAACCCTTCATTGGCAAATTTCGCAGCTTATATTTAATTATTTGAAAGGTGACTTCCCTCATAAACTATAGGTTTATTGTCGATAATTCTATGATACAGTAAGTGCTCTTGCATAGCCAAATAAGGCCAACACAGATCAAGGAATATCATATGTAGCACTATTGTATTTAAGGCATGCCCACACTGCGATGGGAACAAATATGTGCTGGAATAAACTTTGGATTTCAGCCACTCTCAGCCAGCTGGACTCAAGCAAGCTGGAGAAGCAGCAGCCCTTGTGCCAGGATAATTCTGGGATTTCCTGAACTTAAGGAGCTTGTAGGGCATCGGTTTGAACTTGGCTCTCAGTCTGTTTCTGACATGAAACGCTTACACGTAGACCTACCTGAGAACCTCACTCTGAGACCGTCTCTCTGTCCACCTTGCAATGGTTATGCAGCTGGCAGGTTCAGAAGTTGTTACCTTTTCACCTGTGGCACTTGGCCTTCTAAGAGGGTACACTTGGCCCTTTCATTGCTCTCTTTTAGGTTTGTTTCCATTGGCTTTTAAAAAATCTCAGCCATCTTTATGCATATTTCATCTTACTGCTGCTTTCAGGTTGTTTTATTTGGTTCTAATTATGATGCATTTCTTTTTAATTGTTATTTTTTAGTGATTTTAAGCTGCTTTGAGTATATTTATAGAATGGTAGGGTCCCAAATATCCATATGTGTGCACATGCATGCACTCACAAACACACGGCATCCTCATCTTATGTGAGGGTTATGCTCTGAAGTGAGTGCATAAGACCAAAATTGCATATAGGCAAAACTGCCCTTACATCCGAGAAATACATACTTTAAAAACTAAAATCACACTATGAGAGACACACAGGAACTGAGGGCCCAATCCTATCCAATTTCCCAGCACCGATGCAGCCATGCCAATGGGGCATGTGCTACATTACATGGTGGGAGAGCAGTCACAGAAGCCTCCTCAGGTAGGGGAACATTTGTCCCCTTACCTCAGGGCTGCATTGCAGCTGCATCAATGCTGGAACGTTGGATAGGATTGGGCCCTTAGATAGTGGAGAGAACAGCAAATTCAGGGCACAATCCTATTGAGCCCAGCACCAGCTGTATGCTCATACCGCCAGCACTGGATGTCGTAAAAGTGTCGCAAGGCACTCTGGCACTGGTAGTACGAGTGTAGCACCAGCACTGAAGCCAGCACCAGTTGGCAGTGGGCCTCAGCACCAAAAAGACTTGTTGCTGAAGTGACAGTGGTACATGTTACCGCCGGCTGGCAGTGATGCTTCCTGGAATAGGGAAGGCAGGGAGAGGGCAGCACAAGGGGAGGGTTGGACCCGGGAGTGGACAGGGACAGTGGCAGAGTCTGATGCAAAATCATATAACCCCTCCCACACCTGAATGGCGAACATTGGCCTTCTTGGTTCTGCCCCTACTAAATAGCACACGCAGATCCAAGGAGACCCATTGCCCACCATAGAGCTCAATGAAGGATAAGGGAACATTTCTTCCTTTACCCCAAGGAGACACTGGTGGCTGCCCCAACCCTATAGGATACAGTAGCACCCATTTCAGCACTGCTTTACTGCTAGGTGCTGCCTGGGTATGCTCTTCTCCCACCTGATGCTCCGGGACATACACTTAATTGAGTGGAATGGCAGGCAGAATTACCTACACTATGTAAAGTTATTTTTCTCTACCTTTTTTGTTGTTGTTGTTGTTGTTTTTGCCAGGCAGCTATACAAGAATTTGCACAAATTAAATGGACAGAAGATGTGACCTGACTATATACACAACATTTAGAAATGGTGATAAGGCAGGTTACCTAGGTTAACATACGCCAGGTTTCCTAAATAAGGAATATTTATTCTTTATCATTGTTATAAGGTTGAAAAAAATGTAGCCAGTTATCACTTAAGCAGAAGTGCTACAAATTATGTAGTATTAATCAGCTATATGCAAAATAAACACCCAGCTGTGCCAATACGTTACAGGTTTAAACGAACACAATAAGCATTTCCTCCAAGCTTTACTGCCTGACATAGAGGCCGAATTGGCCTCATTATATTTTATTAATTCGTTTTTGTAGCATTAGGAAGGCAAATTGTGTTTTTGCTAGGCATTGGGGGATATAACTCTATTTTTTTTAATATCTGGCCTGCAGACTGTGTTTGGTTCTTCATTACTTCGAGTAGATTTCTAAAATGACCTTTTCCTCAATAAAATGACTAAAAGTCAGTGGCTATTTCCTTCAAACACTGGCTTTGATCCTCAAACCAGTTACTTTAGAATGGTCCCATGCCTGCTGTAGGGAGAGCAGAAAAGAATGAGCCAGCAGGATGATTGAAGCCAGCAAAGTTATTTTGGAATAAATAGTTTAAAGATGACAGCTGTTATTACTTAGGTGGGTTTCCAGCAGCATCCCGAGGCAGCAATACCTAGAAATGGGATTTTCAGTGAGGCTTGGCTGCAGCTAAAGGACTAGGAAAAATATCTTTTAGGACTAGAAGGGATAGAGTCGATAAAGGGATGTTCTTTTCCCTCTCTCAAAACACCAGAACCAGGGGACATCCGCTAAAACTGAGGGTTGGGAGAGTTAAAACAGATAAAAGGAAGTACTTTTTTACTCAGCGGGTGGTTAATCTGTGGAACTCTTTGCCACAGGAGGTGGTGATGGCATCTGGTCTTGATGCCTTTAAGAGGGGATTGGATGGATTTCTGGAGGAAAGGTCCATCGTGGGCTATAGGCAATGATGGATTGTGCAACCTCCTTACAAAGGTGGTGGGCTACTGGTACCGGGTGCAAGGGAGTGGCAACAGGATGCAAGCATCTTGTTGTCTCATGCCTCCCTGGGGCACCTGGTGGGCCGCTGTGAGATACAGGAGGCTGGACTAGATGGGCCCTTGGCCTGATCCAGCAGGGCTCTTCTTATGTTCTTATGTTCTTATGACTCTTATGAACAGATCAGGCTTGCTTGGATTCTTATTTCATCTTTGTATTACAAACTGGGGGGGCAGGATTTTGTTTGTTTGTTTGCTGTACGTGAAATATACAGAAAAGGAAGAAGGATCTTTAATTAAATCCACAAGTCCTGACCTTCAGTTCCCACTACTTTTTGTTGAATCATGGCCCCCAGTGTAGTAGTCTTTGAAATAAATAGTTAAGGGGCCCAGAAAAAAGGCAAAGGGACTAAGAGCCCAATCAGGGCTATATTAACCCATGGCTGGGCCTCTAGGCTTTCAGATATTTTGGGCCCCATCCACAACTTAAGGAAAAGGATGACACCCCTCTAGCCCTTGTTACTGTCCCTTGTTACAGCTCCTCTCCTCCCTCTGCTCCTCCCCTGTTTTCCCCGACTCTCAAGCCAGCAGGCAGCTCGTGTCACAGGTCCAGCTGGCACTGCAGAGAGTCGGAAGGAGGGGTGTATCGGTGTTGCACTGCCTACCTCTGGGAGTACAGTTTGATGTGTGTCTTTTTTAAAACACTTGAAACATGGCCCAAATTCTTTCTGATCACTGTTTCCAGGTCCAGGGATGCATTTCCACTGCCAGTTGAAAACTTGGAGGTCCCAGCAGACTTTGGCTGGCCTAATACGAATATTGTAAAATACTTGTTTTGGTCTCTCTCTCTCTCTCTCTCTCTCTCTCTCTCTCTCTCTCTCATTCCATGTTTCCTTTTGTTTTGTTTTGTTTTGCTGTGGATTACTTTGATGATGTTGGTTGCTTTTCATTTTGATGTACTGTAAGCTGCCCTGGATCTTTAAGGAGAATTTTTAACCATTTTAAACAATGTAATAATAAAGGCTCCCTTTAAAAAGAAACCTATAAACAAACACATGAGAAGGTTCACCTTTGTGATAAGTTTTTAAAAAGCCCAGTTTCAACCATTTCTTTGGAATGAATATGCATGACTGAAAATTCATTTTGCATAAAAAAGGATCTAGACTAAGAAAAATGCCTCTCTCCTATGTTAATATTATTAGTTTTAAGTGGATTTTCATCCTTTCATGGGTATTTAAAGGTCTGTGAAATCAATTTTGTTCCCCTAGTTCAAAAGATTTCTTCCCCCATATGTACTGTACTTTGACTGTGGAGTTGTATCTTCAGTCATCATAGTCATGTCTTTTGAAATCACCTGGATTCTCCAGATATAATGACAAGTTCTAGTCTCTGAATATAGCTGTTCCTTCAGGTGAATGTACCTTGGCTGTCATAGTTCATGGAATTAAAGAAATTGAGTTAATAGTAGTCTCATAATTTTTACCATTTGAAAATACAGTATAATCCATTTGAATTGAAATAATGGAATAATTCCATTTTACAGCTTCATCATAATTTTAATGACAAGCAAATTTAATGACTATTTCAGAAAACCCATTTGCAATCTAAATGGACTTTCCGTTGGGCACAATTGCCTATCACAAGCTCATATTAATTTCAGATGGAAAGAACTGAGTGGGCAAGGTTGTAGAATATGACTGCTTGCAATTTGTATCCTGCTTCTTTGAATAATCCGCTAAACTGCCATAGGATAGCATAGTTGTGTATATGGTATACACAGCACAAAGGATGGTGTGAATTTAATCCAGTACATTTATTATATGTGTTGTGTGAAATATCTGATGCATAATGTATAATACAGTACAGTATGAATGTGGTTGGAAATATAGGTATCAGGCTTGCAAATAGTACCCCTCCCAAGTTGCCAGTGGAAATAAAAATGGGCTGTTGGCGAACTATTAGGTGAACTTGCAGTTTCCAGCTTATTCTTTACTACAGCCCTTATAGCCACCAACTGGTCAGTTGCAAAATGGTGGCTCAATCCTAACCTGGAGTTAGGCTGGCACAGTTAGGCCAGCAAAGTTTGGCCAGCACAAAGACCACCATAAAGCATGTTTGGACCACTCTTGGAGTCAGGGATGATGACACACATCTGTGTGCTGGCCTCTCTGACTCCGAGAGTGGTCCAAACATACTTTACAGTGTCCCTTGTGCCAGCCAAACTTTGCTGGCCTACCTGTGCCGGCCTAACTCCAGGTTAGGATTGTGCCCTCAGTTACCTAGAGAGGTGGAGTAGCATAGCAGCTAAGGCTGCAATCCAATCTACACTTACCTGGGAGTAAGCCCCATTGACTTTAATGGGACTTATTTATAGATGCATAGGATTTGGCTCTAAGTGGCAGAACCTCCCTAGTTCAAAGCTCACCTCTGCCATGATTTTTCATTAAGGCAAGTCATGCCGTCTCCACTCCCTAACTGTCATATCAGGATAATAATTGGGGATAATACTAACCTTACAGGCTGGGTTATAAGAACAATATTTAGAAAATATACAATATTTTAGCACAATATGAAGTGCTGTGCAAACACAGAAAGCACCTCTACCAATGTTCAGTCATATCATTACTGCACTCCACAAGTCATACCCTGAGCCCAGTCCTGTTCTTCACCATTAAACTTGATTCAGCCATGCTGACACCCAGTGATGGGGGGGGGGAGGAATAAACACCTGGCAGGAAGTAAGTAAAAATACTTTAGGCTGCCCAATTGTCTGTGGGTCTCTTTGGACCTACGCCCACCGTTTTGCAGGTTTAAGACCAAGGAGTGAAAAGTGATGGGGTGGCCTGGGAAAGAGGGGATAGGATCAGTGATGTCATGCAGGGGGTACGCGGGGGTACGCGAGTACCGGTTTCTAGGATTATGGCTGCATATTAACTCCTGCATGTTTGAGTTGCCTGCACGTTCTCAGAGCCAGGCAGGCAGGCAGGCAGCAAGCGGAGCCTTGCCTTGCCTTGCCACTGAAAAATGAGCTGCTCTGGGGTTTTGGAACTGTTGGGTCACTTTAACATGATGCCAGGCCTCCTTAACATGTTCTGGGGGTGCTGTGGAATACTGTTGCAACTGTTGGGTCAGTTTAAAATAGTCTGAGGCCTCAAAAAGGGCTTTTTTCATGTCCCTTCCTGCCACGACCTCACTTCCGGCTTATGACGTCACTTCTGGTGGGCGGGTCCCGACACGTGCCAATCAAAAGTGAGTACCTGTTCTTAAATCATTTAGATGACACCACTGGATAGGATGTAGGCACAAGTTGCTGATGTGAGGCTTCCCAGTAAAGTTTACAACACTTCTTTTCTTCTTTAGGACCATACTTCACTCCTAAAAAGGTAAAGGTTTCCCCCCAACCAAGTGGTCTAGTTGTAACCAGCTGTAGGGGGCGGTGCTCATCTCCGTTTCTAAGCCTGTAGAGCCGGCGTTTGTCCAAGGACAAGTTTCCGTGGTCATGTGGCCAGCATGACTATACGACCAGGCGCACAGAACACCGTTACCTTCCTACCAAAGTGGTACCTATTTATCTACTTGGATTTTTACGTTCTTTCGAACTGCTAGCTTGGCAGGAGACTTCACTCCTACAAACTTGTATAAGCAGTGGGGCTTGGAACTTTTGTGGGCTTATTTACAAAACTCTGGTGAATAGTTCATAATTCTGCTAAAAATCAGATAAAGAATTATTATCCAGTGACCCACTTTAGCAAAGTCTAATTGTGTTGAACAACTGAGGACTGAGAAGCAGTTTGCCCATTTATTTTGCAACAGTGAATATGGCAATTAAAGTACCCATACATCTTAGCAGAGCTAAAAATAAAGGCAACGTTTGTCTTAATAGAGCCGGGGAAATATTGATTCACTTAGAAATAAATTTTATTCATCATCTGTGGCCCAATCCTGTGAGGTATTTTGCACTGCTCAATTCATGTTGAAATTGAAACCCCACCAGATGATGGGTGGTACCCCACCAGGCTGTTGCCGAAAACCATTTCAAGTAAATAGGAGGGTGAATGGAAATGGGTTCTGTGTTTAAATATGCTGAGGTTTGTTAATTAACAATCCATTCCCTGTATTGCAGCTCTCTGTCTTCCTGCTCCCGTTGCCTTGGCTCTGATTGCCTTTAATTATAATTAAATAAGAGGAACGTCTAATTTATGTTTCCCTTTAAATACAGAAGTACTTGCCCCAATTCAGAGAGGAGCTGTACTTGTGCAGAAGCAGGCCTGGCTGGACGGAGGAGCATTTGCACAGAACAGTCTTCCATGCTCAGTTCACCAGTACCGGGGCCCAGCGCCAGCAGTAAACCCTTACTGCCAGCGCTGGTGTCACAAAAATGCCATAAGGCACATCTAGCATTGGCAGTAAGGGCTTACCCCTGGCACCAGGAAGACCCAGTGCAGAGCTGGCCTGTGGGAAGTCTCACTGCCACCAGTGGTGTGCGGTTTTGGGGCAGGGGAGGGCAGAACAGGGCAGGGGAGAAGCGGAGCAGGCCCCGGGTGGGAGGGTGGAAACCTTGACATCGAGCCATGCGTGGTCTGACACAGAGGTGCTCCAGTCTGCGCCAGTGAAGTAGCCAGCGCAGGCTTGAGGAAGCCCATTGCTGAGCCAGCATTCATCCCCTTCCCCCAAGGAACTTTCTGTAATAGCTGCAGCACCCATAAGATGCAGTAGCAGCTGTTTGGGCACCTATGGGGGGGGGCGTACAATTTAGGATTGGGTTATCAGTCAGTAGTTGGGGCTGAGCACATGTGCCCTATGAAAATACTGCTGATCAGCTGTTTAGGTGAGGGACTGGGAAGATACATTCAGTTATTTCTCCCCTTCCTTTTCCTGCCAAACATTGGATTGGTGGGGTTTCAGTTTTGCTTATAGGGCTCCCTGTGCGTGACCTCAGAGCTTTTTTCAGAACATACAGTCCAATGGAAACCAGACTGGCTCTTGGAGCCAGTGCAGAGATCCTCTCCTCCCAGCCAGCTTGGAAGAAGTGCTGGGCAACAAAGGAAGTGGGAAGGTGGAGAAAATTCTGTACTTGCAACAACAGGGATGATGATGCTCCTTTTCCACCCCTCTCTCCCTTTGCTGCAACTGCATTCTCCTTCCCTCCACCACCAGGGCTTCTTCCAAACCAACAAGGCAGGGTCTGGGTCTGCTTTGAAGATGCATCAGACAGCCATCCTCTTACCTATGACTCTCCTTCCAGGAGAGGATCTCCGTGTCCCCTCTCTCCTCCTCCCACAGCAATGATTTGCAGCAGTAGCATTGCAGGAGGAGGTCAGCCTCCACCCACCCGTCTCTCACTCACGGTCCAAGGAGAATGAGCAAGGATAGCACAGGGCAGTGGCCAGCTGGGGAGGCCAGACAAGGCAGCAGACAAGAGGAAGCTGTGGGCAGGGCAACGGGCATCTCCCACCAGCCCCTTCACTCACCCACCCCCAATCCACTACGTGAAGCAAGCATTTTGCCCTGCAACATGAATGGAGTGGCCCCACAAAGGCCAACTATGCCACCGATTGTCAATCCTATTCCATACATTGAACTGTACTGGTCTAAGACCATAATAAACTCCATTCATTCATTCATACATTGAGCAGATGAAGCTGCAGTAATCTATTTTGCAGCCAAAGTGTTTGCTTTGGTTGTTCCAATATACAAGACATTCTTTGTTGTATACATCCCTTGAGACACTGCTTGCAGTTTGTTGTAGCTGTCACTGTTACTAGGTTATATTTCTACCAATATGATCAAGGAATAGAGACAGCCTTATTCCTATCCTCCTATATTTTTACAACTTAAGTCTTTACATTCCATGGACCCAGCAGCCCCACTGCACCAGCAGCGTTGGATAGGATTGGGCCATTAATGTCTCAGAAGTCATTATCTCAGGTCCTTTTGACTTCACCCCAAGTCATACCACTGCTTTCAGTGAGATGTCACATCTTGAGGCTCCCTGGAAAACCAGGTGCTTGCACAAAATTGGACATGATGATGCATCTCCTTGCACCATTACTTTGGGTACTATTGAAGGGCACATGGATATTGGACCATGTACTTGTTCTTTCCCAAGCCAAATTAAGGCTGCAATCCTGAAATGAAGTTAGCAGCACTCCTTTGCCTTCAGTGGGACTTAAGCCACCTGCAAACAGAGATTGCAGTCTGGGTTAAATAAGGGCACAATCCTCACCAACTTTCCAGTCCTGGGGTAAGGGCAATTCAGCTCTGAGATAAGGAAACCAACATTCCCTTACCTTGAGGAGGCATCTGTGACTGCCCTCCCCCAACTGCAGGATGCAGCGCATGCCCCTTTGGTGCAGCCATGTCAGTGCTGAAAAGTTGGTTAGGGTGGCACCCTTAGTGATACCTTCTATTCTCTCCTTTCTCTCTCTTCTGCAGTCATGGAAAATGGTGCAGTAAAAAAGCTAAAGAAGGAAGGGCATGATCAGATTGCATTTAATAGGAACAGGGGCCCCTTTCATTTTAAAGCAATCTGGCAGTTTCGTCCAATCATGAATAAGTTTCATTTTGTCATATCGCTGTAGTTATTCACTAGACTAGTGTATTTGGCTAGAGGTGAACTGATAGAATCTCCCTGTGTGTGGCAGATGCTGCCTAAACAATGGGAAAGTCTCCATCCCGCTCCAATTTCGCATGTTGTCACTCTGATCCACAGCCTGATCCTTATAATGGAAGACACCTGATCCAGGTTTTATACACACTATCATTTCCCTAAATCTCACTCTTGCTTTTGTCCTGTAGTAACCTCATCAGACTCCTTTAGGTAAGGATGAGCCTAGCCTTTCCAGGCACCTGAAGACTGGGCTGCTAAAGCACCAATACCCCAATCCTATCCAGGGTTTATGGCAGCAGAATCTCACAATCTGCCACCGTCAGTCCTGGTCTGGCAGTGCAAAAGCCACAGTCATGTCTGCTTTGGAGCTGGTGCTGCAAATGGCCAGAGGTCATGGATGCTACAGCAGCTCCTACATACCCTTCTAGAGCAGATAAGGTAGTAGCAGGGGCAGCTTGGGGGAGGATCATGAGCAAAACAAGGAGGGAGCCAGCTGGGCAAGGGGAAGTTTGAGGGCAGGAGGGGTGGATCTTAGTGGCAGCGGCACATACTCGCAACCCTACCCCCCTTTCCCGTCCCACTACACCTCCTAGGGCTCTCTCAGGAGGCAAGCTACTTCCTCTCAGCATCAGCTTCTGAAGTACAATATGAGCTTGTACTCAGCTTCCAGTGGGGTTGTTGGAATTAACATCAAGATAATACACGGAAAGAGCTTTGCATGCACAGAAAATACAATATAAATATTATTGTATCCCAACTTTGCTCCAGGGCAGCATGCATAGGATACCCTCTTTTTATCCTCACAATTAACTCACAAGCTCAATCCTAACTAGACTTGATTACAGCAGAACAGCAACTCCACAGTTGTCAATGGCTACACCGCAGCCATTCTGGAACCACTGCTGCAAATGGCAGTGGCATCGGAGCCCCGCTGCCGCTGCAGTGGAAGCGGGCAGTGGGAGAAATGGGGTGGGTAGAGGGAGGAACAGGGAAGTGTCCGGATGAGTACAGGGGGGGTAGAAGGTGAAATGGGAGGAAGGGGTGGATCCCAGCAGCACTGGCATGCACCAGGATCCCATCTCTATTTTTCTCCCCTTCCCCTCCTTTCCTCAGACTTGTCCCAGCAAAATAGTTGGAGCAGATCTGAAGGAACCCATTGGGAGAGTGTAGGTGTGCTCCAACATAAGGGAACAAATATACCCTTACTTCAAGGAGGCCTCCAGGACTGTCCCCCCCAAACAGGCTGCAGTACACTCTCTGTTGGCATGGCTGCATCGATGGGTGGGATTTAGTTAGGATTGGGCTGTCAATGTTTAGACTTAGAGCACAATCCTAGCCTAGAGTTTGACCGGCACAGTTAGGCCAACAAAGTTTGGCTGGCACAAGGGCCACCGCAAAGCACATTTGGACCACTCTCAGGGAGGATGGCGCATGTCTGTGTGCTGGTCTCTCTGACTCCAAGAGTGGTCCGAACATACTTTCAAGTGTCCCTTGTGCTGGCCAAACTTTGCTGGCCTAATTTTGCCAGCCTAACTCCAGGTTAGGATTGTACTCTTAAAGATGCTGGCCCAAAGTCAGTCAGTACGTGGTGGAGTAAGAATTTGAACCTGCATCCCCTTGGTCTTAGTCAAACAATCTAGCAGTTCCCAAATTGTGAACTGTGGCTCCCTAGAGAGCCATGAAAGTCAGCCAGGGGAACTGCAGAATCCTCACAAAAAAACCTGCCACCCTTTACCATGTATACAGTAGAATTGTAGCCCTGATGGGGAATCGCAGCCAATGACCCTGTAAGTCAAGAGAGCTGGTAGTCAAAAACTTTGGGAACCACTGCTCTAACCATTACACTACACTGACTCTCTAAAATAGGAATTATTTGAATCCATTTTACAGATAGTATCCATGTTTTATTTTTTCATTTGCTGTGGCACTAAGAATCTCCTCATACACAACCTTTTTGAAATGTACACCTAAAAATGTAAAGTGTGAATATTTTACAGCATACTGGTGACTAGAAAGTTAACCAGTGACAAACCAAAGTTCATTGCTGTGAAAGGTGTGGAATAGTCTGAAGAGTGAACAACTTATATAGTAAAGACAATCAGGATTATTTAAAGACTAAGTTGTCAATTAAAGTGGTTGTTGGCTGTGGAATCGTGACACACTTAACGGGTGTTTTATAGATAGGTGGATGTCTTAGCAGCTTTAGAAAAGCAAAACCATCTGTTAAGTAACAAGGGTGTGGAACAATCATGTTTTAAGTCTTTGTGTAAAATTTCTGCCACCTTGCCGAAGGTGTTTCTGATAAGTCTCTATGGCTGCAATCCTAGGCACATTTTCCAGGGAATAAGCACCATAGATCACAATGGGACTTAATTCTGAGGAACTATGCAAAGGATTGTGCTGTCAGTCAGCATTAACAAGCAGTCGTGACTAAGCATAGCAGAGCTGGTTGCAGTTCCTCAGCAGACATCCAAAGCAGACAACCCTCAGCAGAACTGTCTTTTGTTTTCAGTAGTTAAACTAACTTCCTGTCATAGCCTGTAGATAGATATGGCGCTGTAATATCCTGATGAACCAGACCAGCTTTCAAAAATAAAATACTGTAAAAGGAAAAAATGCATGACCCTTTAAAAAAAAACCCAGCAAGGCTTGAAATTGTTGTTGCATAGCACTCTCGATAGCACAGCTGGAGAAAGAAGTCCATATGAGAAATAGTTCGCTAGGAACTTTATATTCCAGCTTCTCGCAAAAGCCTCAAGATGGCTAACAATCAGTATTGAAAACAGTACAACATATAAGAAGAGGGAGAACTAAGACAAATAGAAATAGTATTAGATTTTTTTAAAAAAATACCCACAACTTTTAAATTGTTGCAGAAGGACTGGTCGAGAGGGTTAAAGCTGCAGTAATTGCCCGAAGATAAGATCTGAAGGTCGCTAGTTTGAAACCACCGGAAGCTTCCGTGTGCGGCAGACCTCGAGAATGCGGCTGATTAGATCTGAGTCATCTCAGCTGCCTGTGAGAGGGGGAGTTGTGCTAGACAGCCAGCTGCTCTTTGGTGAGAGCAAAGAAGCAGATTATCAGCCGGCGGAAGGCAATCATGCGGCGAGAAACAAGGACTGGACGATAAAAGTGTCATCTGTATGTAGTTGTTCTTGAAAGATTAGAACTTTGTGATTTGTAAAAACCCTTGCGGTTTAGAAAATGCCTGCCTATGTAAACCGCCTTGAATTAAAGTCAAAGGAGCAATCTGATGACCAAGAAAGGCGGTATATAAATACCAAACATTGTTATTAATATTATTATTAAATGTAGCCAATTTGTAAAGGGAGTAAGAGAAGGGCAGCCCAATTCTAAAGTGTGGGGCTGCCACAAGGAGTAATGGTGCTGAAATGTCCACTGCTGTCTCCTGTGGAGCTGGACCAGCCCCTGGAGCCTCCACAAGAGAAGGCACATTTGTTCCCTTACCCTGGCTGAAGCTCCGTGGTCAGCAGTGGGCCTTCTCAGCACTAGGCCCACTATTGAGCAGGCACAGAATCAAGAAGGTCCATGTCAGCCTTTCAGGCTTGGGAGGGGGCATAGAATTCGGCAGCAGACCCTGCTGCCATCCCCATCCCTTCCCAGGCCCAGTCCTCTCCTCGAGCTGCCCTCTTCTGCCTTGCCCCCACCCTGAGAAGCCTCAGCTCCGGCTGGCGGCACAACGAACCAGCCGGTGTTGCCACGACATGTCATTCTGGTGCTGAGGCCCAGCACTTCCTGATGCTGGCCTCACCACTGGGGCTGGAGTGCTTTACAGCACTTTCACAACATCCAGTGCTGGTTGTTCGAGCCTACCGCCAGCACAGTGTTGGGCCCTAAACTAGCACAAATCAATCAAAGTCTATCAGAACAGAATGGAGAACAGCAAGGTCAGCAAGCAGAGATGCTTCAGGAGATATTTTCACACTTCTGAAGCCACCCCTAAGAAGGCCTTGAAATGTTTTTTTTGGGGGGGGGGGAAGACACCTGTCAGCTTGAGCTATACATTATCTTTCTTAGGACTCTCAATAAAGGCTATAGCTGAGATTATGGGTCCTTCACCCACACTCCACAGTTTTTTTGCAGAAGAAAAGGCTGAGAAGTGGACATTGCTGTGGCTATCCTCCCTTTCTCATCCAGTCTCACCAATGTATTGCACACATACAAGATATTCAGCAATGGGACTTGTGAGAGTTTAAATACTGCGGGTTCTCATTTTGACTGATCATGTGGAAAGCGCCCCCTCCCCCACGATCTTCCATGCACAATCTTGCCTAGTAGAGTGCACAGTAGACTTGCTTCATCTTTGAGATGCTTTCTCTGAGACAAAAAGGTTCTGAGTCTGCTTGAGGAAAGACCAAATGTGGTACATACAGTTCCTTTTTTTGATTGCTTGGTTTTTCAAGGGCTTAATTTTGGGGGGTTTGGTTTGGGTCTTTTGTTTGAGTTGCTTCATGCCTCTTTAAACCCTCACTGAGCATTAGGAATAAACGCTACCATGAATCTGCGTGCCCCTGTGTTTTATCGGAGCCATTATTTTTATTTTTATGTTTTGCTCATTCTTTCTGGAGCAGCTGCCTGGAAGAATATTTATATGTATCCATAAAGGCAGTTATTTCAGTCTATAAACTTAAACTACTCTGTGCCTGGGGGTTAATGTTTTCCTTCAAGCAATGGCATTGCCCCTTTTACATCTCACTAGAATCTATACTTTTCCACTCTTTTGCACCTTCCTGTTGCTTCTCCATGCCTTTCACCTGGATGTCTGACAGCCTAATCCTATACAGTAGTGCTTCTCAAACTGTGAGTCACTAAGTGGGTCACGAGCCAATTTCAGGTGGGTCCCCATTCAGTTCAATTCAGTGTATTTTATTTTTATTAGAGATGCTACCATGATCTGTGACTGCATTTGGGGAAATGTTACAGAGCAGGCTACTATGTGTATGCTTTTAACAATGATAGTCACTGAGACTTACTCCCAGATAAGTGTGGCAAGGACTGCAGCCTTTGCGATGCAGTTCCCAATTTTTTTAAAAAAAATAAACCAGCTGCTGTTTGAGAGAGTTAGGAGGGTTCTTCTTTATTTTAAATAGATTTTTAAACTTGTACTTCTTGTAAACTTTTAATTTACTTGATTTGATTTTCTTGTACTCATAGCACCAGCTACTTCTTCTGTGAGGAATATCTGTTCAGTTTTCCTGGTTGCCTGCTGTAATCCCATTATACCAACATTTTGCATGAACATGTGATTATGCCAGCAGACTAGTCCCATGCAAGCCATCACGTTATTGTGATGATGCATCAGTCATTTCCAGTCCTGTTACTTTTCTTCCCCTTAATTCTACCTCTACTACTTTTTGTGCCACACAACATTGCATGCAAATGCAATGACTTTACTGATTTTTATCAGCGCACTTACTCTGAAAGATGTTCACAATCTCTCATGCTGCGTCTATTGATAGTCTATTGATAATCTGCATCTACTGACAGAACTGCAATTGCATTAGCAAGAATCTGATTTTTAAAGAAGAGCATGAACAAATTCTCACATGATGTGTTTGAAACTTTAGCTTTAGGATTAATGCCATTGACCTGTCCAATTTCTGCCACATGCATTGCATGCTAGCCACACGCTGCTGCTCCAGAGGTCAAACGTTTCCTTTGTTCATGGCTGCCTTTGAGCATGTCTGTGTCACAACAGGGCTGCTGTGTGTCTCAGAGAAAACTAGATACAGGCATGCCCTGGCATCCGCTGGAGTTCTGTTCTGGACCCTCATGTGGATATCTGAAACCATGGATACTGGGGACACTTTTTTAAAGATAGGGGATCACCAGTGGTTTTGCTGCAACAAGGTAAAAAAAGATGTTTCCCCATCCCTATCTTTTAATAGGATTTTATGTGTTAATGAAACATAAAATGTTTTATTTTAATGTTTCCTGCCAACCTAGCAGTTCAAAAGCACATAAAAATGCCAGTAGATAAATAGGGACCACTTCGGTGGGAAGGTAACGGCATTTTGTGCGCTACAGCGTACTCATGCCAGCCACATGACCACGGAAGCTTGTCCTCGGACACACGCCAGCTCTACAGGCTTAGAAACGGAGATGAGCACCGCCCCCTACAGTTGGTCATGATTAGACCATTCAGTCATGGGGAAACAATTACCTTTACATTATCCTTTTAATAGCGTCCCAATATTCATGGAATCCGTGGATAACTGAAACCAAATCAGTGGATATTAAGACACACCTTCATTTGTACATTGCATGTTTCCATTTGTTCATATATTAATGATAGTTGGGTTTTTTTTTAAATGATTAGCATTGAGTTTAAGTTCTAAATTTCTGAAATAGGGGATAAAACCAGATTTGGGAGAGGGTTGAACTGTCTAGGAAAAGTGAGTAAGGGGTAAAATTGGACGTTCTTGGTTTGATCCTCAACTATCCTCATGTATTCCTTGTGATTATTCCTGGCATGTAGTGGACCTCACAACTGGGGGGGGGGAGAAAGTGAAGAAGAGGAGAATTAATCCTCCTTCAACTATTGAGGTCTCTGTGTATCACAAAACTCTTTTTTTTTTTTTTTTGGATTAGAAAATCTAATGTTAAGGGTCACTGTTTTTTGGCTTACATCCCCTAATTTCAACTGCTTTGTCAATGAACTGTGAAAATTATCCTCACAATGTCTGCTAGTTATTTGCCAATTAACGAAGACTTTGCCATTTAATTTTCCAAGTTGTAGTTACAATCTGCATTTAATTGGGTTTAAGCTCATTAACAGCATGATTCCATGGGTGGTATAGCCAGCCAATAAGCATTTAGGATTGGTTGATTGGGATGTGAAGACCATATTCCATATTGTCACTGTCTATGGTGGAGCAAAATTGGTCAAGGTGTTGCATTAGTACGGCAGCTGTGATCAGTACACCTATGAGGTCTATCCAGTGGTGTCATTCAAATGATTTAGGAACAAGAACTCACTTTTGATTGGCACTTGTCGGGAACCTGGAGCCAGCCACGGAGCCCGTTAGGATCCAGAATGCCCGTTCTGGTCCGTTCCCCCTGAATGACATCACTGGGTCTATCGCTCTAAAAACAGCATCATGGTGGCTCATATCATGGAAAACAATTGTGTGGCATGGAACTGGTAAGGAAGGGAGCATGGCAAGGAAGGTGATGGAGAGCACTCACCTATAACGCATCTTAGATACATTTTGACCACCATGGAAACAGCTGTCTTGGTAATGGCTGGAGCTGACTGGAACCATGAGCAACCATACAAGGTTCTCCAACTGAAAGGTCATTGCAGTCCATAGATATTGGATGGAGCAGATGGGAAGTGCTGTTTTCTTGACCAGACCAGACCAGACCAGAAGAAGAGGGTCTTAGCATTTATAACTGGGACATAAAGCCAGGGGCCTCTTGCGTTCTCCTGCCAACGATTAGGACTTGGGGCCCTCCATTCATAATATGAATGGGTAATTCATATCACCCAATCTGGGCCTGAAATGGGCACTGAGGTCTCAGCACACAAATGTCTGAGTGACTCATGAGACTAGGTTCCAGCTTCAAACTAAAGTTTCCTGGTTCAAGTCCCAGCCTCTGTTCTAAGAGGTGCAACACTATGGCGCTATCAGTGGGAAGTAAACCTTGGGGAACCCTGCAAAGATCGGGGAACTCTGTGCGCAAGGCACATCATCCATTCCAGCTCCTCCACAGCAAACTGTTCTGTACTATTGCAGCAATGAAAAATAACAGGAATTCTCTGATTATGCAGACCTAGAGGATTTGTGTGAATCCTGTGTTCTGGGGTGTGTGTTTTAATCTTTGCCTGAATATATCCAGCACTCTGTTTCTTCATAACAACAGGTCTATCAAAAGCATCATTTTTGCATTTTGTTCTTCATTGTTTATTTCACTTCTTGATAAGGAAGATCTGGTTTTTGGTATCCCAGCCAAGAAGCAGAGCATTTTCTTGGAGATCTTTACTTTTTGAGCAAGAAACATCCAATTCATATTTTTGTTTTGGTTTTATTATTTAATTACAAGCACCAATCAAAAATATTTAAAGCCAGCAACTTCCTGGGTACACAATTTCAGTCTCTCCATGCACGGGGAATTCAGCAAACAAAATGTTGATTAAAATGCACCTCACAATTCAGTTAATTAATTCATCAAAGCTAATGGATAGAATGTTACATATGCCGAAAGCAGCATGTGATAATCAAGTGGAATTTATTTTTTAATCCTGAAATGACAGTTCTGATGAATTGCATGATGGCTTCAGACATAAATGTCAAAAAGTTAGAAAGAGGACAATCCAACCATAGTTAAGCAATTTTATGTCCTGTTCATTTCAGTGGGAGATATTTAAGCATGATCAGGCTACACGTACATATTTTCCATTGAAATCTAAGAGAGTTTAGACAAGTGGTTCCCAAACTGGGTTGTGAGCCAATTTCAGATGGGTTGCCATATTGGGCGGCCATATTGAAAATATGGGAAGATGGGATGCTGGAAAGGGGGAGGGCTGTGTGGTTGTTTTGCTTGTGTCAAGGTTGTAAATAGGCTTTTATTTCGGCTTCATTTTGTTATTGGAAAATTACTGAGAAATAACCCAACTTGTTGCTTTCTCAGGAAAGCAGCAGGCTCAATGATGGCACAATGATGGCATCACTTCTGGTACATCCTGGACAGATTATCATTCTAAAAAAATGAGTCCCAGTGCCTTCTGGCAGAAAGGCGGAATATAAATCCAATAAATAAATAATAAGTAAATAAATAATTAAAAGTTTGAGGACCACTGCTTTAAACTATGGATGATAGTTTAAACTTTAAACTAAACTAAAGCTTTAAACTAAATAATATCTGCAGTAAATTGTTGGGCAGGGGGTTACAATCCTATGGGCACTTACCTGGGTACAAGTGTTACTGAGGACATCCCGGCTTACTTTCAAGTAAGCATGTGTAGGATTGGGGTGTAAGCCCTGGGAAGTTCAGTGCTACAGTAAGCCTCTTGTTGGCCTTTGCTAATTTTTGGTCACCACAATGTAACTATCCTATATCAGATCTAGATAGCAAGCGTTTCTTTCAAAACCACCTTCTCAAGCTGAAATCTGGAATTTTCTATGAGATATTTTGAAAAATTCATGGGTCAGATCTTACTACTTGAGTGCCAACTCCAATTTAACGATTAGCATGCAGCACAGATGGGCATAGTTACAGATTGGTATGCAGCGTTTCTCAAACTGTGGGTCAGGCCAACTTGGTGGGCCAGGACTCGCTTTCCGGTGGGTCCTGCAGAGCCTCCAGTGAAAACACGAGTGATGGAAAGATAACTAATCTTTGCCTCAAGCCCTGAGGGCTCTTCAAAAATCAGATAACTGCTAACTGCCCTACAAAAAGCTGAGCTCCTACAGTTTGCAAGGAGCTGAGCTCCTGCAGTCTGCAAACTTGTGTAAATACAGGGAGACAAATGTTTGAGCATCTTTTTTTCTGGTGTGTTTTTCCCCCAGTCTGTCAATGACAGGTAGTGGAGGCAGGTGAAGTCTGATCACATGACTAAGCCCCTCAAGCCTTGAGGCTATTCATTATGGCTGTCTCATTATGAGAAATTGATTGAGTTTTTTTTGCAGATAAATAAAAACTTGTAAGTAAGTAAGTAAGTAAATAAATAAATATTATTTCTTTCTAGATCCCCCTTTTTAAAAGTCCCATAATGCTAGATGGGTCCTGATAGAGTGTTATTTTTTAAAAAAATGGACTAAAACATGCTAAAACGCTTATGAACCACTGTTTAAATGCATATCAAAAGTAGTTGTGACCATCATAGTCCGGTGCATTCAGCTTCGAAAATGGTCTAAACTCCAAGTAATTGTAAGAGAAGCGTTCTCTGCAGGATTTGACAGTACTAGGTGTGTGTATTGCATGGAAAAAAGTTCCAGAGGCTCTGCGGATCCCAAGTGGTTAATGCCCTTGGTGCCAGGCTGAGAACGGGCAGAAATCATGCAAATTGAAGCTTTGCGGGGGCCCCAAAACTGGGGGACAGCCAGAATTGCCCTGAAACTCTGTATCCTGTCAGAGCAGGGCCTGCTGTTTGCTGGACAGAAAGTTCAAGGACTTTACAGGACCCTGTGTGCCCCTACTCCAGCTGGTGCCATGCCTAGAACGGGCAGAAATCATGCAAATTGAAGCTTTGCGGGGGCCCCAAAACTGGGGGAAAGCCAGAATTGCCCTGAAACTCTGTGTCCTGTCAGAGCAGGGCCTGCTGTTTGCTGGACAGAAAGTTCAAGGA
>JAJKFI010000019.1:13439006-13454459 GCA_029204185.1 Lerista edwardsae | reverse complement strand
ACACACACACACACACACACACACACACACACACACACACACACACACACAGCATGCAGCATCATTGGCGCAGCCGCATGCTATAACATGGTAGGGGGTAGGATTAGGCGGCTAGTCCGGCTTTTCCCTGGCTCAGGGTGGATTGTTCATGATTACAGCCAGCCTTCTGCTGAACTTGACCTGAACAAAGTCTCTTCAGAGATGCTCTAAGCTAGGGGTGGAACTTGTTTCAAACAGAGGGCTGATGTTAGCATTCATAGTGCCTGCTGAGGGCCTGAAGTGACATCATTAAGTAGTGACATCATTAAGCGCAGGATGGCCAGAAATAAGCACTTTGTTCTCACATAGAAACTCGTTAGCTGCAAATGACAGAAGAGAAAATGTGCAAATCCTGTTCATATTTTCAAGATATGAGAGAGCCCAATTATCATACTGAGACTGTGGCATTCCTGTGGGGTGCAAAACGATAAGCCTGAGCTCCTGTGTAATGCCGCCCTTCCCCCCTCGCCTCCAGATCCATTTGCAGCTCGGAGAGTAAACCCTCTGAGCCAGCTCTTCAGACCATGAATAGCTTTACAGGTGAAGGGAAGGGCCATGTTACACAGGAGCTCAGGCTCCTGCAACACTTAGCATTTTGCGCTCCCCCCAGAGGAACAACACTGCTCTGAGAGAACCCAATGATAACAGGGGCCGGATAAATTGCTTCAGGGGGTCACATTTTATGTTTGTGACCCTGGTCTAGGCCCCTCTCACTAATCTCCTCCACTCTCATTGCTTCTCATCTTCTTCTGCTCTCCTTCAGTGTTTTTTTTTTTAATCATAGGAATAGGAAGATGAAAAGAAACAGCCACTGAGGAGTCAGCAAAGCACCCCCCCCACACACACACCTATCATGCCATTACCTGAGGTGGATATCTCATTAGCAGGACAGCCAGGATCCCACCTAGAAATGCGACCAGGGGTGGAACTCACCTACCAAGCAAGGAAGGCTGGCTATAGTCCTGCTCCACTGGCACTGGCCCGACCCCCAACCCCCACAGATTATTTTAGGGGGGGAAAAGACGATAAGAATTCTTATCATGATATTCTCATTTTAATATGGCGCCAAGATTACAGACAGGAAACATGCTGGAAATTAGGCCACAGGACCGATTGCATTACTGCTGTACAATGAGCATACAATATTGCAGCCTAAGGGCGCAATCCTATCCGACTTTCCAGCCACTGTGCCAACAGGGTGTGTGCTGCATCTTGCAGTGGAGAGGAAGTCATGGAGGCCTTCTTGGGGTAAGGGAATGTTTGTTCCCTTACCTTGGGGCTGCCTTGCAGCTGCATCAGCACAGGAAAGTTGGATAGGATTGGGCCATTGCTCTCTTGTGACTTGAAGATGAATGTCATTTGCTCTCATTAATCCCTTGTCCCTCGTGTTTCTCCATTTCTGTTCCATTCCCCCATTCTCTACACATATTCAGACTTGATTGTCAGTATCTTGGGACAAGAGCCTGATTCTCCTCCTCCTCCTCCTGTCCTGTCCATCCAACTCTTCATCCCCCCCCCCGGTAACATAAACCTCCCCAACTCTTTCAGTCCCTCTTGTCACACATTCTAATGTCCTTCATCCTAGGACTATTTTCAGTATCCCGCAGTCTGCTGAAATCAAAGTGTAATGATGACAATTGCAGGGACCTGCCTGTGACTTTGGGGGAAGTTGTGGAATATTGCTTTTCACGAGCTGTGAGTATGTCCTGGAACTAAGTTCCTTCTGGAACTAAGTGCCTCAGAACCAAGGGCCAGGTAGGCGGGTTAAGCAGCTGTGTGAGTTCAGCAGCAGGGTGAGGAAGCCAGGGCCCCAAAACACTGCCCTTCAGCTTCTGTGAGAAGAGGAGTAGCCAGTTCCCACATCTAATATAGCTATGCAGGCAGACAGATAGCAGCGGGGGGGGGGGGGGCTATCCAGTGTTTTGCACTGAGTGCCATATGTATGACTATATGTCCCTTGGGCATAAGTTGTGGGTGTGTCCTCGCTGCAAGGAGCTCCAAGCACTCAGGGAACGAGTCTGCTCCCTAGAGTCCTTGGTTGCAGACCTGCAGAGGCAGGTAGAGAGGGACCATGGTGAGACTTCCGGGGACTTGCAGGCTTCATCCCACCCTAAGAGGGGCAGCCCCTCGACTCCTGGGGTAGGAAGTCTCAGGGCTGGAGGACGTCACTCTGGAAAAGAGGGAAACAATCCTCTAGGGGGGACCTCTTCTTCAGGTGACGGGCCCATATCCACTAAAGATACTCCTCGGTGGGAGGGGGGTCAGGGACTTCTTGTAGTGGGAGATTCTATAGTTAGGAATATAGAGAGGGGGGTCTGGGACGGAAGTGAGGACCGCATGGTGACATGCCTGCCTGGTGCGAAGGTTGCGGACATCACGTCTCATCTAGATAGGTTGGTGGAAAGTGCTGGGGAGGAGGTAGCAGTGGTGGTGCATGTTGGCACCAACAACGTGGGAAAATGTAGCCGTGGAGTCCTGGAGGCCAAATTTAGGTTGTTAAGGAGGAAGCTGAAAACCAGGACCCCAAAGGTAGCGTTCTCAGAAGTGCTGCCTGTTCCACGCGCAGGGCCAGGTAGGCAGGCGGAGATTAGAAGTCTCAATGCGTGGATGAGACGGTGGTGTTGGAAGGAGTGGTTTAGATTAATTAGGCACTGGGGAGCGTTTTGGGGCAAGCCAAGCCTGTACAAGAAGGACGGGCTGCACCTGAACCAATATGGAACCAGACTGCTGGCGCATAATATTAAAAAGGTAGCAGAGCAGCTTTTAAATTAAACCCCGGACTCCTCATCCCTAGGACTCCTCAACCCTAGGGAATAAGGAATAAGCAGCTTTTAAACTAAACCCCGGACTCCTCAACCCTAGGGAATAAGGGTGGCGAGATGACAGAAGAACAAGGTAATGATAGAGTAGGAATTAGGAGTAGAAGCATGATGGGAGGTGACAGTGAGTTCAGCAGAACAAGAGACTGTAGAGCTAAAGGTGGAAACAAGCAGTCCTTCTTTGGAAAAAATCAAAAATTCACATATAGGTTAATGGGTTCTGAGCTGTCAGTGACAGACCAGGAGAGAGATCTTGGGGTGCTGGTGGACAGCTCAATGAAAATGTCGACCCAGTGTGCAGCAGCAGTGAAGAAGGCAAATTCCATGCCAGGGATAATTAGAAAAGGGATTGAGAGTAAAACAGCCAGTATTGTATTGCCATTGTACAAGGCAATGGTAAGGCCACACCTAGAGTACTGCGTACAGTTTTGGTCTCCACATCTCAAAAAGGACATAGTGGAATTAGAAAAAGTACAGAAGAGAGCAACCAAAATGGTTACTGGGCTGGGGCACCTCCCTTACGAGGAAAGGTTACAGCGTTTGGGGCTCTTCAGTCTAGAAAGAAGGCACCTGAAGAGGGACATGATTGAGACATACAAAATTATGCATGGAGTGGATAAAGGGAATCTCTTTTCCCTCTCACACAATACGAGAACCAGGGGACATCCTCTAAAACTGAGTGTTAGGAGAGTTAGAACAAACAAAAGAAAATATTTATTTAGCCAGCATGTAATTAGAATGTGGAACTCCTTACCGCAAGATGTGGTGATGGCATTGGGCCTGGATGCCTTTAAAAGGGGATTGGATAGATTTGTGGAGGAAAACTCCATTACGGGCTACAAGCTATGATGGGCATGTCCAGTCTGAGATTAGCTGGTCGCTCATCTTGAGGGCCAGGTAGGAATTTTTTTCTGTCATCCAAATCGGCCATGGATTGCAGTTTTTTTTTTGCCTACCCCAGACTGGTGAGGGAGGGATGAGTGTTCAGTAGGTTACATGATTTACATTGTGCTTAATAAAGTTAAGTCTGGTGTCTTCCTTGGGGGTGGTGCAAGGGTAATAATCTACTTTAAAATGCCAGATGCAGGGGAGTGGCAGCAGGACACTTGCGTGCTCCCTGCGTGCATCTGGTGGGCCACTGTGAGATACAAGAAGTTGGACTAGATGGGCCTTTGGTCTGATCCAGCAAGGCTTTTTCTTATGTTCTTATGGCTTTTGAGACGTGGGTGGCTGTGTACATAGCCAGGAGTTATTTTCTTCATTGCCAAAAAAAAAATGTTTTTATTTGCCTGGTAGAGAGAACTTTTTGAGTGCGGTGATAGACTGATGCAGAAGCGAAGACGTAGCTGCCGACTATCAGATGAGTGGTTTTTATGAGTGATTACTGTACTGAATTTAAAATGGAAAAAAAGCCTATATCAAGTGGCAGCAATGACTCACTGGGCTGTGGATGATTCAACTTGGATCTTTGAAATTCTGCATGAGGTGTGACAAGCCTCCACAGTTACCGTCTCCGCAGATTTCTAGGTGGCAAGGAGGGAGCTGAAATATTACTGCAATGAAGTGACATTTAAAAGTGCATCCATGCTGTCAGCAACAATAAGCAAAGCCCTCACCACTTGTCTAGATCTACATTTAGCTGTGCTGATAGTTCCACTTAACTTAAATTGAGCATTAGATCTTTTGCCATTACAGTCGTTTGCTTTGGGCCTGGACAAGGTAAACAGCAGTTCGCGTGTTAATTTTCGCAAACTGGCAGATTTTTTTTTATTACCCTTCCCTGTTTGAACGCAGGATGGAGTGCAGAATTGTGCACCTTGAATGCCTTGTTGCAGCCTTGTTGTGACCTTGAATATGTCACCTGCATGCATATAGCAAACATATAGAGAGGGGAACAAGTGCTCCTGAATCCATTTGTTTGCCACAACACCGTACCCAAAGACAGACTCCTTGTGATCTGGAGTGTGATCTGGAACATCATTGCAAGCTTATGTATGGGGACAGGACTTCAAGAGTGCTTTAGTGTTGGGACAAGGTTTGCCAGTACACTCTTACTGCCCCTGCAACATGTTCATTATACACTTGAAGATCAGGTCTGAACTGGACTTATTCCACTGACACATTTAACTATTTTGCTGCTCCCTACAGGGTGGCTTCATGTTCACACCCCTTTGAAAAAAAATCACTGCTCAAGATTTTTCTTTACCCAAAACATGGGAGTTGGAAATTTCTTTGGAGGTTAGCATTGAAGTGATGGTATTGCATTTTGCCTTGCATTGCCTCACAATCAAGTACAGAGGTTTCTAGAGGCGTCTTTCATTGGCCATCTACATGAAATGTGCCATAGGTATGGCGAGTCACCCTATGGAAGTAGCCTTCAGTGTGGCTTACACGCAGGCTTAGTAAAATTTCAGTGGTATGGCTCAAAGGCCTTGAAAGTGTGATTATAAATTAGAAGTCTTTATCACTGCTGTCTGTGGGGAACCTCCAAATATCTCTAGTGCTCAGATTTAATAGAACTGTAGATATTATACAGTATTTTTTTTTTTTTGCCAGCAGGCAAAGGCGACAAATTGGAACATGTGGGAACAGAAATAGCCAAAATGAAAAAAAAAATGAAAGGAAGGCAATAGCGTTTCAGAATAAAATCCTCCGAGGACAATCTGGATATGATCACAAATGTGTGGCTGATGAGAGCTGCCAGCCAGTGACTCCAGCAGTATGAAAACGAAGTCATTGTGACCGTGGTAGCGACCCAGAGGGCTTTTTTTGCTGGCAATGCCAATCAAAATGCTGTTCAAGCCAATTCTCATTCTCCTTTTCACATTATTAAAAAGCAACTAGAGGCTTCTCTTGGTCAATGGGAAAGATCCTAAGTTAAATATCTCAGATCATGCTTTCCTTTTGTCCTCACCGCTCGAAGAAAATATTAGTTTCTGCAAAAAAAGCGTTCAGCCATTTGTTGTGTTGCAGCCTTTGGCAGTACTGTACTTTTTTAAAAAACGGTGAAAGCAATTGAGTCCTTTGGGCTGAGTCTTAACACAGCAATTTCTTTTTAAATGCTAAAGAGGATCATAAGCAAAGTGAGGGCAATATAGGTGTGTCCTCCTACAGATCCAAATAACCCCATGGGGTGGCTGCCACATGACATGGGATAAGGGGAAATAAATCCCTTGAACTCTGAGTTGTGCCATAGCTGTGGATACATCGCAGGCCAGCCGGCCTGACTGTTCAAGCGCAGAATAGGATTGGGCTGCCAGGAGTTTTTCTGTTCTCAAAACATGATGATGATGATGATGATTTGTGACACAACAGTTTCCAGTAACCAAATGAAAGTGCCTTTTTAGAATAGGAACATTTCTAGTTAAAAATATATGAGCAGGGCTTGAGTCCCCCTTCTCAGAATGATAGTGCTCTAAACCAGTGATGCCATCCGGGCGCGCCAAGAACCGGAACGCCCAGATGATTGGCAGCTCTCCGCCCCGATGGCGGAGCCTGGCCACGCCTCCCTGTGCCCGGAATTGCTCCATTTCGGAGCGAACCGAGTGCAGGGGCGGGCGGGAGGGCGCAAAGACGCACGGCTTCTGCCGCGCAATGGCACCCTTTGCTGCCAGCCCCTCCGGAGGAAGCCAGTATTAGTACGGCGTACCGGCCCGTTCCGCCAGCATGCCATCACTGCTCTAGACTTCATCCACCCGATCTGCCTAGTTCTGGCCACCCAGGGTTCTACTGGATTTTTTGTTTTTCAGGATTTTTTGCACTTGTGTGATCCTGGAAATAAAAAATAGCCTCCTTAGCTACTAGGAGCATGCAAAGCTCTCAATGGATTAAGTATTTGAGACAAGGCTTGTTTTCAATGAGAAAGTTAAATATATGCTTGGCAGTAGTACCTTTCACCATTAAAAATAATGGAATATTAAAGTCCTGGAGGCCTTCTCAAGATAAGGGAATGTCCTTACCTTGGGGTAAGGCTCCACGGCCGCACTGGCTCTCCTTGGGCCTGCACCAACCATTTTGCTTGCACAGAACCAAGGAGGGAGAAGGGAAGGAATTGGAAATGAGATAGGATGCTAGTGCCACCAGGATGACCCTCTCCCACCCCCATTCTGCCTCCCACCTGTCTCCCCCACCCAGACAATCCCCATTCCTCCCCCTCCCTGTCCCATTCTTCCCATTGCCTGTCTCCTGTGCCAGCTTACCTATGTTCCTGTTCCATGGTCATAAAGCCCAGTTTTGATTGGGCTGTTAAATCATTTTCATGAACCAATTCTGATCCTAGTATCTTTACCAAGATTTATATTTGCTCGTCCAAAGTCTAATAAAAAGTATGATTGAACAGACTTTTGGATGTGATCAGATGTGTGAACTGATGACCCTGAAACTAGGAATGAGAGACCAGATGAGCAAGAGGTGGTCTTGTCGTTGATCACTAGAAGCCCACTACCTCCTTTTTATTTTCTTTAGCTGCTTCTCTGTGTTAATTTCTATTTTGTGTATTGTGAACTAGAAACATGCAAAGTGTCTTCAAAATTAAGGTCCTGGCATTCTTTTATCATCAGCTAGACACCGTGGTGCATTGTGATTGTGGCAGTCCATTTTTTTTTCTCTTCCAATGGACTCCACAAAATCACACACAACCAACAATATAAAGGCAATATATAAAGGCAATATATAAATATAAAGGCAATATAACTTTGGATTCTGGCAACATCCACCAGTCATGCTGTCCTTGATTTTTTGTCGTGATTGCCAATAAAGTGTCCTTCTCCAGTCAACTCTGCAACCAAAGCATCTCAGAAGCTTTCGGTTTCAACGACTCCTACTCACACTTGCTATTCTTAGCAAACACTTCTCTGAAGCCAGGGACTTTGCATGACATTTTTATATTGTTCCTGCTTGCTGTGAAATTTTGCTCGCTTTCTTTGTTTGTTTTACACAGAAAAGCATTTTCTCGTTATATCCCACACGTTTTCTCCTGGCAGCGATGATGATCACTTAATGTGGCAAAAGGGTCTGGCTGAGATTTGATTGGATACTTGTACATACATGCAAGGCCTCTTGTTGCCTATTTCATATGAGAAGGTTTACAATATTGCCATTAGATATTTTGATCAATGGGCTGAAAATTTGCCACATTGGAGCAGCTTTACTGAGCTTATAAAAACAGTTTGCAAGTATCATCTTGCTGCTTCCTCTGCTCTGTGCCCTGGCCTGTTATTGAACAAGGGAGGCCTATTAAATGATCCTGTGTGAGTTTGAAGCTGCTCTTATTGTACGGTTAGATAGATAAGCCTTGTCAAACCATATAAGAATAGTAGAGCTTTATGTTATTAGCTCAGGGCAGAGGTTCAGGGTTAGAGTCAGGTGGCTAGATTTCACAGTCAGGGGGAGGGCATCTACTTCATATCTTTGGTTCATGACTATTTATTTCAGTAGCAGGTGGCTACGTAATGATGCCAAAGATGGGCAGCCCAATCTTTGCCCAGCTGCCTGAGTGAGCAGCAGTAGCCAGGCAGCCACCACCGCATCCCAAGGTAGCCAGGCAGCCACCACTGCATCCTAAGGTAGCCAGGCTGCTGCTCGAGGCTCTGCAGGAGAAGGGGACATTTGTCGCCTTACCCTGTGGTAAGGGCATGGGTGGGCAAATAGTCTACTTGCCTCTGCACTGGCTATTTAGTCAGTGCAGAGGTGAGGGCTTCCGTGTAGGGCTGCACGGCCCTACATGGAGGTCGGGAACTGGCAGTGACTCTCACCACCGGTTCCACTGCCATTCCGACCCTCCCCCTGCCCAGAAACGCCCTCCTGCCCTGCCTGAAAAGGACACAATGCTGGCAAGCAGTGCACTCTCGCTGGCTAGAATTGCCATCTCCGGGTGGTGCAAGGCTGGCGTTAGGCTGCCGTTCACCCAGCACCAGCCGTAATGACTTGCCAGTGGCACTGTACTGCCCATGGTAAGGCCCACAGGATTGGGCCCTCAGTGTAAAAAAGTCAATAAACCGTAAAAAATCAATAAGCCAAATTACTGCTCAAAAAAAGCATTACATTTGTTAGAAATACAGAAGCCTCTAATAATACAATTGTGCTGGGTGCGACATCAAGGATTGAGCAGATCAGGCACTGGCCAAGGGTCCATGCCAGTGGTTCTGCAATCTCAGGAGTTTGAGAAGTGCAGTAAGTTCTTGTGGAGTGGCGGAAGGTAGTGACACAATCCCCAGGATTGTGCCGCTGCCAGGGAAGAAGGGGACTTCCCTTCTAGATGGAAGTGATGGCCTCCAGGGGGTGCAGGGCAGACACCCCCAGAGGGCTCCCCAAGCCTCAGAATACATTAAAATTGTGATTGTAACCCATTACCACTTTTTGATCGCAAACCCAACACTGAATTGTGCACGCACACACATACTTGGGGGACAATCCCATTGAACGCTGCAGTGGCATTCCTAGAGGGGGGGCAAAGCACTAAGTTTTAAATGGCTCGTGAATGCCTGTGTAAAGCGGACTCTCCCCCTTGCCTTCAGCGCCATTTGCAGCTGCAAAAGCAAAGCAGAGGGATCTCGTCTAGGAGCAAAGCAAAGCAGAGGTTTCCCTCCTGGAACGCCACTGTTGAACTGTATATAATCAGACTGTAATGTTGAATAATCTGAACATATAGTGTTCAATAATTTGTTCATTGAACAACAATTTGTTCAACAATGTGAAATAATTTGAACATATAGTGAACCTTTGATTTAACGGGCTAATGGGGAGGGGGAAAGTGTGCATTAATGCCAGGTCCATTAAATACGAACACACTAAAGCCAGGGGAGACATGCTTGTGCAAAATGTACATTCCTAGTTCTTAATGGAGTAGAAAACATCCGTTGTTTCCGAAATCTGTTAAATCGAGGGTTCACTGTATTAAAAACAAGCAACAGGTAAATCCAGTTTATTTTTGGGAGATGTGCGTTCAATGCTCATTACATTTCTACAATGGAGAAAAGAATTAAGATTGCAGAGTAACGGATATATCTCCATTTCGAAGAAATGTGCAGCAAATTTTAAATTCTGTTGTGGGAAGCCCAGTTAAAAGCACAGTAGGATGGTGGTTGGTCAACATGATTTCTGGCAGAAAAGATCATACATGCTTGAGTTCTTTGAAGCTCTCTCTGTTCCGAAACAATGGATGTTGGTATGCTTAAAACATGCCCCTGAGCACAGAAATGCAACCGAATCAAAGTCTTGAGACCCAACATGGTGGCATATTTACTATGTGCTTTGTTGATTATCCAGTATGAGAACTGACATAGCCTTGATCTGTTCATCCAAACCCTAAACCCCATCCCATATTAAAAATTTGAATAAAAGCTTCAAGGACATCTTTCTCTGATTACTCCAATTAGGGAGCAATATGTGCAAATATTATATTTATACTACTTTATACGTATTACTACTTTTTACTACTACTTTTTAATACTTATTACTACCAAGCAGAAGGGGTTTTTTTTAAGGTAAGTAGACAGTGGCTGATGTGTTGGGTGTTAGACTGGCCAACTCAGTGAGACTGAAGTCCAGCGAAAAAAGCAAAATAATACAGAGAAGATTCCCCACCCCCAAAATACATGCAAAGTATTGAATTGTATTCTGGTGTCAAAGTATGCAATCTTCAGACTTTCACAGAACTCCTGTTTTCATTGTGCCTGATGAAGACTTCTGTGAAAGTAGAATGCTTTTCTCAGGCTAAGGGCATAGTGCTTTCAGCCTATCATTATGCTGGGCCGGTATAAGTCCCTTATGTTAGCCCTATGTTGTTGCAAACGTGCCATAAGGCACATCTGTGCCAGCCTGGGAGACACATGAGCCAGCACAGACATTCACGCTGGCCCATAGAGACTACTACTATATACGTATATGCTTTTAACGATGATAGTCAATGGGGCTTACTCCCAGGTAAGTATGGATAGGATTGCAGCCTTTGGGATGTTTGGGGAGGGTTAGGAGGGTTTTTATTTTAAATTCAGTTTTAAACGTATACTTATTATAAATTTTTAATTTACATACTTATTTACTTAATTAGATTTGATTTTGTCATAAGGGAGGTATTAAAATGTTTCCTGCTTGATGATGTCACTTCTAGCCATGATATCATATCAGGTTAATATCATCACTTCCGGTGGGTTCTGACAGATGGTCATTCTAAAAAGACCCAGTACAAAAAAGGTTTGAGAACCACTGGTCTAAGACATTCCTGTTTCACCAGACTTTTGGTGGGGACTGATAGCCCAATTGTATGTATGTCTACTCAGAAGTAAGTCCCACAGTATTCAGTGAGGCTTACTCCCAGGTAAGCACAGTATTGTAGCCTGAATGAAATTGCAGCTGTCAAGTTTGAGCATACTGCCTTTTTATTTTGATTATTGTTTTACTGTAATGGTTTAACTCTGCTTTTATCTTTTTGTAAGACACCTTGATATGTTCAAGTGAAAGATGGGAAATAAATTAAATAAATGTGATCTTCACTAAAAGTTAACTAATATTACTGTTGTAAAACATCACTAACTGCCCGGTCTGATACATGTCTACTCAGAAGTAAGCCCCACTGAGTTAAATGGAACTTACTACCAGGTAAGTGTGTGCAGGATTGCAGCCTGATCCTATAGTACAGATTAGGATAATTACACTGTAGCTTAGATAAATGAAGTTACTTTTTAAAAAGCCTCAACTTAAGCTAGCAAAATGGTATTCTGCATTCATCTATAAATCAAGCATATCATGAGATGTTGAAATTACTTTTTTTTTTACATTATACATAAGATTGAATTGAATTAATTTGCTCAATGTCAGCAACTGTCCAGGACAAAATCAATGCTGTTTCTTCCACCAGGAAGGTCTGTTGGCCAGAATCAGGGAACATGTTATCCTCTTTTCTTCATTTCCTGTCCAAACATCTGCTATGATTGACAGAAGTGGCGTTTCTCTACAGCAGGCATCAGAAGACCCCTGCAGATAAACTGAGACCACCAGCTGATTTCCCATAAATAATGGAAAGGCTGAGATGCTGAGCTGATTTCGCTGGGCTGAATTTAAACCAGTGACCTCAGTATGAACCTTACTGTATCTCTTGGCTTGATCATGAGTCCAACTGACAAATTTGCTCAGGGTTTCCAAGTTGTCTGCTGGTGTCTTTGCTCTCTGTTTTGGCCTCCTGCCTGATGAACCATTCACCAAACAGCTTTGGTTGAAATTCTAGTATGCATGTTGCTCAATGGATTTGTGAAGGTACCAGGTAAAGATTTCAGAGGGTCAGAGAAGCTTTGTAGGGGAGGCTGGCGGGCTAGAAAGGGTTAGGTACTCCCCTCTCATCTAAACTTGCATTCAAATTAGGAACAGAACATGGGCTACCGGCTTCTGTTACTCTGGAGAAACAGCGGTGGCCATCTGAACCTCCCCTTTTTTTTTTTTTTGCTTTTTTTCAGAGTGAAAGAAGCCAACAGATTTCCCCCAAAATGATGCAGGAGCAAAGAGTTAGTCACAGAGATGAGACAACATACTTTCCACTGAGTCAACAGACCAGGCAGGTTACTGATCAAAATAGAAGGCAAGTTTCTAAAATAGGGTGGCATACAAAAGATATAAAAGACAATATAAGCAGGCATATGCAAAACAGGTGCAGATGATAGCCCAATTCTTGGCCTAAGCCCAATTCTTCCAGTGCAAGGGCAATTGAGTAAAAGGCAAGCACAGAAAATGAACAGGACATCTGATATAACTTTCTACACTTACAGCTCAATTCTGAGTTTCAATGGAGCTTAATTCCTTGGAACTGTATTATAGGACTGCAGCCTGATGGCCCAATACACCTTACACCTATGCAGCAACCAGATGTATGGTAAATGTGCCTTAAAGCACATTTGCAGCACCCTAGGAGTAAAGAGCGCTGGCAGGAAGGCTTTGCTGTCCCATTAGCACCAGATTGAGCTGCACACGATGGAGCAGGTAGGAGTTGTTCTAAGTGGTGCAAGAGTGGGGAGGGAGTGTAACAGAGCTGGAGTGGGTGGAGAGGCACTGGATCAGGCCCAGGAGGGGGCAGGATTGGCAGAGGAGGTCTCCACCATATCATATTTCCCTTCCTGAGCCTTTTGCCCCCAACACGGTACTTCCCCGACTTGCGCCAGCGATGTTCCCTTACCCTGAGAAGACCTCCAGCCTCCAGCCTGCTAAGTCCCAGAACTGGTTAGGATTGGCCTACCTGACTCTGATTTTACTTACTTCAGACATTAGTCCACATCCACCTTGGCGCCTCACTCCAGCGATGTGGAGTTCTTTGAAAAGTGCCCCACTGCTGTGATCCTGCAAACACAACCCATGGGCTTTGAACAGCTGAAGCGCATAGGTTGCAAATGTTTTCAGGATCACAGCCACTGAAGCAGCAGTGGAGGCACTTCAAAGAACTCCAGTAGGGCAGTTCTGCCTCACCAGACACACCTTCACTGCCTGTTGCTGCCTCACTCCCTGAAAGATGCACTGGATCCTAACACTCCAAGTCACTAAGAGCCCAATTCTATGCATGTCTACTCGGAAGAAATGCCACTATAGTCAATGGGGCTTACTCCCCAGCTAAGTGTGCACAGTATTGCAGCCTCTGTCTACATCAGGATTAAGAACGTCTTTCAGCCTAGCCTCTTTGTTGGATGGTGTCACTGTCCCACGTCACTGGTTGTCATGGTCATCTGGGTATTCTTACCTGATTGATCGGCAGGCGTGTCAATTTGGGCACCTGCTAGCTCCAGCTGGAGGAACATGCCAGTTGCATCCCTGGCCCATTTGCTGCCCGGGGCCTGGACCACAGACAGCCTCCCCGCAACCCACCTGGAGCTCTGGAGCCTCGTACAATGTCCCGCTACCCTCCGAAAGCATTTTTAGGAGGCCTTCAAACAATACTTCTGGTTTACCTGGAGGCTGCAAACGCCTTCAGAGGGCCATAGGAGGCCATGTGCAACCTGCCTGGCCCTCAGGGGGCTCCAGAAGGTGGGCAGCAGTGGAGATAGCAGCTTGCTGTCAGGCGCCACCCCCACAGACGCCATAGCCCAGCCGAACGGTAGAAACGCCACTGGAACATGCTAAACTGGTACCTTCTATGATGGAGGTTAATCCCTAAACAGCAGACCATGTGCTCTTCCCTAATGGCAGTGATCCTAAGATATCCATTAGCCCATTTTGAGACAGAGGAGGGAGAAATCTGGGAGTTTCACTACAGGCCTAACCAAGTATGATGGTTGTAGTGTCTGGAGTAGAATTTAATTGTTGAGGAAAGTTGGCATGGTCCTGCTTAGGTAATAGATTCCATTTTCGTTCGGCAAGAAGCCCAGCTACCTCGAGTCATATTGGCAGATTCTAAGCATTGAATGTTTGTGTTGCAAATATATTTCTCAGCTGCTGTTCTTTGGCACGTTCTGAAATATGGAATATTTTATGTAAATTGAAAGACACTTTTGATGAGGAAGAATAGATAGCGAGCGAATTAGATCTCCGCTTAAATGGAGTAGAGTTTACTCTAGGGAGACAACTTCTATCTCCTGTCATTGACTTGAGCAGAGCGTTCGGAAAGCAAAAGCAATTAATCAGGTGACATACGAAGGTCTTGTACTGTATTGGAGGTTGATTATAGACCCAAATGTGATTAGACACGATAGAGTGCCTGAAAGACAACTTTAGACATAATGCATTATGGGAAGGCAATGGGGATTGAAAGACAGAGAACAGCCTATCACAGCCAGTGATGGTTTGCATGTTCTTTTCTATGCTGATTGGTTCACTTGTAATCTCGGCATGCCAGTTTCCCCAGCGTACTTCATCCATGTATAGAGCATGGACAGCCACTGAAAAACAAATCAAAATGCTGTAGGAGAGGTTTCTTAGAGCAGTTCTTGCTGGATTCCATGCTTTGATGCTCAGGGGACCAAATGAAGGTGCTTTTTAGCCCCAGTTTTGACTGAGGGCACAATCCTAACCTGGAGTTAGGCCAGCACAGTTAGGCCAGCCAAGTTTGGCTGGCACAAGGGCCACTGTAAAACACATTTGGACCACTCTCGGAGTCAAGGAGGATGGCTCATGTTTTTGTGTTGTTCTCTCTGACTCTGAGAGCGGTCCAAACATACTTTATGGTGTACCAGCCAAACTTTGCCACCCTAACTGTGCCGGCCTAACTCCAGGCTAGGATTGAGCCCTGAGAGGTTCAACTGGTGTCTGAGCTGTATGGCACCAGATTGCAAGTGAAATGTACAATGGAGGGAAAAAAGGCCCTCTGCATAGATGGACAATGGCAACATTGGCTCGTAAAATTCTTCTTCAGTGTTCAAACTTCAATCTGTCAGAGATGCAGTCCATCCGATCTTTCTCTCTCTCTCTCCCTTCCTCCCTCCCTTTCCCTTCCTCCCACCCAAACTGCTACTCACAGCTCCAGCAGCTGTTGACGGGAGGGGTGGGAAGTCTCCACTCCCTGATGTCTGGCTTGCTGCAATGGCTGCATGCCAGTCGTCAAGAGTAGTTTTCCCAGTGATCCTGATGCTGTCAGGAGGGAGGGAGGAAGGGAGGGAGGGAAGGGGATATGGAAGCTCAGTGG
>JAJKFI010000019.1:13374413-13438996 GCA_029204185.1 Lerista edwardsae | reverse complement strand
TTTTCTTTACCTTGTTGCAGCAAAACCACTGATGTTCCCCTATCTTTAAAAAGGCTTCCCCAGTATCCACAGTTTCAGGTATCCAAGGGGGGGGGGTCCAGAATAGAACCCCAGCAGACCCTGGGGTATGCCTGTATCATGATGTCAGAGAGACTTTTCCCTGATGTGCTTATTTTCTTTGTGGGGAAAATTTTTTATATGGGAAGAAGGCAGTCTAGAGAGAGAATGCCATGATTTCAGCCTCTACCTGTAGTCCAAAGTGGTACCACCCTGACAGAAGTTAACCATCTTCCTGAGAATAAGGTCTATATTTTGCAGTGTTGTAGGCAGGCAGCACGACCCTGAAAGCTGCCTGATGCCACTTTGGGTCTGCCACTACTGCGTCTGCACTACAACAAAACAGCTTGTTATTTTGCTTCTCATACCGTTTTTTTCCCCAAATGAAGAAGTGTGGGATGTCCACTTTCATTTAAACTGCATGAGCAAAGGAGCTCTTTCTTTTGCATGGTGCATGTAAAGTAGAAGTCCTACACTTCTACATTCCAGGAAACCATGTGGGGAGCACAGTAAGGAACCAGGAGATCTGCTTCCTGGTCAATTATAGTGGGTGGAAAGCAGATCAATGCACCTTGTGACTATGGCAGTGATGGCGAACCTTTTGGGCTCAGTGTGTCAAAACGTAGGAAAATGCTTAACTTGACTCTGCTGATGTGCCAAACAAAAGAGAAACGATTCTTTATATTCATTTATTCAAACAAAAAGTACAGTCTAATCATGTGTGATGCTATGTATTATATACAGAAACATCAAATAATTACAAAAATGAAAAATGAGTAAAACAAATTCTGGTTTTGTCATTAGTGGCATTGGTGAATGCTGGTGTGTCACGCCAAACGTTGTGGTGTGTTGGCTTTGGCATGCGTGTCATAGGTTCACCATCACTGGACTATGGGATGCTGGAGGGAGGTGGCACTGGCAGCTGACTTGGGGTGACAGGCACCCTGAATTTGCTGCCATCTCACCACCCCCACCCTGCAACCTGCAGCTGATGCAAGCTGCATCAAATCCCTTCATGGATGTGAAGTGGATAAATCGCACAGAAGATCATCCTAGATAGAAACAGACAATACCTGCGCTGCCTCATGACGTGCTGATAGCTCAGAAAGCCTCACATTACCCGCAGCTCTATCCATTCTAAGAAGCAAGTAAATGATTCCATTCTTTTTACTAGATAACGTTAATCCCCTGTAGATGTCTGACTAGATCCCGTGGGTATTGCTTGCATCCCTTTTACTTTCTCATTTGTTGAAGAGGGATGTAGGTGAAAGTCCCCTTATTCCGTGGTGTTTCTGACTATATGCCTGTTCTTTATACAATCCAAGAAAATGCATTTAAATACATGCATATTTTATGTTAGAATTTAGAACTTTGCCACCCCAGTTTTAAACATACAAGGAAAAAAAAAGTCTGTGCTAGTTGTTCCGGAAGTAGAGAAACCCTTCACCAGCTCTAGGTGGCCCCAGGCAAATTGGTGGCCCTCTAGGTGGCCCCAGGCTTTGTGCCCATGCCCCCTTTCACAGTCTCTTCTGAGGAGGGAACCACATGTGGTAGTTGGGTGAATTAACACTGATTCACCAACATTCTGCTACTGCCATTGAGGTTACACTCTGACATCCTTTGCTCTCTAGAAATGGCTTCTCAGTCAGCAGAAATAGTGCTCTGCTTCCTTTTAATCTCAGCAACAGGTCATTTCTTTACCACCTAACTCTGGCTAGATCCTACTTTGTTCACCTTGGTACTATTATCTTCTGATTTCATCTTTTTCTCTGTCTTCCAACCAGCCTGTTCATCCTGTGTTACCCCGGTCAATCCAGCCAATTTGACCATCTGTTGGTTTTTTTCATTTTTAAAATTTAACTCCAACTCCTTGCATTTGTCTTCCTTTTGGCAGCTTGCCTTGAAACTGTGACTTTGATGATAAACTCTTCACCTAATGTTGGCCTATAGACCAGAGCTTGAGCCTCTCTTCCAACATGCCTGATCAGCCCTACTTACCAGCAGTCAATTGGTTAATAATAATAACGCTGGCATCTTCATTCTGGCTGCTGGCACAGAATGACACAGACTCAAGAATAAAAGGTAAAATATTCACGGAATACAACTGGCTCAAAGGTAACGGAAGTATAGTGTTGTTCAACATGCACAATGGTAGCGATTACATTAAAAGGAGATAGCAGACTGCTTGTTGTTTTGGTTTTATTTTATTTACATTTTTCAGATCAAGATAGCATTGCTAAACCCATTGTACATTGTATCCTGCTGTAAATCTGCTTTCAGTTTTCATCTACTTTCTTGTTTAATTTTGCATATTGAAACAAGCTCGTTGTAGTAAATCATGTTCCTCACTGTTCCTTTTAGAATTTATGCACGTTGGAAGGAAGTGGATGGAGAAATGGATGCTTATTTCTTTACATTGGCATCTTGAGGGATAAGTGTAATACATTTGAATAAAGAGGCTTCAGTAACGAGATGTTCTTGATGCGCCCTTTTTTCTTTCTCTTTTTAACTGTTGTCTTCTCTTGAAACTGTTGTCTTCTCTCTTGAATAGTAGATCAAAAGGGTAGGTCATATTCTGCTTCCCCGCAGTGAGGAAGCAGGGGCAGGGTGGATTTGATTTAAATCAACTCGATTTAAATCATGATTTAAACCACTAGTAAAAAGGCTTGATTTAAATCAACTCCATTTAAATCATAATTTTTAAAGAGCAACTGCCATCTCTGTCTTGCATCAGCTCCTCCTCTGACCCGCTGTTGACTCACCGACAGTCCCATTCACTTTAATGGGATGGCTGGTGATGCGGCAGTGACACAACAAGGGGAGGGACATGGCGGGCAGCAGGTGAGTGGATGCCCGCTAACAGGCACTGCCATGATGGATCTGAAATGACAGGTGCTCTTTAAATGTAAGGACTCATTCTTGCTGGTAGTTAGAATCTTTAATATTATTATTTGCAAACAAAATGAAGGTTTCCTATTTAGAATAATAACCTGTCAGATTAGCAAAACAGCGATATCCGAATCGATTTTAGGTTAATAGGTTAATCACACGTAGTTGGAGAACTACTCAAATTCTTTTATTTAATCAAAACAATAACATTATATACATATTCTTGTATTTGCTTAAACATGTTTTGTTTTATGATTTATCTCATGGTTACCGTGAAATTGTGTGAATGCATCAATGCAGTCCATGTTATCTCAGCTTGCAGAGCTTGGATCCATTGAATGGGTTTACCAAAAATGTAAATATTGCAGAATATACAGCCTCGTGCTACATAACTAAGCTCCATTTCATGCTGAATAAACTAAATTATTAATGTATCTTAAATAGAAAACTATCTCTAGATAGATTTTTATTCCAAAAGCCTTTTATTAAAATAAATTTATAAAAATCAAAAAAATACTATTTAAATTTAAAAAAATTATGTTTTTTAAATCATCAATTTTTATCCACCCTGATGAGGGGGCAGAATGGCACACTGGGCTGGGGGAGTGACAATGTTGGTATTTACTCACCACATGATAGATGATTGGTTAGATAGTATTGTCCAAACCAACCTTATGCCGATATGTTTCTCATGCTTTCATTCCCCTCTCCACTAGACTCTATATTTCTCTTCGTGAATAGGACAGTATAGGGCTAGACTTATCATGAAGGCTGTTCAACATAGAAGTATGAGTTTGAATTGGATGTCAACAGCATATAGGCAGTGGTGTCTTCCTACCGGTACACTGGGCGGGACATCCGGGTGATTGGCAGCCCGCCCGTCGCGTACCACAGCATTATGCCATTTGCCTAACCAGTTACGTCGCTTGTGTACGTTACGCAAATGGCGTAACGCTGCGGTACGCGACGGGTGGGCTGCCAATCACCCGGATGTCCCGCCCAGCGTACTGGTAGGATGACACCACTGCATATAGGTGACACTGCACTCCAAATCCCTGGACCTCCTTTCCCAGTGGTTTTACATACATGGTGAATATAATGGAGGACAGGATGAAGTCCAGTAGGACCAATAGCCAAAGCACTGAATAGCAGTTTCCCAGAATAGCCTTCTAAAACTTACCTGGCAAGTAAACATAGCAGTCATTGTCAAATGGAATCCCTTGACATCCTCCCTGCCAGGCAGTCCAAAAGCACAACATGGTCAATGGTATCAAAAGCCACTGAGAAATCCAACAGGAGCATATTCCCCTATTCAGCCATGGCCACCAAGACTACTTCACAGTCTCTTAACCAGATGTGAAATTAGATTGAACAAGAAAATCCATATTATCCAGAAAAAAAAAATCTAGAATTGAGTAGCCACTGCCCAATCATAACTAATGCATAACTAATACCACAACTAATGCAGCCATGCCAATGGAGCATGCATTGCATCTTGTGAGGGGGCATCAGGCCACTTGAGTAAGGGAACATTTGCTCCCTTACCTCAGAACAAGCCTCTGGTGCCCCAGTGGGTCTCCTCAGATTTGCACCAGCCATTTTGCTGGCTCAGGTCCAAGGAGAGTAAAGGGGATGTGGATGGGATCCTAGTGCACACTGATGCAATCCCCTCCCCCCCCCACTCCACCCCTGCCTGCCCCCTCCCCAGCCATACATATCCCTGTTTATCCCCCTCCCTCCCTTCTCCCCACCCACCATGCCACCCACTGTGCCTTCACCAGGAGCAGCAGCCTCTGGCATTGCCGCTGTTGGTGCTGGCGATTTTGGAATTGCTGCTGTTGACCCCATTGTGTGTGCTACCCTATGGCGAATTACAACAGCAGAACCACTGTCCCACTGTTGTAAAGCCCAGTTAGTAATGGACCGTTAATCACCTTGCCCTGGAGAATGGTCAAGTTAGAGTGCAATCCTGATCTGGAGTTAGGCCAGCACAGTTAGTCCAGCCAAGTATGGCCAGCATAAGGGCCACCATAAAGCATGTTTGGACCACACTCAGAATCAGGGAGGATGGCGCACGTTTGTGTACTGGCCTCTCTGACTCCAAGAGTGGTCCAAGCATACTTTACAGTGGCCCTTGTGCTGGCCAAACTTTGCTGGCCTAACTGTGCCAGCCTAACTCCAGGTTAGGATCATGCCCTTATACTGCCTTGCTTTAGATAAACTTGGACCTAGCTGAGGTTGTGCTGCATGCACCTTCCATGTGAATTTCCCATTTCAGTAGCTGTTGGGCTAGTTAATACATTGCAGTGTAGACTAAAAGCAAGAAGCCGTAAACACCTGGAGAGCAGAGCTAACACTTCTTCCTGATAAATTAGCAGTTGAGTGAGCCATGCCTTTGTAGCCACTAACGCTTTCCCATTCTCCTAAACTGTAACATCTGGTTATTAATTAAAGGCATGTTGCTAAGTGTTCAGCACTGAGCCAGACATATGGATGCAAAAGCAAGATAGTCAGGGTCAAGCAGATAGAAAAGTGATGGGTGGGGAAAAATAGAGGAAAGCATCTGTATAGCAGTAAGGCCCCTTCCTGGTGCCTTGATTCACCTGCGGCTTTGGTTAGGACCAGCCATCTCGGGATCTGTTTTGATCTGCATGCCTAGCAAGGATGGAATTCAGGAACATGGGTTGTAAAATTCATTCCTGATGTTTTTGAAGCAAGCATCACCTCTAAATCAGCCCCAGGCCCTCTTCATGCTAAGCTGAGCTCCGATTGATTTGCAACTATATGAGAGTAAGCGGTGGCAGCCATTCCCTGCTCACCATCTTCCCCCATGCTTGCAAATCTGAATTGGTGGACACTGAAGCATGCAGTTGCTCCTGCCCTCAGGACATTCCCATCAGTCAATTTTGGGGTCTTTTTTTTCTAGCATCTGGTCCTGACGCGTAAGGGTTTTTCACATCCAGAGAAGGTGATGCGCATGCACTTGTAATAAGAAACTTGAGCATCAAGCCTGCAAATATTCAGGGAAGTTTGTAGTATTGAGTTGGCCATAATAGGGCAGCACCATATTTTGAAAGTTGGCACGATCAGTGCAAGAGATGAGGACCTTAGCTCAATGGCTGAGCATATGCTTTGTGTGCAAAAGCTTCAGTCCTTAACATCTTCAGATAAAGCTGGGAAAGGCCCTGTCTGAAGAGCCAGGGCCGATCAGTGTGAGCAACACTGAGCTAGATGGGTCAATGGTTTGACTCGGTATGTTTATTCTGAAGATAGATGTTCCACCTTATCAACAGCCATATCCAATCAGGTTAATGTATTTGTACGATGTTGAAACATCATCTTGTATGATTTGGCTGCAGGAATGCTTCCATATGTATTGCCAGTTAAACGGTGGTTTAACTATTACTGATCTATACTGTAACACAAAGTGTGTGTTGTCAACCACCAAGCTTTGACTTCCCTAAATACTGGTTGCCCTTCTCTTCATAGTTCATGGCTGAGTCAGTGAGACTGCGCTGGGCTGGGCTTTCTCACAAAGCAGTGACGCAGTTCCTTCATCAAGTAGATTCCAGGGGAAGCACAAAATGCCTCGCTGTATTTGTGGGCTACTCAGAATGAGCTACAGTCTAGCACAATCTTGACTACTTTTCCAAATGCTGATTTTTCAGAACTGTGGGGGTGAGGGGGGTGAGCCCCTGTTAACCAATTAAGATGCTCAAAATGAAGACTATCCAAAAGGAAGGTGCAATGTGTTCTTCATGCCCTGGAGTTCACTGTAATGTCTATGAACGTGTGCAGCTTTTCAGTTCTGTAAGGACATCAGTGCATTTCTTCCTACATGGGAATACTACAGTGTTGCACTTTTAAAATTATCTCCCAATAAAACTGAACGAGATAATGTAATTTATTTTAGTTTCACAAATGTGGCTTTTTTATGGAACTTGGCATTATAGGAAAACCAATGACATATGCCATTTTAAGAAAACAGATTGAAATCATTTTGAAGAAACACCAGGGAAATAATTTTAATACTGTCAGTAGCTTTCAGTTTTTGAAAATGGATGCTGAAAATGCTCCTTTTCCAGCCTCCACATTTACTGGAAAAGATCTGCCTTGGATGTCCCCTTGGCAAGGAAACACAGTGATGTCAATTACAATTGTCCAAAGTAAGTGGTGTGTGGGATCCTTACTTTGCAACACTTTGAGGTCACTATCCTAACCTGGAGTTAGGCCAGCAAAGTTTGACCAGCACAAGGGACACTGTAAAGTATGTTTGGACCACTCTCGGAGTCAGAGAGGCCACCACACAGACAGGCGCCATCTTCCCTGATTCAGAGTGGTCCAAATGTGCTTTATGGTGGTCCATGTGCCGGCCAAACTGTGCCGGCCTAACTACAGGTTAGGATTGTGCTCTGAAACAGGGATCTTAGAATTAAGGCTGGTTGGATACGATTACTTGAATGTATTTGCTGCAGCCGAGTCCTACAGCCACCACCACTGGGCTCAGTGTTTGCACAAGGGAAGGTCCCCTGCCAATGATACCAACTGAAAGGTGCACATCAAGCAGCAGATTGGGGGAGCGGTAAACTGCCAGCAGCGCACCCCATATCTACCCACCCTCGCCTTCCACCTGCCATTCACTGAGCCACTTTAGTTGGCTCACTGGTCATTTTTACGCTTGTTGAAAGCTTGCTTCTGCCAGGCTTAGCATCAGGCCCTATGAATTTGTTAGATGTAGTACAATGAATTTAGGAAAAAGGTCAGCATCACTGTCTCAGTTTATCCGCCAAACCTGGTAAACCAGCAATGGGGGTGAGTGGAATGGGGCAGGGAGGGTACCAAGCAGGTTGGTGGTGGGGGCAGGGGTGGATCTTCTTGAAATGGCGCCCATGGCGCCCAATGAAAAGGCGCCCCAGGGGCACACACGTCATGACATCACGATGACATCATGACGTCGCGCCCTGCCCCCTCTAAGGAGCGCATTCTGTTCGCTCTCGCTGGCCCTTTAAGGCCAATGGGAGCGAACAGAACGTGGCGGGGGCACCACATTCTGTTTGCTCCTGCTGGCCTTAAAGAGCCGGCAGGAGCGAACAGAGCGTTCTGTTGGCTCCCGCCGGCCCTTTAAGGCCACCGGGAGCGAACAGAACGTGGCCGGGGCGCCGCGTTCTGTTGGCTCCCGCCAGCCTTAAAGGGCTGGCGGGAGCAAACAGAACGCAGTGGCGCCCAGCGCCCTGCCCCCCCTTGAGAAGCGGGAGGGGGCGCCGGGCAGCAGCGTGTTCTCCGTGCTCCGGCTGGCCTTAAAGAGCCAGCTGGAGTGCGGAAAACGCCACACGGCGCCCCATCCCCCACTCTAAGAGGCGGGAGGGGGCGCCAGGCGGCAGTGGGTTCTCCTCGCTCCGGCTGGCTCTTTAAGGCCAGCCGGAGCGAGGAGAACGCGGCGCAGGGGCTGGGTGGGCCGCGGGCACCATTTTGGGGGTGGGGCGCGCCATGGTTACAGCGCCCCCCTCCCAAGATTCAGCCCAGGGCTCGTGCCCCCCTTGCCTCCCTTAGATCCGCCATTGGGTGGGGAAGCAGTCTGGAAGAGTGAGGGGTGGGATCAACGGCACACGGGTGTGCTCCACCTGGTGCAGGGTCAGGATCCAGCCTGGCCTAGCCAGCACGACCCTCTATGCTACAACTCCATTCTTCAAGATAAATTCTGCAGGAGATATATATTTATATTGATTGAAAGGATTTATACTTCATCCTTCAGCAGCTGGTCCTAATTCAAATACCTTTCAGAGCATCAAACTGCAGGGCTTAACGAGCCATTTCCTATACCAGCAATAACCAAATTCTAAAGGGCCGTGCTATTCCACAAACTACAAATTTGGAAGTGATGTCATGGCCAGAAGTGCCATCATTGTGACACCAGAGCCTGCTGCTTTCTTAAAATTGCAGCAATGAACTGGATTATTTCTCAGCCATTTTGCAATAGCAAAGTGAAACAGAAAGGAAAAAAACCTATTTACAACCTTGACACAAGCAAACAATCCCACAGCCCTCCCACTTTCCAGCATTCCATCTTCCAATATTTTCAATATGGTTGCTCCAGATGCTTCATGACTCACTTGAAGTTGGCTCATGACCCACAAGTGGGTCCCAACCCGCAGTTTGGGAACCACTGCTGTAGAGTGCAAGAGTGTTTTTTTGTTTGTTTGTTTGTTTTTTGCCACTACAATCTTGGGAATAATTCTGAAATTATATTAATTTAATCCCTGTGTATGGGAAAGAAAAATATCTTCGAGGAACAAAGACAATGAAAATCATTCTATAGTTCCAGCAGTCTAAATGAAAGCACTTGATAAAATGTGATCCAATTAGTTTTAAATAAGATATTTGTAGCAAAAACGGGGGGCAAAAATAGATATACCAGACATGAATAATACAACATTTACCATCTTACAATATACCCTTCTGAATAGGTAATTTCTGATGTTTCAAATGGAATTGTCTGGAATTTTTTGGTCTGGGACTTCATCAGCTGGCCAATTAAGTTGAGGGCAAGCAGGGTTCCAAGGTGTCTTAGTGTTTTTAGCAATTAAAACAGATGAAATTGTTAACATGGCTCAGCCCCAATAATTTAAAAATCATGCCTTTTATGGTTTCTTTTATAATGATGCAATTAAGGAAGTGTCATTTCTATCCAATACTCCGAGCACCTTCCCGGAGGCGGGGAAGATAATTTTTTCTTTAAGGCTTTTTCGCACTCACACAAATGACAACCCTTATGCTATTAAATGGATTAGGTTGTCGAAAACATTCAGCGGATGTAACTTGAAGCTTTGTTTTAATGATAATAATTCAGTTACTTCCAAAAGTGTTGGAGGTAATGAACTTTAGCTTGTAAGCTCTTAAGTACCATAAGTTCAGAAAATGGCAAACTTCTTGTGTGATCATTACTTCGTGGACTGTCGAATTAGATGAACAGTTCCTTCTTAGAAAGGTGCCTTTTACCAAGGCAGATAATTGCTCCGTCTAGGTCAATATCATCCACACTGACTGATAGCAGCTGTCCTGGATTTCAGTCAGGAATTTTTTTCTCCCCTACCTGGCTATTTCAGGGATTCAACCTCCCATATGCAAAATCATGTGCTCTGCCATTGAGCTACAGCCCGTCGCTAAAGTGTCTGGAATCTGAGGTGCCCTATAAATCATGGGTCATAAATCATTATCATATATTAACATAAAATGCAACTGCTCAGTTCAGATTCTACCAGCACAATCCTATTCATGTCTACTCATTTTTCATTTCCCAAACCTTTATTGGCATAAGTACAACAGGTAACAATGCTAACACTAAAAATACACATACAAATTATAGCTTGAGGGTTAATTTGAGAATCTCTAACAGACAACTAATCACAGCTTCTGTGATAAGAGGGAAGGAATCACTCAGGAAAATTTCAGGGGTGTTCAGCAGGGAAGATAACCAGGGTTCTAAAAGTACTTTACGAATAGAAGAATGAGCTGGGCAGTGAAAAAGTATGTGATCAAGGGTATCTGGAACAAAATGGCAAATGCCCTATTTAATTCAGTGAGATTTACTCCCAAATAGGTGTGTATAGGATTGCAGCCCAAACCTCAGCTGCCTGGCCACCGTGGGTGCAGCAGTAACCAAATGGCTACCACTGTATCCTGAGGCAGCCACTGGAGGCATCTCGGGATAAGGGGATGTTCCCTTTCCCCTGGGTAAGCCCGGACACCTGCCAATTGGTCTCCTTGCTTCTGCACCAGCTATTTAGCTGCCTGTTTAGCTGGTGCAGAGGCACGGGCCTCCATGTCGGGCCACACAGCCCGACATGGAGGATAGGATCCACCAGCAAAGATCAGTGCCGGTCCCACCTCTGCTCCACCCCTCCCCTGCCCAGTAAATCCCTCTCACCCAGTAGTGTCAGCCTACCGGTACGCTGGGCGTGTCTTCCGGGTGAGCGGCAGCGCGATCGCTGCGTTCTGTTGCGTAACGGCGAAAGCCCGCCCGCTGTAGCGGGCGGGCTTTCGCCGTCACACAACAGAACGCAGCGATCGCGCTGCCGCTCACCCGGAAGACACGCCCAGCGTACCGGTAGGCTGACACTACTGCTCTCACCCAGCCCAGAATTGGCGCAATGCCGGGGACCAGCAAACGGTCCCACATTGCCTCTTCAGGGCACTCTGTCCTGTTGCTGGATCAGTGCAGGTAGTAAGCCCTTACTGCCCGCACTGGGTGTGCCTTACAGCACATTTGTGACACCAGTGCGGGCAGTACGCTCAAACCGCCCACGCTGGAGGGCTCAGGATTGAGCACTAAGTCATCCATGAAGTTCATCGTTGTCTTTCATCCACACACCAACCATTCAAACTTGCTCTGAGGATGAAAGTGAGATCCAGGTATGTTGTAATCCTCCATAAGCAGGGGAGAGCAGAAATGTAAATTAATGAGTACCATGCTTCAGACACTATTATTCAACATTTAGTATTCCAGCAGAGAAATCCCATGAGAGCAAGCACTGAGATAGGCCTGTCAAATGACAGGCCTCTGAGCTATTTATGTATTGTTGTGTAGAAATTTGGTATACATTGCGGTTTTCTGACCTGCCTAAAGCCACAAAAACAGCGTATTTATTCAAACATTATACAGGCCTCAAATGCCATTTGTAGGGGAGGGGGGAGGGGCCCAGATAGCCAGCTTGCAAATGGTGTTGACTAGTGCTTTTGTCATGTCGGTCCCAGAGAATGCAGACCCAAAGAGCTTTTTATAGATAATGCAGATATGACAAAACTGTTAAATCTGGAGCTACTTACCCAAATTAAAAAAAGTGATCTCAATTTTGTTTCAGTATATTGTAATGCGAAATCTCATAGCCACACTCAGGGGCTCACTATCTGGGTATTTGTATAGTTGTGTGACTTCCTTTTTATGCAGATAGTTTTCTTGAGATTGATTCGTTTCTGTTCTCACCTTGATTGAGCCCCTTCACCAAGTCTGCCACAGAAGATAAGGGACTGTTATTGTAAGTTGATATGGTGAAAATAAGAACTTATAGGATTTAAAAAAAAAAAAAAAGTTAAAACCCTGAACTGCAATTTAGCTTACCCAGTTCTTGGTGGAAACATTTCCTGACTCTTCTTCTGGAACCAGAAGTCTTCTGAAACGCTGTGTAGTGCGGTAATTTGGGGGGAAAAAATCATGTTTATTCAAGCATAAGGGATTGCTGTTCCACACATGAAAGGCTCTCGCGAAAAATCAACTGAAATGACAAGTTTAGGAAATACGTTCCTGTAGTTGCAATTCTGCGAAAAGTTCCCTCCGCGAAGTCGTGATGGTATGAATATGACTCAAAAGTCATTTCATCTGTTGAATATACCCCTGGGAGTTAAGTAACACCTACACAGTTGGATGATTGACATTGTGTGACTACCTAAGATAATAATTTGATGAGCCGCAATAAGAACACGTTTAACAGACTTGGCATCTAAAGTACAGAGCATTTAATAATTTGTAGCCTTTCTTTGGATATTTTTTTTTTGGTTCATAATAAAGACATGAAGGCTGGGCTCCCTGACATGATTTATATTTTGAGTAATCCTTGAAGTACTTTCTTCAGCATAGCCTCTTTAATTCAAACCTGCCCAGCGCAAGCCTTTTAGGCCCTGTGCTCTTTTGAAAATAATTTTGGGTGCCATCCTAACCAACTTTTCAGCACTGTCATAGCTGTTCCAACGGGGCATGTTCTGCATTCTGCAGTGGAATAGCAGGCACGGAGGCCACCTCGAGGTACAGGTTTGTTCCCTTAGCTTGGAGCTGCATTGATTTTACCCTGCTGCAGGAAGGTTGGTTAGGATTGTGCCCTTAATGTCATTCCGAGTTCCCCAAATCCATACAATGGCATGTACCCTCTTTCCACATGCCCAATTTGCTGTATCCCTAATTTTCAGCCAACTTTCTACTCTCAGTGTTATCTTTGCTCAGCTGCCACCTCTTTCTTTCCTTCTCCCCCCCCCTCCGCCCATGGGGTAGGTAATTCTAAAATTGGGTAGCAAATATCTCACACTATACCAGCCGGGATCTCTATGGTGCAGAGCCGGGATCTCTATGGAAAGGTAAGTCAGTGGGGTGAGCAGTTCATCTTGGGCTCTCCCACCTGCCCCTCTCTCTGAACTGCCCAAGGATAGGAGTAGAGGCCTGCGGGAATTCTCCACTGCTCTTGGAGCCAGCCCTGCCCAACATTGTCCAGTCTTGTTTAGCTCCATCCATCACCCATGGTAACCTTTTTCCTAAAAGCACCAGCCTCTTTCGCCTTTCTATACAAGGAAGATTGTCTAGCCCCATGCTGACTTTTATCGCTCTTTTCTATGCCTTTTACCTTCTGCAATTTTCAGGTACCTTAAAATGCAAACAATAAATACAATCCAGCCAAAAGTAAGCACTGTTTATATGGCATTGATTTTAGATTCACATGCTTCAAACCATTTACTTTCCAATATTTGGCCGGTACCATTTTGGCTGTATGCTCTATGGATCTGCATAATAGAAGAGACATTATTTACATCTATGGCATGCCCACATTTAGGATGAGCAAAATCTTGCCAAAGCTGAGCACATTTGACAGTGCAATCCTGTGTGCCCCATAATGTCGATGCTACGTCATTGCGTTGATGCTAAGCAGCACCCCCACATTGGCGGTAAAGCTCTCAAGCCGATGCTATGAGTAGCGTCAGCTTGAGAGCGCTGACAGTGAGCCTCCCTTGCGCCAGCGGTTGGCGCGAGGGAGGCTCTGTCCCGTTTCATGACGGGGATTGGCGGGGAGAGGGGGATGGGGCAGGATGTGGGTGTGTCCAAGCAGAATGTGGGTGTGTTCGGGCCGCACAGTCTCCTTGGATCTGCGCCTGCTGTTTGGCAGGCGCAGATCCAAGGAGCGCATAGGTGAGGCTCCCCTTCGGTAAGGGAGCAAACATTCCCTTGCCGTGGGGAGGCTCCAGCCTCTCCTAAGCAACGTTGGCTTTGGCACTGGCTGGCTAGCCTTGCCAATCCAGTGCTGCTTAGGATTGCATTCTGAGTCATGTAGTTTTCAATGGAAGAATTCTGTCCACAGGCTTAACTCTCTTGTTGAAAGCAAAGAGAATTAAAAGTGGGTAACTTTAGCTGGAGCCCGGTACTCGAAATGTGAACTTGCCATAGATTTATATAATGGCAACTCTTCTTAGAAGTCAAAGAATGCTGCTCACACAGAGAAAATTATACTTTTCTATTATTGGAAGGCAAGTAGTTTAAGAAATACAAATCTAACCTGCACTTAAGTGATACATTCAGCTTCAGCTATTGTTGCAATCGTGTCAAATGTCATGGAATCTTGGGATTTTTGAGAAGGGCAGGTTTACATATTCTGAATTAACATTGTGTGTGCACAGGGTAACACAACAGCTTAGAAGCAAGCTGCCTGCCAAATTACATGCGTGCCAGACAGCAAACAATGCTCCAAAGAAAGCAGTCGGGATGTTTCAATAAATAATACAGGAGTACTTATCAAGGTTGTGTGTAATTGGTTGTGCCGTGCGGTATAAACAAAATTGAGATCTAATACAGTTGAGGTGAAAAGCTTGTATTTTCAAACAATGAGTTAACAGACCTTGCTTCCCCAATGATCTTAAATGAATTTGGGATTCTATCTAAGTGCTTTCATGGTGTGTTGCCTAGTGGCTAGGGTCCTTGAGGTTGTTCCTAGGCTCATTTTCAGACAATCTGCTTGTGAAAGGATACTTTATAGCAGTGGTTCCCAAACTGTGAACCATGGATCCCTGGGGAGCTGCGGAAAACAGCCAGGGGAGCCTCAGAATCCTCACGAAAAACCCGCCACCCTATACACCCTATACCTGGGGCTGCGGCCAATGGCCCAGTAGGTCAAAGGAGCTGCCGATTGATAAAGTTTGAAAACCACTGCTTTATAGAGTAATTGCAGAACTCAACGAGCTGGGTCTGACTGGTGCAGTGTAATCCAGGTTCAAATCCACCATACAAGGGGGCTTCATACTTTTCATTTTCCCACATTAAGATAGCATAAACACAATCATAGATAAAGTGTGGCAGAGTGATGTATTTTAACAAGTCTCTCCATACTTTGAGCATGGCTACAGGCAGGCCCTGGTATCCGCTGGGGTTCCATTCCGGACCCCACCGTGGATACCTGAAGCAGTTGATACTGGGGACGCTTTTTTAAAGATAGGGGAGCATCAGTGGTACTGCTGCAACAAGGTAAAAAAAAAGAGATTTGTTTACTATTTCCTTATCTTGTTCATAGGCCTCCCAGTAACCATGAAATTTATATCCATGGATACCATGGATAACTGAAACCATGGATAACTGAAACCATGGATACCGAATCAATGGATACACACCTGTATTCTGTACTCTGAGGGCACACCTGTATTCTGTACTCTGAGGGTAGAATAAAGTATGACTCCACTCTGCGTATGAAAATATGCATATTTTCTTTGATACTGATATTATCATTGAGCCTTTTTTCAGGCATTCGTTCAGGGATAATGAATGCACATAGGAAGACTGGCATCTTGATGATAGGCTCCATCCCATAAACGTACAGGCATTCATTAGAATATCTGTAGAGAGCTTTAATGCAAATATACAGGGTTCCCTATGGATGTTCCAATGAATGGTGATGGGGTGGAGCCACATGTCCATTATCTCCAGTGAAAACCAGAAAAGTGCTTGCATGGGACAAATTAAACAGCTCTCTAGCATGAATCTTACTGTATGGTATTATCAAATCACTGCTCTGGGCAGTGTTATCCCAGCTGCCCTGTAGTGTCAACGCAACATAGTTGCATCAACGCTATGTCACTAGCACCGATGCAGGGGTGCTGAGCCACACCCCCACATTGGCGCTAGTGCTTTCAAGCCGACACTGCAAGTAGCGTTGGCTTGACAGCGCAAAGCTGGTTGGCGCAAGGGAGGCTCTGTTCTATTCTGGGACGAGGATTGGTAGGGGGAAGAAGATTGTGGGTGGGGGGCGGCCGGGCTCTGGATTCGGCCATATGGTTGAATCCTAAGCCCGTCCAGGAGGCTGCGTGGCCCTGATTCGGGCTGCACAGTTTCCTCGGATCGGCACCTGCTGTTTAGCAGGCACAGATCCAAGGACTGCATAGGGGAGGCTGGAACCTCCTCTATGGTAAGGGAATGAACATTCCCTTGCTGAGGGAGGCTCCAGCCTCCCCAACCCAGTGTTGGATATGGCGCTGGCCGGCCAGCCTTGCCATTCCGGCGGTGGGTAGGATTGCGCCGGAAGTCTGCCATACCCTTACAGCTTTCTCTGCTGCCGCCCAGGAACAGCACACAATAGTGCATTTCTCCTTTAGGGCATCTAGTTATGCCCATTGTGGACAGGCCTGTCCACAATGAGATTCCTTCTCTTTGTCTAAGTTCCCTCCCTGCGTGGAGAGACTGGGTGGGTGCCTGGACAGAAAAAACAGGGCCAGCCCATCTATGAGGTCACCTGAAGTAGTTACCTCGGCACCGGGACCTACCTTTTAGACCAATAATCTGTTGGGATTCACCGGAAGTGATGTAATTAACCTGGAAGTGATGCCATGGCCAGAAGTGACATAATCACGCAGGAAAATTTGTAACACCCCCACATGACAAAATTAATCAAGTAAGTAAGTAAGAGCCCAATCCTAGATTCTACAGCACTGGTGATACTTGCATATCACTGGCGCTTGCTGTCGAGAATGTGCCATAAAGCATGTTCATGGCACCTGGCAAGGAGGGGGTGCCTGCACTGGGTCTCATTGCCAAGGAGACCTAGTGAAGGCGCGCCAGTGTAGGTTTCGCCACCACTTGGTGGCAAGGCCTTTTGAGGCAGGGGAATGCTGGGAGGGGACGAAACTCAGTGGAGGGGAGGATCGGGCCCGGTAGTGGGGCAGAGACAGCAGCAGCCTCTGCTGCTGTATCCTATCCTCCCTCTCAGGCTGGGCAGCCCAACATGAGCCTCCTCAACTCTGCACCTGCTCAGTAATGCAGCTACTGGTTGCAAATGTTCCCTTACCCCGAGGAGACCCCCAGTGGCGTCCTGGCACCCTTAGGATCCAGTGGTGGCCATTTTGGCAGTGCTAGAGCCAAGAGCACTGGGAACCATAGTACTGTCCTGTAAGTAAATACATTAGAAGTTTACAATAAGCTTAAAACTTTATTTAAAATAAAGCAAGCAAGCAAACAGTATATAGATACCGCTTTTCAACAAAAAGTTCACAAAGTGGTTTATAGGTAAAAAGATGATGATGATGATAATATTTGGTATTTGCCTTTCTTGGTCATCAGATTGCTCCTTTGACTTTAATTCAAGGTGGTTTACATAGGCAGGCATTTTCTAAACCGCAAGGGTTTTTACAAATCACAAAGTTCTAATCTTTCAAGAACAACTACATGCAGATGACACTTTTATCGTCCAGTCCTTCTTTCTCGCCGCATGATTGCCTTCCACTGGCTGATAATCTGCTTCTTTGCTCTCACCAAAGAGCAGCTGGCCGCCTAAATGGCTCCCTGTCCCAAAAAGGGCTCACAATAAAACAATGCAGAACACCACCAGCAGTAGCCACAAGAAAAGACACTGTGCTGGGGTGAAGAGGGACCGTTACTCTCCCCCTGCTAAATATAAGAGGAACACCACTTGAAAAAGTGCCTCTTGCCCAGGTAGCAGGGGAAGAAGAACCCTCCTAACTCTACCAAGCAGGTACTGATCTGTTTTTTAAAAAATGTTCCCCAAACATCCCAAAGGTTGCAATAACTGTGTGTGTATAGCAGTTGAAGCCACTTTGCATGGTTTCTCTCTTGTAGGGAGAAAGGTGGCACAGGTATAAGGTATTTTTAAAAAATAAATATCAGTAAGGTCACAATCTTAACCTGGAGTTACGTGTGCTGGCCTCCCCAGAGGCAGATCTAAGGGAGGGCAAAGCTCTACATTTTGCAAGAAGCCTTACCTTGCAGTGGAAATCACTCCTCTCCTGCACCATTTTAGCCAATCCTCCCAGGGAAAAGCAACATCTTGGCGTTGCTTACTGGCTACAGCAGCAAGGGAGAGGAGGGATTTACATGACAGGGTAAGGCTTCTTGCAACACTTAGAGCTTTGCCCTCCCTGTAGATCCGCCGCTGGGCCTCCCTGACTCCAAAGTGGTCCAAACACGCTTTATGGTGAGTTTGCAGCATTCCTAGGCCTAAGTGAATCAATTCAACAGACTTAAAGGTATCTGAACAAATTAGTGTTCAAGTTATAATAAAGTTTGCAGGAAAAAAAGAATCATTACTGAGGGGGAGAAATTACCTGCCTTCCAGTTTTCTTTGGTTTGCTTGAAATGCATGGAAAATGGAAGTGATTATTCCTGCAATACCAATCTCACAGCAAAGCTTCATATAGATTTATCCATATAATGCCGTCACTCGAGATGTGCAAAACGAAGACTGGGCCTTCCTCTGATTCTGCCACGTGCTATTCAAAAGAGGGCTCTCTACAACTCAGCTAATCCGTGAAATGGACACGCTAGCAAAAATCCCAATCTGGATGTAAGAATGTTAAGCTAAGAATTAACAACAGTAAAGAAATACTAAGAGAGGATTTTTCATTAATAAGAAATAAATCCTGCACTCGGCTGCTGATCCAGCTTTTGTATGTTCAGTTCAGCATCTATGGAGCACACTGACGCGCCGCTTAGATCTTCCCCAGAATAATACCGTCTGTGCTGGGCTCAAAGAGAGGCTGCAGCTTCATCGAGGCTGCAGGTGCTTTTGCTGTGAGGCAGTGGACAGGTTGGCAAAATGACTCCTGGGATCACTTTGAGCTTCCCGCTTTAGTTTAGTTTTTGTGTAGTTTCATTTAGTTTAGGAGATTTCTAAAAGGGGTGCTTGATCTATGCTTTTTTACATGTTCTCATCTCTGCAGTGCTGTCACAGACCTTCATTCTAAATCAGTGGTTCCAAAACTGTGGGTCGGGACCCACCAGTGGGTTGTGAGCCCATTTCAGGTGGGTCGCGAAGCCCTGGAGCAGCCACGTTGAAAATATGGGAAGATGGGATGCTGGAAAGGGGAACGGCTGTGTGGCTGTTTGGCTTGCATCAGACTGCAGCAGCCTCTGTCACCATATCCTATCCGCCCTCCCAGGTCACGCGGCCCAACATAGGCCTCCCTGACTTTGCGCCCTCTCAGAAGTGGCTGCAGAGCCCAGAAGATCCATTGGCACTGCATCAGCATTATTACCCAGGTTGAGGGAGCAAACATATCCTTACCCCAGGAGAGTGCCGACAGTGTCCCAGTGCCCTTAGGATCTGGTGGTTACCATTTCAGCATTGCTAAAGCCGTGTGTGCTGGGCAACTTAGGACTGGGCTGTTAGGTGCTCAGGAACCCATTGTAACTGCAAAAAAAAAAAGTGGCCCTAAGGACTGGCACTTAAAGAGGTCAGTTTTTTCTTCTTTTCGCATGTGCTGCTTTTGTGTAGGAACTAGCCATAGTCCCCTGTGCTCCCCTTGTCCTACTGAGAATGACTGTGCAATAGACAGAATGCGCCTTTGCCATAGGGGAGGTGCCAGCCACCCCTATGGACTACTCGGATCTGCACCTGCTAAACAGCAGGCTCGAGGAGACCATGCAGCCCAAATCAGAGCTGCTTGGCCTTGGGATGAGGCCTTGGATTCGGCCTTATGGCCAAATCCAAGGCACACACCCTTCCCAGGCCAGCATGCCTGCCGGCCCACCTAGATTCCCCTCCCCCCCCCAGAATGCCCTCCCCCACCCACTCCCTCCCTCCGGCCGGCTCGTCAAGTCTCTGCACCAGCTGGTCTTGGCTGGTGCAGAGCGAGCGGCGTGCGGGCACTCTGAGGTGGGGTGCCGGTCTTGGAGTGAGAGCACCGATGCGGGGGTGCCGCTCTGTGTGTAGCTACCACGTAGCGTCAACGCTGCAGGGTGCCTAGGATGATGGCCCTGAGAGGAGCTGAGATTCCATCTCAGTATACTGTACCCCTCTGTGCATTATGCACGGTTCTTGGTTGTGTACTGCTGAGCTTGTATGTAGCGAGGAGAGAGGGTAATAAGATTCTTTCCTTTGAAATGTTAACAGGCAATTGACTCTAAATAGTTTGTGTATATTTATGAAAAGTGTTTGTTTTTCTGTGTTTATATATAATTGACAAATCTTTCAGACTGTGAGAAATCAAAGAGCTCCCTTCCCTCTGGTTGGGATGAGACATTCATCTTTAAACTGAAGGCATCCGTCATGTTGAAGGAGCGGGACCAGGTTGCACAAGAACAACCGTCATTGAATTAGTTTGCCTCTGAGCAACCATTACTTTATTCTCCTGGGTTGGAAAAACCTTCCACCATGTCCCTCAAGCTCTTCATTATCAAGATTAAATCCTTTTAAGTGCTTGAATTCAACTAGTATAACACAAGGACCCAATCCTAACTAAATTTCCAGCACTGATGCAGCCATACCAATGGGTGCGCACTGCATCCTGTAGTGGAGGTACAGATTGGGAGGCCTCCTTAAGTGTAGCTGCTCTGGCACTGGAAGGTTGGTTAGGACAGGGCTGTAGACTGGGCTATGAAGCAAGACAGATCATTAGGGAGAGTCCACTCCGCATCGCACTGTCCAAAGTGAAGTCGGTAAGGATTTGGGTCCATTGTTATAAAGCATTGGTAGATCCACGCTTTGGAATTCCCTCCTCCAAAAGTCCCAAGTGGCTCATTCCTGCAAATATTTGGACAGCAGGAAATCTTGCCTTGCTTTGATCAGCCTTTCATTTCCAATGGCAGATCATCCTTCCCCTGATGGATTATTTTCATTGTTCTCAGTTCTCATAAACGCCTTTGACTCTCTGGCAAGGGTCATCCTTGCATGTATCGCTACCCACCCGGTGCATAACTGCTGTGCTTGGGTGAGCAAGATTTGCAATTCGTCATCAACACCTGCTAGTGGTTTGAATGTGATTCCACCACAGTGGAGCAGAATGCTTTTCTATACTGACACCTTCTGGCTATCTCAACACCAATTGCAAAATCACCCTCGGAGAATCTTTGGCTCCCGCATGCCACTTCTTATGTTACAGTGTTCTCTGTGACAAATTGAGGACAAATCATCGGGTCTGCCTCCGATTATTATTTTATTGCCAGCTCCTCTACTTCTCATTAATATTTGGCACCTCTTGCTGTGAAGACCTGTTATAAATTTTGGAAAATGTCACATGAATTACATTTCCGTCGCTCTTACATCGGAATGGGTTTTGACGACGGCAGTTGTCAAATGGTACCTTGGATCAGTTTCTGCATAACAGACTTCAACCCATTCATTAATATTACTTGAAAGCTCTCACACTTTAATAGCTACGATTTGGGCAAAAAAAAATGCTCATTTCACAATTCCGTTAAGGTTTAATATATTGAACCTCCGGAGATGGCGTATTTCAGAATCAGCAATTAGGCATCTTGGAGAGGTGGTATAATTGCCGTGCAAAATCCTTATGGGTTTACAAATATTCTTCTTGCAGTAGTAAGAAAATGGCATCATGTACCGAAGCCCAGAAGACAAAGCCTTGCTTGATCAAGCCCTGTTGGTGGAAACTGAGTTAAATGAAACGATTGGCCAATCTTTAGAAATACGAAATATCCAATAAATGCAGGAGCACACAGTGGGTTAATGATGTGACAGTTTCATGTGTGAATTGACATCTGGTGATAAAGTGAATGTTGGAAATGACTTGCATTGGTTATCTTGTGAAGAGTCACCACAAATCACTGTGTCTTTTCACCGCAGACAGAAACCCTCACATGGAAGTTACACTGAGAAGTGATGAGAGAGGCAGTGATCCATGATGCTGGAAATGTTTGAATTTTACATAAAGGGCATTTTCAAAAATGACATTGAGCATGCTTTTGACTTTGTAATCTGTCACTTGTGAATGGTGATGCTGCCAATACAAAGTGAAATATCCATTCTAGCCCACATCCTGTTTACATTCAAAAAATGGGGAATGCCCAAATTAAATATCGTTTTGTGAAAACTTTCTGAAGCAAAAGCATAGTCCTTTTCATGGAACCTTTCTTTGTGAGATGTTTGCTTTCTATGTAGATCAGGGTGACAACATAGCGCCCCTGAACTTGTGAAAACTCTTTATCCAGCCCATGTGAAAATTGGGCTCTCCCAGCACTGCCCTTTCAGCAGTGCCACTTCTGCCAAGTGGAAGGCAGAGTCTCTCTGCCTTCTCTCTGGAAGGGAGAGTCTCCACAGGCAAAACTCTAGTCTCCGCAGGCAAAATAGCCCGCGGAAACTTGAGCAGCCCCATTACTGGGGTTGGGGCTTTCCCCGGAGAACTCCCACAGCTGCCACAGTTTCTGCAGTATACAGCAGTAGCCATTCTGGTACTGCTTCTCCTCCCAGGCAGCTCAGGATTGGGCTAATGTCTTCATTGATCACAGGCAAGATATTTTTTCTGTTTGACAACAGAGACCTGGTTGTGGACCAGAACTGTTAGACCATTGGTGGATACATGGTTGCAACTTTTTGACCCACTATCCTCACTCGAGACTTAGACTTAATTGGCACTGAACCACATTTGCTATTTGGTTGCCAGTTTGGAGAGATCCAGTGGTGTCATTCAAATGATTTAGGAACAGGAACTCACTTTTGATTGGCACTTGTCGGCCGAGGCGAGGCACATTCAAATGTTGGGGGGGGGGGAAACCGGAACGGAGCCCGTTAGGATCCGGAACGCCCGTTCTGGTCCGTTCCCTCTGAATGACATCACTGGAGAGATCCCTTGGCAGTCTTCACAATCTACTTTGGTTTTCACCACCCAGAATAGTTTGGCATCATCTGCAGACTGGGCCACCTCCTTGTTGAGTCTAGATCAGTGATGGTGAACCTTTTAGGTTTGCCATGTCAAAAATGCCTAACTTGACTCTGTTGGTGTGTCACTCCCCACCTCCAACAAAAGAGAAACCATTACTTACACATTCATTTGTTTAAAAAAAAACACAGCCCAATCTCATGTGGGGCTATTCATTATATTTAAAAAATCAAATCATTACAAAAAATCCTCATTTATTGTTGGTGAATGCTGGTGCGTCACCCAAAATGCCATGGCGTGTCACCTTTGACACACGTGTCATAGGCTCACCATCACTGGTCTAGATCAGTGTTATGCAATCTGTGGGTAGGGACCCACTTGGTGGGTTGCAACTTGAAGTCAGGCGGAAAGCTGGGAGCAGCCATCTTGTAAACTGCAGACCTTACTCTTGTTATATTCCCTTTGTGAGTGTTAACAGCTTGAATGTTCAAGCAAGGGTTTTTTTTTAAAATTTTGTTTTTAGTTCAGTGCTTTTACATAACGTTTTGTCCTAATCTTGCTTTCTGTCAGGGATGTTTCATGGTTGTACAATTGCTGCAGTCCAAGAATGCCAATTTGCATTTCAGGAGTGTCATTTTATTATGTTACAATGACAGCCCTTCCTGCTTGATGATGTCACTTCCTGCCACAATATCACTTCTGGTGGGTCCCGACACGCGTGCCATTCTAAAAAGTGGGTCCCGGTCTAAAAGGTTTGAATACCACCGGTCTAAATCATGTATGAGCAAATTAAAAAGCACCAATCTCAATACAAATCCTTGAGGGACCTGCCATATTTCCTTCAAAACTGTGAAAATTGACCAATTACCCTCTGCTTCCTCTTCCAATCAGTTACCACGCTATAAGGGAACCTGTCCTCTTCCTCTATGACTGTTAAGAGCCTTAGAACATCGTCTTTAGGTCACATTTTGAAATAAATTTATCTGGTTGTCTTTGGAACATTTCTCCTGTTTTGGAATTACGTGAAACCTTTAAATTAGCTTTAAATTTAGCTGCCCCATTTCTGCAGGACTAATAGCTTTCCATCCTTGTAACGTGATGCCACAGCTCAGAGCTCTGCTGTGGTTTACATTTACAAATAGCAAACATAGGTCTGCCAGCCTTAGGATGTGGTTTAGCGAGAATAATGACGTGAGGCAACTGTCAAACAAAATCACAGTAACACACTTCTTGGCCTTAATTTTTATACCAGAGCTTTCATTTTCATCTTTCTTTGTGGCATATACAATAATGTCACTCATTGGTTCATGCCCAATTTTAATAGAAGCAAAATTATCCAATAATGGGAGATGGCGTTTCAAGCTATAGAAAAATACTGGTTTGACAACCCTGGACATCAAATGCTGTATCTTCCGAGTGGCCCTAATATAACAATGTGGATTTAGCAATGAATGGATCCCTGCCCTGTCTCCAAATAAGTTGACCTGGAAGGATCACCTCTCAGGGAGAGACCATTTTAGTGACTTGGCACATGAGGCGCATCCTTGTTTTGCTGTGAATTTAATGGCTTGTCATTGTGGTAACTACCGGCTCAGGAAGGTAGGAGAATAATTATTCACAAAGCAGTGGGCAAGTACTGGTGTTTTAATTACTGGGTGAAAAGTGTTAGAAACCATTATAGACTTCAGTCACAGCTACCAAGAGGAGTGTCAATTAACACACATTATGCAGTATGGGTTTCTAGAGTAAACAGCAAAGGCTTTCTTTCCATCATAGTTCCAAATCATTTTGTTTTATTTATATAATGAAAATCACCGTCTCTACCTGTCCTTGAGTAAAAAAAAGGGAAACCTTTTGGAGCACCACAAGAGATTAACTTAAAATTTCAGTTCATTTTTCTTCTATGTTAAATACTTTGAAGTGGCTTGGACAGGAAGAACTCGGATAAGTATTGTTAGCATAAAAATAGCTATAGGTCCAGTTGCTAAAATCATTGATTTTTCAAATGACCCAACACTGACTATTCTGACTGCACTTATCCCATAGGGAAGTGGTTCCCAAAGTCCTACTCGGATGTTGGGACGGCTGTAAGGGCTGGCTGGGATGGGGACTGGGTCGGCCGGGGGGGGGGGGTACCCGACACCACCACAGTGATTGAGGCACTGCAGACACCCAGGGTGTTCCTACCTCAGCGGAAGGGGGGGGTCACACCAGCACCTGGCAGGGTTTGGGAGGCTCATCCCCCGCCCCGCGAGTTGCCCCAGTGAAGTAAAAAGCCCCAAATTGTGCGCAGAAAATGCTTCCTGTTTTTTGCACAAAAACAGGAAGTGCTTTCTGTGCAAAATTCGTGTTTTTTTACATCATTGGGGCAATTCGCAGAGAGTGCTGCGAGCCTCTGAGAGACCGCCACAACCCCCTCACTGAGGTAGGAAGCTGCAGCACATGGATATTGAAAGTTAAAGCAATGCTGCAGCATCAGCAGTGGCCACCCACCAAACCCCTGTTCAGAGATTTCCTCTCTTTGGGAGAAGCAAGTTCTGACTACAGGGAACAATTGGAACCATAGAACCTTCTGCAGACAAATGTGGAAAGCAGAAAAGGGAGGGCAAGGTTAGTTCATGTGCCATCAGCTAGCACCTGTGTCCTTTACAGAGTCCTCGCACATTTCCTCTCCATAGAGGAGAGAACCTCTGCATAAGATACCTTAAGTACTAGTAGATTGGTGAAAAAACTCAGTTTTCACCCCCTTTCTTTGCACGACTGTGAGGCCAAAGACTGGCACCTGGTTGAGCAGTCCAGCATTTCTGTGGGGCTTCAGTCTGGGTTCATGTGCTCCATGTGGCTAGGTGTTCTAGTGAGGCACTGCTCGGAGGTGTGTTAAAGAAGGGTCAGTTCCTTATCCTCAGTGTTAGAAGGATGTGGGGTAAGTGAGCTGCCCTGAAGAATGGTGAGGCATATGGCTGACTCCTAGTTCACCAGCTTCTGCCCAACTGTGCTGCTTTGTTCTGGACCTCAGGTGCTTTTCGATGGTCACGTTTTCACTAGCCTCATGTGGAATACAGGGGTGTCTCTGTATCCACTGATTCAGGGTGCCATCCTAGGCGCCCTGTAGCATCAACGCTATGTGGTAATGTCGACTCTGCACACTGAGCGGCTCCCCCATGTCGACGCTCTCACTCCGAGACCAGCGCTACAGGCCGTGTTGGGCTCAGAGTGCCCGCACTCGGCTCCCTCTGCGTCAGCCAAGCGTGAGTGGCACAGAGGTGTGACGAGTCGGGAGGATGGTAGGAAGTGGGGGAGGGGAGGGAGGGCATAACTGGGTGGGCTGTGGGCGGGCTGGCAGGCGTGCCGGCCCAGGAGGGGGGCGAGCCTTGGAGTTGGCCACAAGGCCAAATCCAGATCCAGTTCGGGAGACGATGTGGTCCCGATTCCAGCTGTGCGGTCTCCTTGGATCTGCACAGATCCAAGGAGCACATAAGGGAGGCTGGCTCCTCCCCTACAGTAAAGGCACGAACGTGCCCTTGCCGCGGGGAGGCTCCAGACTCCACCATACTGCTCTGGATATGGCACAGGCCCGTCAGCCTTGCCATTCCAGCACAGTATAGGCTTGCACTGCCCATATCCACAGTTTCAGAGTACAATCCTAACCTGGAGTTAGGCCGGCACAGTTAGGCCAGCCAAGTTTGACCAGCACAAGGGACACCGTAAAGTATGTTTGGACCACTCTCGGAGTCAGAGAAGCCAGCACACAGACGTGCGCCATCCTCCCTGACTCCAAGCGTGGTCCAAATGCGCTTTGGGTGGCCCTGGTGCTGGCCAAACTTTGCTGGCCTAACTGTGCCGGCCTAACTCCAGGTTAGGATTGCGCCCTCAATTATCCATGGATACCATGGATACTGGGATGCCTATTAAAAAGATAGGGGAACATTAAACAAATCTCTTTTTTTTTACCTTGTTGCAGCAAAACCACTGGTATTCCCCAGTGTCTCCAGTATCCATGGTTTCTGGTGTCCATGGTGGGGTCTGGGACAGACCAAACCGGGTGGGTACCAGGGCATTCCTGTATAATGTATTGTGTAACTAATTGCTGCCTCCCACAAAGGCATTCAAACACTTCTGAGATTAAAAACAGAAGCACCAAACATTACATCTCTTCGTTCAAAAAAAGAAATGTAAGCTTAGCATCTATTTTTATCCGATTTGTTCTTTATCCTTCTGTTAGTCAAAAATCCGTTATTGTGCTGCTTTGTCCAATTCCGTGTTAACATTATAGCCTAATTAAACTCGGTTTGTTTCAGTGGCTGTGGTTTCATTACAATGATAAAGGAAATCTCATAAAAACATTGATTTATTTTACGGCTACAGTGAGGGCTCCTTTAGGAATTGACCATATGAGGCGGCTGAAACCATTTTAATAGCAAGCACAGCCCAATACTCTGCACATCTACCCAGAAGTAAATCCTAGGATCACTGGAGCTGACTCCTAGCTAAGTGCATGTGGGATTGCAGCTTTCCTTTTCCCTTTATTCTTCAACTGGAAGAGTTTTGCAACACACAGTCCTGTCCGACCCTGTTCATAGCAAAGCATCCATTCTGCTGGTGTAGGCTGTCACAAGTGTGCCATAAAGCAGGTTGTGACAGCATAGAACTTGGTGGCACCATTAGTGCTACTCAAAGCTATTTTATACCACCCTTCCTCCAAGGAGCTCAGAGTGGTGGACATGGTCCCTCCGCTCCTCTTGTCCTCACAACAGCCCTGCGAGGTTGGTGAGGCTGAAAGTGAGTGGCTCCAAGTCACCCAGGAAGCTTCATGACTGAGCAGGGATTAGAACCTCAGTCTTCCGTGTCTCGTCCAACTCCCAAACCACTACACCATCCTGGCCCAAAGGAAGTAAAGCGTATAGTAAAAATGTGGTTTTCTTCTGCATAGATTCTCGAATGCAAACTGCTCTGTACCGTGTTTCAGGATTGGTTCTTTGTTAGGCAATGTCCCGGATCTTGTACTCAGTCATACACGTCGCCGTTTGTGTGTGCACAATCATGCTAAACACATTTGCCAAAACAGTGAGGCTCTTCCGCTCGATGCGAAAGCTCAATTACGTGAACAGTTTGTTAATGGCATTTTCACCTACATTATTAATGATCTGGTTGTGTGAATGAATGAGAGGAATGGAGAATGCAGGGTGGAATTGTTCACTCTGTGTGTGTGTGTGTGTGTGTGCGCGCACATGCGCTTGCAGAAATCACCTTGGACAAGGGCTGGATTCTGTCGGCCTTAGCCAGCCTCAGCTAAACTCTGCAGAACGGCTTGCCAGCTAAGACTGCAGTGAAGTGTGAGGATTCAATTCCCAGCCTCATGTCCCAGGCTGCATACAACATAACACCTCAACAGCGAATGCACTGCAGCTAAGCCTGAGATCCGTTCCATGTCTTCCTAAATTACTCCTGGCATCCTGGCTTTGTTGGGTGGAATACAGCTTGTGCCACCTGTGACAGGAGAAAATCAGTGATTCCCAAACCCGGCTCATGTTTGCACTGAAAATCCCCTATGTGAGTAAAGGGCCCTTTTCTGATTTATAATTTGATTGCTTGTTGCTGTGAAAAGCACTTCAGTCATCTCTGTAGAGGTTTTCAGTTGGCCTGGAGAAATACAAGGAAGAAACTAAGGATATTTATTTAATAGAAGAGGTTTCAGTGGAAAGAGATGATAACGCCGAGTATCCAAACACATATTTCCTCGGCTACATTCTGGGATTCAGCAGGAATGCTGCTATCAGTGGAGTTAATTTCTGGTTCTCCTGCAGGGTTTCAGGGATTGCTGGCTATCAGAGTGTTCTTTTTATACCTTGGGCCATATTCATTTGCTCTCCAATAAATCCAGTTACACATAATCCTATTTGAAGCATATGGATTAAATACTAATGACCTGAAAATTGAATATGAAAGCTTTTATTCAGGTTAGTTCTAGGATCTGTAACATTAATACCGTCAAGAGTTCAGCACTTGAACAATTGAGTGCTAATGAAAATAAAAGTTGATAATTATTACCGTGTTCCCAAACCCATTTACATTGTTCTTCACCAAATGAGTCATTTATTCACCTGTGTGTTGGGGGAATAGTAACCGCACCTTTATGCACTAAGTGGTTTCCCAGTGTGTCTGCGGTCAGCTATGAGACAATCATCATTTGCCTAAGGATGTTTGGTGACCCAAGATGCACAGAAGTTGCCAAGGCCAAGGCTCCTGTAGTCACATAGCATCATCTCATGTACATGCAAACCCATCAGGGGAAACATCCCATAATGGGTGCAAAACACAGCCCAGTTTCATGCCTGAATTTATAAAGTGCGGTGAAAGGACATCTCCAGGTTCAGACGACACATGGAACTATAATGTAACCAGGATGTCCATGGCAAAGCTCCTCACCAGAGTGGAAGAAGTAGGGGAGGAGAAGAACAGGATGGGTGGACTTGGGAGAGTTCAAGCCATGTTGTTGACTGTGGGCGCAATCCTAAACTGAGTTAGGCCGGCATAAGATAAGCCAGCAAAGTTTGGCCAGCACAAGGGCCACCGTAAAATATGTTTGGACCACTCTAGGAGTCAGAGAGACCAGCACACAGATGTGAGTCATCCTCCCTGACTTCCAAACACTTCCCTGAGTAGTCCAAACATGCTTTATGGTGGCCCTTGTGCTGGCCAAACTTTGCTGGCTTAGTTTATGCCAGCCTACCTCCAGTTTAGGATCGTGCTCTCAGTGTTTGAACGTTCCAATGGCATATTATGAAGGAAAGTTAAGGGGAAAAGCAGAGTACTGAAAAACAGAAATTGCTTCAGGGCAGGAGAATACAAACATTTGGGCAAAAGAAAAGAAAACCTAACTGTGCATAAGCAGCAGTTTGTTTTCATGACCCTCCCCCCCCCCAAAAAAAACAGACTATTCCACTTAAAATAGACTATGTCCGTAAAACAGACTATTTAGCAGGCGCAGATCCAAGGAGCCCATCGGGGAGGCTGGAGCCTCCCCTGGTGTAAGGGCACAAATGTGGCCTTGCACCGGGGAGGTTCCTCAAGCCTCCCATGTTGCGCTGGATTTGGCGCAGGCCCACCAGCCTACCTGCTCCAGCACAACATAGGATTGGGCTGCCACGCAATTTCAGTGGGACTAACGGTGCAATCCTATACAAAAATCCTTATTCAGAAGTGAGTCCCATTGAATTCAACAGGACATACACCCATGTATAGGACTGCAGCCTTAGTCATTACTAGCTTTTTTTGCACACAACCCATTGAAACTGTCTGAATTATGTCTGAATTGTGATATGGGAAATGCAAGAACTATGCATGCAAATATAGCACAAGACACCGTTCAGTGCTGTTTGTCAACAATTCTCAGAACTTCCTTGAAACAAATAATTAATCAACCGACCAATGTCTCTATTGATCTCCATGAGTCTAGCTGCCGATCGATTGCACTATGCAAAATCGGAACACCCACACGGTTCAGCGCATGCCATGTCATTTTGTAAGCAGCTGCAGGTTTTGGTGTTGCAACCTTTCCTGCAGTTGTTCTTGATTAATGCTAGGATTGCTTCTGGTGCATTCTCCTGTTTTTGTCCAGATCTGTTGATGGAGAAGATCTGCACAAACCTATAGAACACAAGTTTAAAAAGCCCCCCCCCCCGAGGGGGGGCCGGGGGTGGGGGGGGGGGGGGGGGGGGGGGGGGGGCGAGGAGAAAGGAATCTGGTTAAATCATAGTGCCATCCAACTTTGGCTGAAGGTGTCACAAACATGTGATAAAGCACATTTGCAGACCCAGAAGGTAGGCTGCATTGGTGGGGAGGCCTTCACTACCCCACCTATGCCACATTCAAAGCCTGTGAAGATAAGAAAGGTGCCAATTGGCATAGGAGCATGGGGTAGCAGGTGGCACACTTCAAAGGAGGGTGGAACAGGGCAGATCACACTTGGGAGTGGGTGGGATCGGTGGAGACCTCCTCCACCATATTCTAACCCTCCTCCAGGGGTTCCCAACATTACAGTGGGTTTCCTGGATTTGCCCCAGCTATTTAGCTGACACAGATCTGAGAAGCCCCATGGGACAGGCTAGGGCATTTCTCAAAGTAAGGGGGGAAATATCCCCTTACCCTAAAGAGAACTTCAGCTACCTCCTAACCTGTTCTTGATATAACACAGGCCATGCACCCTGGCTGCACCAGCACAGGATAAGGTTGGGCTGCCCATTTCATAAATACAAAAAATTTCATGCTTGCTTGGTAATCCTATTACCTTTGTTGGCCAGATGTAAGTAGGCATTGATTTTTTTAAACAGGAAAAACATAGGTCTGGTGGTGTCCTAGAGAGGGCAAGTCAATGCTAGTATTTACTGATGTATTACCGTTTTTGCAAGTTATAAATAATATAGATGCCAGTCACACAAGCAGAGCCCTGTAAATGAAGTGGATTGACTAATCATAAAGACTGACAAGGTATTACTGTGATGAATGACAGAGATGTTACCACATTAGTTAAATAGTGGACCCAGGTTTCACTGATGTAGTTTTATGCTACTGTTACCTGACAGTTGTGATCTTTACCTTCTTCTGTTCTGTTTTCTTCTGTGATTTGTCTTATCAGACTGTCTACCCAATCCTGTCCTCCTCCTCCTCCCCTGTGAGTGCAGCCACACTGGAAAAGGACACACTGTGTCCAGTGTGTGTGTTTGTGTGTATCAGGAGGCTTTGGAATTTTAATCCACTTACCCCTCTGTAAGCCTCGCATTCCACAATGGGTTTCTGCAGAGCTACACCAGCTTTTTAACTGGTGCGAGTCTTGGGGGAGAGAAAGGGGCAGGGAGGATAGGATCCAGCACACTCCATTACCACAGGATCCACCCTCTCCCACAGCCTGCCCACCCCATTCCCCTTTTCATTCCCTCCCTGCCCCAACTACTGCCTTACCTGTTCCAGCAGGTCCAGAGAGACCCGCCAACATCTGGGGGGTGCCCCCAAAATGGCTGCTGACAGGACACTGTGCACTCAGTAGTGTCATCTTACCGGTACACTGGGCGGGTCTTCTGGGTGATTGGCAGCGCGCTCGCTGCGTTCCGTTGCGTAATGGCGAAAGCCCGTCCAAATGCAGCGAGCGCACTGCCGATCACCCAGAAGACCCGCCCAGCGTACCGGTAAGATGACACTACTGAGTGCACTCCTTTGGAAGCCAATTTACAACAGCGAAGCTATGTCCCGCTATCGTAAATGGCTGTGCCTGACAGTCCAATCCCAGGTAGGACTGGGCCATGTGTGCGTTTTACTGAGGATATTTCATATTCTGTGAGTGCAATCCTAATCTGGAGTTGGGCCAGCACAGTTAGTCCAGCAAAGTTTGGCCAGCACGAGGGACACCGTAAAGCGGTGTTTGGACCACTCTCGAAGTCAGGGTGATTGGCTCACGTCTGTGTGCTGGCCTCTCTGACTCCAAGAGTGGTCGAAACATGTTTTACAGTGGCGCTTGTGCTGGCCACACTTTGCTGGCCTAAGTATGCCAACCTAACTCCTGGTTAGGATTTTGCCCTGTGTGTATTTGTAAGCTATAAGTTGCCTTGATGGACCACTTGGGGACAAAATTGAGTTGGACAAGTCGGGAAGCATTCCCTTCACAAAAGAAAGGCAGATTGCATATGCTCAGGAGGCATTTTGCCTTTATGCTCTTTGGGGGGAAAGATTTCTTACCTCCTGGTGGTAACTCTGCATATGCTCAGAGGCTTAGGTACAATTTTTTTTAAAAGACAAGTGTCAACCTTTGACAAATTTTGGGTTATTTATATCCCATCATTCTTCCATCATGGAACTCAATGCAGCATATTAAAGCACATTAAAGCCGTCTCTCATCGAGGCATTGACCAGACCCCAAACTTGCTTAGCTCAGAATATTAATATTAGGCAATTGATTTTTGGTGTGCGCACATTTGCATATAAAATCTATGCCACATAAGGCCTGGTATTGATGTAAGATTCCAATGAATGGCTGAGGGTGCAATCCTATACACACTTGCCTGGGAGTAAGCCCCATTGAATACAATGGAACTTACATCTGAGTATACATGCGTAGGATTATGCTCTTACTAGGTCAAAAAGGCATGGCCATATGTCATTTTTGGATATGTTTTACTTATCTCTTTTAATACTAAAACACAGCATTCTTGGTTTACGCTTATTTTGCATAATATTGAATAATCATCCAACAGAAAGCATAGGCATGAGGCACCGTTATCAGTTTGAGATTCTTTTGCTTTTTCATCAATACATTAATCATGTCTTTAATGATCTGATAAGGAACAGTTCCTTGACACACCATCTTTGCCTGCTCAGCATATACGGCCTCCCACCTGCCTCTTTGGTTCTGAAATGGAAAAAAGAGGCTCTGGCCACTGAGGCCACTAAGGAGTGGACCATTTTTTCTGTATGGTTACACTTCTCTATGCCAAAAGGGCAAGCGACTTAACACTGCAACCATCATGTACTATGTATGGTATACGTCAAATTTTGTATGTTTCTCAGTGGAATCTCTGCCATCTTTTAAAGTCCATTCTGGAAGGCAAATTAGCCTTTGATGCAATCCTGTCATTTCTCTATAGTTGTTTTCTTGTGCCCCCCCAGTGGTCATATTTGACATTGCTCTGAGTAGGGATGTAGTTTGTTTTTTTTCCTTCCAAACATGCTAAGCTAACATCTAAGCTGACCACCTGGCAGCACCTTTTTAAAAAAAAATACTCAGCAGAGGAAAATGGGAGGATAAAATTACCATTTCCCACCCACCCCGAAATAACAGTGCTATAATTACGTTTAGGGATGCAACAGTCTGAGAGAGAAGATCTTTTGGAGGGGAGATGGCCAACACGTATTCTTGTGACTCTCTCTCTCTCTCTCTCTCTCTCTCTCTCTCTCTCTCACACACACACACACACACACACACACTCAGAGGTGTTTCTACAGGGATGGCAAAGCTCTAAGTGTTGCAAGAAGCCTTACCCTGTCATGTAAATCCCTCCTCTCCCTTGCTGCTGTAGCCAGTAAGCAATGCCAAGATGTTGCTGTTCCCTGTGAGGACTGGCTAAAACGGTGCAGGAGAGGAGTGATTTCCACTGCAAGGTAAGGCTTCTTGCAAAACTTAGAGCTTTGCCATCCCTGTAGAAACGCCTCTGCACACACTCACTCACTCACTCACTCATACACACACCAGTTAAGATAGATGTATATTCTTTTCTTAAGCTCAAAGGAATTTCCATGATAATATATCCGTGTTTAAAGTCACACTTATATAACTACAGTATTCAGATTCAATACTCTATAAAAAGTCAATGGCTTGCCAATAAAAGCTGCATACCATAAAATATGCATTATTAAAAAGAAATAAGAGAACAATTATGTCCCATTCATTCCCACTGAGGCTTGGGGCTTACCCTTATCCAACTTTCCAGCATCAATGAAGCTGCAGTGCAGTCCTCCCCCACCCCCAGGTAAGGGAATAAACATTTTCTTACCTTAAGGAGGCCCCACCACCACAAGATGCAGTGTGCACCCCATTGGCGCAACTGTGTAGTTGGATAGAATCAGGCCATTTTACAAAATGTCAGGTAGGGTAGGGGCAGAAATTAAAACATGATCTCTTTAATTCTCAAGTGACCAAGTGACAATGGCTAATGGATTGCAGCCTTCAGCCATTGAAACACTGGACAATGTTGTGCTATCACAAGCCTTGCATCTTTTTGTATGATCCTGGGTTGTTGTGTGATGAGAGTTTTGAGCTTGACTCTACAATGCTTGAGGTGCCTTTAGATGTTATATGTCTCAGGGCGCAATCCTAACCTGGAGCTAGGCCGACACAGTTAGGCCAGCAAAGTTTGGCCGGCACAAGGACCACTGTAAAGTGCGTTTGGACCTTTCTCGGAGTCAGGGAGGATGGCGCACATCTGTACCCTGGCCTCCCTGACTCCAAGAGTGATCCAAACATACTTTAGGTGGCCTTTCTGCCAGCCAAACTGTGCTGGCCTAACTGCAGGTTAGGATTGCGCTCTCAGTGACGAAGGGTCTATTTATGATTACTTTCGTGTTCATCTTGAGGCAAGCCATTGATTGCATCAGGAACTTGCAGTCACATCTTTTTGTTGTTGTTGCTAATGGTATTTGTGGCTGAATCAGTAGATTTCATTACTACCCTGTTATAAAAGCTTTATAAAATAAAAAGTAAAATAAAGTTGTACAATTTAACAAAAAACAAACAAATAAATGCCAGCTGCTACAAATGTATCCAGAATACTACATAGATGAGACACAGGACCTTAACAGGTGTTCTGGATATAATAAGCACTTTTTGGAGTGAAAGGTGTTTGAGATGCAACTGGCTTACATGAACTTCATTCAGAAAGAGTGGAGGAAACAAGCAAGAGAAGCTGTCACTAAAAACAATAAAGGGTTATTCACTTGCTTGCTAGAATATACACTTGTTTTCCATCACGATTGAAAAGCAAATGTTCTGTGAAGGGAAGGGCTTTGGTTTGTGTTCACGGCACCTACTGTTGATAATTGTCCTCCCACCCCAATAAAGTAGATGTCTTGCTGTAAGCATGGAACATGGGGGGGGGGCTTGGTTCCTGCTTGCAGTGGAAACTGCTTCCAGGTTGGTGATCTTTGACTAGGCAGCTGTTGCACGGAAGGACTCTCAGGCAATGGAATGGAGGTGATGGAGGCAAGGCTTTCTTTGCAGGCAGCTGACAGGCAGCAGCTCCCACTGAGGACCTCTGAGACATTTTCACTGCAGGGGGTTGTATTGCCAGGTTTTCCCTGGGCTCCTTTAATCCTTCCCAGCAACCCAGAGATCAGGGCCAACCTTCAAATGAGGCTGACTGACACTCACTTTGAGTGTCAAGGGGTACCTGCTCCTCTCTGCATCTGCCAGCTGTTTCTTTTTTCTGTGGGTCAACCTGGAGGGTAAGAAAACATTGTGAAAGCTGCTTTTTTGCTATGGCTGGGGGCTGTATGTGAATGATGTATCCACAGGGTGATAGCCAGCCATTGGGGTCTTTCCCACAGAACAGGTGCTGATTTCGTGGCAACACACCACATGCTCAGCTCCACCCCTGTGGGGTTGCATCTTTCACACACAGCCTTCTATCGGGCATGAGGGCAGTGGTGTCATCTAAATGATTTAAGAACAGGTACTCACTTTTGATTGGCACGTGTTGGGACCCGCCCACCAGAAGTGACGTCATAAGCCGGAAGTGAGGTCGTGGCAGGAAGTGACATGAAAAAAGCCCTTTTTGAGGCCTCAGACAATTTTAAACTGACCCAACAGTTGCAACAGTATTCCACAGCACCCCCAGAACATGTTAAGGAGGCCTGGCATCATGTTAAAGTGACCCAACAGTTCCAAAACCCCAGAGCAGCTCATTTTTCAGTGGCAAGGCAAGGCAAGGCTCCGCTCGCTGCCTGCCTGTCTCTGAGAACATGCAGGCAACTCAAACGTGCAGGAAATTCAAACATTGCAGGGGGGCAGAGTCGACGAGTGGGCGGGTGAATGGGCGGGGCCAGCCATAATCCTAGAAACCGGTACTCGCGTACCCCCTGCATGACATCACTGCATGAGAGTGTAATGGAAAAGTCACTCTCGCGTTGGAGGGGCCACATTTGAGGAGGCAACTCCTATGCTGGCAAATGTCTCCTTTTTCACAAGCAATGCTACAACAAGCAACGTACTGTATCGGTTTTGCTTTCTGTTATTTGCATTGTCCGCTTAAGTAGAGGTGTTTGTTTCCAGAGTATAAAATAGGACTACAGCTTTACTGAACACAATAGGCTTACTTCTGAGTAAAAAAAAAGGTGGTTGTTTAAGAGTGAGCTTGCTCGAGTACTTTTGGCCCAGATACTGAAATCTCTTCAGGAACTAAGAATGTCTTCCCTTAGTCAAGGAGCTCCTTTCCTAAGGAAACTTGCCAGAGCCCAATGTTATGTTCTTGTAGGAGGCAAGTTAACAAAAAAAGAAATTGGTAAGCATTTTTAAGTTAGTTCTCCAATATAACTATAGAGTTGAGGAGGAAACTGTCACTAAATTATTTGCTATATGTTTTTGTATGTTTTATATATATGTTATATGTTTACAAATTAGTGAATGAAGCACATCATAGCAGCTAATGCAGTCTGACAAAACAGGTACTACAAGAAGTTTTAGAGGGTGCATTTATTAAACAGAGAGTTGAATTGGGCCATGGGTTTAATTCTAGAATAACATTAGTTGGTGAGGGTGAAATTACTGATGTTGGAAAGATACCAAATATAAGTTATCTAGTAATTTATCAATTGCCACTGGCAACAATTGCCAATTGCCACTTGGACGGATTTCTGGAGGAAAGGTCCATCATGGGCTATAGGCAATGATGGATTGTGCAACCTCCTTACAAAGGTGGTGGGCTACTTCAGAGTACCAGGTGCAAGGGAGTGGCAACAGGATGCAAGCATCTTGTTGTCTCATGCCTCCCTGGGGCACCTGGTGGGCCGCTGTGAGATACAGGAAGCTGGACTAGATGGGCCTTTGGCCTGATCCAGCAGGGCTGTTCTTATGTTCTTAGAGGTGGGAGAATAGGTTTTCCAAAGTTAGAAAGGCAGAAAGTGGGGTTATGTGTTTCTATTTAAAATGTACTTTTATAATCATAAATTATGATGGCTTTGGAAGTGTACGAGGTAGGTGATGCAGTGTTAGCCACAGTCATTACCCATGCACACATACACCGACAATTAAATACATTAAAACAAAATGAAATAGTGGGTGTTTTTGTTTGGGGGTGGTTGTTTTGTTTTGTTTGGTTTGGTTTTTTTTGCAGATTTGGATTTTTTTTTATAACATGCAGAAAGTGGTATGATGTGTTTTTAATTTCATTATCACCGTTTTCTGCCACCTTTGCTTATAACAGGGAATAAGGAACTGCTTATTCAGGACTGACGCCTGAACATTCCATCCTGTTGGCAATGGGAGGCACAGAGGCATAGAGAACACCACGGGGGACCCAGTGCAGGGATCTGCCCCAGAGCTCCCAGGAACTTGGCACTGCCTTATTGCAAGTATCCTTAATCTCTGAAGATGCCATTTCTTCCCTCAGTAATGAAAGCAGGGCTGTCTAAGGAGAAGGTTAATTATTTTCCTTAATTATTAAATTATTAAATCAGATAATTAAATAATTATTAAATTATTGACTGTCTATAGTGATGCATTTGGCAAACCTCACTGTGTCATTCTTGAATGGCAAGGGAACTAGTTCAGCAAAATAACCCCAAGAGGCTGAGAGCAGACAGATATTCAGGTCACTATCGGTTTTGTTCCAGTGACAGAAGACATAATTAAGCACTTCCTATTTTATGGATGCCAACAGTTCAAATGCATAAAATTGTGAAGGTTCAAAAGGAGTCATTTGAACTAGAAGCCTCTGGATTAAAGTAGTAAAAGAACACTTCGACCTGCTTGAGATTTAATATGAAGGGCTGAAAAAGTACTTCCACCATTGGAAAGTACTTCCACCTGTGAATCCATTCCTCCTGAAATGTGTTTCTTCTAATTTCTTCTCTGTTATTCTGCCAAGACATTTGTATCAGTGCGTCTGAAATTGCTCCCTTTGAGTTTTTTTATATTTTTCCCAAACCATTGGGTATTGATTTATTTTTCCCAAACCATTGGGTATTGATTTATGTTTATTTGGATGATGAAATCAATTTTGTTGATTTCATACTCCTGTTTCCATATGCTGCATGGTACAGCTTTGGTGTATGTCACTGTCTACATTTACAGAAATTCCCAGTGTGGTAAAATCCATTATTCTAATTAACAGGTTGTTTATTCCAGCTTCCAGAGCAATAGGAAAGGTGATAAATATTTTTCACACAAGGAAAGATTTGGAAAGAGCACTTTGTCATCTGATCTATCTACTTCAACATGCAAAAGCTTTCCTCTCTGGGATATTAATTATTCCCTAAGCAGGGGGCTGTTAATTTAATTCAAAAGCCTGGACTGTATGCCTTGCTTGGCCAATCAAATTGAATTTCTAGTGGACTGTAATTCATGAGAATACTGGCTGCTGAGAAGAGACACATGTTTCCATTACAGTGATTAAGCAGTGAGATTCGTCATTCTGAAATGATGTTTCTTGTTCCTCAAGGGAGGGGCAAGGCTGTCATGGGGAGAGAGGCTTTTCTTCGCTTTGCATTACAATAGTGTTTTTACCAACTGCATTTCTAAAAACCCAAAGCTTCATTGGAAGCTTAGCATGGCCTCCTTGATTCAGAAAGAAGCTGGTGCAACAAGATGCCTAAGTGCACAATCCAGAGTGCTCATTAGGCCAGCTCAAGGAGTGTCATAAAGGTGCTATAAGCAGTGATGTCATTCAGGGGGAACGGACCAGAACGGGCGTTCCGGATCCTAACGGGCTCCGTGGCTGGTTCTGGGTTCCCAACAAGTGCCAATCAAAAGTGAGTTCCTGTTCCTAAATCATTTGAATGACACCACTGGCTATAAGGTACATTTGCTCCTACTCTAAAGGCAGGGCAGCTGGCGCAAGGACTTGTGCTGACTTCCCCCATGTTGATTCCCAAACCAGCACCAGGAAGGTAAGGTGGGGCAAGGGAGGCCGGCATGGGGGTTGAGGAGGGCGGAACTAGGGCAGATCGGGGCAGGGGAGGGTGGATCCATGGGTGAACTGGCACAGGGAGAGGAGTGGGACTGGCCCAGCCAACATAGCCTGAATCTAAGCTCCTGTCCCTGGCCTGGTCAGCCTTAGACAGGGCTCTCAGATCTGCAGTAGCAATTTTGCTGGTGCAATTCCAAGTAGCCATATTGGGGAAGATGCCACATGACTCTGGGTAAGGGGAATTAATTCCCCTTAGCCCTAGTTGCACTGAAGCCAGCCCCAACCCCATCCTGGAAATGGGACAGGCCTGGTGGCCTTCCTGTTCCAGTGCTGGTTAGGATTGGGCTACTCTAGAACCTAATCCCCCACTACCGTGCAGGTGCTGTCCATCACATGAAGAATGTACTATTATACCCAGCAGTTCCCTGGCTGTAGCCACAGTTTGTTGCAGCGGTTCTACAATCTCAGAGAGTCAATGTGGTATAATGGTTAGCGTGTTAAGACTAGAAGTGGGAAACCTATGTTCAGCTCTCCATTCAGCCATAGGGCTCACTAACGTTGGGCCATTCACTCTCCCTTAGCCCCTCCCACCTCATGGGATTGGTCATGGTACCCAGGAATGGATCCCCCACAGATACTGAGGTTCAACCTGTAAAAAGTAAATAAGAAATGTTCAAGCCTTATAATTATTAACCAGATATAAACTGAGCATCGACTGGGTTAAAATGCAAAGTTAATGTTCAGTTACTGGTGAATTTAATGGTGAGTTAATATATTGAAGCATTTAAAAGCTTCTTAAATATTGCAGGTCTCAGACAGCTCTCAACCATGATTGTATGTGGGTCTTACATTAAGCAAGTTTGGCCACCTCTGATATAGAGGGCAATCCTAAACTAGAGTTAGACCGGCATAGGCTAAGCCAGCAAAGTTTGGCCAGCACAAGGGCCACCATAAAGCGTGTTTGGACCACTCTCGGAATCAGGGAGGATGGCTCACGTCTTTGTGCTGGCCTCTCTGACTCCAAGAGTGGTCCAAATATACTTTACGGTGGCCCTCGTGCTGGCCAAAATTTGCTGGCTTACCTTATGGCGGCCTAACTCAGTTTAGGATTGCACCCATAGAGCGTACTTTCTTTGGGCTGTGTCAGACATTATATGGCAGCCAATTTGGCAAGGAGCTGCAAGCAATCCTAGCTCTGCAATGCAGGAACCTGTATGATATAGGTATCTCCAATCACTGGCGTGCTGCTGTCATACTGTCCTTTTTTCAGAAATGATGTGTGAAACCACCCACATCTTCCCATCCATTCGTTGGCTTTCTTCCCCTTCCAACAAGGCCCTCCTAACTGCCATGAGGTCCATGCTTTTACCAACAGCCTTTCAGAATGCATTGCTCCTTTGCCTTTCCACCCCTTCATCATCATACACGTTGCCAGAATTCTTCTGTGCCTGAGCATTTTCCCCAAGTACGGTGTCAAAATTAGGGCTAAGTGACAAAACTAAAATAGCAGTGTCAGTGGGATTGCTATCTTGAGGAGAAAACATGAAGGTTCTGCACCATTGCAAGAGTGTGGGTGGGTTAGTGGCTTCAATGTCATTCTCAGCTTATGAGCTTTGGGAATAGGATCACTTCTGAGGATGAAGGAACAGTTAGGATGGAGAAGGAGCCAAAGGCCATCTTTCTCCATTCCTTTTTGTAGGGTGGCATCAAATGCCCACTCCACCTATGGGCCTACAGGTTGCAAACCCATAGTGTGCCACAAGCAGAGAGTGGGTGGTGTAACAGAAAATACCCCGAGGAGCTAGGGAATGGTATCAGCAGTTGCCCCTTGTCCATGTCAGCCAGGAATTATACAGTTAACCCCAGAGCCTTGGCCTGCAGCTAGTTCACAGCTGCAGCCAATTGGAGATAACAAGAGCCCTGGGGATAAAAATAGCTCCTGGGAAGAACAGTGTTATGGGCGGAGATGTGTGGAAAGAGGATTGTTTGGAGAGAAGAACAGAAAGAGGGAGTTTGAAAAGTGTGACAGATGGACTGGTAGACTGACTAATGGACTGAACAGAGCACACTTGGAGATTGCTGCTGGACACTGCTGCAATTAGTGTGTGGCTGCCATGCCCCTGGAGCCATCAACTGGAGGAGGAAGAAGGGCTGGTGTGGCTGAGCAGGCAAGCCGACTGTATTTTACATTCTCACAGATGGTGGGGTTTAGAAGGTGGTTTTTGATAATAGAAGGGAAGCTAATTAGCCCACTGTAGGCATAAGACAGCAGAGAGGGAATTTGGCAGAAGAGGTGGGCTGATAACACATTACCAGAAGCAATGTGGAAAACTGTTCTGGTAATATATGAAGAGAGTGATAATGTGGGTAAGGGCAGCCATGTAGTACTTTTCATGCCCCCTTCCTGTGGGCACACACACATGCATACATATGCCTTAGGCAAGTTTCTCAGTGTGCCTCTTGCAGAGCCTGATGCTACTTCATGACTAAGTGTGGACTATTTCTAGATTTACTATAATTTTTAGAGTTTAAACCAGGACTAATGATCTGCAATTAATCTTAATCTGCACCAGGCATGGCACTGGGTTGGGTGTGTGTGTTTAATACTCCATTGGAGAAACCTGCACTCTCTTGGGCAATAGGGAGCAAGCTTGTTGGGAGCAAGCCTCTTGTTCTCTCCAGCAATGCTTTTGCTGGGCAACATCACCTGTGGGGGTGGAAGCCAGGCAATTGAAGCCTCCAAGGAGAGGTTTAACTCCGGGGCTAAGTCCCATCAGATCTACAGCTTTGTTAATTTACATAATTAAAAGATTTCCACTATACCCCTAGCTGCTTTCCACTACACACTAGAGAGTCCCAACTCACAGTTTGAGAACCCCCATGTTAAGTGGTTTTGTCCTAGGAAATTGAGTAGTCCCAATCACAGCCCAAGAAAAACATGCAGAGAAAGATTTGGCGTAGCTGATTGACTGAAATTAGTTTTTGCATGGCCAATCGGCCGCTCCAAGGCTTGGTAGGCAGGCTGTACCATAGAGGTAGGATAACAGGAGCCGACATGACATCATTTTCTTGAAGCCACATGGGCTTCAAGATGGTTGACTCAGATCATTGCCGCCAAGGAGGATTGCCGCGAATTTACGAATCAAAATCTCCCTGCACATGTGTAAAAGTTAATCTCAACCTCTTTAATCATGCCTGCGTGTTCTGCATACGGGTGTGCGCGGGTGTGCGAATCACTGTACGAAAAATGGGATTTAATTTCCACAGAAAGATTCATGTATTCACATTACATCGGTTCAATAAAACTACACTGAAACATTGAGTGCATTATTTTTGAAGCTGTGTAATTTCTTGTTGTTCCTAGCAGTCTTATTCACCATTTTCTGACACCCACTGTTAATGGTCTAGAAGGTTAAAAAAAAAAATATTTCCCCCCCTCCTTTTTCCCCCCTTCCCGTTTACACGTTTTTTTCCCACCTTCCATTTTCTACTGTAATATTTTCAAAATTCTGAACATTAACAGAATTTGTTTTATGGGGGGGGGGAGTGTAGAAGTTTAAAAAATACTCTTAATAGTCTAGAAGTAAAAAAGAATTACTTTCATATTGACAACTACTTGTGTTATGAAGAGATTTTAATGTAATTTTCCTATATATTTATCTAATTTTTGCCCACCCTCCCCTTTTTTTTTTCTTTCCTTCCCGTTCACAATTTATTTTTCTGCCTTTCATTTTCTACTGTAATATTTATGAAATTCTGAACATTAGAAGAATTTTTTTTTATGGGGCATGACCGTTTTATTTTTGCTTGTGTAGATTTCAAAAAATAAGTCTGTCAAAATAGTGCAATCCGAGTTTAAATAGACAGCAAGTAGCATTTCATCAGGTATGTTCCATAATATAATTATGAGGAATTTAACCTTGTAATTGCATATTAAATCATAATAAGGTTACCAATAATGTGTCTACACGATCACATGTTTTTATTTTCGTAAGTTTTTATTTAAGGAATAAACTATTCAGTCCTAAACAGTACGAGCAAAGCAATCTGAAATGCTTGGAATGAGGATTGTTTTGAGTATACCAACATGGCTGCTAAGTCTGCCCCCTGGCTTCACTTCACCAGCATTACTTCTTAAGGCATGTCGCCTCCTGTTATCCTACCTTCATGGGCTGTACCTATCCATGGACCCATTCTCCGCAGGATCAGAGCAACCGGACTGAGAAAGGCTCTGGGGGTTTCTGCCTGCCCTCAGAACTTTTCTTACCGGAAGGTGTGATTAAACGGTAATGCAGCAGATCTGAGCATGCAGGACAGACCGGGACAAAATGCAAAACCAGGCGAACCCCAGGACAGTGTTGGTAAACCGGGAAAATCCCGGTCAAACCGGGACACCTGGTAAGCCTAACTATTTCAAAAGCAGTACCCCGTTGACATCCTCCTGTTGGAGAAGTCGCTGAACTTAGCTCCTCCCTCACAACCCTTGAAAATACATGTTCTACTTCTGAGCTCCACCCCTCAATATTTTGTATGTTCATGAGGAAAGGAGCAAAGCATTTTATTCCCTCACCTACAGTGTGAAATACTCCAGTAACAGATACATGGTGTGTAGCTACTGAGTGTATAGTTTGGCCCTTTGCCTTGCCAACCCCCTTGTGGCCTTTGGTTTGCCTAATCCCCTCACAATTCATATTGGCAAGGAGTACAAAAACCTCGATACACTTGATATATCTTCCAGCCATTGTCATGATTGACTACATGATTTGGCGATTGTGGAGCTCTGAATTAGGGGTGGTGATAGGCAAGGCCTGCTCTAGGAGTGGCAGGGCCCAATGCAGGGCATTCCTGTGGGGCCCCCACCCTTCCCGTGGGTCCCCCCCCCACGCATCAAGAAAAGTGCTTGTGGTGCCATGTGCAGCACCTGGAACTAGTTAGTGGTGACATGATGATATCACCGCCAACTGCTTCCAGGAGGCCCATTTTGGGTGGTTCAGAGGGCCCACTGCTGTGCTTGCCCCAGTGACCTACAGTTCATAGAAATCCCAGCTGCAGGTGATGTGCTTGCTGCTCTGGGGCGGGGCGGGGCAGGTTGGGGCGGGGGGGGCAAAGTGTGGGGTGCAATGTGATGACGTTGAGCCATTTAACTTTATTTGCCTGTAAACCACTTTGTGAACTTAGTGTTGAACAGCGGTATATAAATACTGCTGATTAATTGATTGGTCACGTTGGCTTAAGACTGGCCCTGGTGATAGGGTACCAAGTTTTTGTATGATTTGACATTAATCTTAGGACCCAATCCTATCCAACTTTCCAGTGCTGATGCAGCTATGCCAATGGGGTGTGTGCTGCAATCCTGCAGTGGGCGGGGGCAGTCACTGAGGCCACCCCAAAGTAATGGAACATTTGTTCCTTTCCCTTGGAGCTGCATCAGTGCTGGATTGTGGGATAGGATGGGAACCCAAAATTAGCAAAAGGCCCTTGCAAAAAGGGCCCAGTTCAGAAAGTATTCTCAAACAATATCAACAATGCCAGGGCATCATCCTAGTGTATGATGCTTTACATAGCATCAGTGATGTCACACACTCATCTGGCTTTATGCTGAATGACTTCATTTTTAAACAATCTCATGAGATCTCTCAGTCATGGTAACTTCCAAGCACTGATACTGACATCAACAATGGTTCACCCAATCATTTTTAATCCATGTTACAAATATACATATGAGAGAGAGAACACTTGACAGACTTATTCCATCTACACCCCTAATTATTGGCATGGTTTTTATTTTAAGAAGGAACAGGAGAGTGTATTTTAGCATATTTCTGGATAATTAGAAAGTACAAAAGAGGTTGCATTTTCTGCTAAAGTGTAAAAATGCTTTCCATTAAAAAGAATCACAAGGGAGTAGCAATCTTCTCCTACAGGGATATGGTTAAATTTTAATTATAAATAACTGTGGCTGTAGCACTGCCAAATGGGGCATTTGAACAAAAAAAATGAGCCAAAGTGATATCATTGTGGCCAACAAAGTACAAAAAAAAAACTGCCATTGCAAGATTACTGTGCAGATCCAATGCTGTCAAATTTCAAGCTTGTAACTGGGGTTTAAAAAACATTCTGTCTGTCCCTGATGTTGCTCTGAGGGCACAATCCTAATTTGCGCTGGAACAGGCAGGCCTGTGCCTTATCCAGGACAAGTTGGGAGCAGGCAGGAGCCTCCCTGGGACAAGGGCACGTTTGTGCCTTTACCCCATGGTAGGCGCCAGCCACCCCAATGGGCTCCTCGGATCTGCACCTGGTATTTAGCCCACATAGAGCCAAGGACTGAGCATGACCTGCGTTGGCCGCGCAGCCTGGGGATGGCAGCTTGGATGCAGCCTGATGGCCGCATCCCAACTCCACACCCTACCCAGGTAGGCACGCCTTCTAGCATGCCCTCCTTTGCGCTACCTGGAACTGCTCCCTTGCACCACCTGGGACTGGTGTGCCCCCCCCCAGTGCTGACCCCCCCCCCCCAGGATCGCCTCTGCATTGTTTCACCAATAAACAGGACAAGCTTGTTTGGGTAAAGGATGGAGATCTGTTTGACCTGGCTGGCACATCATTCAGAAAGATTCAGGACCCCTCCTAAATGCTTTTTTTTTTTTTTAAAGAATGTCAGTTTCACTGTTCTGCTTTGATAGTACAAGAGGACCTGCCAGAATGCTATAGCAAGGGCTATCCATCTTCCAAAAGCTAAGGAAATGTGTAATGTCCTTTTTAAATGATGGGTTATGTATGATGTGTACCTTAACAGAATCCATTGCTTTGTTTTCTTTTTCCATTTGTTTTACTCCTCTGTCCCTAAAACCTGTTGGTTTGGTAGTTTTCTTTTGCTTAGATGGTCTTTTGAGCATCCCAACTGTAATCTAGAAAAATGCAGTGGTGACAATGTGAAGAAAAACTTGAGCAGACTAGCTTTCTGTGATCAGGAACTTTTCACGTACAAATAGGGCACATCATGCATAATGTAATCCTCTCATCTTCTCTGACAGAACTTTTTTAAGATTTGTGTGACACGATTTTATGAGGGTTTTTTTTTTTGACAAGTACCCTTGATCATCTGCATGAAAAAAAAAATCTCCTACAGCCTCAAACTGCAGTGCATCCATTTGCTTAGAGTGTTAATCCATACCATTTTCATTATTTTAAACAGAACCAGTCTCCTTCTTTGTTCCAGATCTGTAGATTGCTTTTGATCAAAGCCATTGCTGTCTGAAAATTGAATATGACTACAGTGTTTGGTTTTGGTTTTTGCCTTTGAACTTTTAAATTATGGATCCTATTCTGTTGGTGTAAAAGACTCCTCATATTTCCCCTTTCAGCGCACATACCATAAAGAAAAGAATTTGAATAATGTCATAAGACTGCAATCCTATCCACGTTTTCCTGGGAGAAAGCTCCACTGATTTTATGCGGCTTACTTCTGAGTAGTCATGCTTAGAATTGGGCTGTTAGGCATTCTGTAAACTCTTGGTGTCCTCATTTATGCTGCTTTGCTCAGACGTGAATCCTACTCTGTTCGATGTGGCTTACTCCCAAAGAAGTGTGCATAAGATTACAGCAGCACTCTTGTTTAATAATATTCACCCGCTCAGATGCTGTGAGAAAGCTCCATAGATGTTCTTTTGAATCACACAGCTCAATCCTACCTAAACTGCCATACAGTGATGCAGTGGTGTCTGCCCTGCCTCTTGTAGGAGTGTTTTGGCTACTGCAGGTCTCCTTAACATTTGTTCCCTTGCCCCAGGGTAAGCTGCAGCAGCCATGACAGGTCGTCTTGGACCTGCACCAGCAATATAGCTGGCACAAGTCCAACACTGACCCATGCAGGTGGATAGGGCTCAGGAAGTAGATTTGGATGTGGTGCACTGGCACCAGCCCTGCCCCCTCTTCGGCCCAATCTGCCCATCTTGTCCCCGTTCCACCCACTCCCTGTCCTCCTTCCGCCCCTGCGCTGGAGCGGAAACAACCCAGCAAAACAGTTAGTCCAGCAAACAACAGTGAAAAATAATCTGGATTGGAGCTGTGGCATGGGAAAAGGGGGCTGCTTAAAGTTTTGTAGAGGCCACTTTTATTATTTGCATTTATGTGGCACATTATTAGCCCTTTAGTTGTTCTAAAAAGTCTATATACAAATATCTTGGCAATTTTAGAGGTTTCTCTAGTGTTCATCATATAGGTGCACCTGATTTTTTATTATTATTATTATTATTATTATTATTATTATTATTATTATATTATAATAATAATAATAATAATAATAATAATAATAATAATAATAATAAAACCAGGTAGTAATAAATTATTATTAATGGTTGGTTAGGATTTTGTGTCATTTTAGAGCAGCGGTTCCCACAGCCCTCCTCAACAAAGACGTTGGGACTGCTGTAAGTATTTGCAGGTGCAGGGCTGGGGAGGTGTGTCCCAAGGTGCCACAGCAATCTACGTGCCGCAAGGCACCCAATGCCCTTTTAACGTACCTGGTGGGTAATGCGGGGGCTTTGGGAGGATTAGGGAGGCCTGCCGTCCCCTCCATGGGTCTCCCTGAAGGCAAAAAAGAGCCCTGTTTTGAGCACAATTGCGCTCTTCCGGTTTGCCCATGAAACCCAGAAGCGCGCATTTGCGCTCAAAACGGGGCTCATTTTTTGCCTTCAGGGAGATCCATGGAGGGGGCTACCAGCCTCCCCAACCCTCCTGAAGCCCCCCCCCTCGACTCACCAGGTACATTAAAAGGGCACTGGGTGCCTTTGGAGCCACGCTAGCTGCAGTGCCATCAGGACACCTGATACTGGGCCTCTCCCCTTAAGGAGGAATCGCCCAGTTTTGCTTCCCAATGGTGGGTCACAACCCATAGATTGGGAAGCACTGTTTCAGAGTATTCTTATTATTGCCTATTTATCCAAAGTTTGTTCACATTCATCCAGTGCATTATAGATCAAGGGCTGATACCATGCACGCTAATTTGGAGATAAGTTTTGCTCTGGTTGTTTGAAAACATTTTGGACTAGGGATTAGACTTCTCCTTTTCCAATTAATTATGACAACACTAATCCCCTGAACCATACAGAGCGAAACATCCCTGAACACAGCTTGTTATTCCTTTATTGGCCCTGAGTCCAAGGGAAGAATCAAAGACAATGGCTGTTGACACAGCGTATAAATCCTTTAGTCCACCATGCAGGAGATTCCCCTCTGTGACCAAGAAGACAATGTTTACTTTATGCTGATTGCTTCCTGGATTGCTGATCAGAGACTGACTGGGGAGTTGAGAAATCCCCATCCTTCGGATAGCGTTTCCATCAATTAGTTCAGACTAACAATTATTATTACGCATTAATGCTATCCTGCAAGTCCATGTGCTTGTTACTCTTTACGTTTGAGCACCATCTTGTGGATACATTAAAAATTACCATTTCAATCATAAAGCAAGATGCTGTTGTGATTGCCCAACTGATGTTTAAATGCTGGAAACAAACTTTTGAGTGACACAGAGTTATTGTTCAGACTGTACACAATGCAAGCTAAGCTGATATTTAAAGATTTTAGATTATGTTACTGCTGACATTAACCGGGTTGTACATTGAATTTTACCAGGTTGTAATTAAAAAAAAAATGAAGCAGAGACTGTGTTTATTACATTACAGATAACCTGACTGAATTCTGGTCACTAGTATACTCCCAGAAATGGTGTCATGGGGAATTGTCAGCAATAAGAGTTTTAACCTGGAGTTAGGCCGGCACAGTTAGGCTGGCACAGTTTGTCTAGCACTAGGGCCTATGGATGTCAGTGGGTTGTGATTAATTCCCTGTTCAGCTACACACTTTCTCTCCACCCTTACACAAGCAAGTATTACTCAAAATAAATAAATAGTGAGGGCACAATCCTAACCTGGAGTTAGACAGGCACAGTTAGGCCAGCACAGTTTGGCTGGCACAAAAGGACACCATAGAGCTTGTTTGGACCACCCTCTGAGTCAGGGAGGATGGTGCACGTCTTTGTGCTGGCCTCTCTGACTCCAAGAGTGATCAAACATATGTTACACTGTCCCTTGTGCCGGCCAAACTTGGCTGGCCTTACTATGCCAGTCTAACTCCAGTTTAGGATTGCGCTCTGAAAGCCCAAGAACATAATGGTATATACAGTTGTAAATAAATCCAGTGGGGAACTGGCTGTGGAAGCACACTCACTATAGCAGCAACACATGTATAGTCTCTGCAAGGCCAAGCTTGGAGGGAACCTCTCGTTTTTCTATTTATGGAGAAGCTGGATTTTGCTGGAGTGATTGACCAGGTTTTGTGACAATCATAAATAGCATCAGAGGTTGGCATCGTTGGGCACTGAATGGGCAGCTGTGATGATAGCAAGGAGGAGCTGGACCAGCTCCAGGAAGAGGGTCCAACTTGTACAGCCAGGTATGTTGGGGCACTTGGGCACAAGCCCTGCAAGGCACCTATTGCATTATAAGTATCCATTGCTAGTTCCCTCCCCCTAAAGCCTATCCTTCCTTATGTGATCCCATCCTATATGCGGTCAGGCAGAGGTTGTTAAGCAATGCACACCTGTATTACTAGACCACGATTAAACCATGGTTTAGCATTACATTTGAGCCAACAACTGCCTCTCAACTCACGAGAGCACTCTTATGTTCTTTCAATTTCTTGAAACAACACATTATGAAATAACAATTATGTCTGAATTCAGGCACTGATGGCATAGGTCAGGGGTGGCCAAACATGTCTAACATAAGTGCCACGTATGATAAACTTCAGGTGTTTGAGAACCGTTAAGAGACATGTTTGAGAGCCGCAATATTTAAGAAACATTTACTCACCGTGAACATTAAACTTCTGTTTTAATCCTGTGGATTCTTAGGGCGCAATCCTAACCTGGAGTTAGTCCAGCACGGTTAGGCCAGCAAAGTTTGGCTGGCACAAGGGACACCGTAAAATATGTTTGGACCACTCTCGGAGTCAGAGAGGCCAGCACACAGATGTGTACCATCCCCCCTGACTCTTAAGTGTGGTCCAAACATGCTTTATGGGTCCCTTGTGCCAGCCAAACTTTGCTGGCCTAACCGTGCTGGACTAACTCCAGGTTAGGATGGCGCCTCAGTTTATACCTGGTAAGTAATTACAAAGCTTGAAAATTTATTTGCCTTCTATATTATTTGTGATGCAAAAAGGAGTTCAGCCAACATGTTTCCAAATGCCACATGGCACAGAGCCGCATGTGACTCTTGAGCCATGGTTTGGCCACTCCTGGCATAGGGTCACTCATTGAGCTTTACACATGAATGAGATCGGCCCGTCCATGAGGCCAACTAAAGTGGTCGCCTCAGGAGGCAGACTGGTAAGGTATACCCACTTCTATCCACCCACTTGCCTTCACTGATCCTCCTCCTCCTCCTTTTCCTCATCCCACTCCCTGGTTTGGAAAAAGAAGAGGAGGACAGAGCAGAAGTAAGGAGGAGAGGGTGAGCTAGAGCTGCAGTTGCCAAACTCACAACTGCTGTGTAGCACAAAAACCCTGTCCTGGGTGGCGCTTGCTGTTCCACTGAAGCACCACTCCATTCTCAAACTGAACTGGTGGCAGGAACGTTGTGGGCAGTTGCGTCTCTGTCCGGTGTCCCACAAGGCTGTGTAGCAGGATGCTGGGCATAGATGTGACTGCCTAGAGCAATGATGGCGAACCTTTTGGGCTTGGTGTGTCAAAACTTCGGAATGTGTTTAACTTGACACTGCTGGTGTGTCAATTCCCCTCCCAGACAAAAGAGAAACAGGTCTTTATATTCATTTATTTAAACAAAAAAATACAGTCCAATCATGTGCGGTGCTATGTATTATATAAAGAAGCATCAAATAATTACAAAAATGAAAAATGAGTAAAATAAATTCTTCTTTATTAGGCGTTGGTGAACGCTGGTGTGTCACCCCAAACGTTATGGCGTGTCACAGGTTCGCCATCACTGGCCTAGAGCATCCCTCTCACCAGTTCAGCTTGGACATGGAGCAGCGCTCAACGGAACAGTAAGCAGCACTCATAGGGTGGAAGTGTTTGTCCAAATCCCAGCTCTAACCCACAGACCAGGGTTTCGAGTGTCCTGGGCTAGTGTGTCAAAGGAGGAGAAACTGGCATATCACCAAGTAAAGGACAGCATTTGGCATGTTGCCTCAGATGTTAAGAGGGCTGGCCCTGGTGAAAACATGAGTTTCCTATATACTGCACCAGTTCAACATTGCAAGCAGTACATTACTGGTGCCAAGCAAGAAGGTTAGATGACTGGAGTCGGCATCCCTGTTGAATTGATAGGAATCGAGTGAAGCCAAGGGGCGGGCTTAGCGGCCATGTTTGTGTGCCCCAAACAATCTTGATTCCAAGCATTTCAGATTGCTTTTCTGGTACTGTTTAGCACTTAATAATTTACTCCTGAAGTAAAAACTCACAAAAATAAAAATGTGTGATCGTGTAGAAACATCATTGGTAACCTAATTATGAGTTAATATGCAATTCCAAGGTTTAATTCCGCGTAATTATATTACTGAACATACCGGACGAAATGCCACTTGCTGTCTATTTAAATTCGGATTGCACTGTTTTGACAGACTTATTTTTTGAAATCTACACAAGCAGAAATAAAGTGTGAACGGGAAGGAAAGAAAAAAAGGGGAGGGTGGGCAAAAATCAGATAAATATATAGGAAAATTACATTAAAATCTCTTCATGACACAAGGAGTTGTCAATATGAGAGTAATTCTTTTTTACTTCTAGACTATTAAGAGTATTTTTTTAAACTTCTACACTCAACCCCCCCCCCCTAAAACAAATTCTGTTAATGCGGGAAAAGACGTGTAAATGGGAAGGGGGGGAAGGAGGGAGGAAATATTATATACCGATGTAATGTGAATACACGAACCTTTCCGTGGAAATTAAATCCCATTTTTCGTAAAGCGATTCGCACACCCGTATGCAGAACACGCAGGCATGATTTAAAAAGTTGATATTAATTTTTACACTCGTGCAGGAAGATTTTTATTCGTGAATTTGCAGCAATCCTCATTGACGGGAAAGATCTGAGTCAGCTATATTTGTGTGCCCCGGAAGCTTCAAGAAAATGATGTCATGCCGACTCCAGTCATCTAACCTTCTTGGTGCCAAGTTGCTGAAAGCCCTGCACTGCCCCCTTCAGCTTACTACTTGAGTGGCAGTGACTCTTCCACCTTCCCTATTGGCAAATTAGGGGAAATATGTGGCAGCACCTTGTGCTGAGATCTTGGGGTTATATTAGATCAGTTGAGTGCTTGACCTGGCCGACCCCTGACACTGCTCCAAATTGACTACTCCACTCCACTGGTTCTCCATGTCTGAGACTAGTCTGAAAAGAACTTTCAGTTCTATGGGATGGAGACATCATGTTTTGGGTATTCCTAGATCACTTGCCTAGTCAAATTATGGAAGCAGATGCAGTAATTCACACACTCCATGCATAATCAATGTCAAATTATATACAAGTTAAGTAGGCTGTACAATATTTGCATGATATTTTTTCATTGTGCAAGGTTTCTGTTTTTATTCTAGTGTACTGTGTGGTCCAAATGAAATACAGTACATTGTTACATCTCTGTGCTTATGCCTTGACATTGCAATGCTCTCATAAAGCACAAGAGGGCAATGGAATTTAAGAAGCACTTCATCTAATGTAATAAGGTACTACTGAACTTCCTGTAGTTCCATCTGGATGAGAGCTGTCCTCTGTCCAGGTTACTGGAAATTATTGCAATTATTGTCGAGGGTAAATGTAGCAGTTTTTAAAAAGCACTTCTGAGCATTTCTTGTTAGACATGAACACGTTGCTGGAAGTGAGCAGGAGTCAAGTAATCAGATACAAGTTTTCAGTGTTCCATTTTGAAGATATAAGTGAATATGCTATATTCAAAAACTCCAGTTTGGGAACACTTACAGCCCAATCCTAGTAAGGCCAACATAGCAGGGCTATATCCTAAAGCCCATTAGGAGGCGGCAGCAGCAGCAACATGCAGGACAAGGGGAGGTTTTCCCATTGACCGCATAAGCCCTGGTCAGGCGCAGAGGAACATGGACAGGAGCGGCCCAAATCGGGGCCACCCTGGCCGGGGACAGGGTTTAGGATTTGGCACTATGGCCATCCTGCATCACAACCCCCGTCACAACCCCTGACGCTTGACTGGTGCACGGCCGACACTGCCAACGATCACGGCAGCGCCCGAGCGTTGGCGCTGCTGCGTGCGCCGGTCCAGTGCCATACTGCTGCCGCAGATGCGCTTTACAGCACGGTTGCGACAGCATTCAACCGGCACAAGAGTGCAGCGCCAGCACAAATGGAGTATAGGATTGCGCTCTTAATATCTTTCATTCCCAGTCAATTAAGGCTCAGTTCGTATTTGCCTGGCAGTAGCAAGGAACCAGCTTCCTCAAGACTTCTTCCCCCACCACCCCCAGATAGATTGGACCAGTGATGTCATTCAGGGGGAACGGACCAGAACGGGCGTTCCGGATCCTAACGGGCTCCGTGGCTGGTTCCGGGTTCCCGACAAGTGCCAATCAAAAGTGAGTTCCTGTTCCTAAATCATTTGAATGACACCACTGGATTGGACCTATTTAAGATGTGGAAGGACAGCAGTGTGGAACTTTCCTTCCCACTTGTTCATTACCCAGGAGGGAACCTGTCGGGTGGATCAGTTTGCCCTGAAGATATATGGAGGCTATTCAACACTTTATAAACTGAGTGAATAGTTGGTTTTTCCCTATGTTATTCATTGTTTAGGTCATCAATAGGATGACAGACCTCTGAGCCAAATGCTGCAATATGCATGTCTGTGAATAACAGCCCAGTCCCGTGACTGGGAAACATCAGCATTCCACCAGGTATACCAGTGCAAAGACAGCCCTGCTGTTGCAGAAGCCCTTTCACCTGCTGCTGCTGCTGCTGCACAGACACCAGTGCAGCAGCTGAAAAGCTCTACATTACCATCAGCGGGACACAGGCTGGCCAGTAGAACAACCACAGCAGTGGCAAGGTGGGGGAAACGGCAGCGCGGGGGGCGGGGCAGGATGAGTGGAGCCAGTGGCTGCCGAATCTTGAACTCCTTTCCTGGACCAGACACCACCACCACCCCAGAAGCTCTGAAGCACTATGCCAGCAACAGGGCTGGTGTAGCTTAGAGGAATCCCATAGGAAGCTATGTGGCGGCCAGCACATACAGGTAAGCCTTACACCCCTTGACCAGCCTTTCCACCACACCACCACATTGAATTTGATGGACGTCATGCTGGCCACACTGTGCTCTCAGTGTGGCAGCTGCGTCGGATTAGGTAGTAAATGCCTTCTTGACTGTAACAAAAGATGATCTTGAGAATCCCTGGTCATGATCTAGGCTTAATGGTTGGAAGAACAAATGCTGTCAAAAGACCAACACACCTGATAGTCTCATGTCCCCTCATATCACGCTGATCTCAGGCCATGCAGCACTTGAGCCAGAAGCTCTGTGGATCAGAATCTCACACCATCAGAACTGCTAGTCTGATGATGGAATTGGAGACCCTTGAAACTGGGATATTCTCATTATATCCCCTAATCTTCCTGCTGTGGGAAGTCAGGTGCTACCAGGAGGCCAATCATGAGGCTAATATAAGCTTCCACAGTTGGTGCCAAGAGGCTAAGCAGCGTCTTGGTTAGGAAGGCTGAGGAGTTCTCCTGTTGTGCTGCCGAATTAGCAGCCTCCAGCCTTAAGTGTGTCACATGTCTTCTTTCTATTTGTCAGCCCCCTGCTCAAGATGCTTGCCTGATCCCCAGACAGACCAGTGCAGTTTCCCACAAGGGTACTTTGCGACCCCTCCCCCATGTCCGACTCTGACTGTTCTAATGTCCATGTTCTCTTCCATTACATTATTAAAGTCAGCCAGTGCTTCCCTTCTGTTAAATAAATAACAGGATATCATTTGGATATGAACAAATTTATTAGATTATCAAATTTATATTTTATCAAATTTATTTTATGATCTTTTTCACCTTGCTGTATCCAGTTTCCATCTATTGGGAAATCTTGTATGTGTTTACTTAAGGGCACAATCCTAACCTGGAGTTAGGCTGGCACCAGGGGAGCCAATTTGAGTTAAACATTGGGGTACCTGTAGCCATGCCAACTGATGTAGTCACGCCCCTGACGCAGCCATGCCGACACAGCAGTAAAATGGCACCTTCAAATCTCTTGCTCGCTCTCTGTCGCTCCCGCCTGTCACTCTCACCTTCCGCTCCCGCCATCTCTCTCACCCTGTCTCTCCCACCATCTCTCCCTTGCCCTCTCTCGCAAAGAAAACCAGTAAGCCACGGGCCAGCCCCCCAGCGTCCTCCTAGCCACAGCACACAAGTAGGACTGCTTTTTCAGTGCTGCTGGCCAGCTGCAAAGAAGTTAACAATCTTGCCTGTGTTCTCCCAACCCAACCACTTCATCCAATCAGCATGCGACAAGCAGGACCTACGAGAAATAAAAACCAATCCAAGGCCCATATTAGCCTTGTGACCAATGAAAAGGAGTGTTGGAATGCATGCCTTCCAGGGCACTGCAACAAACTGGAGAGGCCCAACGGAATTTGGGTAGGTTTACCTGCATGACCAGGCCAAGGGTTGCACAGGCATGGGGGTGCTCTGATCTTTGGGGTATGGATATTGGGGGGCTGAGCCCCCCCCAAAAAAATTATTGTGGATGCCCTCTGCCCCCTGGCACCCACAAAGTAGTGCCTATGGCTGGCACAGTTAGGCCAGCAAAGTTTGGCTGGTACAAGGGCCACTGTAAAGCACGTTTGGACTATTCTCAGAATCAGGGAGGATGGCACACGTCTGGTCCAAACATATTTTGTGGTGTCCCTTGGGCCAGCCAAACTGTGCAGGCCTAACTGTGCGGGCCTAACTCCTGGTTAGGATTATGCCCTAAGTGAGTTGTTTTCTGAGGATGGGAGCTCAGCAGGTAAGATTATCTCTGCCCCCCCAAAAAAAATTTCAGGGGACATGTTGCCCCAACCGGGCGCCCTGTAGCGGAGGTGCCCCCCGGAGGGCGCGGGGCCCCACCGGGAGTCCCCAGGAGGCGAACCAGGCTGGCTACAGCTGCTGGGGCTGGCTGGCCGGCCGGCCGCCACCCAGTCCAGGGGCGGGGTCCGGCTGGGGCACATGTGCTGCCCCGACCCGCGGGGGGAAGGCACGGCCAGGGACAGGGAGCCCGAGCCGGGCTGTGGCAACCCCACGGCCAGCTTCCCCACCCCCGCGGCAGCTAGGGGAGGCCGGGGTACAGAGGCAGCCGGCAATGCAGGGCCCGGGCCAACTGCGCAGGCACACGGCCTGGTCCCACAAGAGCTCCTGGACCCGTCAGAACTCTTGCGAGAGTTCCGACGAGATTTGGGCCAAGAAGGGGCGGGCCTGCCCTGGCCGGCCGGGGAGCTCATTAGGTGGCCGGCTGGCTGTGGGAGAGGTCGCTCTCTCCTGCAGCTGGCTGAGGGCAAGAGGACTCGCCTGGGAGGTCGGCCGCCTCCCTCCCCTTATGGGCTTGGAAGCCCATACTTGGAGCTGGCTGGAGCCAGCCGGGGAGGAAGTCGTCGGGCAAGCTCAACCCGCCCGATCTTGGGGGTGCCTGCCCGCGGGGCAAGGCAAGGCTGGTGCGGCAACCCCCAGAGCCCCCCAGGGGGGGTGCAAGGGCCCTCCCCCAGCCAGACAATGCCACCTCCCGGTGAGGATGCCCGCTTGCCACGGGGGGTGCCAGGACAGCAGCAGCCCCACACACCACCCACCACTCGGCCCAGCCGGGACCTGGGCAGGCAACTGCGGAGGAGGCCCCTGTGGACCGAACAGGGGGCGCACAGCGCACGGCGCTCCTCCATTTGAAGGACAGTGAGGCCAGCCCTGTGACAGGAACAAGGGCTCACCACCGCCTGCCCCGAACCAGACTGACTAAGGGGAGCCTGGGATCCCCGGACGGGGCCAATGAATGTAAAGGCACTCTGTAGAATAAACCGACTCTGTGCCAAGCTCTTGCCTCTCGCAGTGTTATTGCCCACCACCGCGAGACCATCAAGGAGTGGAGAGCCTGTGTCCGCGCCGCCAGCCCCATCGGACCACCTCGATTGGGCGGCATGGATGTACAGGACAGCATAACTTCAGCTGTTCATTTTAGTGGATCTAATATCTAAGATTTTTCCCATCTCGGGCAACTTTAGGGGATGGGTCAGTCAGTCATTCCCTAATTAAAGTTGGAATTTGGACCCTACATTACATTGCAAGGCACTGAAAAAAAATGTTAAAATATGCTACTCAGACAAAACGAAGTAGCAAATAGGTAAAAGTACATTCTGTTCAGAATTATTTTCTGGGGCTGCTTATATATTTAAGAAATGACATGACGGTTATGAAATTGCCCTTAGCTCGCATTCTGTGTGTGGGGGGCGGGGCAGGGGGGGTATTTAATCAAAATGTTCAGGTTAGAAGTTACAGATGACTTTCCTGCATAGGGCTTAATTTTCATGGCATTACCTAAAATTAATTTGCAACTTAAACAGAATTTACTGCAAAGTAAAAAGACCAATATATCCTTTTTTCATCATGTGGATAATATTTTAGAGAAGCCAATATTAAATTTCTCCAAGTTATAAATTATTTCCCCTCTCCCTTTCATGGAGGAGGATACCATAATTGGTAATTCTGGAACCAAGCGTAGAAGTTAAAAGCAAATAGCCTGTCTCCTCCATCAGCAAGTATGAGAACACATCAATTAACTCATCATTGCTTTAATGAACTAGAAAATACAACTCGGAGCCACTTCATGGTCTGCATGCTGCACAGTTACAGGCAATGAGTACTTTGCCAATGTATGTTGAATTGATCTGGGGAAAGGGATTCACTGTTACAGAATGATTTTAGCATCACACATATACATTGCTGTGTCATAGCCGTGTTCTTGTCAGCCATCCAGTCAACTGAGAACCTTCTTGATTGTCATTCTTATATTACATTAGAGGCGTCATCCAGGCGGAACGGCCCGGTACGCCGTTCCGCTAGTTCTGCAGAGGGCCTGGGCTGCACCGCCTCTCCGGAGGACGGGCGAGCTGCTGCTGGGCCCGCCCACCCTCCCTTGTGTCCCGAATAGCTCTAAAATGGAGCGATTCAGGCGCTGTGAGGCTTGGGGAGGCGTGGCAGCCCTCCACCATAGGGGCGGAGGGCTGTCAATCATCCGGGCATTCCGGTTCCTGGCGCGCCCGGATGACATCACTGTATTACATGTGTACTTTCACATAGCATCACTGGAACCTGCAACTGGGGATACATAAGCATCCCTTTGCTTCCCTCAAAAGGGCTCGTGAATTTGTGACAGATCAATGTGATCACTTATAATGGCCCACCGCACTGCCTCCATGTGACCTCTGCTCCTTCCTGCCCCAAGACACCCAGGAACTGTTGTTGAAGCAGGTAGGAGGCAGAGGAAATGGCTCTTGTGGGCACAATCAAAGCCAGACATATCCAGCTCTGCCTTATTCCGGATGAGTCATCCTATGCCTTTGTTGTGTGCTACCCAATGGCCCATGACCCACATGTGGTCATTCACTTGGCAGCTTGTCCAGATTCTGGTTATCAGATGAACAGCACCACCGACATACACATTGTTAAGGTATTTCTGAAGAATGGTTTTTGTGCCAGATGCAAAACTGCACAGCTGGAGAATTAGCTTCTTTCTGGTATCCTTCAGTTCAGCAGAAAGTGACAAAAGAATTTGATGAAGAAATGACGAGAGGTTTGTCCAATAGGGAGAAGAGTTGCATACTTGCTGAGAGTATGCAATCTTGCCCAGCCACTGGGTCTTCATCATAGCTTGGGGGTCAGTGGTGTCCCATGTTTGCATCATCACAGAGAGATGGAGTGGTTGATGCACATGCAGCAAGTGAGGAGTGTATACGGGGTGGTACGCACCACAGCAAAAGAAGTTACCAATGAAGACAAGTATCAGCTAGCATCAGTAGAGCCTTATTGGGAAGGCAATTGGGGTGGCAGCATTCCTCTATGCTTGGTGGCGCTCATCTCCTTCATGCGGATGGGTGAGGTGGAATGCTTCTCTGCTCAAGCTGTGGCATGTGAGAAGCCGGTGCCTGTTTGTGGCACTAGAACTGATGCATGCATTAAAAAAAAAAAGTCCATGAGTTCTAGCAATCAGCCACCATTTTTTCAAGAGAAAGGAATCAAAATACTCCGTTTCTGAGCAGGTGCCAACCACAGCTGCTTTCTTTGAGTGCCTAGTCCAAGGAAAGCAGAGCAGGCAAGCACACATTTTGCACAGAAACATGTAATAATCTTGATTTGCATTCTGAGCAAAAGGAAGAATTGCAGGGCAAGGAAACTCTCCACAGAAGGCAGGCAGATATTATAAGCTGGGGAATTTTTAATCCTGAGCCTGTGAATTTCAATTGTTAACATCATCATCATTATTTGTTCCCAATATTTGTATTTTAAAAAGCAGTTCAACTAGTTAATAAATAAATCCTACAGAGGCAGCAGTCTTAATCCATTTTGGAACATGGATTATTGCCCAGGTTAAATTGGCAGATGACTTGTATTGAAACTAGTGTGCAAATCTTCCCCTATACAATGGCAGTTGCTTGAATCATCTGGATACAATTATAGTGTATCTCTTATTGGTGCTCTTTATCTCCCACTGCTAGTGGCATTGTCAACTTTATTTTTATTATATTATACATAGATGGTGCAATCCTGACCAAATTTCTAGTGCTGGGGTAAGGGCAATACAGCTCTGGGGTAAGGGAACAAATATTCCCTTACCTTGAGGAGGCCTCCATGACTACTTTTCCACTGCAGGATGCAGAATATGCATAGTTGGCACAGCGACATCAGTGCTGGGAAGTTGGCTAGGATTGTGCCCTAAGTTATTTTTTAAAAAGAAAAAAAAAGCATTTAGCATGATGAATCCTATGGTACGTGAAATATTAGATCAGTGTTTCTCAACAGTGGGTTGAGACCCACTAGGTGGGTCGCGAGCCAATTTCAGATGGGTCACGTAGCAACTATGGCAGCCATAACTGAAAATATAGGAAGATGGGAAACTGGAAAGGGGGAGGGCTGTGTGGTTGATTTGCCTGTGTCAAGGTTGTAACTACTGTTGGTTGCCTTTTTGGACTCACTTTGCTATTGGAAAATGGCTGAGAAATAACCCAACTTATTGCTGCATTCTCAGGAAAGCAGCAGGTTCTGGCATCACAATGAGGGCATGTCTGGCCATGATGTCATACAGCGGTGTTATGCTGCCGGAACGCTGGGCGAGACATCTGGGTGATCGACAGCCCGCCCGTCGCGTTCTGCAGCGTTACGCCATTTGCGTAACCAATTACGCCGCTTGTGTACGTTACGCAAACGGCATAATGCTGAGGAACGTGACGGGCGGGCTGTCGATCACCCAGATGTCCTGCCCAGCGTTCCAGCAGCATAGCACCGCTGACATCATGTCTGGTGGGTCCCGGACAGATCGTCATTCAAAAAGTGGCTCATGGTGCTAAGAAGTTTGAGAACCACTGTACTAGACGATGCTTTGATTCTTACAACTGTGTCAATAAAACTTGTTGAGGATTAAAACTGCAACATACTCTTAACATTCCTGGAATTCCTTAACACTAATTTACCAAAAAGCAAGGGATCTCCCAGGCCTATGTAATGGTTTAATTGTCTGGAAATAACAGTTTTGGTACTAATTACAGAATAGCCACCCTTTTCTGCAATTAAGTTTGCAGTGCTTGACTATTAGAATGCATGTTATCATAATAAGTGTGGTTTGCATTCTTTAATTTGCATATACTGAGTCGTAGAATCTGTAATTATAATAGCTAGGAATCATCCATCTGGGGGCTGTTTCTATGATTACATTAATTGAACAACTTACAATGGAATTGTTATTAGAGAGCAGAAGCAAGTTTGCTAGCTGTGAAAGGACTTCGCAGTATTAGGATCATTAAGTATAAATAGGCCCAACTCTGCTTGCATTTAGTGAGTCATCAAGGTATATAAAGGCCAGTTCATGCTTAGAAGTGTGATTTTTTTTGATAATGAAATAAAAATCACATACCACTAGTTTCTGCACTTCTCTTTTTTATACAACCCCCCCAATGCAAAAAAAAAAAAAAAAAACACCCAACCCCCACCATTTTCTAACACTTCTACATATGGGTCACTGTAAGCTAGTTGGGCTGAACTGGGGGAGGCGGTTGCCTGGGTAACAACTGTGGCTGCATCTGCTGACACTATATCACCTATATCACCTTCCTAGTACACTTTTAAAGCAATTATAATTTATAAAAAATGTATAAAATGTATATGTAAAATGTATATTTATATAAAAAAACCACGTAACACTACTTTCTACACTTCTCATTTTTGCCAAAAACAAATATCTGCAAAAATAAAAATAAAAACAAAAACAAATCACACCTCTCTTCATGCTTTAGTTTTTGAACTGGCATATCAAAAGGAATCAAATTTAAATGGCCAAAGGAACATAACACACTCCTATTTGAACGGTGTATTTAAATTGTTCCATTTCCCACAATCGATGGCTTTCTCTAGCAGCAACCCCACGGTTCCGATCTGCACAGCCCTGTCCTGAGTTCGCTGTGATAAAACTTTCACACATTGTGCCTTTCTGATTAAATTGGATAGGAATAATTGTAATACGATGCAAGAAAATTTAACAGTACAGGGAGGAAAAAGTACATAATGTTGGTCATTTCCATGCTTAACTCTCATTATCCTGACGTCATTTCTGAACCCAGGGCCCACTGTGCCCTGACCGGACCATTTGATCAGTGAAAGTGGAATTGCATCATCAGGGATGGGATGGAGAGAGAGAGAGCTGATAATCGGACACTTTAGCTGTCTCTCCAGCTTCCCCTTCTCCCAGAACTGAGTCATTTGTGAACCTTAACCATTCAGTTAAGAAATGGCTCTTGGGACTAACTACTGAGAGCATTTCCAATTTCCTGAGAGGTGATGCTGTGTCAACCATTACAGGACAAAATAGCTGCAGTTGTAGTGACGGATCACGGATATCTGCTACGCGCATTAACATTTTTATCCCCTTAGAAAATTAGAATGTAGGTTTTAAAATCCCCTAATGGCCAAGCCACTGCTATAAATAATATAAATGCATCCTTTGGACCTTGCAGTTCACCACAACAAGTCTCTTGAATTTATCCTCCTCAGACTCATTTGGCTAATTTAACTAATTAAATACTTTCAGTCATGGCTGGTGCCCAAAAATGACTGCAGATGTCTGCATTTAGCCAGCTATTTGCTCCTTCTGTCCATCCCTGTAGCTGAATCTTATTGGTCTCTGTGGGGCCCTTTGGTAGGGCAAGAGCAAAAGAGAAGGGGCGGCTTTCCTGGGGCATTTTGTATATGTACTGGATGCGTGCAGCTTATTGTTGTCCCATACATAATAAATAATGCTGGAGGTCAGAACAAGGACATTCCTTTTCAGGATGGATAGCCATTGTTCCAGCTCAGGATTGCCTCATAGAGTATAACAGATGCTCCTTCTTCCAGAACTTTCTAACTCCGTGGCACTCCACAAAATAGACACTAGGCCTGTTCACACAGGCAGGCTGGCACAGGCGGTTGGAGAGGGCAGTGGGAGGATGTGCTGAGGGTGGGAAGGGGCACTTGTGGGCAGACCAGGTGATGGATCTGGTCCAAAATGGGGGTGAGACTGGCCTGGGAAGCCTAGGCAGGATCCTAACCCCAATCCTCAATCCAATCGGCCTTACGTGGGCTGTTCAGATTTGCATCTGCAAAATCACAGGTGCAGATTCAAGGCACACAACACGGGGTAAGGGGATGAAAATTCCCTTACTCCATGTTGCACCCAAGTCCGTTCCTCACCTGCTCTGGATACAGTGCAGGACTCCTGGCCTGTTCCAGCACAGATTACGATTGCATCCTTAGAGTGTCAAATCATACCGTATTTGATATTTCAGTTTGCAGGTCCTAGTCATGAGGTGGGGGTGGGAACAGAGTTAATCAGCCACCAGAATTAACTGCATAATCAGGGAAAACCCAGGGAATTAAATCAGTACTGTCATACCCATGGGTGATTTACACATAAGTCCCAGAGTGGGAGGGAAGCCCTTGGGCGCAGCAAAACAAACAAACAAAAACCCTTGTATTGCCATTCATAAATATTTAAAAGTTATTAATGTGAGACTCCATTCATCATGTGCTATTTAATATGTGTGAGCTTTAATTTTTTTCAAAAATGAGTACATTTTCTCAACACCCAAAATCGTACTCTTGAAAGAGAAACCAAACCCCTCCTCAAGACTCCAGAACTAAATGCCAGACTTGCAACAACTTTTATGTAATTTCTTCACTTTGATGGTTCAGTCCCATGTTTCTCATTTGGTAAATAAGCCCTTTCATGAGTAGATGGTTTAAGGAGATTTTGCGGTGTTGCTCCTGTGTTATGTGACCTGTGTTTTCTGCAGGCGCTTGGTATCCGCAAAGGGAATGCATATTTTATTTGTGAAATATTATGTTATATTTGCAAAGGAAAAAAAAAAACATCAGCATAAAAGCATTTGAGAGAGACAAATAATGGATATTATTTTATTTCCTTATTAAAAAGCATTTATCACTTCACTGTTTTCTAGGTCTTTTTATTGAAACAAAGAGACAAAAAAATCAGAGCAAATTCTAAGTATTTTAGGGCGCAATCCTAACCTGGAGTTAGGCTGGCACAAGTCCCTTGTGCCAGACCAGAGGTGTTGCAAATGCACCATAAAGCACATTTGGAGCACAATCCTAAGCTGTGCTGGAACAGCAAGGCCATCAGGCCTGTGCTGTATCCAGTACAGCTTGAGAGCACTCAGGAGCCTCCCCAGGGCAAGGGCATGTTCGCGCCCTTGCCCAGGGGAAGCTCCAGACTCCCCTATGTGCTCCTTAGTCCAGCGCACTTACCATATCAAATCAAAAGAATTCAAACGAAAGCCCT
>JAJKFI010000019.1:13239355-13366059 GCA_029204185.1 Lerista edwardsae | reverse complement strand
TCACTCACTCACTCACTCACTCACTCACTCACTCACTCACTCACTCACTCATTCACTCACTCAAACAGCCTGAGCATAGTTTGAATTATATAATTGTGCTGCTTTGAGTCATGTGACTGGCTGAGTAATTCCCTGCAGAAGGAGACAAACTGCATATTAAAAAGCTGAGCAAATAGTGTTTAAAACACCAACCTCTTCCCCCCCCCCCCGCAAAAAGTAGCATGCTATTTCATGCAACCGCATTTGAAGGAGCGCTGCAGCAGCCACAGGAAGATTTGATATCTAGTAGAAAGCCTTTCAGTTTGACGAGGAAAAGGCAAGTGTGTAAAGGGGATAGGCTGGACCTGTGGTTTGTTTTTCCTTGCCTTTGTGAGCATGTCCTGCTTTTGAAACCGGTTGCATCTAATCTTGCACGAAATGAATTGCTCCTTGGGGACTTCAGCCAGGAGCTAGGGAGCATTGCCTGGTCGAGGTAAGCACAGCAATCACGCTTCTTACGGCTTCCACACTTTAAATGCATTATTACTGTTTCGTTGATTGGATGAGATGAAAAAAAGGGGGTTACAGCTGGGGGTGTCTGGGAACCATAAAGGGTCTTATTGATTTATAGGTAATGTAGAATGAGAGAGGCTTTTGGTGAAATCCGGAACATCAGCTTTTATCTTGTCCTACAGCCTCAGTGCTACTAATTGGATGTAATGCTCAGGTTTCTCTGTCTGGAGAATTGGTCTGTAAAAAATTATAACCTGGAGACCCCCCTCCACATAGACTAACTCCAAAAGGGAATGGATTGCCCAATATTGTGAATACGTTGTGGTTTTGTAGAATGTGTCTATGGCTGTTTTCCGAGCACACCACCTCAAAAAGGACTGTTGTTCAGTTTCAGAAGACACAGCTGTTGTACACGGAGAGAGGGAGGCAAATGATATGAAAGAAGCTTTGTGGTCACAGATGAGGTAGGCAAGATCATAAAGCGTACATCTTTGTTGCTTTACAGTTTGGGGAGCATGTGTTTATTTTTTTTATTCATGTGTTTATTATTTTTTTAAAGCAACCGTGTCATATTCATTTTGCGTGACTTAGCAAAATTTCCGTGCCGATTGTGTTGGTCAGGTAGCTGTTGATGATATTAGTGGCAGCTGCCTGGGCTTTTCCAAAACCCCAGTGTGTATGAATGAGTGGAGATCAGCAACAGTTCTGACAAGCAGTGATACTGCCAGGATTTGCAGACCAGGAGATTCTCTTGCAATTTTGATCAACCATCGAAGCATGTTGTAATTGATGGGCTCCAGCATACGTGACCCTCTGGAGAACTTTTAGAGAATTATTTAGAAAAAGCACAAAACACCCAGCGGGGAGCCCTTGGGGAGCCTCTGTTGCAATTGAGGGTGACAGTTGAAAATAGAAAAGGAAAGGCATTGGATATTCTGTACATACTGGTACCTTTGATGCTGTGGCATCAAATGAGAGGATTTTGCGTTGACATTATGAGCTTGCAGCCCAATCCTATTCCTCACCAGCCCATAGCACACACCACTGCTGCACGCTGCATTATTGGGGGGCAACCAAATGGCCCCAACGAGGTAAGTGAAACATTTTCTTGCCTACCTCCCTGGAGGCCATCTGGCTTCTAATGGGTCTCCTCAGACCTACACCAGGTATTTTGCTGGCATAAGTCTAAGAAGACTCAGAGGGCATTTTGGAGCAAGGAAAGTGGGCCAGGTTTTTGACATGTGCAACTGCCACTGAGATCCTCCCCTCTTCCACCCCCTGCCCAGCCTGCTCCTTGCCCTAAACGGCCCTTGCTCCCAATCTTCCTGCTTCAGTGGGGCATTTAGGAACTGCTGTCAGGGCCTCTGGCAGTTTTTACCAGCAGACTCAAAGCACGTAGTGGGGTGGAGGGAGGAGAGTTCTGGAGGCGGGGCAGCCTGGGCATGGGGGTGGAGCCAGGATCTGGCTGTTAGGCCAAATCCTAACCCCTGTTCCTGGGCCACATGGCCCCAATTCAGGCCATGGCAGGACACTTGGACTTGCACCTGGCTAAACAGCAGACGCAGGTCTGAGGAGCCCCATCAGCCCAGCTGGGGCTTACCCCGGGGCAAGGAGAAACAATCCCCTTGCCCTGTGGTGAGCTCCAGCGCAACCCTGACTTGTGTCAGGATGTTGCACAGGCCTGCCTGTTAGGATTGTGCCCCTAGACTCACAACACTCACACAAAACAAAAAGAGAAATCTATAAAAACACTAAGCATGGATTGGACTGAACACAAGATACAAAAGGTAGTGTTGTTGGGGCCCATGGTTGGGAATGCCAGAGGTTACCTATTATATACATATCTGCTGGGATAAGATTTGAGTTGCTACAGGGCTAGTTTGCCAAGACAACAGTGACCTCCTGATTCAGAGAAGGTTGGTGGCATGCACCTCGCACGTCGCCATGTTTGCCCCCGCACACGCACACGCAAGGGCAGGGCTTGGGGGGGCTATTTGGTCACCGGCCAGGGGCCGGGGAGCGGCTGAATTGTGTGCTTTCCCCGCCCCCAGCTCAGTTCGAGCGTGGCCAGCGATCTCCCTCCCGCCCTCCCGTTACTCAGGCTGAGAGTAGCTGGTCGCTTAGGGGCTGGGTAGGAATTTTTTACCTTTAAGCTTAAATTGGCCGGTAGCTGGAGGTTTTTTCGCCTACCCCAGCCTGAGGCAGGCGTTAACATGGGTGGTTTAAATAGCATTGGTCACTTTTACAGGCAGGTTGCGTGCTGGGGGTAGACAGGTAGGTCTTTGAATTGGTGTGCATTCTGTGGTCAACACGGTGGGGGATCGGTCGGGCCGCTCATAAGTTGCCTATCCGGCTCGCGAATGGCTGGCCGTACCCTGACCGGACCTGCAAAGGCTGCCTATTGGCTCGGGCTAGGGTGAGTTTGGCGCAGGCGCGTTGCCTCGGCCTTCTGGCCGGCAATGAGGGACACTGCTTGTCAACACGAGCTAGTGTCTGGAGCCAGGATGCACGCCCGTTGATCATCCAGATCACCTGGGGAGGTAGACGGCTAGTGCCGTTTCCCCATAGTCCCGCACGCTGAGGTTTAGCTCTGCTGCAAGTTGTTTACTGCTGTTTAATGTTAAAATGTTTAATAAAGTGGCCCAGTTAGTCCAAGCCTTGGTCTTGCGTCATTATTGTGGGGTGCGGGGTAAGGGTAAAAAAATAGGAAAACGTTCCGTAAGAAACCCTAGGTAGCACATTCAGTTGTCCTGCAGAGCAACTCAAAAGGTGCTGAGGTGTGGTTTCTTGCAGCATCCCAGGGAAAAGGTGTGAGGGGAGAAAAGAGAAGGCTAAAAACAGAAGAGAGCGGTCTGATACCTATTCTGGGTGCTGTAAGGCACAGTCATTCATGAGTCATGGAGGGTAGCAGCATCCTAAAAGGGGGAGGGGCGCTAGGTTTTGCAAGGTACCTTAACTTGCCATATAAACAGCTCCTCTCCCTTGCCATCATAACCATTCCAGGCTACAGGACCAATGAGGAGGAGACACCTCCATGTTGCTTCCAGCGCCTGGAATGGCTACGATGGCAAGGGAGAGGAGCAGTTTATGCTGCAAGGTAAGGCACCTTGCAAAACCTAGCACCCCTCCCCTCCCCTCTGGGGACTGATGGAGGGAATGGGGGTACTTCACACTGCGCCAGCAAGTCATGTTCAGTGCATGAAAGAGGGGAGAGGCAGTGGCATGACAAAAGATGGCATGACAACTAGAGATCTGTGACCAGAATTTTTATAGGGAAGTTTCCCATAGGATGATACGAAAGCTATTGCAGGGTAAGCTCATCTCAGGCAGTTCTTTTGTGTCTCGATGCCCTTAATGGTCCAAGCCACAGTCTCCTGTCCTGCATCATTGTGAAAAGGGTATGGCAGAGAACTTTACTATTTAGGAAGCCAGTGCCTTGATTAGCATATGGCTCTTGACTGAGCCTCCTGCCAACCTAGCAGTTACTCCTGCCAACCTAGCAGTTCGAAAGCACCTAAAAATGCCAGTAGATAAATAGGTACCACGTCGGTGGGAAGGTAATGGCGTTCCGTGTTATAGTCATGTTGGCCACATGACCACGGAAGCTTGTCCTCAGACAAACGCCAGCTCTTCGGCTTAGAAACAGAGATGAGCACTGCCCCATACAGTTGGTCACGACTAGACCATTTGGTTGTGGGGAAACCTTTATCTTTTACCTAGACTGAGAGCGCAATCCTAACATGAAGTTAGGCCAGCACAGTTAGGCTTGCAAAGTTTGGCACAAAGACCACTATAAAGTGCATTTGGACTACTCTTGGAGTCAGGGAGGATGGCACACATCTGTATCCTGGCCTTTCTGACTCTGAGAGTGGTCCAAACATACTTTACGGTGTCCTTTGTGCCAACCACACTTTGCTGGGCAAACTGTGCTGGCCTAACTCCAGGTTAGGATCATGCCCTGAGTTTCTAATTAAGCTGAAGAGAGAAGCTAGGGCCAAAGGCACATCTTTTATGCCCATAAATGGTCTTGTTTACCTCAAAGTCCGGAAGGTCCCAGGATGTGACATTGGTTGCAGGCCTGAACAGGATGATCAAGCAAGGTGCAGCAGGTCATGGAATTTTCCAAGGCAAGGCCAGCAAAGGGGTGGGGGAGGTTGCTCTGACAAATCAAAGTTTGGCCTTTACCCAGAGGCCTATGGGACATGGGATGCTTCTTTGCCAACAGCCCAAGCAAATCAACACATGACTGGCCTAAGTCATGCTGTCTTGGCATGTACCAAGCACCATTTCCCAACCCCTGTCTTAGGGCTTTATCTTTCCCCTCTTTCCCCATTTTTTAAAAAACTTTTTGTGGCAGCCAGCATGACTGGGCTACTCCTATGGACATTTGTAATCACTGTTCTGCTTCTCCCTGGTTTTAGTCCCTATGCTTAGGCTCTGCCTTTTCAAAAAGCAGAGCAGGCAGGGGTGGGAAGAAGAATCAGAGCACCCAGAAAAACACCTGGCAGGTGGGCATGGGTGCTGCCTCTACCAATCCATTGTCAGTTTTGAGTGAAAGGAATCCACTTGTTACATAAGGCACTTAAATTTTCTTTTTCTGGTTAATTGGCCATAACTTTTGATAGAATACTGTTATTTCAACAGTTTGTTTTATTACATTCTGCATGGAATTACCTTTCAAATGATATATAACAATGTTATTATTCATAACTACAAATTTTCCGAATGGTTTCCACAATTTTGGCCACAGATGGTATCGCCCCTCCCCCCTGAGGATGTCACCTGGTGCAGTCCTCACCCTTCCGCACCCCCTAGTGACACCACTGGTGGAAGGAAAATGCAACATTTAGGGCGCAATTCTACCCAGCGCTGGGGTAGGAGCGCCAGCCAGCCAGAGCCCTATCTAGTGCTGGGTAGGTGGAAGTTGGAGCTAAAGAGCAGGCGCAGATCCGAGGAGACCGTGCGGCCCAAGTCAGGGCTGTGCAGCCTCACCAATGGGCCTCGGATTCAGCCATAAGGCCCACATCCCACCCACGTCCCGCCGCCCCCCACACCCCCCCCCCCCAAACCCCCCCCCCCTCCCCGAGGAGAATCCCTTGTGCCAGCTGGCCAGCAGTGCCGCTCCTGTTACTTTAACGCCGACATGGGGGTGCTGCTAGGTGCTCCTGCGTTGGTGCTAATGGTGGAGCGCTGACGCAACAACATTGCGTCAGCACTCTGTCCCCTGTAAGTTTGCGCTGTTACATACGGTTTTATAACCACCCATTTCAATATTGTCAATCTAGGCAATATTGAACTAAATAAGAAAATGGACTCCATATAAAGCAGATTCTTATGTCCATCTGACTTGTTTCCCTACTTCTTGATGTCTGGTGGATAGGAACATGAAATAGGGCGTTTTTGTATTGCAGTGTCTAGATTGGGGAATGCCCTCCACAAGGAACCCAACTTGTCTACTATTAATAGCAGCTAGATATAAAGGCAAATGATTTTCCGAGGATCTCCTGCCTCCTCCTTGGCATTTGGAAACAGAGGATTCTGAAAGCCATTAGTCAGTTACAGCCAAGGGTCTGCAGAAATGGAATACACAGTAAAAAAAGGGGGGTGCTGTTTATGGAGGGTTTCCGAGATGTAGTGCTTGTATATTCATGTAGATGGGGCTCAAATAACAAAAGTGGGACAATGTTTTGAATTGGGTTATTAGTTGCTTTTTAAAAGGAAGACAACTTCAAACATGTTATTTGCATAAAAGCAGATACACAGAGAGATGTATGAATGACCTTGGCAGACATATACAAAGTATTTGCAAGATAGATGCTTTCACGCTGGCAGCAGGGATGGTGTCAGAGATCACCCAGGTCATGCACTGGCTGAAAGTCCACACCCATCAAAGAGTCCATCCAGCAAGACTGAACTCTCAGGAACAGTCAAAATGGTAGCTCCCAACACATCATTTTGAGGCAGGAGAGCGGTACCTTGGGGGCCTAAGGCAGAACTGTGTCCCAGGGCCCCCAGCAAATCTAGCACTGGCTGGCAGGACAATCATTGTACTGTATATTGAGAGACTTGCCAGTCTATAAAATCTGAAGTTTTCAGTGCCTGTCTGTCATTGTGGATTGGCTGTGGCCACATTTATGCTGAGCTTTCCTGCTTCAGAGATGTTTTGCTTTCCTTCCCATGAGGCATGCTTGTTATTTAAAGCTGACACTGGGCCTCTTGCCCCACTGTTGAATTTTATGCTATTGCCTCTGTTCAGAACCAGTCTCAAGCAAATGTCAGAATGAAAGGCCAGTTAGAGTGAATTAGACCACAGCATTCAGTTTTCAAAAAAAGATTGTCAGTATATCTTCAGTGTGGTACACACACACACACACACACACACACACCCATATACCAGGTCAATTTTCCAAACTTTAAATTCTCACTCAAAGGGCGAAGGGAAAGGGAAGTATCCAGCCTTTTTCCTTATGGAAAAATAAAAAATGAAGGTAGTAGTCTAAGCCAGTTTTTCCAAAACTGTGGGAGTTCTGATTGTTGATGGGTTGTGAAACTAACAAGCTGATAGCTGAAAAGGAAAATGTATTGAGCCCTATGGAAAGTAATACTGAGCTGCATTTGTGCATTTACTCTTGAGCAGGCAACTGTGTCTCAGGTCCTATCAAAGGCCAGGCAAAGGGGAACACAAGGTCCCAATCTGATGAATGTGGAGCTCAACAAATCCTCCAGAAGGCAGCCGCCTCCCAGTAAAAAGGATTAAAACAGAGGCTTGAGCAGCCTGTAAGATGAAACTGGGTTTGTTTGTTTAATCTTGTAAAGCTAGAGGAGACCCAATAGAGTGTCTTTTTAAAAATGGGTCCTGATGCTAAAATGTTTGGGAATTATTGGTCTAAGCAACTGCTCAGTAAGAAGTAATGCCCCAGTAGGCACTGATTTGGTATCCTTTGTTTCAGTTATCCACGGTTACCAAGGTACTGGAACTCCTCGAAAAAGATATGGGAACATTAAGCAAATCTCCTTTTTTCATTTTGTTGCAGCAAAACCACTACTGATTCCCTATCTTTAAAAAGGTGTCCCCAGTATGCATGGTTTCAGGTATCCACGGTGGGGTCTAGAATGGAACCAGGATACTTTAATCCTGCTTCTATCTTCCAGTTGTCTGGCAAATGTGTCCTATTTTTTTAATTAACTTTAAACATTTTAGACTACTTCAAATTGGAGGTTTTTCAGCCTTTTCACTAACTGATATCTAATATTTCTTACAATACTCTATGCAGCTTCATAGCATCACAGCATAACAACTTGACACACTTGATGCTTGTAACAACTGTTTGGAGTCTCCACAAACCTGAGATTCAGAAGGTGGGGTGTGGTGATGTTACATAGAGGGCAATCCTAACCTGAAGTTAAGCGTCACTGTATGGCCAGCAAAGTTTGGCCAGCGTAAGGGACACCGTAAAGTATGTTTGGACCAGTCTCGGAGTCAGGGAGGATGGCGCACATCTGTGTGCCGGCCTCTCTAACTCCGAGAGTGGTCCAAAGGTGCTGTGGTCCATGGGGTCGCGAAGAGTTGGACACAACTTAGCGACTGAATAACAACTCCAAATTACGATTGAGCCCATAGTTGTATAAAAGGGATTGTGTAGGGCTCATTAAAATGCATGTCAGTTGTGCAGCAGGACTATTTTGTAGTTTTAGTCGTTAGACTCACTTTATTTACTTATTTTGAGTAATACTTGCTTGGGGAAGAGAAGAAAGTGTGGCTGAAACAAGGAATTAATCACAACCCATTGACATCTATTAGAACGCAAATTCTTTTAAAATCTCTATTCAATTACATGTTCTATAAAGGGTAACTTTCAGTCTGACAACTCCAGAGGTTAGATGTGATGAGGAATGCAGGGAAAGAAAGAATAGAAGGAGAAAATCTGGTCTAAACCAGTCCACAAACTTGTGCAACGCATTATTATTAGCTGACATATGACAATACATTTCTTTGCCTTTTTTTGTTACAGCTTACATTATAATGCTCCACTTTTACATCTTTATCCAAGAAACATTTGTCTTTTGCATCTGTCTGTTATGCATTGTGTGGGTGTCCCTGCTTGCTTAAATACACAGGCAAGGACTGTACCCTCTGCTGAGCTGACAAGAACTCTATACATTGTAATTGCCAAATCACTTGAACGAAGCAGGCAGCTAATTATGTTGGAGGATGGAACTGGGGCTCCTGTGAATCAGAAGTTTGAGTCCACACAGAGTTTGGCATTGATGCATCTGCAGATAATCACTGGCTGGTCCATGCTTTGGGTACCAGTTACATGGACAGGTTGGAATCATCACTGGCAGCCAAACTCTCTTCCAGCACATATTATTTTGACTTCTTCCAAGAAGTTGTGTACTTACAGTAGGTATAATTAATATACATACATGCCATATGCTCATGTCTGGCTGAAAATGCAAGTCAGGCAGCCAAAAATGTAAGGAGCTCAAAGGCAGGGTCAGAATTGGTGTCCACTGGATTGTGGGCCGTGGCCTAGTTGCAGGCCTCGTTAATTGCGCATGTTTATCCTGTTTTCCTCTTCCTCCCCACACTCTCCTCTTCCTTATCCCCATCTTGTTCTTCCCTACTCTGCCTGCCTGTCCCTGCACCCATTTGAATCACCTTCCCTTTCCTGGATAGAAAGGTGAGGGGTGGTTTCTTGCCGTCTCAACTTCCTGCCCTCCAATGCTCCCAGGTGGTGGGATCATTGCCTGGGAGGTACTGGCCACTGTGAAGGGAAGAGAAGAGTGCTTCCTCCTCCCTCCCCAGTTTCCTGTAGGGGTTGTTCCCTGTGAGAACCCCATAGGCTGCCATGAACCCCACAGCAACCATGGGCTGGATAAGTGTGGCCCCAGGGAGGGAGTGGGCTCTTGGCCTGTGCCTGAGTAGGCCTACCCTATGGCACTAGCACAGCTTAAAAGGAACTAAAAAGAAGCTCAAGGACAACAATCAATCTGCATTAAAAAAAACAAAGCATTCAGTCAAGGTCTTTTGGGAGTGCTTGTGATACAAGTTTTTTATTGGGCTTAGCAAAATGATGCTTGGTTACTGGGTAGCTGGTGGAGGTATGGCTTCTAGTGTTCACGGCAAACTTTTCCTGTTTGCCATTTCCTGCAGCACTAGGGAATGTTCAGCAAGGTGTGAGTGGGGAGATAGTCACAAAGGCCTCCTCAAGGTAAGGGAATATTTGTTCCCCTATCATGGGGCTGCATTGGCACTGGAAAGTTGGATAGGGTTAAGCTCTTAGTTTTTGCAAAACACTGCAACATAGGCCAGTTAAAATGATCGTGTATATTGCAGGCAGCCACCCTGTATATATGTTTATAAAATCATTCCCATTCTTGTAGAACACCGTCATAAAGGACAGCTGCATTGCAAAGACAAAAGGCTTACTTGAAGATTCACAAGCAGTCTTCTATTCAGGTCCTCGTTAGGCCTAGGCTCACTTAGCTTCAGTAAGCGAGCCGTAACAGCAATACAGATGGATGCAAATCATAGTCTTAATTTCGAGTTTGCTTCATCTGGGAAGATATTAGTCCTGGCCTTTCAGAAAGCATCAGTATTTAACAGCTAAAATGAGCTACCTACTGTACAATAAGATAACAGAGGCTTTTCTTCTCTATTAGTCCATAATGGAATCAGACATTTTTAACTTGAGGTTTCTAGAAATAGTTGGATTTTAAAATACTTTGTGCATGTACATTTCACAAACAGACATTCCTGCTCAGTCACTATGTTGTGCATTCATCTTGTTTTTTCTACCATGCAGAATGAATTGTATGCTGACGTGTATGTGGATTTTCATACTGTCGGTCACATTACGAGTGCTTAACTCTTTCTATAATCATCTGTTTCTAGGCTTTTGCATGCAGTTCTTAGTTGTATGAGGCCAAAGGGGATATAATCTAAATAAGAATCTGATTCAAATTACTGTAGTGACCTGGAGAAACTGCCGGGATAGATTTCTCCCTTATGTAGTGTTTGCTTTTGTGAATTAGCCAATATGAGTCATTATTGAGGCTCACCATATCTTAGACCAGTGGCTCTCAAAACTTTTTAGCATCGGCAACCAGGTACAAAAATGTTTCACTTTAACAACTGCTCAAACCTCTGTCACTATAATGGCAATTGGGAAGCAGTGTTCTCTCCAAGTAGCAATTTGTTTAACCCTTGATGCACATAGCCTAATCTCCCTTATCAGTTTTACGAAACACCAAAAATTGGATTGTGACCCTCTGGTGGACCATAGATCTACAATTTGAGTACCGCTGTCCTAGACAGTTGTTGAGTTACAACACTGTGAGGTGTGATCTTATGCCATGAGAATGTGCAGTATCAATCATGATTGGATGCCAGGCCAAAAAAGAAACATTAACTTTTATTGGCTTCACTTGGCCCTAAAATATGTTTAGGACACAATCTACAAGGCACCCTTGGGCTGATGCTATGCACTTAGGTCAGCCCAACATAACTAGCACCAAGGCGGGGGTGCCGACTAGGTAGGCTGCTTTGCACAGGAGTTCAGGTTCCTGCAAAACTTAGTGTTTTGTCCCCCTATAGGAACGCCACTGATTGAAGGCCGGCTAAAGATAAAATTCACTTACCCACCATATTGAAAGAGAACCTTGAAGCAAAGAAATGAAAACCATCCTAAAAATTAGCATAGAAAAAAAAAAACCCAACTGCTTTACAATGCTCCAGATGTTTTGGACAGAATAAGCTTCATTGACCTGGAATACTGAAGTGCACCAACATTCTTGCTGAAGCATAGTTAATGCTTTTGATAGCATTTGTTTCAGGATGTTTGGTTTGAATTTCAATGTATGTCACATGGCCAGTGAATGGAAAGCGCATTTAAAGATGAAAAGCATATATTTTGAGCATATACTTGTATGTATTAAACATGCACTGCAGTTTCCCGACTTATAAAACTGATGTTTTTAGAGCCCAGTCTTATCCTTCACCCCTGATTAGTGCAGCCATGCCAAAAACAGGTGCACTGTATCGGGGATGGGGGAGAGATTACAAAAGGGGATTTAAATCCCTATAACACCTCTATAAGCCTCCCTACCCGCGTCGGGTCTCCTTGAACCTGCACCAGCAATTTTGCTAGCAGAAGCAAGAAGAGAAGGGGGTGGGGAGGCTGCAGGAAAGGGGATAGGATCCAAGGCATGCCATTGCTACTGCATCCACCCCCTCCTCCTTGCCTAGTTTTGCCCCTCCTTTCTTGTTACGTTTCCTACTTATACCCTCTCAAACCTCTCCAACAACTGAATTACCTGATCTAGCAGGCTACTGAGCATAGAGCTTCCAAAGAGCTTTTTACAAGCTGCCTGCTTTATTGCAGAATAATATTAAATTTTATATTCATTTCTTTGTCTAGAGACCATGCCCTGTTTCAAAGGTGATTCAGGGCACAATCCTACCCTGGAGTTAGGTGGCACATGTCTTTTGTGCCCAGGAGTATCACAAACGTGCCGTAAAGCTCGTTTGCACCATTCTCGGAGTTCAGGAAGCCAGCACACAGATGTGCGCCAACCTCCCTGACTCAGAGAGTGGTCCAAATGCCCTTTATAGTGCGTTTGTGACACTACAGGTTAGGATTGTGCCCAGTCATGCTTGCAGGGCTGTGGCTGTCAAGAAACAATGCTTCTATGTAGTCCGGCTCCACATGGCTGCATCTGAATCTGCCTCCTGCATTGGTCATGCAGACTCAGATTACATGTTAAGCTCTAATTATATCAGATCATCATTGTTTACATCAGATGATAGTACAAATAATTTTTTCTCGGCCACTAGTTTACTACTTAAACAGTATTAGAAGAATCAGTAGTTTATGACTTAAAAACTCAATACAGTATTAGAAGAATCACCTGAATCAAGTTATGTTCTTATTTTTTTCCATCACTGAACACTCTTCCATATAGGGCATAATGCCAATCAGAATATTTTTAAAATCCAAATCTATTATTTGATTAGTAATAACACACTGACTGGGTCACTTAATTGAGCAATGCTCTCAACTGTTGGTTCTTAATTTAATAAAGAAAAATGTTGTTTACATCCATTTACAAATATGTTGCAGCGCCACACTATATTTCTTTACAAAAATGGGAGGTTTTATAGGAAAACGTTCTTAAAGCCTTGGCATTCAAACCGATCAATTGTACTGCTATTTCTTCAAGCCATTAGCTTGCGCTAGGTTCATTTTTATTCAAGCAGTTATGTTTTTTACTGCTGTGCATCTTTTAAGAAGGGTAAACAATGCCTTTTTCCCTTTCCTTAGAAAGCTCCATGGATGGCATGCATATTGTTCTGTTAATGAAACTAGCCCTCTCTCAATATGGCAGAGAATTGATAACATGTGGCCAAACAAAATAAACAGTCTTTCTCAGGGTGCCTTGTGCTGTCTACCAGTCCTTGGTGAAAGTGCAAGCATCTGCATGGGACCTGGGAATTTGACAGTGAAAAATGAGGAGCTGAGGATGGAGTCATTAAACAATCTTTGTGTTGCTTCTATCACATATATAGGATCATAGGATACAGCTGCTTGGGCCATATTTCAGGGATCAGACATGTGCATTCTGTCAGCATTTCCAGCCCACAGGGCACCCATATGGTCCTCTGTGCTGCAGGTAAATTACACGAGGAACTGGCATCCTGATTCAAGGACATGTTGTCCACACTGACCTCTCACTTCATGTATTCTTTCCTGTGATAGCTACCTGTATTTCCAATTTAGCACTAAAGCTGGAGGAGGTTTTCATACAGATGTACCCATAGAGTAACAACACTACAGTAATACATATTGTAACAGTCCATGCCTATGCATGCCTACTCAGAAGTAAGTTTCCTTGTGCTTTGTGTTTCCTTGGGAGTAATGAAATTTACTCCCTGGAAAGCACAGGATTGCAGCCTAAATCCCATCCATAATCTCTTGCTTTGGATCAATATGCATGACAGTTACCCACAGTTATGCGACGTAAGAACTTCCTTGAATTACAGCCCATTGGGATTGTTAAAACATTTGTTCTTGCGGCTTCCCTGAGATTACAAAAAAAAAAAAAAAAAGGAGAGCATAATCAGATACCTGGCTGGCTTCAGAAAATGGCTAGTAGGCTGTATTTGGCCTGGTAGGCCACAAGTTGTGTAGGCCCAAGTTAGGCTTCCATGTCTCTCAGGATAACAGCTTTATGCATTCAACAGCTGGTTTATTTCCATTTCTACTAAAATCAAAGATGGTTGCTCAGTAGTTAAAAGAGCGCAGGAATAGAGAAACTAGAATACTGGGAAAATATAATAAAGTTCTGGAAACACATTTCACTAACATTTGTCACTGAACATCAAGTATCAGCAAAACATGTAATCCAATTTTATCTCTGTCCTGGAGACTCCTGCATCATCATTTCCATCCTTGAATAAGCAATCTTGTGATTAGTGGAGATGTTGCTATCTTAAGCATGCAGAGATGGGCATATTGAAGTTATTCAGTAAATAAATTTCATTTATCATTGAGGCCATTGAATGACTGGAAATAGTATGGAAAGGTATTTGGATAATACACTATGGAAATTAGAATTTCTTGTTCATGAAGACAGGCTGTTGATTAAGGAACCCCTCAATTGACCAAATCACCAACTTGATGTTATTTGAACTCAGCGCAGCTTTGGGGTGCTGAGGAGCCTCCCCTATGGGTTTCTCAGATCTGCGCTTGCAATTTAGCAGGCGCAGAGCTGAGGAAGCCGTGCCACCCAAATCGGGGCCTAACAGCCGCATCTCATCTCCACCCCTCTCCCCAGGCTGGCCTGCCTACCCCCGCCCAGTTCCTCCCTCATAGCTGAACTTGGCCAGTGGAGGGGCAACTTACCCCAGTGGTGCAACTGGGATAATGCAGCTGCCTGTGTTGGCCCAGCATGCTTTGCACTGACGTACATGTTCTTTATGGCACATGCACAACAACGCTGAGCTGAAACAAGTGGCTTGTGTCTGCCGAAGGGGGAGGGGTTCGATTGTCAGAAAAATGCCTTGCTTCATTTCAGTGTCTCTCCTTGCTAGCCAGCTAAAGGTTACAAATAGAAACAGCATTCTATTTGTGGAATAGAAACTGGTTTGTCTTTGGGGGGTTCCTTTTAATTCAAGGGAAATTTTAGTGCAGTGAACATGAGATCAACAATTTATGTTAAATCAAGCACGATGTAGGCAGTTGCTGTGGAAGCATCTGCTCATATCTCCAATGATTCTACTTCAGTTTTTATGCACAGCCGCCTCTCTGCTCCAGAATGTCTCAATGTGGCACTCAAATGTAAGGCAGAGTCTGTCTAACAATGGACTGGTTCACAGGGGCAACCTGTCCACTCAATTTTGCCATTCATTCCTTTCCTATTAGAGTCACTGTTTCATTACAGACAGAACTGTGTTCATTCAACTTTATCCTGAACCCAGTGAAGTACCTGGCAGAACCCAAATTTCCTTTTGCAAATTTCCTATGTACTGTATATAATGCCATCAATATATTATGTGATGTATGCTAACTTTTGTGATGGGATCCTTGCCACCCAGGCTTAATATTTCTGGCAACAACTTTTGGTACACAAGTAAATAAATGCAGTCATTCATTTACAAGACCAGCCATATTCACAATCCCCCATTCAAATATATGAATGCTTATTTATACACACTACATCATATGCATGCAAGTGCTCATATTTAGAAATGTTTGAAAAAGGTGTTATTTTTTGCAGATTTCATTATTTCAAAGGCTGAAAGCAGTGTTGTGTGTTTTTATTCTAAGTTTTCATTTCAAGTTCTCATTTTTAGTAATTTTTAATGCCCAAGTAATTAAATTTAGTAATTTTTAATCACTTGTCTTAGATAGTTGATAGTCAGCAGATGCAGTCACAGTATTATTTCTAATTGGAAAAGTAACCTATTTTAATTTCTGGAAAATATCTTAAGCACCAAAATGCAGTGTCTTGTGTTTTTATTCCGATATTTTAATCTGAGGAAGGTGATGTTTTGTATTTTTATGTATTTTTAACAAAAAACAAAAAAACAAAAAAAAACCAACCACATCCCTAGTCATAGTCATCACAACCCCTAATAGTCATCCATATATACTCAAGCATACCTAGCAAATAATTCTTTTCAGGGCTGAAATACACTTCCCTGCACCCCTGCAATACCACACCACATTCACACTTTCCCCCAGCTTCAGATTTTTTTGTGGAAGGTGTTTTTTCTCTTACCCTGAGTAAAGCCACTGTGGCACCAATGGGTCTCAAATGGCTCTGCACAAATGGCTCTGCACCCGCATTTGAACTGGTGAGGAATCAAGGAAGCCATCACCGGTCCCATCCCCCACTTGGCCTGCTCCTCCCCTCCCTGCCCAGTTCCATCCACTCCCTGCCTCCCCTCAGCCCCAACAGGCCTTACTGATGGCTGTTCTGCCCGTGCTGACTGGTGCCCAATGAGGGCATTCCCTACTCTCCAGGTGCCATAATAGTTCTTTCTGGTACATTTACAATACTCGGAGATGGCAATCTCAGGGTTGAGCTCACGCTGTCCAAAACGTTTAAATACATAAAATAAATGAGTCCTGTTACTTGAACTAGAAACCAAACTAGACATTGCACAGAATATTAAAGCTAACAGTTTAACAGACTTCTCTATGTCGTCTCTATGAGCAGAAGTGATGAGTCATTGGGTGACTCAAGGCTGATTCTGGTGAGCATTTCTCTAGGGGCTTTGCCTAAACTTGACTTTTTCAGCCAACTCTGATTGGATATGCACTTGTCATCCAATAGTTGACACATATTATTGCACCAATCTTTCACCATCAGCAAATTAGCACCTTTAAAATATTAAGATGAAACTGATTCAACATCCAAATTACACCATTCTTAGAGCTACTTCACATGTGACTGTTATCTGTTCGTGGGACCGGAGCACAAATAAATCTATACAAATTCATGTATAATTATACATGTCTTATTAACATTCTTTGAAGGGGTGGGTAGAAGCCCTAGATGGATGTAACTGCGATAGAACTATAGTCATTCAGGAATGGGAGATCACCTCTTTGTGCACTCTTGTTGTCTGAACCTGGTACAAAGATTGTATCATCAAGAAACCACCCTCAACTGATGGTCTTGGGAACCATAAAGGAACACAGAAGGAAAAATGGTCTCTGGTAGACATAATCCACAGAGAGTTCTAATTAGTTCTCATTGCTCTGGTGACAAGTATGCATCAAGCAGGGAACTGTGTTTGCCCTACAGACATGCAGCAAGGAAGCATATCTGTGATGAATTTAAGAAAAATATGTTCACATTTTCCTAACGGGCAGCTTGGGTGTTGTTGCACATTAGTCTCTGCTTCTCTACACTTTAAAAATTGGCTTGATCATCTGCTGCATTCTTCTTTTATATAGCTATCTAGTGGGGGAGTGGTTTTGAATCTTCCCTTAGTTCAAGGTGAATAGAATGAGCCTTGACAATGCACTGCAGCTCTGTAACAGCTTATCTGTTTCTTATTTCCCTGCTGTGTTGTATTCTCCAATTCCTTCAAGGTCCAGGGCTCCCACATCTTGTTTGTGTTCAGTTTTTTGTCTCACACTTAAGCATAGCTTGAGCAGCAAGAGCCTAAGTAGTGTGGCACACATCTTAAGTAGTGTGGCATCTCTTGGAGGGCAAAATTTCCGTGGATCAGCTGTAACCAGCAGAGATTGACAAAAGAATTAACTTCAGATAAAGGTTTTGTTTCAGAGTTACCGAGTTTCTGGTGATCTTCAGTGGGAGGAAAAATACCCTGCCTGGACTCTAAGGATCCAAGGGTGATATTGTAGTTCTTCAGGTCAACTGCACTTTGCAAGAAGGGATAGTGGGAACAAAGAGAGGGCATTCATCCAGGATTAGTGCTGTGAACGACCTCAGTAAGTCTGCTGTTCTGGGTGACCCTTGGGCCACATCAGGATGGGGAAGGAGTATTTGATTTTGGAAGAGCTTGCCCTGATGTCACTATCTACTGCCAGCCAGTATCAATGGGTATCATTGTGAACCACAGGACAGAAATAATGCCTGGTGTATTTTAAAAGAGGCTCCAGCATTGAATACAAGAGCAGGAGTGAAAAGAATAGTTAAAATCAGAAGGGAACTAGTTCCACTGAATGTGTAGAGCATAGGAGACTGATTCTTTTATGGTGGGGATTGGCAGTTGGCTCAGGGGCCCAGTTTAGCTCCCAGAATATTCCCATCTGGCATAGCCCAAAGTCTCTATAAAGCAATTCAGAATGGATTCAGATACCAAAACAAAAACTCCACTCTTTTAACATACTTTGAAATGTGGACATCTTACTCCCAATGACATCTTGGGGGCATGACAGGCCAACATGTGTTCTTCATGCTCTTGTACCCTTCCCCCTTTCCTCCCCCCCTTTAAATGAAGCAAGAGAGAGGCCTCCTACTCTAAAACAACAGTGTGCTTGACAAATGCAATTTCTGAAAGCACCAGAGCAGGGGTGTCAAAGGTAAGGCCCCAGAAGCTCTTTATCAGGTCTTTGGCTCTCCCAGGACCACCATCAGCTGCTTTCAGTGCTGAGCTTTGCTGAAGTGTCAGTGCTGAAAGGGCAACCCGCATGATCATTGGACTTTCCCATATCTTGAAAATATGATCAAGATTTGCATATTTTCACTTCTTTATGCAGCTCATGAGTTCCTGTGAGAAAAGTTTATTTCTGTAATATGACCTGCTTAAAACCCATTTTCTTCCAATGATGTGCTGGAGATTGCATTTCTACCAATGTTGCTCTAACGCATCGTTGGTAGAAAATGGTTTTTAATGACATCACTTCCTGCTTAATGACATAACTTTAGGCCTTCAGCAGGCATTATAAATGCTATTCGGCCAGCTGTATGAACTGAGTTTGACACTCCTGCACCTCTGAACAATAAGGTACTCTGGAAACTGCATTTTCCAGTGCTCCTTGCACTGGCAGAGGCAAATGCAATGGCAGGGAGTTAATGACTCTAGCAGCAAAGGACCAAACTTGTCCCGGGCTCAGTTTATTATCATGCATTGAGGACGGGCAACCTCTTCTATCCCCCCTTTTTTAAAAACTTTGGAATTACAGTAGTTCTTCTTATACTTAACTTTGGAACTAGTTCTACTGCTTAAGCAACCCTAAGCTGCTTTCTCCTATCGAGTCACAGGTTTTCTGAATTCCCAAAGCGAACCTCAACAGCTGCTGGTCAACTCCCTTCCCTTCTTATGTACCCCTTTAAACTCCTGCCCGATGTATGAGCCGCAGCACACGGTCTGTCAGGTTTGCAGCGAGGTTCAGGAGGGGGCGTTTCCGTGACTGTTATTGTTACTGTTCGGTCACGTGAAGATTGTCGAGGCCTCTCTCCTTTGCCCGCGTCTCGCCCCGCGTGCAGCAGTGAGTGCCTAGTGGCCAGCGGCGCTGTCGCCCCGTGGACATTATGGGCCTCCCAACTCAGTGGCTGAGCCGGCTCTTGCAGCCCGACCCGGAGACGTGACTGAAAGTGGTGCCCGCTGTCCCAACGCCTTAGCAAGCCGTCGTCGGCTGCTTTTCCACTACGCGTGGAGCGGTCATGAGCGAAGCAGGCCCGGGGCGCTGCCCGCCTGTGACGGCAGGATTGTCGCGTGCAGTCGGCTGGAGCACGGCCGCGTGTCCTGCCCCGGGAGTGCAGCAGCTCCCGCGCTCTCGCCGTCCCGGTTGCGTCCGAAAGGGCCACCGTGAGGGCCATGCCGTCGCCCAGGGAGGAGTTGCCGAGAAGGGCTGTCGGAGGAGCTGGCCAGGGGTGCGCCGAGTAGCCGCGCTTGCAAGGCGGGAGGAGGCCACGCGCAGGTACGACCCAGGAGTCTCGTGCAATCGTCATCCTTCCGATTGGCTCAGGCAGCGGGGTCGCCGGGGTCACCCAAGGCTCCGGCTCCGCTTCTCCCTGGCGGACTCTTCCCCCATCCCATTCCATCTCCCTCCCCCCTCCCCCTGTAATCCTGGTGCGTGAGGGGGTGTGAGGGAGGGAGTGTGGCAGACGGAGGCGAGCGCGAGCGGATGGCGGACTGCATGCACACCAAGCAGCCGCCGCCCGGGATGCTTTCCTTTTCCTCCTCCGGCCGCAGGGATGGCTCCGCTCCAGACAAGAGTGAGGAGAAGCCTAAAAAAAGAGCCTTCTATCTAGTGAGGATGAAGCCACTGAAGGAGCCTGTGACGAACAACAACAACGTGTCTTTTGTGATACACTGTCACATAGGCAAGGAGATCAAACACATATGCAGCAACTGCAGTCGCGGGGAGGAAGCCCGTGACGGTGAGTGCTCTGATCTTAGGTGTGTGTGTGTGTGTGTGAGAGAGAGAGAGAGAGAGAGAGAGAGAGAGCTTCCTTGTTCTCCTTATGTTTACATGTGTGCCTTCCTCCCAATTACTGGATGCTTAGCTGCTTCCTTAAGGGACTGCGGGAGGAGAGAAAAGAGGAGTCCGGGAATGGGTCTGGCAGTTATTTGGGCATGCCAGCCGGAGAGGAAAGCAAAGCAGGCATTTTACCTTCAGTTCATGAGACCTCTGTAGAGCTGTAGAAACCGATTTGTGCTTTGCTTGCCTTCATCATCATTACCATGCCTTACTTAGACTAGGCTTTCATTTCTGGTTCATCAACTTTTTGGCCCCCCTAGCCCCCCCCCCAACGCGATGCAGCAAGAGTTTGCCTGACTTAATTATTGGTATTTGGGAGGCTGATTTCTGTGGAATCAATCTCATGTGATCTTTCACTGTATCGTCTCCTCCAAACACACTGGGGTGTGTACGGATTTATTGGCTGGTATCTTCATAGGCTTCAGGTGGCACCTTTTGTCCAGCCCATTGCCAACAATCCTTACCGCTCTCCTCCTGACACCGAGTGTAAAATTCTAAAGGTGCATTCAGATAGAGTCCAGTAGACTCTCAGGTAAGCGGATCCTTTCTCTGTGTTATTAAGAGCAAGTGAAATGTTTTGAACGAGCAGCAAGGGTGACAGCATTTTGTCAGTCAGCAATTGAAAGGCACAGAAAAAGCTATAAGAAGCAGGAAACCAGCAAAACAGAAACTCGTAGGCGATGAGCACTTTCCCCAGTGCCACCTAAGGGATAGGTGGATCATGAGTTCACATTTTATTTAGATCTGGAAGTTCTTCAGTTGAGACCAGCTCAGATGGGTATGTTTGGCAGAGCTCATTTCCTGAAGGTCAGTGAAAGACTTTTGATTGCGAGTCTGAGTAGGAAAACATCATGACTGAGATCTGGTTTCTGTCTGTTGTTTCCTGTGCTCTATTTCACCATTTTTGACACTCAGGATGAATTCTGAATGGTTAAAAAAGTCAATTTGTTCATTCTTCTCAGAAGAAAATCCAAATTTTGCTGGATTTTGGCATCTCCTTGTCATCTAAGCAGTACAGCTGTAATGACATAGCCATGGTTTCCCAAATGACTTTAACAAACGGAGACTTGCAAGTATAATTATGGTTCCTTCTGCTGAGCTGTAACTGAAAGCAGACTAAATTGTTTTGTTTTGCGTGGTGCACCAGGATAGCTTTTCGATACCCAGTGATTTAAAATCTCCTTTCCATTTAAAATCTCCTTTCATTCTTTCCACAAGAATACTTGGCCCATGCCTCATGTTCCTTTTGGGCATGATTTTTCCCCTCCCTTTCTATTTATTACTGGTGACAGCAAAGTCCCCTGGAAATTAAACCAAGAGATTTGCAAAGCAGGAGCAGCAAGTGGCTTGCATGATTCATTTATCCCCAAAAGCAGGCTAAATCACATTAAAAATATGCCCTGCCTGTTTTAGTGAAATTCATATTTAAAGGCATTGCATCAGTCCCCTTCATCAGCAGCCTTGCTCTTAAATTTCCAAATGCTAGTGTAAGAGGGAAAGCAAAACTGTATTGCTTGTGCTTTCATATACATGCAAAAAACAACAACAGCCCTTCAGTTGCTTTGGAGGCCAAGCAGTGGGCAGTATGCTTGATTAGCTCCCCCCCCCCTCTTTTCAGAGTGGTGGTGGTACTTACCTCTCACCCCATAGTTACCTTTCTCAGCGGCCCCTGTCCCAGCTGTCAGCCTCTGCGCTTAAAAAAAAGGCCAGAGCAGAAGTGATTGGCTGGGGTACAGATTGGTGGCAGAGGTAAGAGCTGCCAACGTGGTGGTGGGGAGGTAGCAAAGAAGGCAAGTGAGTGGGTTGAACCTTATGCACAATTTTTTTTAATGGGGAGGGGTACGGGTGATAGAAAAGGAGGTTGGGCCCAAGCACCATGGAATCTTACGTTGAGTTTGCATGTATATAAACAAGTCTCTAATTCCAGATACAATGCTACAGATTTGCAGGTGCTCAATAATCCAATCTTTTGATGTCAGTTGGTGGAGTTTTTAATTGGCTGTGAGATACTGATTGTAAGTGATCCTTCATTTGAAATGGGTGGACTAGTAATATGAGAAATGTGGAAAGATGCAACAGAAATAAAATGTTCCAGCTGATAGAGCTTTCAGAGGACCTATAATTATGATTTTATCACATTGTACATCAGGATAATATTAACATAGATTATATATATATATATATATATTTCTGACTCCTGATGTTGATCATGGAGGGTACTACTCTTAAATCCCCCTGGGCATGGCAAGCTAAAACCTTCTCCCATGCACCCCTTTTTGAAGCAACTTCAAGCAGTGCATCTATGCTCTCGTGCAAGTTTATTTCAGTGGAACTGGTCTAAGGGAATTGCCAATGGAACCTATCTATTCCTTATAACCACAAGGGATCTGAGTCCTTGCAGCAGAATCAAAACATGTTGACTGGAAGAGACTTAAGAATCATTTGTTCCTATGGAACTTCATGCACCACTTAGCAAAAGAGGGCCCATTTTCTGGACTGTCCCATAGGTAGAGAATGTAAACAAACCAATCCTCTGGATAGGGCAGACGGACATTTTGAAAGTGGGGCTTCTTCCACTGGGGAGGATGACAAGAAGCCAGTGATTATCTTGCATGGTGTGTGTGTGTGTATGGGGGGTGGGTATCAGCTCCCATTCTTCATTCTGTTCCTACCTAAGCCTAGGAACAAGTACTTTCTGTTGGCAGGGCATATCTGCTGGCAGTTCTTCAGTGCAGCATGGTAGAACTAGTGCAAACACAAGATAAACCACTCAAGTCTAATGAGAAGCAAGAATTCAAAATGGGACTCCCAAATCAAGGCAATTCTAGTCCTTTTGAAAGTGACTCAGAGAGGTGTCTCAGACCTACCACCTAAAGTGACTCAGACCTACCACTTCAAAGTATATTATTATGATGCTAAAATCTTTATACAACACTTTTTCACCTCCCAAAAAGGTTCACAAAGCAGTGAGTTGACATAGCTAAATTAATAAATGATCCCCTGTCCTAGCAGGCTCACAATCTGAAAAGACATAAAAGAAACATCTGCAATCAATCACTGGAAAAGAAATTGGGATTAGTAATATTCCAGTTGCTCTCCTCCCACTAAAATGTGAGAGCCACCTCTTTAAAGGAACCTCTTAGCCCAGTTAGTAAACTCAGGATTGCTATACTGTACTTAGGTTTGTTCTAGTTGCTACAACAATTAAAAGTCTAATCCTACGTGTGCTTACTCAGAAGTAGGTTCCACTTTGTTCAGTGAAGCTTATTCCTAGAAAAGGGTGCATAGAATTGAAGCTTAACCCTCTTACTATGCTTACTAGACACCCACTCTCCCTCATTCTACATCTCTTTTATTCTCTCTCCTCCAAGAGATGGTAAACAAGTACATCCCATTAGAAGCCTAGAAGGTTTTAGTCACAGATAGAATTGAGAGCCTAAAAGTCTAGACTCAGAAATGCTTTAAAGTACCTGATATTGCCGAAGTTAGTGAGTAAGCCTGCACTTGGAAGGGGGGGCAGTCTGTTTGGAAGTCTCTAAATTACAATTCAGCCCTGTTCTAATATAAAAGAATATAAAGGGGGATGATGCAATTCTTGCATAGCATAAAAGGGGGTCACGTAAGGATTATGGTGATCGTAAATGATGCATGGGAGTGGAAGCTCTTTTTCTGTGGTGGCACCCAGTATGTGGAACTCCCTGCTGTGGGAGGTTTATTTGTTTCTCTCTTTGGTGGTGTTCTAATGCTACTTGAAAACATTTTGTTCTGGCAAAGTAATTTAATGTGGGCAATGTGATGCTGCTTTGGATTTTTCTTTTTATACACTGCTTTAGAAATTTTTAATTTGAAATTACTGAGTTTTGTGTTAGCCACCTTCAGTATCTCTGGAAGAAGGGGAAAGCAGGATATAAATTCTAAAAATAAGTAATGGGTAATAAGATTAAAAACATGTGGTACTAGTCTTTGTATGTATGTTAGACTAAGGGTGAAGATACACATCTCAGCATTTCCATTAAAGAAATATACTCAGCTGTTAGTTAAACAAGCTCCCCCCCCCACATAATACTGTATCCTCCTTGATGGTCATAATATTGTTAGTGGCCAATCCGGGCCGCTGTGGGCAGCTTGCTATTTTGCGCCTGCTATTTTGCCAGTGCAAATCCAAGCAGCCCCACTAGGCTGCCTGGGGCTTATCCCGGGGTAAGGGGACAAACATCCCGTTGCCCATGGTAAGCTTCAGTTGCATCCTTCCTTGGGTAGGATGTAGCACAGGCCAAGTGGCCTGCCTGCTCCTTCCCAAGTTAGGATTGGGCTGCCTGTTGTTTTGTCTATGGAAGTGCAGTCACTTCAAGCTTTTTAATAAGTTTTCTACACAGGAACCAAGCCAATAATCAAATATAGTCATATAGTCAAATGTGATGATCATATATGAGTACATTTTGATTGGGAGGGTCTACATGTGGATTTTATGTTTTTCATAAGCAGGTATGTTTTCTAAGAAGAAAATGCATAATGAATGAAACAGCAGAGAGAGACTGACCCTGCCACTCATTTTGTGTTGTAGTAGACCATCTGGGGAAAAATAGGATTGGGCATCCCAAGTACAACTTGCGTATTCTTCAAGGATGTCATTGAGGAATCCCATCTTATTTGCTTGTAATTCTCACTTCTGGTTGATCTTGATACAAGTGCACAAGGAAGTATACAAATTTGAACTTTGACTAATTAGAATTAGCAGTATCTGTACCTTTCTTCAGTGCAAGAGAAACAAATAATTCCCAAGACTCTGGGTTTAGTTGCTTAAAAAACAGACTTTTAGGAAAATTTGCTTGGTTGTTAAATGAAACATTTGCTATTAACTAAAACAAGGTGATTATTTTGCTACCTGCAAAAGTAATTATTGAATCAAATTACTATCTTCCAGGCAGGTTGTAAACCCAGCAGTTTCTCTCCATGGCTACGGTTCAGGGGTTTTAACAGTCTTGCCTGACCAGCTCTAGAATGAAGATAACAGAGGCAGCCGCTAACTATTTGCAGCCATTTATGATCACACCTATTCAAAACAGCCCTAATCCAATCTAAGTGTGTCCTGAACAATGGAAGAAAAAAACAACTGTGAAGGACAAAACAGAAAAGCTGCAGCAGGCCTTCAGCTCCATAGTGACATTTAGGAGAAAGGAGGGGGGAAAATATAAACAAAATTAGATGGTGCGCAAGCTCAAGTTTCCATGAGGTATTTGCACACACCCTAAGGCTTAATTCTCACTGCAGTGGTAGATCAGTGTCTGGGCTGTACCACCAGACTGCAGACGGGAACTTAAGCTTTCATAGTTGAATCTTCTTTTATACAAAAATAAAAGGCTCTTGTACTTAGAAAACTACCAAATCAGGGAGAAGGCTAATCTCCCTGACATCTAACAGTTTTTATGAAGGGAATATTGTGTATGGCAAAACATCTAATCATGTGAGTCCCTGTTTGCAATTGATGGTGTAGCCCAGACACTGGTTTACTTCTTCATTAAAAATTAGGCATACATTTAGCATTGATCAGCTTTGCTGGTGTAGGCTGGGGAATAAAGTCTGTTGTCCAGAAAGAAATTGTCCTCTTGTTGACAACATATTTAGCAAACAAAATGCAGGTACTTCATTGCTGTCCTTTGCCTGGCAAACATATTTGTAAAATCAAACAAGGATATTTCCTCTGATTTTAGTGCACTGTCAAGTCCCTCCGGAATGTCATTTATTTTTAAAGAACTCTGAGGTCTCATAAGAGCAGGTGAGAAATACTGGGGGCTGAATTGTTTGCTTAAACATAGTTCTGTGGTTGGAGCTTTCCCTAAGGAGAGTTTGTGAAGCCCCTGGTGAGCTGGTTAACGATAAGCTTGCTAAGTCTCATGAGTTTTGCAATTTTGATGTTTTCTTTTGCCCTATGCTAGGCTCATCTGGTGAATGTAAGTCTAAGATGTGTCTGTTCAACCTGCTGTAAGGGGCAACCTAGATATGTGGGGTTAAATATGTTTTTGCCCCATCTGCATATAAGGCAACTTTGCAAGCAACTTTTCCTTTCCCAATTCACTTCCTGTATCAAAGTTGAACTGGGAAAAACATTACTTGAAAGCAGCAGAGTATAGTGAGGTAAAGTGGGGCAGGGAGTAGGTTTCACCCTCACATATCTTTTTGAATAAAGAATAGATCTTTGTTAAGATCTTCATTCTATCCACCTCTGCTTTTCATAAAAACAGGGCAAGCATGTATTTAAATGTACCCAGTTGCCCCATACTGCTAATTTGGTATCTACCTTAGGTCCACTGATGTATCTTTCAGAGTATTCTTCCTCAATTAATTGTCTGATGTTGTACCTTGACAATTTTAGCGCCTTGTCAGTGTGCTGTGAGATGAAAAAGGTGGAAACTGGCTACTCTTGGGCAAGGAATCCCCAAATCTGCCCCGAAGATACTCCAAATTCACGGCATTCAACAAACTATTCCAAGACAAAAACATTTAGTCATAAAAATGATAACAGGTTCAAAATTGATTCAAGGGTCAAGAAATTGTACTGAGGTGTGATAGGCTTTCACTTCCATTCTGGAGCATGTTATATAATGTATTCTGTTGGTAATTAAACAGTAGTACACTGCTGGCTAAGAAGTGGTGATGGTGGAGCTCCTGCTTCCCTTCCTGTTTTCTGTGAGTGGCAGGAGTTGGGGGAATATGAAAACTTTAGGGCTGAGAGAGTGAGAAGAGTAACCTTCTCCCCTTGTGGAAAAAGTCCAAGTGAAAAGATCAAGAGGCATTGTGTACTATGATGTGAGGAAAATCAATTAGGAGTTGCATCATATTTGCAGATTATGAACAGAAGAGAGCAAAGGGGATTGAGTAGAGCAATCTTAAAATGGATTCAACTAGCAAGGAAGCCATTCAAACAAAGAAATAAATACAACCCCAGCTTCAAACATGAGGGCCTTATCAAATGGGTGCAATAAGCCTCTTTACCAAGTCGGGATTTCTCTTCCTGGGGCAAGCAATTAACTACCTATAGTCCCTCGACAAATAATTCATAGCCCAATTACTGCCGGCGGCAGAAAACTGAGGCCCCCTAAATCAAATGGCTGTGCACAATCAAAGATATTACCAGGCTCTGTCTCATATGAAGAAATGCAATGGCAAGAGCAGTCCAACAATCATACCTCAGAATAGCTATAGGTCTCTGGAAGGACTGGAAAGCACTTGGGCATGAAAAATAGAGATTGCATTATGGAGTCCTGTTGGAAAATTGGATATGGCAGAAGGATATGGAATTTTTCTAAAGCTGGTCTCAAGTGCCAATGCTTCCAATTTAGGCCCACCATTAGAGCCATTTTCTTTGTTTTCTATGAAAGGAGCTTGCAGTAGGAGATGGAAATAGAGCCTTACATAACTCATTGTGAACCCTACTGGTCAGGCTGGTCAGTGCTTTAAGAGCCTTACATTTTAGTTATTGATCCATGACCACAAAATAGGAAGGATTTTATTAGGAAATTCCGCTTTTTGTGCATGTTAGTGTAAAATATTGAGGCAGAACCTAGGAATTGTACGTACGTCTGTCTAAATGTTAATAAAAGGTAGATCTTAAAATATCATAGACTCCAAGGTTATAATATAATGGGCACTTACTTGAGAATAAATACATCCATTGATGTAACAAAAGTTTCAAAACACATAATCTGAACAATTTGCTTTCTCAAGACACAATGCAAATTTCAAAACACATGCAAATGGTTATATCTTGAGTTGTTCATTCATCTGCCCCATTCTGTTGTTTTATTATTTAGGGCAGTGGTTTCCAAACCTTTTCAACTGGCAGCTCCCTTGACCTACTGGACCATTGGCTGAGGCTCCCCATTAGGGCTACAATCCTATATATTGTATAGAGCAGTGGATTTTTCCACAAGAACTCCATGGCTCCTTGGCTGGTTTCTGCGGCTCCCTGGGAAGCAATGGTTCACAGTTTGGGAACTACTGGTTTAGGGAAGCAAAAACTAATTTTTCCATTTGATTTTAACATTCTTGAGCTTGTTGTGCATGGGAACTTGCATGCCATACAGTCATATGTTTCTACCTTACTGAGGATCGAGCAATTCCATTGATTGAGCTGCCTGGCCCAAGATTTTGCACAAGAGTAAACAATACCAGCTGAACAGTCCGCCTTGTTTTGCATGAATTATGACACATTTATGTATAGAAATATTGAGATAAGAAAATGCAAAAATTATTTTACCTTGAATTGGAGTTGCCAGGTGTATCACAGTTCTTATACCTGTATGCTTTTCAAAGGACTCTGTACAGGGTAGACCTTTTAGGGCACAATCCTAAGCAGCGCTGGACGGGCCAGCACTCTTTCCTAGTGCTGCTTAAGAGAGGCTGCAGCTTCCCCGTGGCAAGGGAGCATTCGCTCCCTTACCGTAGGGAAGGCTCTAGCCTCCCCTATGCGCTCCTCGGATCTGTGCCTGCTAAACAGCAGGTGCAGATCTGAGGAGACTGCGCAGCCCAAATCGGGGCCGAGCGGGCTTAGGATGCAGCCATATGGCCGCCTCCCAGGCCCTCCCACATCCTGCCCCCAACCACCCTCCCCCCCCTCGCCAATCTCCATGCCATCTCAGCACAGAGCCTCCCTTGCACGGTCTGGCTTCAGCTTGCATGCCGATTGGCACAAGGGAGGCTTCCTGTCAGCGTTCTCAAGCCTACGCTGCTCATAGCGTTGGCTTGGGAGCTTTAGCTACGCACCAAGTAGGATGCGTATTTCATTACGCACCGAATAGGATGGTGCTGTTAGACTGTTCTACAAAACATTCAAGAATTCTGGCTTGCTCAGTAGAACACTTGTTTGGGAAGCATGGTGGCAGTTCCTACTGCGGAAAACAAGTCTGTGCAAGAGAAAAGGAGAAGAATACATCTTCTCCCATATAGATTGGTTCGTCCCTTAAGATTCTCTGAGACAGTCCTTCTTTATGTGCCCCCTTGACTGAAGCAAGGGAGGTAATGGTGAGAAGAAGGGCCTTCTTGGTGGTGGCTCTCCAAAGTGGAATTTCCCTCCTGGGTGAATTATGGTCAGCCTCCTCCCTTCACACTTTCCGATGGGACTTAAATACTGTTTTTTAAATTTCATACGGCTTTTTGGTGGGGTGTAGGGTGAGATGATAAGATTTGATAGGTGGATAGTGAGGGATGGTCTACCAGATCTTTCACTCTCTGTTGTCCTATGTTTTATATTCCAGCAACTATTTTTATTTATACCATTGTGGTTTTAATATGTGATTTTATTCTGTATATATAACGAGAGCTGCCTTAGGCACTTTTTACTTGGGTAAAGGTGGTAGACATGAAGCTTTTTTATCTGCAAGCGTTCTGTTCCCAGAACTCTTGCAGATAAAAAAAATCTGCAGGTAATTAAACCCACTGGCTTGGCCCACACCCCAAACCTGTCCGGAACTATGCTCCGGAGAGCTTTCTGAGGCCTGCTAAAGTCGCACAGGTCCCCCTGCAGCCTCAGCAGATCTCAGAAAGACCATTTCAGCAAAAAAAAAAAAGTTATTTTCGGTTTTCACAAAAATCGGAAATGTTGTTTTTAATGCCTTACAAGGCATAATTTGCAAATAAATAAAATGTATTGGATGGCTGGAGAAAGGGCAGGTTTTCTTTGCTTCATTGTGGTTATTGTCCCAGTCAAGGATTGCTTGCTATGCAGAGGAGAGTGTTACTCATGTATCTCCACCATTGTAGCAGCAGATTGTTAGTTTATATAGGTGGAATATATAGGCTTTTCTCTGAAAATACTGCTGGAGAAATGGAGTGGTTTCTATTTTATTTTTTGCAAGAGACGTGGGGGGGGGAGAGAGAGAGAGAGAGAGAGAGAGCAGACAAGGAATGATCCTATATCCTTTTAAATTAGATGAGATGTGAAATGGCAGGTATGCCTTGGGAGTGGCGAGTTGGGTGGGTTACTGCCTAATCTGAAGAAGCTGAATTGTTGAAGAATCTGGCAGCTGTGCCCATTCCAAGTACTTTCCTAAGTGAAATGGCTTGTGGTACTATGAGAAAAAGAGATAAGTAGATGCTAGAGGAAACTGCCTTTGGATTCCTCTGTTCCGCCATATACTGCAAAGACGTTGAACTGTATATAAGAATTCTTATATAAGAATGATGTGCAAAAGTCAGAAGTACTGAGTCCCTGGAATTCGAAGCTGATAATCTGTCATCCTCCCCCTAACTATTTGCTGGCCAGAATTCTGTCCTTCCATAAGGCAGGTCACAGGCTGCCTGTTTGTTTGACACTCATCCACTCCATTCTGCCTGAGTCCAGCATTCATCACCAGCGTATTGTATCTGAAGGGCCCAGGAAAATGCAGAGAGAGGGCCAGTGGAAACCAACCAATTTTATTGAAATAGGACAAATATATGCTGGAAATGTAGAGTTAGGTCTACCAGAATCTTTCCTAGCTACCTGGTCAGGTCTAGTCTCATGAGAGGCCCGGCAATAGGCAAAATCTAAAGTACCACGTTTTCTAGGACATAATGTTACCTGTTACAAAAAGTGTGTGACTGGCACTTGCATGCATGTTTTTATGCTAAATAGTTGGCACAGGAGATCCTGATCTGGGACCATGGAATGAGGGAAGGAGGCCTCTGATCTTTTGTCCTGCCATAGTCCCAACTAGATTCTCTCTCCCTGCCATCACCTTATATCCCTGCAGCTACACATACAGCTCTTATTTTCCAAAAAAGCTTCCTTTTATAACATGTACAAACAAGAAACTACAATACTCCTACGAATGGAATCCAGACTTTTGGAGCATATTTCTTAACATTGGATCTGTGCTGTGAGTTGAAGGTGGGGACGAGCAGTTTGAGGCCGGTGAACAGTGCCACTGGGCAGGAGGCTGGCTGGGCAGTGGTGCTGGAGACCAGTGCTGTGAGGCAGGGGATTGGCAAGGAGGTGGAACTGGTAACCGATGCTGATGAGCAGGAGACTGAGGAGGTGGGGCCGAAGACCCTCTCCAGTCTTTGTAGGGCTGGCACTGAGGGACTATAGATCTCCCTTGATAAGCCAGAGAAGTGGAGACTGTAGATCTCCACTGAGGAGCTGGAGACTGGAGACACAGGTAATCTTAGAACTACAATACCCACCATTTCTGGGTTAGAAGCTATAGTAATACAGCAGGGTTAAAACATTTTTATATTAGTAATGTGGCCATGCCTCTAGGGAAGCCTTTTGGTTTAAAGTGGAAATGTTTGCATACCGCGCAGTTCTAAAGCCACCTTGTGCTGATGGAGCATGTGCTCTGCTGGCACAAGCTGTTGCCCAAAAAATCCTGTGATGTGCTTTGCAACAGCATAGGAGTGAGTGGTGCTGATGAGAAGACCTGTTCTGGCCTGCCACTGCCAATGGAAGGAACACTGTGCATTAGACCATGTAGGCCCTGTGCAGGGGTTGTAGGGGAGGTGGGTGTGAGTGGATCAATTCCAAGAGGCGGGGCGGGATTGGTGGTGCCTGTGTGTGCTGTGTCATATACCCCTTTCCATGTTAGATCTGCTGACACGAGTCCACTCAGACATGCACCGGTGATTTAACAGGCCAAGTAGATCTATTGCCTCAACTGGGACTTTCCCTGGGATAAGGGAACAAAAGTCCCCCTTCCTCAAGGTTTCCTCCATAAGATTCTATGATATGGGCCAAGCAATGGTGGCACCACTGCATTCGTACAGGGAAATTTTGTTAGAATTGGGCTATTAGAGATTTTTTTCTGTCCTAGCTATGACTCTTCTTAGCTAGCACAAGGAGCAGATCCTAGATGCTTTGGCGAGTGTGTGAACCTGACTTGCAGACATTTGCAGGAGGACAGAGTGTATCACCTGACCCACTCTGGCGTATTGTTGAAGCTTCCTATGTCTCTTGCAGTTCACTTGCTTTTCCCTTGGCCAGAGTGTGTGGGTGTATGCATGTGTGCACACAACCTGAATCTACCTGCCTGATATCATCCAAGTTAAGGGCCAGCTGCAGGCTGGAGTCCTAACAGATATTTCTATTTTGATTCTTTGAAGTATCTTAATAATCCAAGAATATTCTGACAGCTTGTCAAGAGCTTGACATGGTTCATTGTTTGGTGATGGAACACATGCTTTGCATGCAGAAGATCCTATGTTCAATCCTCAGGCTCTCCCGTTAGAATGATCTCAGGTACTGAGGTTAGAAAAGACCTCTGCCTAAGTTCTTGGACAGCTCTTGCCTTTTAGACAGTACCAGCCTAGATAGACCTGACTCACTAAAAACCAGCTTCCTATGTGTTTTGCTTATTTCTAGTAAGCATCTGTTCCATTCAATTCCCTCAGACAACAAGTCATGTGTGAAGAACTACATAGGCTGGTACACACAGAGAAAGAGAGAGAGAAGTTTCGCTCCCTTGTGTGGTGTTAATACTTCTGCTAACAGAACGGTCAGGCACTTGTGGATTAAATAGTCACTAAGCATGTCTTGATGATATTATAGTCAGTAATTTGCCTAGTGATGGAGCCCCCAAGTGCACATTTACAAGATAAATGTGTTGTAGAAATGTCAGTGTGGTCTATTGTGTCCATAATCCATAGCTGAGAAGATTCTTCAAGTCACTTGTGAGCCATGGTGTGATATCTCTCATCCATGTTATGAGTGTCTGAGAACACATCAGTCTAAAAAGTCTAGAGACCATCCCAGTCTAAAAAGTCTAAAAACCACTGGCATAAGCTATCTTTGCACTGATTAATTTTTCCATCCAACTAAGAATTCACCATGTAACATTAGGGTTTTATGTTCATAATTAAACATTGACCAGTGTTACAGAAATTTATTTTTGTGTTAGGCTTGCACTATATAACTGTGATCAGCTGAGCCTATTTTAGTATTATATCATTATGTCTGATGAACCACAATGTATATCCCATTTAGACATAACGATAATGCTGAAGTTTCTTAAAAGGAGCAACAGCTTTGTGTTGAGAAAGGTCATTTGTAGCAGGCAAGTCTGGAAAGGACAGAAAAAGAATAATATGCCAAAAGGAAATAAGAAAGTTAATGGTACTCATTTCACTGGTAGGTGGCCAAATCATCAGACTTCAGGGAGCGGGGAAGTGACCCAGGTTCAAACCTCCCTTAGCCATGAAGCTCACTGAGAGCTCAATCCTAAACTGGAGTTAATCCAGTATAAGCTAAACTAGCAAAGTTTGGCCAGCACTAGGGCCACCATAAACTGTTTTTGGACTACTCTTGGTGTCAGAAGGATGGCTCACATCTGTGTGCTGGTTCATGCTTGGGATAATTAAAAAAGGGGTTGAGAATAAAATGGCCAATATTATTATGCCACTGTACAAATCTATGGTAAGGCCATATCTGGAGTACTGTAAACAGTTCTGGTCGTCACACCTCACAAAAAGATATTGGGGAACTATAGAAGGTGCAGAAGAGATAAGACCAACCAAAATGATTACAGGGCTGGGTAACACTGAAAGTAATGCTGGGTAACGCTCAAAGGTTACAGCGTTCGGGGCTCTTCAGCCTAGAAAAAAGGCGTCTGAGGGGGAACTTGATTGAGGGCGCAATCCTGACCAACATTCTAGCACCGACATAGCCGTGCCAATGGTGTGTGTGCTGCATTCTGCAGTGGAGTAGTAGTTAGAGGCTTCCTCAAGATAAGGGAATGTTTGTTCCCTTGGAGCTGCATTGCCCTTACCCCAGTGCTAGAAAGTTGGTTAGAATTGTGAACCCTTACAAAATTATGCATGGGATGGATAAAGTGGATAGAGGGAGGTTCTTTTCCTTCTCTCACAATACCAGAACCAGGGACATCCACTAAAATTGAGTGTTGGGAGAGTGAGAACAGATAAAAGGAAATACTTTTTTTACCCAAGGGGGTAATTAATCTGTGGGACTCCTTGCCACAGGAGGTGGTGGTGGCATCTGGTTTAGATGCCTTTAAAAGGGGACTGGACAAATTTCTGAAGGAAAAGTCCATCGCAGGCTACAGGCCATGATGGTTAGTGCAACCTCCTTACTTTAGAGGAAGGCTACCTTGGAGTGCTGGATGCAGGGGAGTGGCAATGAGATGCACATATCTAATTGTCTTGTGTATTCCCTGAGGCATCTGGTGGGCTCCTGTGAGATGCAGGAAGCTGGACTAGGTGGGCCTTTGGCCTGATCCAGTGGGGGTGTTCTTATGTTCTTATGAAGATAAAAAATGGGACGGTGATACGTTATACAGTTATCCTGAGCTCCTTGGAGGAAAGATGGGATAAAGAAAATTCAATAAATAGATATATACATCTCCAAATTTGCAGTTACCTAGAAATGTCGCCGGAATCCTGCAGAAATACATGTGCTTTTCTATGTGTAGGGCTGCAGCCTGAAGCAGGGGCTGGCAAATGTAATCATAACAGCAAACCAAAGAAAAATGGTTTACCCAGGACTGGCTCTGGCGAAGAGGTTTAAAGACATTTATCTGAGGACCTTTCTGTCTGCCATACAGGTATCCACAGATCTGGTGTCTCCAAATCTGCTTGTCCGCTGTTCCCCACGGTCTCCTGCCCCTCACACCCATTATCTTTGTTTATGTTCACCAACACTCACACAAAATCGCTCTTTTATTTAACCAACCAAGCAGGCATGCAGCATCTTGCAGTATGCCTTTTGCTTTAACAGACAAGCAAGCAGGCAGTCTAGAAGAGAGAGTGAGCAAGAAACAGGAAGTTCACTTTAGTTTCAAGTCTGTCTGGCTAACAATAAAAGATATCCACACATGGTTGAGTTTTTTCTGTCAATTTCTGTTTATCGACAGTTATGTTACACCTGAGTGATGAACCTTCCATATATCTGCCTAGTTTATCAGAATGTCAGCGTCACTTAGCAGGAATACGTCAGCTTTGCCTAGTGCTGCTATGGAATGGATGCTGGGTCTTCTGAATTCCATTTGACATGACCCTGCACGTGATTGTGCCTCTCAAATGCCATCACTGTGTGTTATTCTTTCCCCCCATACATGTTTTATGACCATACGTGACTGCAACAATAAGGAAAATGGGTCCAGATTGTTGGTGGGTGGCAATTTTGTTAGGAATAATTTTACTTGAGCTGGTTCAGCTTTCCAAATTGAAATTGATGATCTTTTGATATTTGAAAGACAAAACTCATTCTCTCATGCAAATAAGCTTTTGCATTGGCTTACTGCCATTCCAGGGCATAACTCCAGGTGCACAATAATTCAGTGAGCAAAACACATCACACAATTCTGAAAGAAATGCCCATTTGTTTTTGAAAGATTTGCGGTAAAAACCAGTCAACATTTCGGGATCTTAGTTTTATTGTACAAGGCTGGTCAAGCCCTGAGGCAGATTGAAGTGGCCAACAAGTGGCAAGCTAGTGGAAGTGGCAATCTACCAAGAGCTGCCCTACATCCTGCACATGGCTGCTTCCCCCCCCAACTCGGTGACGGATGCCTCCCCAGCCACTTCAGTGCACTGAGAGCAAATGAGAGGAGAATTGGACAACAGCAACCCACCTTATGAGCCTAGCCACCTCTGGGGTGGCCCCACCTCTTCCAACCTCGGCCCTCACCCGGGATCTCGTGGGGGGGGGGTCAGCTGGGCCTCCAGCCACACTAGTGGGCGGCTGTTTTCAAGCACTGCCTGTGGCACTCCACATCAGCCAACTTGGGATCAGCCAAGATCCTTGCCAAGCCTGCCATTTGCCCATCCTATGCGGCCAGTGGCTGCGTCGAACTACTGAGCACAAGCCGCCTTTGGGGACAAAGCCTTGCCCGAAGGTTTGCGGTGCCTTGGGTGGGCCACTAGCCCGGCTGGGTGTCTCCGCCCTTGACCACATCTCGCGACCAAGAGTGCGGGTGCACCCCCCCAGCAAGATCTTGCCTGAGATCTTGTGCTGTCTGCGCAGAGCCGCACTCCAGCTGGGCAGCGCACAGGCAATCTGCATAGCCGTTCCGGAGCTGCTACCCTGCTCCATCACAGGGCTGTGACCGAGCCCCCAAAGAGGCTTGGGATGAATTGTTTCCCCGCTGCTGGCGAAACCCGGTGGCGAGTTTAAGGGGCCTGTCGCTGGACCCACTTCACGGTGTCCAGCAGCCCTGTGACAATACACTGTGGCTTACCTTGTCACTGCATTGCAGCTGTGTTGGTGCTGCAAAGTTGGTTAGGATTGGGCCCTGAAATGGATATGTATACTGTCCTTCAGTTGTATTGTTGGCAACTATCAGTATTGTATATTCTAATCTAAAACTTTCTGAATAAACACTACATATAAAAAAGTAAAGAGACTGAAGATTAAAAAAGATAAATCCTTTTAAAAAGTGAGAGAATATAGTTGAAAGGTTAGAATATCATGCCATGCTCTATAACAATTTACTTTCTCATGTAAAATTATGTCGATATTTATGTCTGCACATATTTTTCTCCCAGATCCCATCATCCAGTACTTTAGAGCAAATTTATGTGATCTGCTCTTAATATGATGGTTTGCTTCATCATTGTAGAGGCTTCTATGCGAATAGATTCTGCAAGGTGATAGAGAGGATACCCAAAGTGTTGCTGATCTTGTCATTTGTGTGGCGAGAGTAGAAGTAATGCAACCATTCAGTTGGGTATGCTATGAAAGGCCACTGGAAACCATAGTAAGCAGTGACATCATAATATGCACATGCTAGCCACTTTCCAGTAAGACTTAGACGCTAGAGTGGTCTCACAAAACAAGCTTTACAAGGGATCAAATGTGATGTAGACAGCGGTAGGTTAAAATATTTGGAGAACATTATTTATTTATTTATTTATTCAATTTATACCCCGCCTTTCTGCCCCATGGGCACCCAAGGCAGCTTACAACAACAAAAATACAATACAATTACAATATTTGAGAATTAAAAACGATAATTAAAAAACAGTATTAAGATAATTAACACTTAAAATTTAAACAGCCAACCCCGTGGATCCTAAAATGTATAGAGTGAGTATAAAAACCAGCCAGCCTGAACAATTAAAAGCTTATTGGAATAGGAAGGTCAAAATCCCCGCCAAAATGTTGTCAAAGAGGGAGCAGTTCTTAGTTCTAAGGGGAGGGTATTCCAAAGTCTGGGGGCTACCGCCGAGAAGGCCCTATCTCTGGCCGCCACCCCTCTCACCTCTCCTGGTGGCGGCACAGTTTAAAGGGGTCCCCCAGATGACCTCAGAGCACGGGTAGGATTGTATGGAAGGAGGCGATCCCTCAAATACCCCAGGCCCGAGCCATAAAGGGCTTTAAAAGTCAAAACTAGCACTTTGAATCGGGCCCGGAAAGGAACCGGCAGCCAGTGTAGTCACCAAAGCAACAGCTCGACAGAGTCAAACCGATATGCCCCAGTAACCACACGAGCAGCCGCGTTCTGTACTAGTTGTAATTTCCGGACCGTCTTCAGAGGCAGCCCCACGTAGAGCACATTGCAATAATATAATTTTCATAGTTTTTAGACTTTTATCACATTTTCTCTTGGTTAAACATAAGAAGAGCCCTGCTGGATCAGGCCAAAAGCCCATGTAGTCCAGCTTCCTGTATCTCACAGTGGCCCACCAGGTGCCTAAGGGAGCTCAGTAGACAACAAGATGCTTCCATCCTGTTGCCACTCCCTTGCATCTGGCATTCTGAAGTAGCCTGCTATTAATGTAAGGAGGTTGCACCACCCATCTTGGCATATAGCCCACGATGGACTTTTCCTCCAGAAATCTGTCCAGTCCCCTTTTAAAGGCATCTAGGCCAGATGCCATCACCACCTCCTGTGGCAAGGAGTTCCATAGCTTAATTACCCGCTGGATAAAAAAGTATTTCCTTTTATCTATTTTAACTCTCCCAACACTCAATTTCAGTGGATGTCCCCTGGTTCTGGTATTGTGAGAGAGGAAAAAGAACAACCCTCTATTGAATCTATCCCTCCCATGCATGATTTTGTATGTCTCAATCATGTCCCCCCTCAGGTGCCTTTTTCTAGACTGAAGAGCCCCAAATGTTACAGTCTTTCTTCATAAGAGACGTGCCCCAGCCCCGTAATCATTTTTGTTGCTCTCTTCTGCACCTTTTCCAGCTCCACTATGTCCTTTTTGAGATGTGGTGACCAGAACTGTACGCAATACTGTAGATGTGGCCTTACCATCGATTTGTACAATGGCATGATAATATTGGCTGTTTTATTCTCAACCCCTTTTTTAATGACCCCAAGCATGGAATTGGCCTTCTTAATTGCTGCCACACACTGGGTCAACACCTTCATTAGTTGTCCAGCAGCACCCCAAGATGTCTCTCCTGAGCTGTCACAGATAACTCAGAACCCATTAGCCCAGGGCCAGCCTTAAGCCAATGTGATCGATCTCATGACCGCCCCCCTTCAGGGGCCCCCCCCCAGTGGGCCCCACCCTGTTTCTTCTTGATGACTGCTTCTGCACCTGGAGTGCATTTTTTCCCCAGCTGCCATTTCCCTTTTAAATTTCCCCTTTACGGCAGATAAAGGGAAATTGGAGCTGCAAGCAATTGACTGCTTTTGTACTTGGAGTGCAGTTTTTCCTCAGCTGCCAATTCCCCTTTAAGATTCCGGCACCAAACTACAATCTTGCTCCTGGTTTTCTTGCTCCTTTTCATGTGAGCAAGAGGCAGCCTGAGGCAAGCCTTTGCAAAGTGGCTGCAGAACCAACCCTATCTCCCACCCCACCGAGATGGGGACATAGGAGGGCCGCTTCCGCTGTCCTTCTGTACTGTAGGTTGGAAGAAGGACCTGGCAGTGGGACCCAGCTGTGCTAGGACCCATTCCTGTAGGCTGCCAGAGTTTGCAGTCATGAGGAGGAAATTTAAATCTGGATGAATGGTGGAAAAGTGCTTGGCTTGGTGTGGGCAGCTACAGCAGCTAACAAAATAGACAGTTATTTATTTTAAAAATCCAGTAACGGAGTATGGTTTTCTGCAGACACTGCAAGTAAGTGGCTCCTTAGAAAAGAAAGGATGCAAAAGAAACAATCATCCCCCTCTGGTGGTGGTGGTTGTTCCGTCGCTAAGTTGTGTCGGACCCTTCGCGACCCCATGGACCACAGCACGCCAGGCCTCCCTGTCCTCCACTAGCTTCCGGAGTTTGTCCAATTTCATGTTCATTGCTTCGGTGACACTGTCTAACCATCTCATCCTCTGCCACCTTTTGCCTTCAGTCTTTCCCGGCATGAGGGTCTTTTCTAAAGAGTCCTCTCTTCTCATGAGGTGGCCAAAGTATTGGAGCTTCAGCTTCAGGATTTGTCCTTCCAGGGAGCAATCAGGGTTGACTTCCTGTAGGATGGACCAATTGGATCTCCTTGCAGTCCAGGGGACTCTTCAAGAGTCTTCAACAGCACCATAATTCGAAAGCATCTATTCCTCGGCGCTCTGCCTTCCTTATGGTCCAGCTCTCACATCCATACATTGCTACTGGGAAAACCATATAATAGCTTTGACTATGTGAACCTTTGTTGGCAGGGTGATGTCTTGGCTTTTTACTAAGTTGTCTAGGTTCGCCATAGCTTTCCTCCGAAGAAGTAAACATCTTTTAATTTCATGGCTGCAGTCACCATCTGCGGTGATCTTGGAGCCCAGGAAAATAAAGTCTGTCACTGTTTCCATTTCTTCCCCTTCTATTTGCCAGGAAGTGATGGGAGTGGTTGCCATGATCTTTTTTTGATGTTGAGCTTCAAGCCCATTTTGGCACTTTCCTCTTTCACCCTCTTCAGAAGGTTGTTTAGGTCTTCCTTACCCTAACCCTATAAAACTTACCATGAAACTTAAGCCTCTGTATGTTTACCTGTACTCTGTAAATCCCACTGTGTTCAAAAAGGCTTGCTTCCAAGGGAGCAAACATAGGCTCAAATACAGCAACTGCTCAGACTAGTTTGGATAACTTTTCTGTTTTGATTTCATAGGAGCAGGATCCCTAAATGCCCTTTTTTCTTAGATGATCCGATTTATAGCTTCTTCGCCTTTAAAAGTAATGTATAGTAGTTCCTTGCACCTCTTGCAAATGTGAGGCAGAACTCATTGAATCCTTATTTTGAAGCACTTACTCTAGAGCAGACTCAGCAAACCTTACTCTAATGTAAGGAAATTTCAGAAACAAGAGGTTTGGTGGTTAAGTGCCTTCCAAAGTGCAGTTAAGTGTAGCTTTTTCCAAGGAAGATAGTTTTTGGTTTGAATTCAGGAAGAGATTGAGAGAACTTAATTTTGCAAAAAAAATAAAAATAAAAGATATGCCTTAGCCAGTAGGTGAGTTGCTGGATCCTAGTCACATCTACTCAGAGCTCAAGTAATCAAATATAAAGTCTTTCCAGCCAAAACAGAGTGACAATTTTTGTTGGAATGCCATAAATTACCTTACGTGTTTTCAAAACTATACTTGTCATGAGGACTTTGTAATATGAAATCAGTGGGAATTTAACAGATCAATTTTTAATTCTTTTATATGACATACATTTGTTTTGAGTGGGACTGCTAATTGAATTATATGTTGATCCGCTGTATAGGTTGGGAACACACTATAACCCTCCCTAATAGTTCACTTGAGACTAAATTGCAGTCTTTTTAAAAAACTTGGTGGAAGTCATCTGTGATCCTAAATGTGTACCCACTGGGATCATGGCTAGATTGATTGTAAGGGTTGCATGGGAATGAATGTTCCTAGCAATGGACTGGATTTGTGTGTTGCATACAGTGGAGTTGTGGTGCCTGGGAGGGTGAGTTGACAGACCTTTTTCAAAAGAGAGAATGTTGGCAGGTGCAGCTTTTGAAACCTTTCCATGATGAGCTGCATCTGCCCAAATTCCCTCTTCTATACAATGGTTAAAGGTATAGGCACTGTATCTGGTAAACCTACTTGTAGGGAGTCTTTAAAAAAATGATTAAGAAAAGGAGCATTCAAATATAGCATCCCTATCTGAAGTAATACTCTGCTTTACTTTCTTAGGATTTTACCACTTCATTCTTCTGCATATGTTGAATATGCTGGACTGATGGTGGGGGAGGAGAATGAAAGGAGCTAGTGTTCAATTGGGTCAGGCCTGACTGATCTGTGATGTGCTTGATCTTGTGCTTGGAATACAGCAGGCTTTGTACCCAGTGATGTCATCTGGTAATGAAGAACGGGAACGCTGGGCAGGACTTAGGCATGATTGGCAGCCCATCCGTTCCATTCTGCGGCTGCCCTGGCCTCGGGGGGGGAAGGGCCCCCCCGGTTGGGGCGCTCCACCGCTGCTCACCCAGGCACCCAGCGTGCCCCCCACCCATCCCCCCTGGCGAACAGGCGCCCCCCCAGGCCAGGGCAGCCGCAGAACGGAATGGACGGGCAGCCAATCACACGTAAGTCCCGCCCAGTGTTCCGGTTCTTCATTACCAGATGACATCACGGTTTGTACCCCCTCAGTTACCCTCATGGCTGGGTCTTTTTGGAGTACAGTATTAAGTAAGCATTTGAAAACTATAAAGTAGTAAAATTCAGGGACTGTATGGCATGTATTTTAGTGCAAGGGTCCAGTGCACTAGATTAAACATTGTGTTTCTAGATTAAACAGCCATTTAACTTTATTATTATTATTTGCCTGTAAACCGCTTTGTGAACTTGTATTAAAAAGAGGTATAAAAATACTATTGATAGATTATATTGTGTCAACTGTGACTGTTGTGCCAGTTCCTTGAAATGACATTGAGGCTGCAATCCTATGCACACTTTCCTGGGAGTAAGCCCAGTGATGTCATTCAGGGGGAACAGACCAGAACGGGCGTTCCGGATCCTAATGGGCACCGTGGCTGGTTCCGGGTTCCCGACAAGTGCCAATCAAAAGTGAGTTCCTGTTCCTAAATCATTTGAATGACACCACTGAGTAAGCCCCATTGAACACAATGGTACTTACTTCTGAGTAGACATGCATAGGATTGTGCTGACACTGTCTGCACATCTTATGAAGTACCAGGTGCTAGTGAGAAGTCTTTAGGAAACGGGAGTGAATATAGGGAGTGTGTTCTCTTAGCAGTAGTTTAAAGCTAGGGTGCCTGTCCACTCAGAAGTAAGTCCCTTTAAGGTAAATGGGGCTTGCTCCTATGTAAGTGTGGCTAGGATAGTAGTGTTGAAAGTTCTGAAACTGCTTTTGCCCTCATGCCTCTTCTTTTCAGTCTTCTGTATGTGACTGTCTCACTACCTTAGACAGAGAAAGTAAAATGTGTTTGGTAAGACTTGGTTGCCAATTGTACTCAGGAGAGCGACACTTTACTCTCCCCTTCTTGCAGGGCCAGTTTATGCTGCCTGGTTAGTGTCTGATTGCTTTGCACCTTTTAAAACGCTGCTGGTTGGAGTGGCAGGAGAGGGGGAGTAAACACACTGCAGTGTCTCCTTCAACACCAGTCAGGGCCCGGGAGCCAGAGAGTTTCTGGTGGCTCTCTCACTCGTGATTAACAAGACAGCCTGCCAGCTGCCCTGTTACTTAACAGCCACTTGTTAGGTATTAAATTGGTGAGTGGGGCCCCCCACAGGAATGCCCCACATTGGGCCCCTTCTCTCCTAGAGCCGGCCCTGCATTAGCTTATATGTGAAGTTTTGATTTTTTGCCCCAGTGTGCATCACGTTACACTTCTCTACATTGAAATGCATCTGCCATTTTGCTGCCCATTCCCCCAATTTGGAGCTCTTCACAATCCCTTCTGGTTTTCACCACCCGGAAAAGTTTTGTGTCATCCGCAAACTTGGCCACCTCACTACTTATGCCTGTTTCCAGGTCATTTATGAACAAGTTGAAAAGCACCGGCTCCAAGACAGATTCTTGGGGCACTCCGCTTTTCACCTCTCTCCATTGTGAAAATTGCCCATTGACTCCCTACTCTCTGTTTTCTGGCCCTCAACCAATTCTGAATCCATAAAAGGACCTGCTTTCTTATTCCCTGACTGTGAAGTTTCCTCAGCAGCCTTTGGTGGGGAACTGTGTCAAACGCTTTCTGAAAATCCAGATATATGATATCCACAGGTCTCTCACATCCATGTACCTGTTGACCTTTTAAAGAATTCTAAAAGGTTTGTGAGGCAAGACTTATCCTTACAGAAGCCATGCTGACTTAACTTCAGCAATACTTGTTCCTCTACCTGTTTTAGGATTTTATCCTTTTTCACAGAACTAAAATGCCCCAGCGTCTTTGGCCTTCCTTTACAGAGACGAACCCCAACCGCTCCCATCTCTCAGTCATTTTAGTTGTCTTATTTTGTTTCATTTACAGCAATACAACAGCCTTCTTTTAGAGGGATCAACCATACAGCTGTCAAAATGTATATCAAAATGTAGCCACACTGTAGACTGATATGGCATGAAAACAACCTGATGTTTTACTATCAGTTAATTTTTTTTTATTGCCATTGTACAAAATTGATAGTTTCAGAAGGCTTTCAACTATGTATTCAAGAGGTCTTTCCTGGGTAGTTGTAACCAAGTGAGACATCATGGTATTTATATGAATTAAAAAATTTGTTGCCCCAAAATGTCGACTTTTGTTCCTGGTTTAAACAGAATTTCATCAGCCATCTTGTTCCTCATTGACCCAGTTAAGAGACATGAATTTAGATGGTCTAAACTGTTGGTTTTGGATTTCACTGGAATAATTTGCTATCTGCTGCCTGGCTGATTTCAGAGAATTTACAAATAAGCTAAGTAGTACTTCTTATTCCCTGATGGCTTAGGTTTCCTTAGAAGATCTCAATGAGGATCTTTTTTTTTTTTAAAGTGCATATGTAGAATAGCTACCAGACCATCTCTAGTGGGATGATTGTTGTTATCTTCAAATAATTCTAAAGGCAAGACATCCCTTGGCAGGAGCCATGCTATTGCTTCCTTCCTTGGCAAGTCTTATTCTCTGATGCATGTAAACAAATGTAGCCTTTTTAGTAATGCTTTCAACCAATTGAGATGGAAATCATACTGATGGATGCAATTTGCTGAATGTGCAGAATCCAACTATTGGCTCTTGTAGCTTAGTATTATCTGCTGACTGGCCATGACTTTCCAGAGTTTCAGTGTTTCCCTGCCCTACCTGAAGCTGTCAGAAACTGAACCTGGAACTTTTTGCATGCAAAACACATTCTCGTATCATGGATTATCCATCCTTAATGTCTCCTGGATGCCTTTTAAAAAACTTGTGTTACATTGACACTATTCCAGTACTGTGGTGGGAAAACTGGTTTTACGGTTAAATTATGTTATTTGCATCATCAAAAACTGCACATTTGAACTCTTGATTGAATAGCATCCAGCCCCCAGCAATTTATTACATTCTAGTAAATCAATTCTGATCTACAAGGCGTTATGCTGTACTACCTGCTGAGCCAGATTTCTAAAGTGATATTTGCATGTCATTTGTTTCAAAAGATTAATAGCAAGTCTGAAGCCCATTCAAGCATCCCCCCATCTCTCTGTATATCATCAACCCCGTCGTTTTGCCACATAAGAGAACTCTAAAAAGTAGGTCAATGTGACCTACTTAACATTATGCAGAAGGTCAGAAAGGATGAATTAGTGAAGAGGAAAAAAAAGCATATAATTATTATCACAGTGATTTGCATCTACCTTACCTGATATAATGTGATGCAGGTGGATGGTCTGTCAACAGCTCTGTGTCATCGGTCAGTTCTAGTAAGCTGACAGCAGTCTGTAAAGTCTTTGCATTATCACAGAGAAAAGCATGACAACAGTTTCATTAGTCCCATCATTTCTGTTCAACTCCAAAAGTGCTAAAAGCCATCGATAACCTTTCGATCAGGTTTGCTGGGCACAATCCAGCCAAACTTAAGGGTGTCTAGATGCCATTGAGCACATGAGCACATCTTTAACTACCCAGTAGAAATAAATACTTAATTCCTGCCCTGGTTTTATGATTAGGAGGCCTTTTGTGATCTAATAGCCCATTTCCTCCTGGGTTTTCCAAAGACAATAAAACATCTCAATTTTTAGTTGGCCTGCATTGTATGCAAGGGTTACATCCTGAGGTTGGTGAGTAAAGCCAAAACAGTGTATGACTGTACGAGTCAAGGGAGAAAACCTCAACTCTGTATTAATGTTTAACATATTATATGCACTCAATTTTGAAAGGTGGAGGGAGAGAACAGAAACAGTGCCATGGCGTGTGAGTGGGACGATTGGTGGGAAAACGAGGGCCCAATCCTGAACTCCCGCTGCATCCAGCAGCAGTGAGGCAGCTGCTGGAGTCTCTCTGGGAGAAGGGGATGTTTGTCCCCTTCCCCGGGGGAAAGCCCCATCACCCGCAATGGGGCTCCTCGGCTCACCACTGGCTATTTTGCCAACGGTGAATTGAGCAGCCCTGTGTTGGGCTGCCCATGCTGGAAGCCACCTCTGGGCCCCAACTCCTCACAGCTGGTTCCTCATCCTGCCCTGTTCCTTCCCCCTCCACATCATGTCAATCAATCAATTTGTTTTTTTCAGCGGACATAATTTGGCAGGGCTATGTAAATTTGCAGTCTTAAAAATTGAGCAGAAAAAGTGTGAAACAGCCTGTATGGACATCACAGCCTGCCTTTTGGATAATTATTTAGAATCACCGTGGCTGTTAGGACAGGGTCAGATGAAGCAAGCAATAATAGCAGAGAGCTAGTGACAGCTTCTGAAACAGCTTTGTTTACTCCTTCATGCCTGCATGGTGTTGTCTATTTTACTGAGAAAACTCCTATTCCTTCCTTGCCTTTGGGTATTATCATAATTAACTGGAAAGCACAGTTGTATGAAATACGTGAAGTAAATTTTAAACTCAGAAAAAAATACTGGAATTTATGCTTAGAATCATTTTTGTTTTGGGGAGATAAAGCCCTTTTATTTCTCTTAGCACAGCATGATTTCTGGAAGATTTGTGGTCTTTAATGAAAGGAAAACAAACAACGGTAGACTAAGTCATCATTGTCTTTGCATTTAGTTTTTTTCATATGAGGATATAATTTCTAGTAGTTTATGGATTGCCCAGAATGAAAAAAGTTATTTCATTGTTTACCCTCACATTGTTTCTTACATTTTAAAAGCTTCTATAACATTAGGGAAAACAGGTTCTTTTGTTACTTGCTTATATAGGACATGCATAACTGCAGATTTCCAGATCTATGTGTTCAAATGTGTCATGTATGCAGAATAAGTGACATAGAGTTACAAATGCCATAAAAATAAAGAAGGTATACAAAAGGGGAACAAATACGTGATGTTGCCATCCATGCCTCCTGCCTCAGGGTGCCACAGTGTAAGACCAGAGCTCCTGGAAATCACTTGTTCAGCTCTTGCTTCTGTCATAAGAAGGCCTCCCTGATGAATATGTAGATAATAATACTAACCTGCTTTACAGAGTTTTGTCAAGGTTGTTTAACATTTTTCTATATAAATACAGTATATACCTAGGTGGATGGATAGATATAGTGTACTAAATATTAATGTCTACTTCATGTAGTGTAATCCCTTCAGAAGGGAAATGAATTCCTTGGAGATCTTAGCAAAGTGCTGATTCTGGAGTGAACAAGAGTACTGCTGTTTCTGAATCAGTTTTTGCATTGGCAAATTATTGATTTATCTGAAAAATTTATACCCCACCTTTCCCATGCCGAAGCAAATGCCCAAGGCCGTTCACATTGTCAGGGTAGTCAAAACCATCATTTTTCAATGGGGTTTTTACAAATATACAGTATTCTGTGATTTAATGAATCCCCAATCCCAGATGTAGCCTTCACAGTGTGGTTGTCTCCTCTTTTTGCGTTGTTGTTGGTCTTGGAATCTGATGACTTGGGTGCAAATTCCAACTCGTGGCATTAAATTTGACCAAATATGAGCCTGAAGATGTCCTAGTCACATTACGCTGAATCCACCCATCTATCCATACCGCTTTGAGTTTTCAGAAAAGCGTTATAAAAATCCAATAAATAAATGTTGGCTTTAAGCCTATGGTATGCTGGTTATGTAAAGCTGCCACTATGCACTGAGTGTTGTATGTGTGATACAGTACTACAAACATACATTAGAAGCCATTTTTACCATAGTCCAAATCTAGCCCGCCACAAATATGAAGCTAATATACTAATGTGGCTATTGTGTGTTCATAAGGTTCTGAGAGTAGACCTGTGGTTCCCAAAATTTTTAGCACCGGGACCCACTTTTTAAAATGTGTTAAGAGTTGGGACCCGCTTAGCTTTACCAGACAAAAAAAGAAAATGTTTCAGAACCAGCTGTTCAAGCCTCTGTTCTTACGCTTTTTACTATGGTGGGTGGGCACCTTCTAGAGCAATGTTCTTCAACCTTGGAAACCTCAGTTGTGGGGTCACAGCAACTTATGGGAATGAAAGGGGTCAAAGACCACTACAGCACCACCAGGTCAAGAAGAGGCATCTGATGTACCCCTTCAGGAACCAGGTACCCCAATCCTGCTCAGATTCTTAGGAATTGTGCTAAAATAGCTTTCAACAGTGCCAGGCTTCATGGTAACTTTTTTCTGCTATCTCTAACAATCATAGTGAACAGGTCAGGGAGGATATTATGAGGGTGGAAAATGGGCAGCGATAGGAGTGGGGCAAATAGGGTCCTGGGAGGGCATTGGGATCAATAGTATGGTCCCCAGTCTCATTGTTGTTCAGTTGCTAAGTCGTGTCCGACTCTTTGTGACCCCATGGACCACAGCACGCCAGACCTCCCAGTCTTCCGCTAGCTTCCGGAGTTTGCCCAATTTCATGCTCATTGCTTCTGTGACACTATCTAACCATCTCATCCTCTGCCGCACCCATCTTCTTTTGCCTTCAGTCTTTCCCAGCATGAGGGTCTTTTCTAAAGAGTCCTCTCTTCTCATGAGGTGGCCAAAGTATTTGAGCTTCAGCTTCAGGATTTGTCCTTCCAGGGAGCAATCAGGCTTGACTTCCTGGAGGATTGACCGATTGGATCTCCTTGCAGTCCAGGGGACTCTCAAGAGTCTTCTCCAACACCATAACTCAAAAGCATCTATTCTTTGGCGCTCCACCTTCCTTATGGTCCAGCTCTCACAGCCATACATGACTATTGGGAAAAACCATAGCTTTGACTATGCAAACCTTTGTTGGCAGGGTGATGACTCGGCTTTTTATTGTCTAGGTTCGCCATAGCTTTCCTCTCAAGAAGCAAACATCTTTAAATTTCATGGCTGCAGTCACAATCTGCGGGTGATCTTGTCCCCAGGAAAATAAAGTCTGTCACTGTTTCCATTTCTTCCCCTTCTATTTGCCAGGAAGTGATGGGAGTGGTTTTCATGATCTTAGTTTTTTTAATGTTGAGCTTCAAGCCAATTTTTGCACTTTCCTCTTTCACCCTCATCAGAAGGTTCTTTAGGTCTTCCTCACTTTCTGCCATTAGAGTGGTGTCATCTGCATATCTGAGGTTGTTGATATTTCTCCCAGCAATCCTGATTCCAGTTCATGATGTACTCTGCATATATGTTAAATGAGCAGGGTGACATTATACATCCTTGTCGTACTCCTTTTCCAATTTGAAACCAATTGGTTGTTCCATGTCTGGTTCTGACTGTAGCTTCCTGACCTGCATACAGGTTTCTCAGAAGACAAATAAGGTGGTCTGGTACTCCCATCTCTTCCAGGACTTGCCACAGTTTGTTGTGATCCAACAAACATCATAAACAACATGTGGCTTTAGCGTAGTCAATGAAGCAGAAGTAGATGTTTTTCTGGAGCTTGCTTTCTCTTGCTTTCTCCATGATCCAGCGAATGTTGGCAATTTGATCGCTAGCTTCTCTGCCTCTTTGAAAACCAGCTTGCACCTGGTAGTTCTCAATTCACATACTGCTGAAGCCGAGCTTGTAGGATTTTGAGCATCACCTTGCTAGCATGTGAAATGAGTGCAATGGTGCAGTAGTTCAAACAATCTTTGGCATTGCCCTTCTTTGGGATTGGAATGTAAACTGATCTTTTCCAGTCTTGTGGCCACTGCTGGGTTTTCCAAATTTGCTGGCATATGGCGTGCAGCACTTTGACAGCATCATCTTTTAAGATTTTGAGTAACTCAGCTGGAATACTATCACCTCCACTAGCTTTGTTGTTAGTGATGCTTTCCAAAGCCCACTCGACTTCACACTCCAGGATGTCAGGTTCGAGCTCAGTATCCGCACCATTGTGGTTATCAGGGACATTTAGATCGGCCTTATATAGTTCCTCTGCATATTCTTGCCACCTCTTCTTCATCTCATCTGCTTCTGTTAGGTCCTTACCATTTTTGTCCTTTATCGTGCCTACCTTAGCACGAAATTGTCCTTTGATAGCTCCAATTTTCTTGAAAAGATCTCTAGTCTTTCCCATTCTATTGTTTTCCTCTATCTCTTTGCATTGCTCATTTAGGAATGCCTTCCTGTCTCTCCTTGCTGTTCTCTGGAAATCTGCATTCAGTTGGGTATATCTTTCCCTTTCTCCCTTGCTTTTTGCTTCCCTTCTTTCCTCAGCTATTTGTAAAGCCTCGTCAGACAGCCACTTTGCCTTCTTGCATTTCTTTCTCTTTGGGATGGTTCTAGTTGCTGCCTTCTGTACAACGTTACAGACCTCCGTCCAAAGTTCTTCAGGCACTCTATTTACCAAATCTAAGCCCCTAAATCTATTTGTTACCTCCACTGTATATTCGTATGGGATCTGATTTAGGTCATACGTGAAGGGCCTAGTGGTTTTCCCTATTTTTTTCAGTCTAAACCTTAATTTTGCAATAAGAAGCTCATGATCTGAGCCACAGTCAGCTCCACGTCTTGTTTTTACTGCCTTCTCCACCTTTGTCTGCAAAGAATGTAATCAATCTGACTTTGATTGTAGTCAAATCAAATTTGAGTGTAGTCCATCAAATCAAATTTGAGTGTAGACCATCTAGTGAAGTCCATGTGTAGAGTCGCCACTTGTGTTGCTAGAAAAGGGTGTTTGCTATGTGTTCTTCTGACACAACTCTATCAGTCTTTCCCTTGCTTCATTTTGTACTCCAAGACCAAACTTGCCTGTTATTCCTATTACCTCTTGACTGCCTACTTTAGCATTCCAATCCCCTGTGGTGAGGAGGACATCTTTTTTGGGTGTTAATTCTAGAAGCTGTTCTAGGTCTTCATAGAAACAGTCAACTTCTTCCTCTTCAGCATCAGTGGTTGGGGCGTAGACTTTGGACTACTGTGATGTTGAAAGGTTTACCTTGGATCTGAATTGAAATCATATCATTTTTGAGGTTATACCCCAGTACTGCTGTTCTTACTCTCTTGTTCACAATGAAGGCTACTTCATTTCTTCTAAGGGATTCCTGCTCGCAGTTGCAGATATAATGGTCATCTGAATTAAATTCTCCCATGGGAGTCCCATGATGTCGATGTTCAGTCTTGACATCTCATGTTTGACCACATCTAGCTTACCTTGATTCATAGATCTGACGTTCCAGGTTCCTATGCAGTATTGTTCTTTGCAGCATCGTACTTTCCTTTCACTTCCAGACACATCCACAGCTGAGCTTCCTTCCAGTTTTGGCCCAGCTACTTCACTCTTTCTGGAGCTACTAGTACTCGTGTTCTGCTCTCCCCCAGTAGCATAATGGACGCCTTCTGACCTGAGGGGCTCATCTTCCAGCATCATATCGTTTAGCCTTTTAGTACTGTAATCCCTAGGGTTTTCTTGGCAAGAGTCCTGGAGTGGGTTGCCATTTCCTTCTCCAGCAGATCATGTTTAGTCGGAACTCTCTACTATGACCTGTCCATCTTGGGTAACCCTACATGGCATAGCTCACAGCTTCATTGAGGTAGTCAAGCCCCTTTGCCATGACAAGGCAGTGATTGATGAAGGGGCCCCAGTCTCATACTTTATGTATTTATAAATAGGGCTGTGGCACAGTCTCATACTTTATGTATTTATATATTGGGGTTATGGCACAGAAAAGTTGAAGACCACTGTTTTAGAGCATTTGAGCTCCATGTTCATTGGGATCAGGGCCACTCTGGTGGCCTTTCATTCCCCTTTGCTTGGCCTTTGAAAGGAGCTGAGGCACGTCTGCCTACTCCTGAGTAAACTTTCAGAGCACAGTCCTAACCTGGAGTTAGGTCAGCAAAGTTTGGCCGTCACAAGGGACACCGTAAAGTGTGTTTGGACTACTCTTGGAGTCAGAGAGGTCAGCACGCAGAAGTATGCCATCTTGCCTCACTCTGAGAGTGGTCCCAACATGCTTTATGGTTGGCCTTGGGCTGGCCAAACTTTGTTGGCCTAACTGTGCCAGCCTAACTCCAGGTTAGGATTGCGCCCTCAATGTTGCTTTCCATTGGGCTCAATATATTGTCCTTAGCTTGGAAAGGGGGCAACTTCCTTCTTTAGTGTTTTTTTGGGGGGGGTCCTGCATTCATAGATAGAGACAGCGGTGTTATGCTGCCAGAACGCTGGGCGGGACATCTGGGTGATCAACAGCCCGCCCGTCGCGTTCCTCAGTGTTACGCTGTTTGCGTAACGTATGCAAGCGGCGTAATTGGTTATGCAAACGGCGTAACGCTGTAAAACACGACGGGTGGGCTGTTGATCACCTGGATGTCCCGCCCAGCGTTCCAGCAGCATAACACCGCTGGATAGGGACCATTCTGGTGGCCTTGCATTCCTCTCCACTTGCCCTTTGAAGTGGATTGAGGAAAGACCTTCTCCTATTCATGAGTAAACACATGCACATGGCTCAGTTTCACTTTCCATAGGGCTCAATACATTTCCCTTACCCGCAATCAACCTGTCAGTTTCAGTTTCATGACCTACCAACAATCAGGTCATGGCCAACCCATAGTTTGAGAAACATTGGAGTAGACCGTTGGTTGTTGATAATAAGCCACTTTTCAGCAACCTCAAAACTTACATAGTTAAAGAAGCAGAAATATGGTTTCCTGTCCCAGAAGGCTTATATCTAAAAACAGATACATCAGCAACAACCTTTGGAAAAGATGCTATGCTGGGCTGGACAGAACGGTTTCCCCCTTCTAAATATAAGGTTACTGCCTTAACTCAGTTAGCAAGGGCCTTTAATAGATATGAAGCTGCCTCAGAGTTTCTGTGAGAATGAATGTGATAAACAATTATGAAGTCTATTTCAACTTGGCAAGCAGTGTTGAAATAAACAAATACATAAATGAGAGTTTGATTGTACTTTCCCACAATATATAGATTCTGTGCTTGTGTTCTTTGGCATGCCTCTGAAAGCACTTTTCCCCCTTGGGATTAAAAAGAACATTGTTACCTTTGTCATGTGAGAGAAGCATACACAGAGCAACCATCTGTTTTTGCAGAAGTAATTGCAACTCATTGAGGAATTGAGCCCAAGCAAGTGGGCACAGGTGGTGGTGTGGCTGTGATGCCCTTGCTGCTTTCATGCTTATCTGTGATGGGTTTTATTATTGAAGTCAGGCTAAGGAGCCACCCTCACAGCACATTCCCAAATGGCTTAGAAAGATGTTTTTAATTCACTATTTCTGGCCCAGCAGTGCACAATTTCTGACCCAGTAATGTAATTCAGTCCAGACATTAGCCTATTATTCAGCACCAGAGTAGAAAAATCGGAGTTAGGAGCATAGCTTATTTAATGTTTATTAGCCCCAGGGCACTTCTTTAAATAAAATTGGGCTTCCTTTAATTACCTAAGCATCTTTTTTGTAGAGGGAACAAAATGGTCTAAAAATGTTTTATTACTGAAAAATTAAATGACAGTTATACAAGTAGTTTTAGATGGGGTTTCCTTCATTAGTCTCCTCAGCGCAAGCAAGTCAATTTGGGAGGGGTGATTCAACAGGCCTAAATGATTGCTTATTATGTCACATCCCAGAATGCTCTCTGCCTGAACAAATCTTTTTTCAGTCAAGTCAGCTTTGCTGTGTTCTTTCATGTGAAAGCCACACCAGAGCAAGCGGCTTTATTGCTCAACCTTTATCCAAAAAGGAAAAAAAAATATCTCACCAAATGCTTCCCAGTTTTTGCATGTCTTCAACCAAGTGCAGTTAAACACAACCCAAACTACAATTTTCTTCCCATTAAGTCTTTAGTTATAACAGCACACTGAAATGTAAAACAGATGTGCCACACTTTTTTCCCCTCATGTGTGGAGAAATTATATAAAAATTAGTGGCTTAAGATGTCAAGGCAAACTGAGAAAAGGAAAGCTTTAGAGAAAAATAAGCTTTATTTTAAAGCAGAGAACAGACGAAGGGAGAAGGTTATAACTTTGGAGATTTGTATAACCCCTGCAAGTTAGCTTGGAGAACTTGCAAAGTATTTTAAGTTCATGAATCAGATTTTCCTGTAATTTACATGCTTGAGGTTTTATGCTTCAATATTGGTTCAATTAAGCTCAGCTGTTTACTTGTGGCATTCTCGTTTTGGTAGGAGGGATGAGAAAGAGTAGGAAGGATGTAAAATAAATTCGGCTATCTAGAAACATACAGTATGCTGTTTTAAAATTTCTGGCTAATATGTTGTTTTTAGGTTTTGAGCCCCTTTGGAAACAGAATCATGTATTTAGCTATGTAAACTGCTTCATTGTTGAAAAGCTATTTGAAAAGCGGTACATAAATGTTCTTGTTAATAAGTTTAGTTTATTTTGCATCCCCCTCCAAAATGAGTATTTTATAAGTAAATAGCTGAGGGCGCAATCGTAACCAATTTTCCAGCACTGACATAGCTGTGCCAATTGGGGATGTTCTGCATCCTTCAGCAGAATTCTGCATTCTGCAGTCATGGAGGTGCCCCCTCAAGGTAAGGAACATTTGTTCCCTCACCTCAGAGCTGCATTGCTGTCATAAATAGCAGGGAAGCAGGCTCGGCTCAGGGAAGTCTGGAAGGGCCAGGCTCCTGGGTATTGTGATAATTACCCTCTTACCCTGGAGCTGGAAAGTTGGTTAGGATTGTGCCCTGAGTTTCTTTCTGCTAGAACATATGCTTACGTAATAGTAATATTTGACTTTTATATCATGCTTTTTGCAGTGTAGTGCTTACAGTTCATTGCTGCTACCATTTTAAGATGCTGTTTTAAATTGATAATTGTATTTCTGTTGCTTTTTGTATTATTTTGTATGACACCAAGATGGAAATATTTTTGTAACTCAGTAAATTAAAGGAATGTCTGTAGTAGTAGTAGTAGTAGTAGTAGTAGTAGTAGTAGTAATACAGGTATTTATATACCGCCTTTCTTGCTCATTGAATTATTCCTCTGACTTTAATCCAAGGCGGTTCACATTAGGCAAGCATTATCTAAACTGTGAGGATTTTTTTACAATTACAAAGAAGTTCTAATTTTTCAAGAACAAACTACATTCCAGAGTGGATATTTCACAGTTCTGGCTGCGGTTTCCTCCCACGCTGACTTGACAAACAGCTCTTCACTCTCACTGAAAAAAAAGCTGGCAACAGCTCCTTCACTCTCACTGAGGGCAGCTGGAATAGCTCAGTTCAGTTTGTCAATCAGTATCTCAAAGTCACGCTGCTAATGGAAACATCCAGTGGTCTTGAACATGCTTTGGATGTTATCTTCTGGCTTAATGGCAGCTCTCCCCTCCAGACCAGACCTCCTTACCTCTTTATGTGGATGCTCTGGAATGAGAGACAAGCCTTTCAATGAAGGAATGCCCCTTTAAGTTAAAAACAATCTATTCAACCTTCATAATTAGGGTGAACCTACAGTAGCAGACCTGGATTAAGTTATCCATTGATCAATTACGTTCAGATTATACTATTACTATTAACATTTGCATTATTTGGGCTAATAAGCCATGGTAGAATGAAACAGTTCTTACCTAATGTTTCACCTACTACTCTGGTAAGCATGCTCAAAGAATAAACTACTACTATTGCAATGCTCCCTAATTGGGGCGGCCTTTAAAGATAATTCAGAAGCTTCTGTACTAGAACACTGGTGAAGGTTGGGCAACTGACAGCCTGATTCTATTGTTGGGCAGTGCCACTGGCGCTGCGTGGTGCCCCAACAACGTCCGCTGCAAATGTGCCTTAAGGCATGTTTCAGTGGCCGGGCGGGGAAATGTGCCAATCAGGAGGAAAGCATCACTAGATGCTGGGCCGCTGCATTGGTTGAACACCTGCTGGCAGTAAGTTATCCACCAAGGAGCAGGGAGGGGCAGGGGTAGGGGTAGGGTGGCAAGAAGGCGGGAAGGGGGCGTTTCTGGGTGGTGTGGCTCAGGCCGGGAGGGGATGGGGACAGCAGCCTTAGCTGCTGCCACATCCTACCCCCCCTCCCATGCCTGAAAGCCTACACTTAACTGGCTATTCAGATCTGTTCCAGTGATTTCATTGGTTTAGATCCGAGTAGACCCATAGTGACTATGGGAGCCCAATATGGGGTAAGGGGACCAATGTTCTTTTAACCCCAGGGAGACCTCCAACTGGTTCATTGGCTCCATGGGAGACTGTGGCCATTTTGCTGCCACTGTACCATAGGGTGGCAGCCAGCATAGGATTAGACTGGGAAGCATGTTATATTTGTTTTGTTCCATTGGTTACAAATTGCCTTTTGGGCTCAATTCGGAAATGTTGATAATAGCCTTAAGCCCTAGCCGGGAGCCCCGCAAACCCCTGTGCAGGGCTCCCTGTGCATCAGAAAAGTTAAAAAAGATTGTGACCCGCTTCCGCTGCCATTCCCCCACCCCTTAAAGGGAAAGACCCAGGTCTTCCCAGGCTTGGGGCATCACAATGCTCTAGTTTGAAAACCCCTTCTCTAAGCCATTGGGGAGCAAATTATCTTAAGGACCACCTTCTTCCATATGAATTTGCCTGAGCCTTGATATTAATGCAGGAACACTGCTCTGTGACCCACCAGCAAACAGAAATTTGATAGGTAGGTACCAGCAACAAGGCCTTCATGGTAGTAGCATCACAATGATGCAATTCTTTCTCTAGGGAGATAAGTTTGACTCTTTTTTTGTCATCAGGTGGAAGATGAAATCTTTTTTTGTTCTGTAAGCCTTTTAGTTTTGCTGGGTAAATTCCTGCCTTTAAAAAGTAGTTGTTTTTAGTTGTTTACTATTATTGCCTGTTTGTAAAGGTAAAGGTTTCCCCACAACCAAATGGTCTAGTTGTGAGACCGATTGTAGCGGGTGGTGGTCATCTCAGTTTCTAAGCTTGTAGAGCCGGCATTCATCCGAGGACAAGCTTCCATGGTCATGTGGCCAGCATGACTATACGCCGTAGCGCACGGAACGCCGTTACCTTCCCACTGAAGTGGTACCTATTTATCTACTTGCATTTTTATGTGCTTTCAAACTGCTAGGTTGCAGGAGCTGGGACAAGCAATGGTAGCTCACTCCATCATGTGGTCTCGAACTCCCAACCTTCCGGTCAGAAAGCCCAGCATCAGCGGTTTAACCCGCAGCACCACCACGTCCTTTTTTGTAAGCTGCTTTAATAGCTTTAAATTAAAAGTTCTACCCTACTGCATGAATGAATAAGAAAGTATGAATAGAAAAAGTTCCCCATTTCATGGTACTTAAATAAAATAAAAATTGCGCACGCACGCACGCACATACACACACACACACACACACACACACACACAGATATTTGAAATAAACATTTCCAATGTTAGAATATAACCGACTGATTGGTTCACAACCCAGTCCTAATCTGCGTGAGAGCAGGCTGGCCCACACTGCATCTTATGCAGGGTACGAGGCAACTCGTGGTCACTGCGGGGCAAGGGGATGTTTGTCCCCTTACCCTGGGGTAAGCCCCAGGCAGCCCTATGGGACTGCTTGGATCTGCGCCAGCAAAATCTGCACGTCTCAGCAGCCCAGATTGGGGCCACACGGCCTAGGAACAGGGGTTGGGATCTGGCTGAAAAGCCAGTTTTTGACTCGACCCCTCTGCCTGGGCTGTCCACAGGGCCACCCTCCCTCTGTCCTTCCCCTGCCCCATTCCCTCCCACCTTCCCCCCTGCCATGCAAAGCCTCCATGCTAGCCAAACCTGGCCAGCACAGAGATAACTTACCTACTGGTCTCTGTGGCGTTGCTGGGCCAAATCTGTGGCTGCAGAGGTGCTCCAGGTACCCACAAAAAATTAAGCACCCCAAAGCATGGTGGTGGCTAGAACAGAAAAGAAAATGCGCAGGCACAGACTGGAGGCGCGTTTGTATGATGATGCAATGAGTTCGGAAGCTCTTGGAGGGAGGAAGCCTGGGACACTTTGTGGAGAGAAGGCGGGAGAAAGGAGCATAGTTGGAAAGAGGCACTCTCTGGACAGGTATTGCAGTGTCGGTTGTCAGGGAGCCCTGCTGCTGAGCATTATGGGATGTGACAGCAGTGGAATGGCGCTGGGCACATGATTTTGAACATGGAACCTGCCGCCACTGTTATTAAAATAAGTAAATAAACCTTAGTGATGCTGCTGCAATGTAATTTATTCTATATGGTCTGGTGTAGAAGGAGGTCCACCATGGGAGTAATGCAACGAGCTCTCACACCAAGTGATGCAGACCCAAGAGACCCCATTGATAGCTAGGATAGTTTCTGCAATGTTGTTCCTTCCTCTTTATTTCTCTATGGTCTTTGTGTCCTTTTAGCCAATGCTGCTGTTTTCTTTTTATTCCCTTCCAATGTTATTCAACAAAACACTTTCAGCGGTTACATAATCCCGAAGTGAAAATGTCTTTTGAACTTGAGGGATCACCTTCCCAGATTATCTGTGAACGTTTGTTGAAGGTGTCATACAAAGGACAAGTGTTACTATTAATACTTGCCTGTATCAGCACAAGACCTCCGTTTAGAAACTGAAGCTTTCTCTGGCAAGGCAGAAATGCTGTCAGTTTACTGACATACACCTTTCCTCTTCTTTTGTTTATGAAAATCTAGCTGAAGAAGTGGAGAGACTGGCTGCAATGCGCTCAGACTCGCTGGTTCCTGGGACCCACACCCCTCCAATTAGGAGGAGAAGCAAGTTTGCCACTCTAGGAAGAATTTTTAAGCCATGGAAATGGAGGAAGAAGAAGAGCGAGAAGTTCAAGCACACATCAGCAGGTAATTAGAACCTTTCTGCCAACTGGACTATGCGTTGCTTTTAAGGAATAGACTAGAAAAAAGAATTTGACCTCGTATAGCTTCCTCACAGAGCAGCCAAGAAAGGCTATAGAATGTATCTATGCTGCATTCTTTACACATCTCTGGTACCCATTGGTCTTGTAAACTACATGGTACCACTGTGCTTTCTAAACATCCACTTGTTTACACAATAGTTGCAAAGAATCATGGGGTGTGTTCAGAGGCCACGGAGCCAATGGCACAGAACAACATGATAGTAGTAGTTGTTGTTCAGTTGCTAAGTTATGTCCGACTCTTCGCGACCCCAAGGACCACAGCACGCCAGACCTCCCAGTCTTCTGCTAGCTTCCGGAGTTTGCCCAATTTCATGCTCATTGCTTCAGCGACACTATTTAACCATCTCATCCTCTGCTGCCCCCTTCTCCTTTTGCCTTCAGTCTTTCCCAGCATGAGGGTCTTTTCTAAAGAGTCCTCTCTTCTCATGAGGTGGCCAAAGTATTTGAGCTTCAGCTTCAGGATTTGTCCTTCCAGGGAGCAATCAGGCTTGACTTCCTGGAGGACTGCCCGATTTGATCTCCTTGCAGTCCAGGGGACTCTCAAGAGTCTTCTCCAACACCATAATTCAAAAGCATGTATTCTTCGGTAGACTGAGGGTCAAAATAGACATGCATGCAAATGCATGTTGTAGAGGTGTTCTTCCAGCAAGAAGCACCTCCTCTTGGGCAGAGGGTCAAAAAACAGCCACATGATGGGAGGGTGACCCTGGTCCAGACCAGGGCATTTGGGAAGGGTAAGGTTCACTTTCCGTATGCTGTTTTCATGTTGATTGCCCTCTGAAGCATAGGTTTGCTGCTAAAGTAACAATTTCTTCCAATGGCAAAATAATGTTGGGTATTCTTCATTTGGTGGAGCAAATGAAGCATTTGGTGGAGAACAAGAGAGTTCTCTTGTTTCCTCCCCACCTACAGAAGATAGGGTAGATAGATGCACATAGGGTATAATCATATGCATAATATGACTGGTTTTGTCATTACATATTTTTCTCCGATTTACCTTTGCTGCTATCTTTAATCCTTCCCCCTGTTTTCTCCCTGGGGTAGACTAGGCCTATATTAGCCTGATATATGAAGTTACTGACACAGGATCAGCTAGCTAACATTCATTTTTAACAGGGCCTAATCTTCTATCTGCATCAGCCAACTTACAAAATTAACAAAATTGAATTTGTCAGTTAAAGAGCAGAAGCCTTTTCCTACCCAATTAGTTAAGGGCTGCTAATTCAGCTATAAGTGTCCTGGAATTTGCTCCAAATAAAAGGAATTTTCTACTTTCCAGAGAGTGGTAATTGGATTTTTTTTTCCCCTCCAACATTCATTTGCATGAAAGACAGGGATCTCTCTAGCATCAAAATTTCAGGGAGCCAGACTGATCCATTAAAAAACAAACCCAAAACTAATTGGGTTTTTATATTAAGTATAGTAATATATTTTCTAGAACTGACTAACTTGTCATAAGAACATAACAGCTCAAAGATTGGCCCAGCATTTTGCTTCCCACAATGGCCAGCCAGATGCCTGTAGGAAGACCAGGCAGAAATTAGAAAGGCATAGCCTGTTCTTGGTATTCAATTGGTATTCAGTAGCATATTGTCAGTTTCTTAGAGCAGCAAGCGAGCTTCATGTTCCCCAGAACTCTTTCTCAGGTTGGCTATTAGGCAGAAAAGATATTGCAAGTCAGGGCATGATGAAAAAGTCCCAGCCTGTTGCTTATTAGAAGAAGTGGAGGAGGGATACCTTCTCTTTGAAAAACAGTTGTCAGAATCTGACTGTGACTGTGAATTGTATTTGGAAGGAGGATGTAGATGATAAAAGAAATGGAAGTATTCCTAATGGCCTAAAATAGTTAGGATGATGGCATTGGTTCTACTGGTGGTTTGTGAGTGTGTGGACTTTTTAAAGAAATGGACGGAGGGTGCAAGGTACAGAGATTAAAAAACCTGCATGCTCTGGGCTTCCACCACATTTATCAGTGATGCTGTATAAAGAATGAAAATGGCAGCTTTTTACATGGGAGAGCATTCCAAAATATAAGCCCCAACTTGTAGATTAAAGTGGTACATTCCAGAGTTCTCCCACCTCACTGTTAATTTGTAGATGTAGATTAAATTTGTAGATTTGTAGATCAAAACCCATAATCTACTATATAGGTAGGATACAAAAAAAAACCTGTCCCACCAATTTTTCTGAAATTCTTTTCCATTGAAAGTGGAGGGATGAAAGGATTTCTCTGCATTTTTTCCAGAGTTTTAGGGTCACCCACTTATAAAAGATAAATGTTTCAGGGAACTTTCTAGTGCTGCTGCAGCTGCATTTCAGCTCTTTTGTAACATTCCCTTACACTGAGAAGGCCTCCATCTCTGCCCCCACACCACAGGGTCTAGTGTGTGCCCTGTTTGGATGGCTGCATCCAACACTCCTAACTGGAAAGTTAGGGCCCAATCCAGAGCCAGCGTGAGCAGCACGAGCAAGGCGCCATAAAACGCCTCCAAAATTGGTGGTAAGCTACTACGACTGGTGCTGGGGCGGCGCCATGGCAACACTGGCCATGGGTGCCCCAGAGGGAGCACCGCTCGCTGGCGAGTAGTGAGTCTGCCGCTTACCAGCGATGTGGCCTTTCTGGGCAGGGCGGCAGGGCATTCCGGGGAGGGGTAGAGCAGGGGGCAGGGCCAGCAGCGACTCTTGCTGCTGGTTCCCGACCTCCATGTAAGGCCGCGTGGCCTTATACAGAGGCCCTCGCTTCTGTGCTGGCTAATCTATTGCATGTATAGGACATTCTCCAACATTGATGACAAATCAATCCAACATTGATTAACAAAGGCTATCACCCTTACACGAAGCTTCTTTATGTGTACTGCTGCATTGCAGTTTCATCAGTGCTTGAAAGTTGTATAGGATTGGGCCCTCAGTCATTTAAGAGAAGCCTTTCTCACATAGAGCATCATATGCTACTTGGAACCTCCACATGAAACGTGCCATAATTGCAATGGGTCAACCATGTGCTTAGGCTGTCTATGAGCTTTTCTGAATGCAAATGTATTGCTTGGAACGGGGGGGCCTAATTTCATTTTTCTTCTTTATGGTAGAAAATACTCTACTAGTTATGTTGCTGTGAGCTATCACTTCTTCGTCACTTCCGTTTTGGCTTTGCTATTGTTGTCGAAGTGAATAGTGCAAAAAAAATATATTGCCTCTCCTTCATGTTCTCCATCAGTTATCCCTGTTTCTTGCAAGACAGCCCCAGTGAGACCTCGCACAGCTTTTCAAAAAGCTGGTTCCTACTCCAGTTTTGGAGACACACACAGAAAAACGGCACTAATGATAATCTACATTACTTTCTTAGTGAATGTAGTAGAAAGAATAGAACGTTGTTATAAACCTTGCCTGATAACAGAAATCAAGGCTGAGTTAGTATCTTACATCCTAAATCTTGATATGGTTACCACTTTAATTTCCCAGGTAAATCAAGAGCAACCCCAGGAGATGCTGTAATGAGAGCTACCATGTATTTATGGCTAATCCTTTGGTATATGGATAAATGTCTTTAGAAAAATATAATGTCCATCAGTCTCTAGAGGAAATGCGCTCAGCTTTTCCCACTTGAAGAAGATTGGAAATTAGGAGGGGAAATTATCATAGCCTGTGGGTACAAGCAATAGGTTCACTTATATTTGATGCTAGGAGCTCATATAATGCACTTTTATATTCCTGCCGCAGCTATAGCAGGCAGTTAGTTACAGTATATTGCACACAACTCAGAAATCAAAAACAAATTTCATGACATCCAGAATTACACTGTACTTGAAAAAAATAAATATTTTGATGTCAAAACCTATATATTAAGTTTTCTATGGCTGATTCCAGTTTTATGCATTAGTGGGTAATAATTTTGGAATATTTTTATTTAGTATTATGGCCACAAAGAAATGCTTCTTGATTGATGTGTTCAAATGATCTTAATTATTTTCAACCTATACCAGCTAGATGTCTGATGAGCTGTTCGGTGAATGAGTTGTTTTACCTCTGCTATTAGATTAATTCAAATCCTACAGAAACAAAACATTTAGATTTAGAACAATGTCCTGTAGATTTCTGAGCTGCCAATGAAAATTGGGGTGGGAATCTACAAATGTAGTACCAAATGTAAAATGGCAAGGTTTGTTTAAAAGATTCATATACTACTTAACATGGTATACGATATAACATAAAAATTAAAAAGCACATAGAAATACAATATTACTTAGCTATCTTGAGCCAGCCTGAGGGTGCAGCCATAGCATAGGCCCATGGAACTGCATCCTTGGACTGCAGTCTTGTACACTGTAACCTGGGAGTAGTCCTTATTGAAGTCAGTGGGACTTAGGAGACATGTATGAGGAAACATGAATAAGATTGGGCTGGTACAGTGGTGCAGAAGGGCTGTGCAAAACTGTTAAGCGAGCCGCAGCTGGGCAGAAATATGGCATGCCAGCACAGAACTTTGAAAGATTCGTATCTGTGGCAGCCTAAAGGCATTTAACCTTTAGGTAATGCCTACTGGGTAATGTTATTTAGGTAATGCATTACTGGGTAATGCTATTTACCCGGTACTGAGGAGCAACTTCTCTAGTGCAATGGCAATTTGACGGTGTATCATTCTGGTGGGTCCAGCTTCCAGTTGAGTTGCCAGTTAGTCTGTAGCAGCAAAAACAATGCATGCTGTGGCACTTTCAAGTATAACAAATTGATTTCCACATAGAATTTTTTGGACTCCGATCTTCAAGAGCTTATACGTAAATAAATTTGTTAATGTACAGGACTCTTTGTATTATTAGTAAGCATAGGATTACACAGTAGCTGTGATAGTTCATGCTGCTAAAGTGCCATCTATGGTATTTATTTAAAAGCCCTACCCAGGGTGCAAATTATTAAACCCTCCAATATGCATTCTAGTGCAGACGTTAGATCAAAGGTCTAAGTCTGGAGTTGAATAAATTTAGTACTGCTAACTAGCTGGAAAGTAAATATTTAATTTTAGCAGCATTTCCCCTGAAATTAAATGTAGCCAGCAGCATTGTTCAGCATGCTGTTCAGGAAAGGTTTGCAAGGTATACTGTAGTTCATCAGTTTCATCTAAAACTTCTTTTTCAGAAACTGTTAAAACTTCAGTTAATGTGAAAGCCCTTAGCAGCCCAAGTGCAGATAGGCAGCAACACTGATAGCTGTGATTATTTATTATTAATTTAAAAAATCTAAATGACCCAATTGTATCACTTTTAGATTGTTGTTGTTGTTGTTCAGTCGCTAAGTCGTGTCCGACTCTTCGCGACCCCATGGACCACAGCACGCCAGGCCTCCCTGTCCTCCACTAGCTTCCTGAGTTCGCCCAATTTCATATTCATTGCTTCGGTGACACTATCTAACCATCTCATCCTCTGTCGCCCCCTTCTCCTTTTGCCTTCAATCTTTCCCAGCATGAGGGTCTTTTCTAAAGAGTCCTCTCTTCTCATCAGGTGGCCAAAGTATTGGAGCTTCAGCTTCAGCATTTGTCCTTCCAGGGAGCAATCAGGCTTGACCTCCTGGAGAATTGACTGATTGGATCTCTTTGCAGTCCAGGGGACTCTCAAGAGTCTTCTCCAACACCATAATTCAAAAGCATCGATTCTTTGACGCTCTGCCTTTCTTATGGTCCAGCTCTCACAGCCATACATGGCTACTGGGAAAACCATCGCTTTGACCATGCGGACCTTTGTTGGCAGGGTGATGTCTCGGCTTTTGATTAAGCTATCTAGGTTCACCATAGCTTTCTTCCCAAGAAGTAAACGTCTTTTAATTTCATGGCTGCAGTCACCATCTGCGGTGATCTTGGAGCCCAGGAAAATAAAGTCTGTCACTGCTTCCATTTCTTCCCCTTCTATTTGCCAGGAAGTGATGGGAGTGGTTGCCATGATCTTAGTCTTTTTAATGTTGAGCTTCAAACCAATTTTGGCACTTTCCTCTTTCACCCTCATCAAAAGGTTCTTTAGGTCTTCCTCACTTTCTGCCAGTAGAGTGGTATCGTCTGCATATCTGAGGTTGTTGATGTTTCTCCCAGCAATCTTGCTTCCAGCTTGTGAGTCATCCAGCCCTGCCTTCCTCATGATGTACTCTGTGTATAAGTTAAATAAGCAGGGTGACAATATACAGCCTTGTCGTACTCCTTTCCCAATTTTAAACCAGTCGGTTGTTCCATGTCCAGTTCTAACTGTTGCTTCCTGACCCGCATAAAGGTTTCTCAGAAGGCAGATCAGGTGGTCTGGAACTCCCATCTCTTCAAGAACTTGCCACAGTTTGTTGTGATCCACACAATCAAAGGCTTTAGCATAATCAATGAAGCAGAGGTAGATGTTTTTCTGGAACTCTCTTGCTTTCTCCATGATCCAGCGAAGGTTGGCAATTTGATCTCTAGTTCCTCTGCCTCTTCGGAAACCAGCTTGTACATCTGGTAGTTCTCGATTCACATACTGCTGAAGCCGAGCTTGTAGGATTTTGAGCATGACCTTGCTAGCATGTGAAATGAGTGCAATGGTGCGGTAATTTGAGCAATCTTTGGCATTGCCCTTCTTTGGGATTGGAATGTAAACTGATCTTTTCCAGTCTTGTGGCCACTGTTGGGTTTTCCAAATTTGCTGGCATATGGAGAGCAGCACTTGGACAGCATCATCTTTTAAGATTTTGAGTAATTCCGCTGGAATGCTGTCACCTCCACTAGCTTTGTTGTTAGTGAGGCTTTCTAAAGCCCACTTGACTTCACTCTCCAGGATGTCAGGTTCGAGCTCAGTGACTGTACCACTGTGGTTATCAGGAACATTGAGATCGGCCTTATAGAGTTCCTCTGTGTATTCTTGCCACCTCTTCTGAATCTCATCTGCTTCTGTTAGGTCCTTGCCATTTTTGTCCTTTATTGTGCCTACCTTAGCATGAAATTGTCCTTTGACATCTCCAATTTTCTTGAAAAGATCTCTAGTCCTCCCCATTCTGTTGTTTTCCTCTATTTCTTTGCATTGCTCATTCAGAAAGGCCTTCCTATCTCTCCTTGCTGTTCTCTGGAAATCTGCATTCAGTTGGGTATATCTTTTCCTTTCTCCCTTGCTTTTGGCTTCTCTCCTTTCCTCAGCTATTTGTAAAGCCTCGTCAGACAGCCACTTTGCCTTCTTGCATTTCTTTCTCTTTGGGATGATTTTAGTTGCTGCCTCCTGTACGATGTTACAGACCTCCGTCCAAAGTTCTTCAGGCACTCTGTCTACCAAATCTAAGCCCCTAAATCTATTTGTCACCTCCACTGTATATTCGTAGGGGATCTGATTTAGGTCATACGTGGAGGGCCTAGCGGTTTTCCCTACTTTTTTCAGTTTAAGCCTGAATTTTGCAAGAAGAAGCTGATGATCTGAGCCACAGTCAGCTCCAGGTCTTGTTTTGACTGCCTGTATGGAACTTTTCCATCTTTGGCTGCAAAGAATGTAATCAATCTGATTTCGATGTAGACCGTCTGGTGAAGTCCATGTGTACAGTCGCCGTTTGTGTTGCTGGAAAAGGGTGTTTGCTATGACTAATGTGTTCTCCTGACAGAACTCTATCAGTCTTTGCCCTGCTTCATTTTGTACTCCAAGACCAAACTTGCCTGTTATTCCTCTTACCTCTTGACTGCCTACTTTAGCATTCCAATCCCCTATGATGAGAAGGACATCTTTTTTGGGTGTTAATTCTAGAAGCTGTTCTAGGTCTTCATAGAAGCGGTCAACTTCTTCCTCATCAGCACCAGTGGTTGGGGCGTAGACTTGGATTAGTGTGATGTTGAAAGGTTTGCCTTGGATCCGAATGGAAATCATTCTATCATTTTTGAGGTTATACCCCAGTACTTTTAGATAGATGGTCCATTTACCTGCTAAGGATAACTTGCGGCAAAAGAGAATAGCATGATTATGGCATCTATCTTTTAGAGTGACTGTCAGTCTTCTTTTCTTCCAGAATCCTCATTCATGTGTCATCTCAGCTTTTTGAAAATGTAGATGTTAGTCCAGTGGTTCTCAAGCTTTTTGGACTGAGGCCCACTTTTTAGAATGGCACTTGTCAGGACCCACCAGAAGTGATTTCATAGCTGGAAGTGACATCATGAAGCGGGAAGTGCCATCGGTGTGACATAATTAAATTACATTTCTGGAATGCAAACTGGCACTTTTGGACTGCAACAATTGCACAACCCTTAAACATCCCTGATAGAAAGCAAGATTAGTATAAAATATTACGTAAAAGCACTGAACTGAAAACATAACCTCACTTGAAAATTCCAACTGTTAACACTCACAAAGGAATAGAGCAAGAGTAATGTCTGCAGCTTCCAAGATGGCTGCTTCCAGCTTTCATCACTCACCTGACATCAGGTCGCGACCCACCAAGTAGGTCTTGATCCACAGTTTGAATTAACACTGTGTTAGTCTTTTCTTCAACTTTTGAATAATGGTGTGCTCCTCCCCAAAGCTCTCCAAACTGGTATAGGAGCAGTTTCAGTTGATGCTTTTAGTTCCTATACCTTAATGTGCAGGGACGTTGGACAAATGCTCTCCCAGTGAAAAATTGGATTTAGGAATAGAATTACAAGCACTGGAGCATGGCTTGGCAACAAGCTCATGATGTTTGGAGATTCAACATGCTTATGCAGTTTCTGTGTTGGGCTAAATTTCAGGTTTGCCCCAGAAATGTTTATAGGTAATGAGCAAGAACCAATCATAGGAATTTAGTAGGAAGTTTTCCTGAGAACAAACTGCCTTCTGTCAGCCGTGCCTGGTGCTCAGGAGAAATGAGACCCTGGCTATGGACCTGTTCTTGAGCTTATGGTCCAGTTTACAGCTGAGGACAACTTCTCAGATTAGACAATATGTGAAGCAGTTGCCCACAATGAACTGTGCATGTAACAGTATCAGGCTTCGCAGGGCTATTCAACTATCCATTCACTTTTACACAGACAAATACTTGTAGCAGTTGCTTCTTTTTGTATGTGAAGATGTTTACAGTTCTCTGCGGCTGAATCTTTTGTGCCCTCTTGAAAATCTGCTGCATAGCATATTTTCAGCCATTAAGAAGCCGTCTTTGCCTTGCTGGATTGAAAAGCCTTTTTAAGAATGTACTAACCCTCATGTCATTGCTTTAATGGCACATTTGTAAAAAAGAGGATCCTTAAATGCGTCCAAGCTTACAGGAAAGGAATGTTTAATGAGGCCATTTGGATTTTATGCTAATTACACTTCCAGCTGCTATAAAGATTATATGCAACAGTCCCAGACTGCAGTTCTATAATGTCATTCTGCAGTAGTGTAATCCTGCAAATATAACAAATACAGTTAATCTGCAAGGGAGAGAATGATAAAACTTCAGAGCTTGAATAGGTGAAAGAAAAAAATGCATCTGGAAGTCCTTTTTCCCTTGGAACCTAGTAGGCTGGTCTCTCTGTCTCTGTCTCTCTGTACTATAAAGATTTACAAATAAATGTAATAATAATGAAATCCCTAGATCTGCAGGTAGTTCCTTTAGAACTGGCTTCTTATGTGTAAGATAGGATTGGTTTTCGATGCAGCTGCCACACTGATAAAATGTGCAGCCTTCCTCACAACAAAATAGAGCCTTGGGGTTTTATCCCTTCTGTAAAGCAATGTTCGCGTAAAAAATATGCTCAGTGATTTATTTTTATTTCCTGACTATGCAACGCACATTTGGAAGCCAACACACACATGTCTCAGGGGTTGTTACAAAGTCACAGCGTGAATTACTTACGTACACATCAGTTTTCTGTTTGTTCTTGCATTGGAGTTAAGATCTGTTAAAAGTCTGCAAAGCTTGACTCTCCCAAAAGAGGAAATGTGCCATGTTATAAAAGCCTTTGGAGAATATGCTCCATGCTGGAGCGTCAGCTACATACCAAGATGCTTGCTGCAGCTGCAGGTGCTCTGTTTGCTACCACAGTGCAAAGCATGGGCCGCCCCAATTTGACCAAGTTGGTCAGAATGCCCTAAGGCCTGCCTGGCTGACATAGCCCTCCCCAGTAACACCTCAGGCATCTATAGAAACACTGTTGCTGCCTGGTATCCAAAGAACAGTGTCCTGATAGCAGTGCATCATTGTCACGAAGTCAGCACATAATCGGTATGATACCCATGTGTCATTGGTATGATGAGCAAGGAGCTAATCAATGCATCCAGTCAGCCACAATACAATCAGTTGGAGAAGCACCTCCAGGGTGAACTGAGTAGGGGGTGAGGGCAGGCCAGGGAGTAGCCAGTACTGAGGGACCCCCCCCCCCAACCAGTCACTAAGAATGAGCAACACATGGAGGAAGATGCTCCAAAGACACCACACACAAAGCCAGATGCAGGAGGCCTCTGCACCCCTAATCTTCTACAGGAGCTACAATGGCATCAGCAGCAATGGGGCAAAATCAAAACACTGCTTCAACTCCCCTCATCCCCCCCCCACACACACATTGAAGGAATATATTTTTGAGCAGAGGAGAGGAAGCATAGAAAGATATCTCTCTTGAAAGCGGGCAAGGATTCTGAGGATACAAGAGTTGTTTGTGCAAAGTGTTCTCTTTGTGTGCCAAGTGCCCTTTCACCATCATTCCAATCACCAAATTCCCTCTGACACATCTCACATTATCTGAGATGTTGTCTCCCTGATAAGGAGTTATATATTCAGTTTGGCGTGGTATGATTTGCTGCCAAATGTAGTCTGTATCCTATGCTCTATCATAGGGAAATGGGTGGGAAGGGGGAGTGACAGGAGGTGCAATTTTCTATTGTTTTTCTCTTCCCCATTCTCCCTATACTAGCTCAGTTGTTTGTGTAGCATTTTTCCATCATTGGGGCATTTCCATTTCTGGCATTGGGGTTAGGATATTGTATACATTGACACTTCCTTGTTTGTCTCATGTCTTTTTCACACCATGCCCCAATCTCTTCTCTGTTTTAGTGTTTGTGCTGGTATCCAGACAGCATCCAAGCTATGTCTGTGTGGCATTTTTCTGATATTGCACCAGAATCCATGGTGCATCCTTTGGTGATTTTGACTTTTCTACATAAGAAGAAAGACCCATAGCTCCGTGATAGAGCCATGCTTTATATATAGAAGGTCCCTGACTCCTGGCATCTTCAGGCAGGTCAGAGAAAAATTCCTGTCTGAAACTCTGCAGAGCTACTGCCAGCCAAGGCTGATAGGGCTAACTTAGATGGCCCAAGGATCTGACTTAATATGTCAGTTTCCCAAGTCTATTAATGAATCTATTCTGGTCAGTTAAAAGCATAGTGTTAGTGCTTCTAAGAATGTAGCAATAACAGATGTTTCACTCATGCAACAAGAGGCATGAGAATTGCGAATGAAGGTTTACTCTTTCCTTACCCCGAAGTTTTTTTATTCTCGAATTTATCTTTTAATCAGAATTGCCAACAGTGAAATAAATGGAAGTAGACACCCCTCAGGCCATATTGTTGGAGTACATTGATTGAGCTGCACTGTTCCAATGACCTCCTGCATGTCTGACCCATATTTAATTTGGCTGTTTGTTGTCTTAGAAATGTGAGTCTGTTGTACTAGTAACGTGAGTCTCTTGTACAGTGACTTGCATTGCCAGGGTCCTTGTGATTCTAGTAGTCATTAATAACTGGTGAGCACAAAAAAAGCATCATAGACTGTTGTGCTAATTCAAAAGCATTGTACACACAAAACAGAACTCTGAAGAATCCTACTGAAAATTTACGCATTTCACTTGATCCATCTGACTTCTTTGTTTAAGGGGAAGAAATAGCTGTACTTCCTCTATAAAACTGCAACAAAAGTGGGACTTCTTTTTTACTGTGGGCTGTTCAATTCACTGTTTTGTACAGCTTTAACTACAATGCTGGTACTACATAAATGTTGATGTAGTAGTTCTTTGCATACAAGTGCATGTTGCAGGTAAGTTTTTTGCAAGTGGACTGTGATCTATCTCTTCAATGGAACATGTGGTAGCAGATGGAACATTTGCTGTGTCCAGTCACTATAACTAGAGTTCTTGGTTTGCCAAATATATTTTTTCTTTAATAAGAAAAGCACTTGACCATTCTTTGCACTTCATCCAATACGTTCTTGTATGCATAAGGGCAGGTGGAAGATGGGGGGGGGCAGGACAATCACAATGGCTAGTCCCATCCTCTCCAGTGATGTGCATGCGAAGCCCCGCCTCTGCCTTCCCTCTGTTTGTTGGCTGCAACAAATGCTGTTCACGGGGAGAGATCCAGTGGTGGTCCTACCTGTATGTTGTAGGAGGCAAATGACCCCAAGCGCTACATTGGTGGAGTAGGGGGGAACAGAGACAGATGGCACTGTCAGCGGCAAGCAACACTTAGTGTTTGGCCTGGCCTCCTACTTTTGTGCCTGTATTGCTCCAAAATGGAGCAGGTGTAGGGGGAGGCAGTGCTAGGAGTGGCAATCTGTGGACCTGGCCCCAGGGCGAAGTATTGGCCAGGTCCAAAACTGGAGAGATCAGCCCCACAATTGCCATTCCAGGAGCATTCCAGAGTGGCAATCGTAGGATGGGGGCACGCCTGGCCAGCATAATTATCTTGCCCGCTCCTGTCATCCTCATGCACGCAGGAACGTGTGGGGATTGTGTGAAGAGGGCTTTCTTTGTTTATCAATTATGAAAATTCCATCTATCATCTTCACTGGGATTGCATTTTAGAATTCCACGTTGGTGATATTCCACTTACCAATTTGGAATGGAGAATGCTGGATACTTACTAATATATGTAGAAAAAAAAATCAGTGAATAATGGGTATGTTGCTTTCAGGGTTAGAACTGCTTTACCACTTAGAGGAAAAAGTCGCTCTGATATACAGATGGTTTTCACTGCTACTGGTCTGATAATTAAAAGATTTTGAAAATGAGAGGATTTTTTTTTAACAAGCAGATAAGTCCAATGCTGGGCTTATTTAATCTCACCAAGCTTCCCTTGCAGCTGTTTGCTTGCTTTGGCTAAAGGTAATTATGTAGAACTAGTGGATGCATGGAACTGGAGAAGCTGGTTTGATTTGCTTTTCTTGGCCTCTTCCCTTTTTTAAAAGTTTAAATACACGGGAGGAGTCTTAGGGCACAATCCTAACCTGGAGTTAGGCCAGCAAAGTTTGGCTGGCACAAGGACCACCATAAAGTATTTTAGGACCACTCTTGGAGTCAGAGAGGCCAGCACACAGACCTGTGCCATCCTCCCTGACTCCAAGAGTGGTCCAAACGCGCTTTCCAGTAGCACTGGTACCGACCAAACTTTGCTGGCCTAACTGTGCCTGCCTAACTCCAGGTTAGGATTGTGCCCTCAAAATCCTAAGTGAACAAGTTGATCCATTAGAAGAAAAATTCAGTCCAAATTAGGATAATGCTATTGTTAGGACTACCCAAAGGTAACATGATGTCAGATAGCAGGCTTTCAAATCCTATTGCCGCTGAAAGGGCTTGAGTGGGCAATGCACCAGGTGAACCAGGTAAGCATAGATAAGGCTGACAGTCATTTCTATGATCACAGCAGCTGAAAATGTCACAATTATGGGAATTGCTGCTGGCCATGTCTGTGCATCCCCTTCACACTTTACACATCTCTCTGAACCCAGGCACAGTCAGAATTGCTTGAATGAACTGTGTGAACCAGAACAATGTATCACAAAGAATTGCTGTCAATTAGTCAGTAGGAATTCGTCAGCATTAGTTAGTCCTCAGCAAAAGTGAAGATAGGCACATAGAACTGTCCCAGATCTATAGAGTAGCATAAGAAGTTACTCAGTTGCTGGTCTGGGTTTTAAAAACCCTTTTTCAGTGCTGTTATAAGAAGTATGATTATGTGGCTACTTTTACCTCTGCTATTTTGATTTTAATGATCAAATAATGGATCATTAAAATTCCAAAAAAACCACCACATTAACTTCAGGCTACCAGAAGAAGTATAGGAATCTAAGGACAGTGCGTAGCATCCTGAGCATAGGACTAATGGAATCTATTCTCATGGAAGCCACCTTTCCCACACCATCTTTTGTCTGAGGTGCACCTTCAGCGGTGACGTGGGATGCAGAGCAGAGGAGCTGCAGAGCGAGGGAGACTACTCATTAGCTGGGAGCAGCACAGCTAGCAGAGCATGCTAGCATCCTCCCAACTTCCATGTACTCCTGTGCACTCCCACCCACATTTCATCTCATGCTGCTGCCATGGGTCCCTCAGCCAGTAGCATAGCCAGAAGGGGGCGGCGCGGTAAGTACAACAGGTGCCACAACTTGCCATGTAAACACCCCTTCCCACTCGCCATTGGAGCCATTCAGGGCAGCGATGACAATGCACAGGTGTTGCTCTTGCTGCCCCCAAATGGCTCTGACAACGAGTGGGAGGGGACCCTTACATGGTGCATTGCTGTACTTACCATGCTGCTGCCCTCTGGCTACACTACTGCCCTCAGAAGTTTTCTGGGGTGGATTCAGGGTCTTCTGTAGGGAGGAGTGCCTTTTAAATATGTTTATGGCATCAGTAAATGAAAGTCAAAGTTCTTTCAACCCTACAGCCTTCTCTTGAATAGATGTAAGAAAAAATTGTAATTAATATGTAAAATAGATATCTTTCCTGTCATACTGCATCATTTAGTCTGACTTGTTAATCCATTTTATGATATTCATGGGTATAAGTCTGATTAACTTTGCTGTGTATTCCACTGTTGTAATATGCATAACCTAGACTGCATCTACAAGCTTGTCTATGCTAGGAGTTTACTATGGATGAGTTCTGAATTGACATGAATGTAGTCAGTGGCTGCTCTCAAAGAGCTGTGCCAAAAACATGTGGTAATCCCTATAATGCTCTGTGTACGCCCAGCAGTCCGAAGTCGCCAGTGTTTTAACTTTTTGAAAATGACTTTGTGTAGGCCCATGGGTTTCTTGTAAAATAATATTATAAATATTAATATAAATGAATATAAATATAAAAGAATGGGCTAGAACAGCCAGTGTGATGGTGGATGACAAGAGAAAAATAAAAAAGATTTAAAAAAAAATAACTTGCTGGCAGTGGTGATGGGTACAACTGTGTCTTTGCTAGAATTTGAAGGCTTGGCAGAAATACTTAAATCCCTTGCTTTTTCCTGCCACATAGGTTCAAAATAAACAGACCTTGTACCTATTTCAGGAATGTATAGAAGGGAAAATTGCTCCATGCCTGTGTAGCTGATTTCTCTGAGAACAAGAAAATAAACCCTTGCATAACCAAATGACTATTACCACTTCAGAAAGGAGAAATGCAGATTTGCTTTGTGCCCACATACACTTTTGTTCTTCCTTTAAAAGGTCACAAGTACAGTACAACCATCGTATGATTTTAACAGTGGAATATTATAGCTGCTTTTGAAAGCAGAGTTGCATACATGTATAAATATGGAAAATACCCTTTCCTCATGGTGATGCAGAATAATAGTTTTGATGTTTAATCATTTTACAAAAAATCTTATGTATGAGTGCTCAACAGAAGAGGGCCAAGTCCTATATTCTAGATGACTATTGTTTCCCCCTTGACCATTGTTCAAGGGTCAAACAAATGCTTTGCTACACAAAGGGACTGCACTTCATTCTCCATCAGAAACTAGCTGACTCCATAATAAAGATAGGGCTATATAGTAGTCAATTATAGGGCATGTGTGCTCATGGCATTTCTGAGACATTTAATATACATTCCCAAATGCAAATGTGTAAAACTGGAGTAAAACTATAGGCTATATTTGCAGATCTGCTGAATAATTTAAGGCCCAAGCAATACGTGGCACTTGCTCAAATGTATGTAGTTTTCTTCAACTTCTTTTTAAATCAAGTGCAAGCACAGAGACTGCACTCTGAAATGGAAAACAAATAGGCCCAACAAATAGGAAGTAGGCCCAACGTGGGGGAAGAAGGCAAGGTACAATAGCTGAGGGGCATTGTTAGTAGAAAAGATGCAGGAAGGAGGGAGGGTTAAAAAAAACTCCTCCCCTGTACTGAATTTCTGCTCCAAATAGCAGAGTCTGCAGCTGCGTTTGGTAAAACAAGACATTTTCAGAGACAAACTACATGAGTATGAGCCTTAAAGAAATATTTGGACTACGCTAAAATAGCATATTCAGCGCAACCACTTGCACATCCAGCTGATTTTGTTTTGATTTTTCAAGTATCAGCTGCATTTCTGAAATGCAATTTGAGTAAAATAATTCAAGTAGTATTGCAGGGGGAGAAGGGCAGCTTCTGACCTCTGGTCTCCACATAGCTGATTCAGAAGGTGAGCAAGTCTGGCAGTGTTGGACCAAAAGTAGCAGAAACTGATTTGAACTAAGTATGTGAGGATTCAGGAATGGGCCAAAGATCTCTGGGAGAAGACTGTGAGAATGCCATTCATTCTGGTTTATTATTTCCCCCCACTTTCAATCATGATAGTAAAAGGGGCTAACTATCTTGTTAAAACTCCATTATAACACACAGGCATAAGAATATCAATAAAAATGCACAATTAAAACATGAGTAAAATTAACATAATGATGGATTTAAAAGCAGCAGCCGTCAATCCATTGAATAATCCAATACAGCAATCATCAAAATGTAAAGGCCTGCAAAATACAAGGGCTCTAAGTGCCCACCTAAGCAACAGGAGAGAAGGCTCTCTCCAGGGGAGGCATTCTACACTGTAGGTGCCACTATAGAAAAGACTTTGTGTTTCCTCTCTTCAGTACTGATTGCATGTTACAGAAATAAACAATCACATATAGCAGCATGTATTGTGGTTGCTTACACATACTTTAAAAATTGCACTACTGTGCATGGTAATATGACATGTGGGTCTATCCCTGTGGGTTTGTTTTTCAGGACTACTGAATTCTTGATTTCCACATCCTTCCACTAGGTCTTAATTAGGATCTGCTTGACATTAGTCTACTTACTCTGAACATCTCTTGAAAATCAACTATTTCAGTGCTAATATGTGGGTTTGGGATCCATTTCCAAAGAGTTAATGCTAACTCTACCTCATGTAAGCCTAACATTGGTTCTTCCCTTGCATATTAGAGAGGGTATTAATCCTTTGAACCTGGGAAATCATGGTAGTATATCATAACAGGCGTAAAAGTCGATTTCCATTAATTTCTTAAGAACTTTTGCGTGCAAGGCATTTGCACAAACATCTTGTAGCATGGGCACTGGCGTAGCTCATAAAGTGTAGCCCAGTGCAGGGGGCAAAATGATGCCCTGGAAGTGACATCACAGCAAGAAGTGACATCACAGTTGTATTTTCATTTTCTTGTGTCTTTTGGCCATAACATTTGATAGAATACAGACATTCCAACGTGATTGGTTTCATTGCATTCAGCATTAAATTTCCTTTACAATTATATATAACATGATGGTATTATTTGTACTTGCCAAGATTTTCACAGTTTTGGCCACTAGTGTCAAGCTCAGCTTGTTGCCCCCTTAATTAAAGCTTGTTGCCCAGTGCAGTTGCACCCCCCTGCACTTCTTAAGCTACGCCCCTGGGAACTATTCATCAACCCTAAGTATTTCTATTTCTGATAGTTGGAGAATGAGTCCTGCACATGTGATATCCTCGCCGAACACTTTTGCTTAAGAATCTTTCCTATCCTAATTCCTGTTCAGGAATCAAAATGTATTGCAAGTGTAGACTGTTAGATTATGCATCCTGTGTCTGGTCTGAACCAACGTCTTTGCTGCCAGAACCACAATGACGCATTCTGCTGAATGCATGGGGTTATATAAGCGAAATGTTTCTTTTTTCACAGTATATTCTCTGCAGCTATATTTAAAGCATGGAATTCGTAGCAAAACCCTCTCATCTCAAGGATCATTGCTTGAGCTCTATCCCATCCCCTTACACATTACTGATATGAAGGCTCTATTCTGACTGGTGTATGTTGTATTCCTTTTTTCCATAGCCCATTCTGCACCAGATTAGAGGGCAATAGTGTGTGTGTGTGTGTGTGTGTGTGTGTGTGTGTGTGTGTGTGTGTGTGTGTGTGTGTGTGTTCTTTTGGTTAGAAAAGTACTAGATAAACATAATATCTTGCGTTAGTTCAAAAGGAACATGACTGTTGCAGCATATGAAATCATACGCTGCATTCTCCATGAGACCTGCATTCATACATGTCCATTTAATTGCCCTAAAAACAAGTTGCATCCACTCTCACCCCTTGGAGATTTTAGAGTCTTGGAGACTTGGGGGAGGAGGCTGCAGTGTGAAATTCGCTACACTAGCAACATTTAACAAATTCAAATTCAAATTAACCTTTATTAGGCATAGGTACTTTTACAATTACATAAGACACATTAAACATGTGGACACGTTCTGCTGAGGTGTACATATTACAGGGGAGTTTGTGGAAAACTTGTTTCCCCCTGGATTGGTCGATTTCCCGGTTGATATATGTACATGTTGTTATCTGACTCCAATCCCATGATTACACATAGTGTTGCCAAATTTTTTACGGCTGCTATGGGCATTAGGAAAAGGTCCCTAAAAGTGAATGAGCCTCAGTAGTTAGAGCATGGTTTGCTAGATTTTGGGGGGGAAAAAAAGTGGATATGACTTAGGGGAGAGGTTTTGATGTTGCTGCCGCTTTCCCTAGAATTGATTTATGTTTTGCATTTGATTATAATACTTTGTATATTTCTGTTTATATATATATACCTTTGTATATTTCTGTATATTTATATATTCTGATGTTTATTTTACCCGATGTTTTATTTATATTTGATGTTTTTATTTCTGGCTGGTCTTTTGACCGTAATAAAGTCTGTCTGTCTGTCATTAAGCATTGATATTACATCAAAAAAAATTACGACAAGGATAAGACATAGACTCGGATGGCAACATTTAACAAATCCCAAATAGAAAGAAATAAGAATAGTGATTTACCAAAGACGGTACTAGAAAATCAGAGTTGTCCCTGGTAAATCGAAACAGTTTGCTTATATCATGCTGCTGCTGCTTTTGGGGCCAGTCCCCTTAAAGGGGAACAGCCATTTTCCTGTTCCCCTAGTGAATTGTGACCCACCAGTTTGGGACCCTGGTTTGTTCTAGAGGATTGGCTATACTGTTGTGGGAAGGCCACTGTTTGTATTTGTAAAGTGTTTGTATTATAAACACTTATTACTAATATTAAGATTTGTGTATTAGCCTGGATGTTGCAGTGCGAGAGTTGGATAGACCTGGAAGATCCGAGTTCAAATCCCCACTCAGCTGTGAAGCTTCCTGAGTGACCTTCGGTTCAGTCACTCTCTTAGAGTGCAATCCTAACCAGGAGTTAGGCTGGCACAAATAGGCCAGCAAAGTTTGGCCGGCATAAGGGACACCATAAAGTATATTTGGACCACTCTCAGAATCAGAGAGGCTAGCACACAGACATGTGCCATCCTCCTTGATGCCGAGAGTGGTCCAAAAGCGCTTTACGGTGGCCCTTGTGCCGGCCAAACTTTGCTGGCCTAACTGTGCCAGCCTAACTGCAAGTTAGGATTGCACTCTTAGCCTCACCTACCCTACAGGCTTCTAATGAGGGAAAGGAGCAAAGGAACTATGTACACCACCCTGAGTTCCTTGGAGGAAGAGTGGTATAAAAATGTGATAAATAAAATATTACTCCTGAACAATGTTTCCAGGGTGGACTGCAAAGCAAAATGATTAAAACAGCCAATAAAATAGCAATTGAAAAAAACTCTTCCGTATGGTACATTTACTATATATTATTCCACTACTTGGTGGATACTTTGCTAGTGGAAATCTCTGATCAAGCATTAAGATGATGACTGAAAAGTTACAGATCTTATTTCCCCAACCAACGAAGTATAGTAATCCATGTTGTTATAAAGGCAGCAAAACACGATGCTTGATATACAAAAGGAAAAGGGCTGCTGATAGCTGAGCTGGGTGAAGCTCTTGTGCTGTTCTCTATCCTAATATAACAGTGGAGAGAAAATGTAATTTGTTGCTTTCTCATACCTTTCTATAAAAGATTACACCAAAGTACATAGAAAACCCAATTAGTGAGAAGTATTTTAAGATACCTTTCTATAAAAGATTACACCAAAGTACATAGAAAACCCAATTAGTGAGAAGTATTTTAAGACCCCAGGGATGTTCTATGATACAACCATTGTTAGTATGAGGCAAGCACTGAACAAAGGGCATTAAATCAATAGTTATATTCCTGCTTGCTTTTTCTACCTGTGCTGATTAAAACAGGCCTTCTAATGATATAAAAAAATGAAAAAAGTAAAAAAGTTGTAAAAATTCTATAGTACTGTAGTACCATATTTTGTGTTTAGACTAAGGAATTCAAACTGAAGAAAAATGTAAAGGTTTCAAGCTCAATTATGTTTAAAAAAAAACAAAACCTTCCTTAATGCAGTACACACTCCAGGCAAAACATTCCCATGCAACAGATCTATTTGTGCTATGCATTAAAGCCAAAGGGAAATGTTCTTTGCCCTCAGATGTAATTTTAACTGCAAGCTAAGACAGTTATTGGCCACCCACTCCAGCTTCTTTTAATCCTCCTAAATCTATTATACAGACTCCTAGATGTTCTGTAGCAGATGAGCGAGCTATTCTGTGAAAGAATGTTTGCACAGTCATCTGGAAAAAAATGAAAACATATTTTAAGATGTACAGTACTCGATCTAATGAATCCTAGCCGTGCAAAAAGTATTTGAAAAGAGCAAGGGTTTCAAACTCCTTTCCTTCCCCTCCCTTAGATTAGCATCTAACTGCGGCATTTTAAATGAATTTAGATGCAAGTCAATCACGTGGCCTCTTGAGATTAGCAGCAAAAATTTTCTATCAAAAAGAAAAAGGTTGGATTGAAGACTTCCGCTGTGCAGAAGGACTTGTATAAACGATGCTGTATTAAAGAAATTGTTAGGCAGGAGCATTGTATTTAACATGATATAGGGTGGTTTCTGAAGATGTGAAAATATTTTGGTGCATGTCTGCTGTGAGAATGATATGAGAATTAAATAAAAGCATCTGAAATCATGTCATATCATAGCTTCCTTCATTTTAAAGATGAAAACAGACATGCTTTTGTAGATCTATCCCTGCTCTCCCACTAATTACTGCCTAATTTTGTGCCCCAACACCAGGCCCGTATTCATTTATTCGTTGAAGGGAGGAACTGGGTGGGTGAAGGATAGTCCAGGCCTCATCCAGACCCCCATCCCTGTCCCACGTGGCCCAGATTGTACCTGCAGATCCGAGTAGCCCATAGATACGGCTGGCGCCTTGCCCCGTGGAAGCTCCAGGCCACGCCCAAGTTGCACTGGATATGGTGCAGGTTCACCAGCCGGCCTGTTCCAGCGCAGCTTAGGATTGTGCTCTAAATCTGTTAGTCTTTAAAGTGCTACAAAACCTTTTCGTTTATTGCGTTGTAACCAACTGATATTCCTACTCCATTTGCATTCTTCCCCCTTTGAGGTGCACTTTGACTGGATGCTGAAATAATTAGGTATTTCAAATGACATGTAATTTTTTTAAAGGATATATTTTCAACAGAGAGCAGCGTTAATTCTTTGTCGATGTCTACTGTAATTCAATATCATTGTTACAGCAAAATGTATTTAAACGAGAATAGTTGCAGGGAAGGAACATGTTACTATGTAGAGAGCAAATTCTAGACCAGAACCCATTAGCACAATGGTCCCCAAACTGTGGGTTGGGAGACAATTTCAGGTGGGGTGTGAAGTACCGAGGGCAGCCATATTGAAAATATGGGAAGAATGGACGCTGGAAAATGGGAAGACTGTATAGTTGTTTTGCTTATGTCAAGGTTGTAAATAGGCTTTTTTTCTTTCTGATTCACTTTACTATTGGAAAATGGCTGAGAAATAATTGAACGTATTGCTGCGTTCTTATGAAAGCAACAGGATCTGGCGTAACAATGACAGCACTTCCAGCCATGACATCACTTCTGGTGGGTCCTGGACAGACTGTTCTAAAAAGTAGGTGCCAATGCTAAAACGTTTAAGGGCGCAATCCTAACTTGCGCTGGAATAGACAGGCCAGCGGGCTTGTGTCATATCCAGAGCAAGTTGGGAGCAGGCAAGAGCATCCCTGGGACAAGGGTACGTTCATGCCCTTACCCTGGGGTAGACACCACCTGCCTCAAATGGGCTCCTCGGATCTTTGCCTGCTATTTAGCAGGGGCAGAGCCAAGGATGCCATGCAGCTTGAATTGGGGCACACGGCCCAGGGACAGGAGCTTGGATGTGGCCTAACGGCCGCATCCCAAATCAACCCCCTTTCCTGGGCCAGTACACCTACTGGCCCGCCCCCCCCCTGCCCAGAAATGCCCTCCTGCCCTCCCTCGCGCTGCCTGGAACTGCTTCTGCCAACATTGCGGGGGCAACACTGCTGCCAGGGGCAGCCATGCGGACACAGTGCTGGTGTGGGGGGTCCTGGATGGTACCCTTGCACCAGCGCTGCATCTGCAGGGCTGATGCCTGCGGCTTTGTTGGTGCACCTTGGATTGAGCCCTAAGAACCACTGCATTTGTGTGAAACAAATGGGTGGGGGGAAATGTTTCTAAAGATACAGAGAAAGAGAGGCTTTGCGTATATGTTTCTTCCAAACAGATTTTTTCCTGGTATCTAAAATTATCTTTAATTAAGATTGTATAACCTTGCAAGAAAACTGCTGACAGTGGGAATTGGCAGACAGATCCAGCTCCTGGCTTTAATTAGAGTAAGCCCTTCGTTGCCAGAAGTAAGAGATGGTGCATTAAGGCTTTTTAACATTTAATCAGGAGGATGTTATATAATTGTCTTGAATATTGGCAGGGAAAAATTAGAAAGAAAAAGAGAAAAACAGTTCTGTTCTTAACATAGTCATTTGTCACATATTAAAGACTTTTATTTAGGAAACCAGATTAGCCAAGGAAGACCACAAAATCATTCTGCATTTCTCATAGTTATCAGGCATCTCTTTGATGATGCCAGGAAGAGTGCCATAGACAGATGTCCTCTCGAGGCAACCAGCAGAGCCATTCTTGCTAAAGCCTTCCAACCTTTTTCAACCCAGTTTCTAAACTGAAAGAATCCCTTCTAAACCGAAAGAGCATTGCACTGCAACCTTCAGGCTCCAGTGCATTGTCGGAATGAATTCTAGGATCAGTGCCACCAGGAATGTTAAAAGGAAGGTATCATGATGCCAGGATCAGTCACGTTCCTGTATCCCTACTAATAAAATACCATCCTGCACAGAAACACGTGGATTATTGCACTCTTATCCAATCAGTATGTTAAAATAAGCTATGGAGTATCTAGATCTGATTGCATACATACTCTGGTCATTATTACATCTAGTCACAGGTGTCATCAGCCATCAGCAACATGATGGGACATCTGCTGAGGCCCATAGGCTAGCACTGCTGGCTCACTGCTAACTAGAGATGTTAAGGAGAAAGTGAGCCCAAGCCTGCTTCCATTTCCTGTCAAATTGCTAGGTACCCTTCTCAGGAAATGGGAGGTCATCCAGAGGACCTTCTGAGGACACAGGAGCTCCTGGAGCCATCCCCTATTTTCCAGTACGAGAGATGCCAGCCAGTGGAGCACAACGCACTTCCTGCTCTTTTCAGGTATAAGGAAATCTTCTTCCCATCAGGAAATGAAAGATCCCTCCAGACCCAAGGGACGCTGGTTGCTCTTCTGTTTCCTGATGGTAGGGGCTCCTGGAAGGAGCAGAACATCAGTCAGTCAACAGGTACTTATATACCGCTTTTCAACACAAAGTTCACAAACCACTTTACAGGCAAATAGTAGTAATAAAGTTAAATGGCTCCCTGTCCTAAAGGGCTCACAATCTACGAAAATGCAGAACGCTACCAGCAACAGCCACTAGAAAGACACTGTGCAGGGGTGAACACCTTGAGGAACTCCTTGAGGAACACCACTTGAAAAGTGCCTCTTGCCCAGTTAGAAGTTGGTTAGGATTGGGCTCTAAAATACTCCCCAAAGCCACCATTACAGAACTGGGGGAAACTTTGCCCTAATGCCATGCTATAATCACGTTGAATAAGACAGTTAAGTGATGAAATGAACAAATAACTAATGAATTAGTTCATTCTTAATGTTAAGAATGTTAAGAATGAACTAATCAATTGATGGATTATCTTGATTTGCCAGCCATTCAAATTCTTCAGTTGCTGTTTAAAGGCTAGGATCATGTTCATTGACCAATAGTGGTTTATCAAGAAAGTGTTGGATTATTCCACAGTAGATATTGGTGAAAATACCTCTCACGCCAGAGAGTCAAAGGCTAATGACTCTTACTATTAAGGTGGTTACTATTCCACCTATGGTTTTTTTATTTCGGTATTTAAAGTAAGACTACTAAGCCAAATAGTGTCACAGCAGTAGGGGGAAATATGCTCCCAATATACCACATGTTCCAGGAGATACCAGAAGAGGTGAGGAAAAGCTGTGATTTGTGGAAAATTGACAGACCACTGCAATTTCACAAGGCCAAAGTGCAGATCACCCCAGTGCCTGGTCCACATTTCCAGCATACATAATTATATCCCATCTCCTAAACTGCCTTCTCTGTGCTACCTCCAATGAAGGTGTTACTCTTTGCATCCCATCAGCAGAGCTGTCACTTTGTCTTACCAACACAGCATGATTGCTGTTCTTCTTCGGAGTCAGAATGCCATGTCACTGCTGGGCAATTAATTTGTCTGGGGAGCCTGCAAAGTGTGGTGATGTTCTTCAGAAAGAAACATGTTAAAGAATGTATATTGTTATTGGTTTCCTTTCACATCCCAGATGTTTCTCCTGAGAAATACCAAAAGCAATTTTCAACATGATTGGAGGTGGGGGGGGGGGGAAGGAAAGGTTTGTTTGTTTGCTTGCTTGCTTATCGTTTGCTCCTTTTGTTTTTTCTTTATTTCTACTCTAACTGGAAGAGTAATATCTTTCACTAAAAGCATTTAGGGCAAAATAGATGTGACAGAATGAATACACCTCCAATGTCTAAAAGTAGCTAAAAGTAGCTGCAGAGGTGCCAATTTGGATCAAGGTTGCTGCATGGGGGCGGAGGTTCCAATGTCCCCCTGTTGTGCCTAAATGTTTTTTCCCTCTCTGATATTTAGCAACTCGGGAGTGGGGCCATCAGAATTGGGACTTTGACACAGAGGGAAATGATAAAAACGTAACCTAGCCCTAGTCCAAATTGCACAACTCAGCAATTACTTCCAACAATAACAAAATGAGGGTGCGCACAGCTCCTGTGTTATGTACATTTTGACCCTAAAATTCATGTTATTTGAGACCCCAAGCAATCAGTCAACAATTTGAAGGATCATTTCTGGGTTTTGTTGTTATGTGGGATTTTTTTTTTTTGTAGGCTTTGTGTTTGTTCATGAAAGATGTGCAAAACATGTAAAATACGTTCTGTTACTAATTCCCTTGCTTCAGCCTCAAGCATTAGATTTCCATAGAAAATTTGTTGAATAAGCTGAAATCTGTCCAATTCTGTGCAACCATTGTTCACTGTTTTCTCAGCTGTATGGATTTCATTTAGCTCCAGATGTTGTTGCACATACATTTCTGCTCTTGATTTTTATTCTCTTGAAGTTGTATAAATGATCCTATGCATTTTTCGTCCAGTTCTGCACTGCATTGCAGAATTTGTAGTCCTAAAGCTACCCATTGATGGGCAGCCCAATCCTAACCTGCGCTGGTTCAACTGGGTTGAGTGGCCTATGCTATATCCAGCAACAGATAGGGGGAGGCTGGAGGTCAACTCGGGGTAAGAGGATATTTTTTTCATCTTACACTGTGTAAAGCTCCAGCCTGCCCAATGCAGGCACTTTGATCTGCACCAGCTAAACGACTGGTGTAAATCTGAGCAGCTGTGTAAAGCTGCCAGGCCTGGGAAGGGAGTTAGGACACGGCTGAGCCACTGATATTGCCTCCTACAGGGCCTGTCTCACCCCTGTTCCGCCCTCCCCTGTCCCATTACACCCCCTCCCCACCTCAGTTCCTCCCTCTCCAAGCCTCTGCACCGTTTGGCAGAGTACTGGTAGCTGAAGATCACGATGTAGCGCTGGCACTGCTTTCTCTAGAGTAGACACAAATGTGCTCTAGAGCACATGTGCAGCACTCTAGGCCAGGAGGTGCCATACCCTGGCCCATGGGCCAGATCCAGTACCTGCCAGACATCTTCCCCAGCATATGCGGAGCATACCATTCCACACTGCTGCCTGTTATCTTCCTCTCTGATCTTCTCAGAAAGTTGCACAGGGCAGCTGCTTCCACTGCCCCTCATCCCAGCAGGCTCTGCACCTGGATTTCCAGGCAGAAGCAGCAGGCCGGAGCGACTTTCTGAGACAATCAGAGGGGATGATAACAGGCAGCAGCACAGAGTGGTAAGTTTCATGCTATGCCGTGGAAGGCATTTTTCAAACGCAGTGGTTTGGAGACAACTACTCTAGGCGGGCGCAGTGCTCCATTGGGATTGCTCTATGAGCTATTTGCTCTGTTCAACATTGCATTGCATTGAGGGACTTAACAGACTTAAATTTCCTTTGCTCTTCCTTTCACACTGCTGGTGGTGAGGGAAGGAACAGAAACAATCTGAGATATGATTTCATAGTTTTAAATGAGTCTCCTATGAGGGTTTGGATAAGACCACAGGGGACGGTTTGCTCAAAAGAATTCAAATACAATGACAGTATTGTCCCATTGAAGAAACTAAAATGTTTCCTAATTAAATTTCAAAAGGTTTAACAAAAGCACTATGTATTTCAATGAAACTGCCTACAGCAGTGTTTTTCAACTGTGGGTTGCACTTGGTGGGTTGCAACCATGGAGGTATTATACACTGGAGAGGACATGACATCATTTTCTTGAAGCCATGGGTCTATCAATATGGCTGACTCAGATCATTGCCGCAAAGGAGGAGGATTGCCGCAAATTCACGAATAAAACTCTCCCTGCACGCGTGTAAAAGTTAATTTCAACCTCTTTAAGCATGCCTGCGTGTTCTGCATACGGGTGTGCGAATCGCTGTACGAAAAATGGGATTTAATTTCCACGGAAAGATTCATGTATTCACATTACATCGGTTCAATAAAACTACCGTTCAGTGAGTACAGAATTTTTTTTTTATAGGGCATGACCGTTTTATTTTTGCTTGTGTAGATTTCAAAAAATAAGTCTGTCAAAATAGTGTAATCCGAGCCACGGTGGTTGTGTAAGCCGGCAGCAACCCATGCGTAAACCGGGGCTGAGATTAGAGAAACGCCGCTCGCACGCCTTTTGCGTGCCTCGGTTCCAAGCCGGCGGCTCAGCTCTTGCACAGGCGGCGTAGCAGGCTACGAGAATAATACACGTTTTTATTCTGGTAAGTTTTTATTTCAGGAGTAAACTATTCAGTCCTAAACAGTACGCGCAAAGCAATCTGAAATGCTTGGAATCAGCATTGTTTTGAGTTCAAAAACATGGCCACTAAGCCCGCCCCCTGGCTTCAATTCTGCCACATTACTTCTTAAAGCAGGGCCATGGGTTGGTTGCAACCTGATGTCAGGTGGGTTGTGCAAAGCTGGGAGCAGCCATCTTGGAATTTGCAGGCCTTACTCTTGCTGTATTCCTTTTGTGAGTGTTAACAATTTGAATTTTCAAGTGCGGTTTTTTTTTTCTGTTTTTAGTTCAGTGATTTTCATAATTTTTTTGTCCTAATCTTGCATTCTGTCAGGGATGTTACATGGTTGTGCAATTGCTACAGTCCACGAATACCAGTTTGCATTCCAGGAGTGTCATTTGATTATGTCACAATGACAGCACTTCCTGCTTGATTATGTCACTTCCAGACATGAAATCACTTCCAGGTTAATGACATCACCTCCGGTGGGTCCTGACATGAGTGCCATTCTAAAAAGTGGGTCCTGGTGCTAAAAAATTTGAGAACCACTGGCCTACAGTTTCAGAAAAGTGATCTAGAGCTGTATATTTCAAACCAAATTCTGCCACTGATTTGACTACTGACAAAATTAGAGCAGCACCACAGCTTTTCATTTTCATAAAAGAAGAAAAAGGTCATTAGCCAGTCTTTTTAGAACTATTTTTAGGTCACCTTTAATCAAGTTTAATTAACCATCTTCAGAATGTTGTTTCAAGAACTAAAATGTTAGGAGTTTACCAAATTCATGTCTTGGTTCCATTAGCTCATTACACACCAAGTAAGTCAGTTAATGCCTGTGCATTTTATCTGCTGTATAACTCTGAATAGCAGATGGCTCTGAGATAGTACAAATGAGCTATCTAAAAATATCATATTGCTTTCATGGGAATTTTGTTGTTTGTTTTGTTTCGTTTTGCACATGCAATGCTAGAGTGCTTCACTGCCTTCTGGAGAAAACCATCTGCCTTCTCTTTCGCCACTTAAATAAATAAATATAGTAAGTAAGGGCACAATCCTAACCAAATTTCCAGGTAAGGGCAATGCAGCTCTGAGGTAAGGGAGCTGCATTCCCTTACTTGAGGAGGCCTCCGCGATTGCCCCCCCAACTGCAGGATGCAGCACATGCCCCATTGGCATGGCTATGAGTGCTAGAAAGTTGGTTAGGTTTGCACCCTAAATATGTTAAGATTTAATTGTTATTTAATGACGTTGACACCTGCTCTTTTCTGATGCCTGCATCCTCTCTGCATCCTCATTTAGCCTTGGTGGCAATAAAGTAATACTGCAATGCACAAAAATTAGTACACAGGTCAAATCCCCTGGGCCTCTAAAATGGAAGGCAAAAGACCATTTGATCTCCAATACATTCAACATAGTACAAGCCATCCTGCTGGCTGCTCCAGGTGTAATGCTTTGCATTGTCAAGCTCTTGGAAAGTGGCAGCTGTGACATCACCCCTTTTGAATGCAATATTTCTTGCGTGCGGATGAACCTGCAACAGTTAATTAAGAATTCTCAGCAGCAGCCTTAGCATGTGCCAGCCTTGTGCCAGGCTGGCACAAACTCACTAGCATGTCTCTGGCGCTGCTGAGCCAGCACACATTCATATTCATAAGCCCTCCTAGTAGCTGCGAGCGTGCTTTATGGCATGTTCAATGCAGCTTCAGGGTTGCCCTGCCCATTGACTTAATCCCAAATGGTTTGTTTGCAGGTTCTTCCTTGGTTTAGATTTTGTTTGTTTATTTAAGAACTCACTGCTTTATGAGCATCCTTGCACACTTCATATCATTTGGTAGATAAAGATGTTAGATGCCACAAAACATTGCTAAGAACAATTCAGATTTACGGCAAAACACTGCTATTTGTCCACATTTAAACACATTTGGTAAAAGAAAACTATGAAATGCTGACATGTGCAGTTTTTGAAATTGTTTATACAAATTTTGAAATATGTGCAGATTTAGGGCCCAATCCTATTCAACGTTCCTGTACCTGTTCAGCTGCAATGCAGCCCCGAGGTAAGGGAACAAAAGTTTCCTTACCTCGAGGAGGCCTCTGCGACTGCCCTCTGACTGCAAGGTTAAACACATGCCCCCTTGGCATGGCTGCAGAGTGCTGGAAAGTTGGATAGGATTACTGTAGGCCCTTAATCAATTAAGGGCACAATCCTAATCAGACATTGAGCTGACCTGTGCTGGCTCAGGAGAGTTGCAAAGGTGCCGTAAAATACATTCGTGACTATAGCAGGCTGAGCCATCCCACAAACATTCACTGTCTCCTGGAGGCTGCATCCAGTAGGAGAGCAAATAAAAGTGAATCAAAAAGAAAAGAAGTCAATTTACATCCTTGACGAAAGCAAAACAACCACACAGCCCTCCCACTTCCCAGCATCCCTCTTCCCATATTTTCAATACGGCTGCTCTAGGTGCTTCATGACCCACCTGAAATTGGCTTGTGACCCACTGGTGGGTACCGACCCACAGTTTGGGAATCACTGCTATACACATTTCTTTATTTACACCCAAAGGGCAAAAAAATTCAAATACATTTATTTGTGCATGCTTCTGAGTAGACATGTAGACTAGAGGACTGCGCTGTAAGATTTCTTTTATCAGGTGATTACAGATTAGCACTGACCTGGAGGAAAACGCATCATTTTGTCGTACACAGATTCTTCCTGGTATAATCCTGAACATTATTTATCCCAACAAAGAATTTCCTGATTTCAGTTTGCTCTGAAAGTGCCAGGTCAAGGCCTCATGAGTAGCAGCAGAATGGTGAGGGGGGAAGTGAGTGCCTGCAGACTTCCTGTCAGTTTTTTAAATGCTGTTTTACATAGGAAATTGAGAAGTAGAAACCTCCAGAAATGGGTTGAAATTACACTGAAATTCTGAGCAAGGTCAAAGGAGTAGGTTCAAGTAATTTTAAGTTCACTGTTCTCCTGAGACATTTTGAGACAGTTATATTTCATTGTAGGACCTTGTTCTGTAGAGCCTTACGCAGTTCATAATTGTTCACTTTGCAATCTAGGCCAGCCCAAAATCAGAGACCCCCCTGCCTTGGATCAATCATGCATATAGCATTAAAATTCTACACTGGGAAGCAGAGAAATCCAGCTTTTATTCCCACAAATCTTTACATATAGTGCCTACATGTAGTATGTGCTGGCCCTAAGTCTTAATTGCAAGGAAGTGCCTTGCATGTCATGTGAAAGTCAATTTCATTGCTCACACTAGTATTACTGACATCCACATAGTGTCTTTGAATATTAGGATTTCACACTCATATCTGCCCTTGATATATTTCAGCAGCAAATACTCTTTTTTTCTTCAGATGGAAAACAATGACATTCAAGATATTGTATTTCACTTTAAATTATCTAATATAGTGATCTTCTTTTTTAATAGAATAGACTCCACCCCTTTGTAATAGTTATTCTCAGTTTCAGAAATCATTTCATTTTCTATTATATATGATAATTTTTGAAAGAAACCATCAATATATTTCAGTGTTCTTCCTTTCCACTTGCATCAGGCAGGATTAAATGCTACACTAATCACTTCATGCATTTAGGAACACTTATCTTGAAAACCTGAATTGATGGCTTCATAATTACCTCATTAAATAGGTTGTTCCATTCCTTGATGTTCCTTACCATTGTAATATTAAGTTGTTTCGCCAACATCTTAAATACCAACCATAATTCACTTCAGAAGATGAAGATTGTGAATGAAAGGAAATGGCTATTGTTCTTTAATTGAATATGTTGCAGATTGTGAATTTAGGATCACACCTGAGCCTGCTTACCTGTCACTATGCAGGACTTGTGTCCAAAGCTTATATGCATAGGATGAGATAATTTCTTGTTAGGATTCGGCTTACAGTTTGATACTTTCCTTTAAAGGTACATAGATACGTAAGATAATTACCATAGTTCTTTTTCATGCAGCAATAGAAAAACCTGCTTGTGCTTGATTTACTTGTTAAGATTCAACACGATGGGTGTGTTTTAAGAAAGCTATATTTGACCATTTAAAAAAAATGGTTACAATCAAAGATATGTACTGTATGTATGTAAAAACGCCAAACTGAAACTAATTTTGCCAGAGAACAACAGATCCACTTCTCACAGAATCACCCATGCCTTTACCAGAAGGGCTAACCCTATGATACTGACATGATTGTTGGCCATACCCCTTGTGATTGTCTATTTGGCTTTCATGAGAAAGGGCTCCTACATGAGTGCTTGGTATATGTGTAGGGCTGCTCCATGAAAATAGAAACCTGATTGTCAGGGTTCCTTCTTGTGTAGACATGCTCCACATCCCTACAGCCTCTTTTTCATGGTGACTGCTGAGGACCTGTGGCATTCCTACAAGGGTGGCAAAATGCTAAGTGATGCATGAGCCTGAGCTCCTGTGTAACACGGTCACTCCCTCTCATCTTCAGAGCTCATAGGTGTTGCTCTTTGAGCCACAATGGCTCTAGAAGCAAGGGGGAAGGGGTGGTGTTACACGGGAGCTCAGGCTCCTGCAACACTTAGCATTTTGCACCACCACCACCCCCCCGGTAGGAACACAACTGAGGTCAACAGGTACCTTGACTTCAGGCAGTGGAGCCAGCTATGTGGTTCTACTTCTACTCATGTATTCACTAAATCAGCAGTTACTAAACTGTCGGTGCAGGACCCATCAGTGGATCATGACTCAATTTTGGGTGGTTTGTGAAGCTGACCACCGGGCGCAGTGCTGCTGGAGCAGGAGGAGGGCAGCTCATCTCTCGGAGAGGTGAGTGGTGTATGACCATCCCTCCCTCCCTTGCCTCTGTATGGCTCAGAAATGGAGCCTGGCATGGTGTGGGGGTGGGGCAGAGCGGCGCAAGGGGATGGGGAACCAGCGGAGGGGGCGGTGTGCCTTCGTCTCTGTCCCTTGACGGCCCTTTGGCTGGGTCCGCAACTGACAACAGGATGCCACCTAGTTTGTTAATGATCCTACCTTCTTCTGTGCAACTCAATGCTATGTAGGTAGAGTTCCAGGTCATTTCCTATTCAGGCACTGGCAAGACTCCACAGCCTTTACACCATGCTCTGGGCCTAACAAAAGATTGTTTAACATCTTAGTTTGCATAGAAATATGAAATTTGCCATGATTATTTATATATGTATTAACTGGTTTAATGTGTTGGTATTTTTTTTTAGCTCTTTTGATGAAAAATATGCAAGTTCATGTGTACTAGCACTATTATATCAGTGAGCACTGGAGCATCTGTGGAGTTCTACTAAGAGGCATTAGTCAAAGGCTACAGAACAACTGTTCTTCCTTCTGCTTGCTTGGAAAACTGGGCAAGATTTCAGCTCTCAGTTCCTTATTTCTTTGGCACCAGGAGCTCAATTTCTATCATAAAACAACCAGTAATAATTAGGAATTGCCTAAAATGAAATCCAGTACACCATTATATTTTTTCCAGCTGGAGTTGTAAGGACATCATTTAACTTTTCAGATAAACTGCACTATTGTGAAGGGTACAAGACCCATGTTTGAAAAGACTGGCAAATGACCACTAAATAACATAGTAGATTTTACTTGATGTACTACATAGGTACCCAGTGGAAGAATTAGGGTTCCTTTCCCAAGTTAGGTGATTCAATACTCCATGGGCAACCTCTCTTGAAAAACAGAAAGTAATTTGCTAGCTGTTGCATATTTGATGGCACAGGAAGTATAGAATATTGAAATGGGAAGTATAGAATTATAGTAAATGGGCTTGGCAATAGATTAAAAAAACATGTGTCTATAATCTCTTTCAAATGATAATACATTGGCAAAGGTATAACATTTTATAGGCATATTAAAGTTATGAGAGGTAAATTCATTGCACATCTTTTGCACTTACAGTGTTTCTGTAATTTGAGTTATGTCTTTTTGGGTAGATTGGTGTGCTAAGCAACCTTACATAGCTAGTTGATTAATTCCTTGTTTTATGTATTCAAGTGCTCTTACTTTCTACAGCTGAGTATTTTTCTTCCCCGTCTCTTGTTTTATAGCAATAAATAAATAAAAAATCAAGCAGCTGATAATTTATAAGGTCACTTGGATGGGACTGGCAGGATAGTATTTTGTTTTGCACCTTTTCCAGTGCTAAAGAAATGTGTCACAGTGCTGCTGCCGTGCAGAGCAGTGTGTACTTTTGCAGCCAGAACAGCAAACTGTTCAGGGAGACCGAAGCTGGTCTAGCCTAATATGATAAAGCCAAAATAATAATGCTCTTCTATGGCATATCATGCCCTGGGGTATTCTGTGATGTAAAGAACTACACCCCCATAATCCATTTACTTTCTGTAACACATTTAAGCTGTACAGATCATGGCAACAGCAGCCACTGTAATAGTAGTTTATCAGAATGAATTCCTTGTCCAACATCTCCATGTGTGTTGTTACATCAACAAGCAGATCTCATGTGATTTTCTCCATCTTGTTACTTTCTCTTTCCATTGCTGTAAAACATCTAAACACCTTTTTTTTAATTGTTCCAGCCTGAAATTAAGGTGGTGTAGATATTTTTCCTTTTTCAAAATATGGTCTGTACTTCCTGTGCTCTCTTCAATGGGTTCCAATCAGCTTCTAGAAGGTTGTTATTGTTGTTTTTATTCTTTCTGTTGACTTTCTCTTGTAAGATCTTTCTTTTTACATTGGCAGAAATGATAATTTGGGCATCAGATTGTATCTATATATTTCACTAGTACAGATGACAAATATTGATCATTGCAGAACCATCTGCTTGAATATTTTATGTGCTTGCTGTAAAATATGTGCACTTCTATGAAATAAACGCTACAAATGCATAGAAATATACAGGGATGAATAATGCCTTGTGAGACTGCTCATTTTGGCTTGTCTTGCAGAGCTTTTGAAGTTTTGACCCTTGCATAAAAGGGTTAGCTGACAGGCACCAAACATGCTCAACTGTCTGGGCTACATCAAGTTAATAATAATAAACATTGTGTTGTTGATCACAGCAGTATTTTTTACAGTACTGCATGATTGAGAAGTCTTGCTAACTGAGCCCAATGTTCTGGTAGGGTGTGTATGAAACAGTGCTATCATGCCATAGGGCATTATCTCATGCTCCGGAAACCATCCAGTAAGGGAAACTTTCTATAACTTTCACCTGAGGAGAGCTAGAGATTATAAAGGATATCAGCAAGTCATTTAAGGAAAGGGTGAAGGAATTGGGTATTTTTATCCTACGGAAAAAGAAGATTAAAGGCAGTAGTATAAATAGGATGGACGTCAAGAACCCTGCTCAGAGCACAGCCACCTTAAGGGCACAATAAGATAGAATTGACATGCTGCCTGCCACAAAAGGAAAAGTATTCAGTGCCTTTTCCACTGCACATTGGCCCAACATTTCTTCAATGCACATGTATAGCTCTAGCTTTCTTGTTGTCTTCCTTTCTCCCCCACTCCTGGCGCGCGCGTGCGCACACACACACACACACACACACACAAATGCATTCATGTGCAGTTTAATTCAGGATGGTTAATTTTGAAAAAGAATAATTATTTTTGACATCACATATCTGTGGTGATTATTATAATGCATTTTGCAATACAATATGTTTGCCAAAGGGTTTTCATTTCATTTACACTCTAATTCATGTGACTACTTCTGGTAGGGACAAAAATAAGATTTGTAATTTCTTTGGTGATGAATTTGAGGTCTGCCCTGGATGCAAAAACTGCTAGTTAATAACTCATATTAAATGAAAATATTGTGTGATGAAGGCACATCTTTATAAGAGGAGCTTAACAGTAGAATGAGCTTTCATTGGAGATTGAGAAAAAACCTTGTATTGTTGAGTAAGCAGCCATTTCCATTTCCAGTGTTTGTGGCTGTGCTTTCTGTTTCTTTTTCTTCCATTGTACCACTTTTGACTTTATTTATAGGATTTTTATACCACTTTTCTGGAACTCAAAGCCGTTTCTTTTGTTAGGCTTGCCTCATCTGTTCACAGTGCCAAGAGATCAGCTTTTCTCCCTTGGATCTGCATGGCTTTGAGAATTGGTTTACCATGCACTCAGATTTCAAGCATACCAGTTTGCACATGGGTTGGATCCTGTGTATTATTTTATTAGTGGGAGACATTTCATTCATGCAAGGTGGAAAGGAGCAGTATTTGCCTATCCATTCCTGCCCTCTGAAGTCCTCTGTCCCCCAAAGCCATATCTCTGAGCAGGAAACTGCAGGAGAACGGGAAATCACTGAAAATTGAAAACATGTTCCATCTTGTGAAATGAGACTTCTTCCATTGCAGACATACTTCTTGGGAGAATCCAGTCTATTGTTTGCAGAAAGTTACCTAGAGATTGCTGAATGCTGCTGTGGAGAGACATACAAGGCCATCTTTGTTGATGAAGTAGATGGGCAGCCCAATCTTGAGCTGCCTGGCTCCCAGAGGAGCAGTGGTACCAACCTTTGCATCCTCTGGTAGCTGCAACAGCTGCGTGAGTCTCCTCAGGGGAAGGGGACATTCATTCCCTTCCCCCAGGGGAAAGCCCTGGCCCCCACAATGGGCTACTCAAGTCTCTGCTGGATGCGCTTCCCATCCTGATGTGGGGTTCAGGATCTGGGGGTGGCCTACTTCCCCCCCCCCCAGTTCCACACTTTCCCTGCCTCACTTCTGCCCTGACAGGCACTGGCAAACACTGCTGGAGCGCAATCCGTCTGTACCTACATAAAGGGCAAAAGAGAACGGAGAAATTCTGCCTTAAGTTGATCCTAAGCTGGCAATAGGATAATGTGACTCAATGCATCCACATATAGGTTATTTCAAACTGGTTGCCTTTTTGAAATAACGTGTGCTGATTAGATTCTCCATGCATCCCAGTTTTCAAAACATGCATCAATTTCTATGTAATTTTTTTGCAGTTAGCTTTCAATAGTTAGCAGTTAGCTTTTGTTGTCCTTTTCTGTGGATGGCTTCTTCATGATTGCTTTCCAGTTCCCCTATATGAAGCTTGCATCTATTTCATTTGCACTTCTGTACTACAATTCTTTCAATTAATTATCTCTCCTCAAGTTCAGCTTCTTACCGTGTGAATTTATGTGGTTTTGATGGATTTTGAAATCAATCAGTCAAAAAGTATTTATATACTGCTTTTCAACATGAAGTTCCCAAAGCGGTTTACAGGCAAATAATAAGGAAGTTAAATGGCTCCCTGTCCCAAAAGGGTTCACAAATCTAAAAAATGCAGCACACCACCAGCAACAGCCACTAGAAAAGACACTGCAGAGGGGTGAAGAGGGACAATTACTCTCCCCCTGCTAAATATAAGAGGAGCACCACTTGGAAAAGTACCTCTTCCTTAAACTATAATCTAATCTAAGGTGTACACTGTAATCTAATCTAATGTACTTCTGGCAGCTTTGCTATCATGAGCACTTCATTGATTAAACTCTATTAAAATTTGTTTTTCATCTCATTCTTTCAACTAATGAGTTTCTTTTTGACTTGTATATGTTGTAAATCCCCTACATATGTACAGGGTTAGATTCCAGGGGTCCATAGGTAAGTAGGAACATACATAGGTTGAAACATCCAGCTCTTCCTGGCCCAGCGCTAATGTGCCTTCACAAAATTGCCACCAAAAAAACATACTGACGCACCCATCCGTAATTTGGACATTCGTAACTTGGGGAGACAACAGATAATTTAGATTAGATGTGCATAACCAGTAGTGCTCTAACAACTGCCTGGCTCCTGTAGGAGCCGTGGTACCAAAATGTCCACCACTGCCTCCTGCAGTGCCTGGCAGGTGCTGAAGACATCAATCCCCTTCCCCAGGGAAAACCCCACCACCTGCAATGGGGCTCCTCAGATCATCGCCAGCTATTTTGCCAGCAGTGAATCGAGCAGCCCCGTGTTTGGCTACCCTGGCCATCACTGCAGATAAGATCCAGCGGTGGAAGCCACCACCGGGTCCACCCCCTTGCAGTGCCATTCTGCCCTTCCCCTGCCTGGTTCCTTCCCCTCCCCAAACGGGCTTACCAGCGACCGGCACTGTTGGAGCACCAGCTGCCTGCATTGGGACCTGACGGTCACTGAGCAGCAGCCCAGCCCAGGCAGTATGTTGTCACGGATGTGCTTTATGGCATGTTCACAATATTTTAGCAAGTGGTACACATGAACTGCCAACGATAGGGCCTTCTGGATCATTCCTTGAATTTGGCAGCCTGTACCAGCCTGTAATTTGAAATTTTCAACAGATTAGGACCTAAACTCTGCATTTGTTTATTTTAGTCATACGGCTTTGTTTCTCCCTTAGGGCAGATTTTTAAGTAATCTCACACACAGGACAAACTTGTGAGGCAGATTTATTATTTTGCATTTTGTTCATAAAAACCCAAGGCTGAGACATGATGATATGCCCAAGATAATTCAATAAATCCACTGACAGTTATTTAAACTAATGTTGAAATCCAAAACTTTCCATTTACTCCACTCTCCATTAAAGTAGCTCTAACAGGCCTACATGACTATTCCTTTTCTTAACATTGTGAAACACATCTGTTGTAGAATCTTCCACTCCAAAGAAATATTGGATACTGAAAAATCAAATTTAAAATGTGGGATAAAAAGGCACTCAACTAGTCCACCTGAATTACTGCCCCATGATATGTCATGGATTAATTCAACCATTTGATACCATTTACCTACAATGGATCGGTGTGGGCCTGATTTCAGGCCCAATAAAATATTTCTTGAGCTTTTTCCTGCCCTGCAAGCAGGCCATCACATTGGACTGTAAAGAAATTATATAACAAAAAGACTACCTTTTTGTACCTTCAATTTAGTATGTATTCTTCATTCAGTTCTACCCAATTAGACAAGTTTGTTCTGCCGTTCACATGGTTCTTTTTAACATATGGGCAGCCCGATCCTGATGCTGGTGGTGCCCACGGCTCCAGCAGTGCCAAAATGGTGATCACTAGATCCTGCGGCTGCCGAGGCTACCACTCTCTGGGGTAAGAGAATGTTTGTTCCCTTACCTTTGGGTAATGCCACTGCAGCGCCAATGGGTCTTCTTGGCTCTGCACCCACGTTTGATTTAGGACTTGGCATTAGATTAGGATTTGGTGGCAGAAGCTGCCACCATCCTCCCCTCCCCTTGTGAGCCCAATCTTCTCCTGTTCCCCATTTCTCTTACTCTCTGCTTCCTCCTAGCTCTGAGAATACTTGCCACTGGCGGATGGTGAGAGCGTGCCAACCAGCCGTCCTCCCAGCACTGAGGCCCAGCACCAGCGCTCCTTGCGCTCTGGGTGCATTTAAAATACCCGGACCCAGCAGTGAAGAGGGCTCCAGGATTGGGCCCTAAGATAGCTCCACCCAGTCTTATCCTATATATATGACAGTTTGTGATCAAACAAGGTCAGTTTTGTTTGGAAGAAAGAAGAAATATCCCCTTTTTTTCCTGAATACTGACATTCAACGTTGTCCTTATGCGGCCCCACACACAGACAAACATGTACAGGCAGTTTAATAACTAGTTTGGTTTGGTAGAGGAAGTGATTTGTTAGCTGCCAAATTCTGTCCAAGTGGACACAAAGGAATTTTTTTTTCTTGAAGAGCAAACTACTGGTTTGTGCCCAACATTGAAAAAGAAGCATTTGTGTCATCTCCTGGGTAATAACTAAAAAAACACAGCAGTTCCACAGGGGATCTAAGGATGCTTGTGCTGTGCACAGGTTATCACCCAAATCAATCTACCTGCCATTTATATTCTCCACAATTTAGCCTCAGATAATAGCTAGTGTGTGACTCCAAGAAGCGTTTTCTCTTTCAGTTGCTGTCTTGCTCTCTAATTATTTTTAAGGAGAGAGTATGTCTTGTTGAATACTTCAATACATCTAGTCTTCCCAATTAGGACAGTGTGTGTCTAAAAGCCTAGTGCTTTGACGTACAGTCCTAAAACGATGTTGGCTTCAGTCCCTGAAATGACATGGTTACAAAAAAACCATTGTTCGGAGCTCAAACATGGGGGAACCTTTGACTAGACTCACGGGTCCTTTCAGGCTTGGCCTGGGCTCATTTCAATGGCTTGAAATGAAAGCCATTGCTATGAGAAAAATTGAATCTAAATTGTAGATCGTGCTTATATCTTTCTTTTTTTTTGTAATTGTTTTAATCGAGTGTGGTTATGGGAATGTGTGTTACAATACGTTCTTGCAATGTAAAGTTCAGCATTTCACCACAGCGTCCATGCCGTTTGTCCATTGCTGGCTATAAACACAAACTAGGTAGCCAGAAGCATAAAGAGCAAAACAAAGGGAACTAACACCCAGTGCGCGCACACCCTGCACCACCGGAGTGCATTGCATCCTGAAAGGGGGAGCAATCCCAGAGGTCTCCTTCAGGGAATATTTGTTCCTTTGCCTAAGGCTAATACCTTCCCTGCCCTGATGGGTCCTGTACCAGTGATTTTGCTGGCACAAGTCCTAGTAGACCTACGTAAGTGGATCAAGTCCAAGAAGGGGAATAGGATATAGTTGGAGCTGCTCCCACTGATACTGCCCCCTTCCCTGCCTCAACACACACCCCTCCCCACCCAGATCTCTGTGGATTAGGCTGTCTTCTCTTTCCACTCTGCACTCAATTTAATACCTCCTCTCAACCCTCCACATCCCCTTTGGAGTAATGTAATGTACAGGTTGGCTCTTTGCCAAGTTGTGAGCCATTCCCCACAGATATCTCCTGGTATACATCTACCTCCATGTGGCTGTATTTTCAGTTGTGGAATCAATGGTACAGGGAGTGAAGCAATAATCAAGCACAAGATCAGGGAAGAGAACAGGTGAGAGCCCAGTGTCCCGGCACCTCAGCCTACAGCACAGGGAAATTAGCAAACATTGGGGCAATAGCAAAAGGGAGCGCAAGAGAGTTAATAGGAGACATTCTTGGTTCTGGGCAACTACAGTCATAACATCTACCCAGCAGCACCCTGTGTAGGTGACTGTGCACAGGAACAAGCTTTCTTAATGCAGAAAGAGAAAGGTAATGCTCAAAATAGTTATCCATACCTGACAATTTCAATGTAGTTCTGCACCTGCCTCTCAGTGGGACCTGTTATTTTGGGGAATAAATTCAGCAGCCCTGACATCTTAGGAAACATATTTGGCACAGCGCATGCAATTTTCCCTTGCAATGAACAGGAAATAAGAGATTTGCAAAGTTCCTGAAAGGTTACCTGAACAAAAACAGATCATTCTTTAATGGGATCTGGCACCACTGAAGTTATTCTCTTGTCATTGATTATAATGGCAGCAGGATCAAGATTTTACCATGCTGTGAAAACCATTGTGAAACAAGCTGTCAAATGATAAACAGCTACTGAGAAGGCATTTCTCCATCTTTAGTGACATTTGAGCATTACTGAACCATTGTAAAGTAGAGGACAGAAAAGGAATAACCAGGAAGTCATATTAGCAAAGCTAAAGAACTCCAATCCTGATATTATTATGTAGTGGTTGGAAAGTTTAGGCTTGGTGGTTTGATGTTACAGAATAAAACTCATGTCTAACTTTCTTCTAACAGCACAATCCTATCCACCTGCCCAGAGCTTGCAGCACAATATGTACAGTACAGTGTGGGCTAGCTTGGGACCAGACAGCCTAGGAGAAGTAAATAAAGATATTTTTTCCTTACCTCTCAGGCTGCCTGGTTCCCACTGGGACTTCTCATATCTAGGCCAGATCTTTTGCTGGTGTAAATCTGAAGAGACTCTGTGGGCAGTCCAAGCCACGAATGGGAAATAGGATCTGGGTGCACAGCTATCCCCAAATTCTACCCTCTCCCATGTCCTCTTGCCCTGGTTTGGCCCACACTTCATGTAAAAATAGGTCTTGCTATATTCTAGGCCAGTGCTCCCCAAGCTCCTGCAAGGGAGTTGGGAGCACTGTAAGTGTGTGTGTGTGTGGGGGGGGGGTGGCTATAGCAGCAACGTGATCCTCAGAACTGCACTGCTGCTGGTGGGGATGGGGTTCGATCGTGAAACAGGAAGTGGTTTCCGCTAGTAGTTTTTTTTATTACTGTTCCTGAGGCTGTGTGTGCACACGCGCGTGCGCACACACACACACACAGAGTGTGGCAGGGGTTGCAAGCCACCAGTTTGGGAACCACTGTTCTAGGCAAATAGCTCATGGCCAAAACCTTCAGTTCTATTTTTTCTCTCTCATTCAATTCAGGGCGCAATCCTAAGCAGTGCCAGACTGGCAAGGCTGACGGGACAGCGCCATATCCGACACTGTTTAGGAGAGGCTGGAGCCTCTATGTGCTTCTCGGATCTGTGCCCGCTAAAGAGCAGGCGCAGATCCGAGGAGACCGCGCAGCCCGAATTGGGGCCTTGTGGCCTCGCTGATGGGCTTAGGATGTGCTCGCCTCCCAAGCCCGCCCAGGTGCTGCCCAAGTCCCCCCTCCCCCCATCCCTGTCATGATACGGGACAGGGAATGCCTTGCTCTGATGCGAGGGAAGCGGTACACGGGCGCAACAGGACCAGCGCTGTCAGCAGCACCGATCCTGTTGCTTTAGCACCGACGCAGGGGTGCTGCTAGGCGCTCCTGCTTTGGCACTAACGGCGGAGCCGACGCAATGACATTGCATCCGCTCCGCCCCCTCTAGGATTGTGCTGCCCATCAAGTTAAAAAATACATAGAAAAAGAAGAATTGTCTTTGTTCAGGTTAACAGCAGGGTAATAGAAAGTAATGTACAGATGCATACAGAGTAAGGAGCAGCTTAATAAGCAAAAACAAAGAAAAAAACGTTACTTTCCCATCTTTTAAAATGGTCTATTATTATAATTATGACTTTTGTTTCCTCTTTTTGGCAGCACTTGAAAGAAAAATATCAATGAGGCAAAGCAGAGAGGAGCTTATCAAGCGAGGAGTGTTGAAGGAAATTTTTGATAAAGGTAAGATTGTCAACTTAGCACTGAATGAGAAATATGACTTTATATTAGCAGAGAGGGTTATTAGGCAGAACACAAAATTGTTTGATATGGATTTTTGTCTGTTTCCCTACAGAGATCCCTCCATACTCTAGGACTAAAATAGCAGCAAGAACAGACTATTAAGGAGCTTGCTTTTATATTATAGTCACGTGTTGCTTGGATGGAATCACAACATTTCTTACGGAAAATATCTTTTTTCCAGTTCAGTGATGCATGTGAAAAATGGCCTTGTAGTGGATGCTGCATTGATCAGACCTTCGCGGCACAAAACAGAGAGAGAAAATTCCGAACTTACACCACTGTTTGGAAAAGAAAGGCCAGAAGAAAACTGTTGGAAACAGAACCAGTTTCACTGAATTTAGTTCCTCATTTACATGCATGAGTAAAATTCAAATCATGTTTCAAAGCCTTCTAATGTTCACTTGGTTTATTTGGGCTATCACAAATCCAATGGCACAACTCAGCTCAAATTACAAATCTTAGGTTCCTTCAATTTCAGTGGCAGAGAGTATTGGGTCTGTGACTGTAAATAAAGATGATGATGATGAGTGGCAGAGGGTCAAACTTGCTTAATTCTTCTGTTGAAATGGATTAGATGTAGGTGCTTTGGCCAGATCATGCCAGGAGAGTTTCTCATGCTCCTGTCAAGCACCCCCCCCCCACACACACACATAACACACCTCTTGTTGAATTGGAAATCCTTTTCCAGTTAACTGATTATACAGACAGTAAACTTACATCATCAGATGATTTTTAGGATGGAATTCATTCAAGATGTGAAGAAACATTAATATTTCTGTTCAGTAACAGAACCATTGCACTGAATGAACCATCTGTGAAGTATCTGTTTTGCTTCTTTCTTTAAAATGCCACACAGCAATTGTGGTGTTCTTTCCCCCAGTTGAAATGAAACCCATGCTCCAATTCAGATTTTTAATATTCTTAGAGTAGATTCCATTTCATTTCCATCACTACAGTTCCTTCCCTATGCACTACTTATGCATCTCATTCCCATTACCTGTTAGAACAGGGGTCTCCAAACCCTGGCCTGGGGGCCAGATACAGCCCTCAGAGAGCTTCTATCGGGCCTGCTGCAAGTTTCTAGTCTCCTATGAGCCTCTGGCTCTCCTGACCTTGCTGGCCAGGCTGTGCTCTGGTTCTGTGCAGAGGGAGTTCTGAGGGCGAGGGAAGCCGTGCGCAGCAGAATACCTCTGGAAGGCCAAAAATAGTCATTTCCTTGTTTTCCCAAAGACCCAGAAGTGACTTTTGTAGACCCCCTGAAGGCCTTAAACTAATATCTGAGGTTGGAGAGGGTTCCTTGGTCCTCAAAACATGTTCTGGGTGTTTTCTGTCCTGTGCTTCTGAGATATTTACTCCAGTACATTTAAGTTAGCTGCTTCTGTGGTGGGAGAATAGAAGTCCATTAAAGTGTGTGCTATATTTCTGTGGTGTGTCTTGGAGTTGGGAGAAATCCTGGAACTTTGAGCCCATTCATTCATTCATTCATTCATTCATTCATTCATTCATTCATCTAAGTTCTGCTCTAATGTATTTATTTAAATTTCAAATTTAAATTTATTTATTTTTCCAGCCCTCTATTTGATGCAGCCCTCTAGCTAAAAGATGTGGAGATCCTTGTGTTAGAATAAAAGTTGTTCATACTTTAAACTTATCCTACCAGATAGCTTTCAATCCGTTTCCCTAGATCTGTCACATTTGGAGCCCAATCCTAACAAGATGCTGCATCATTGGAACTCACGTTCTGGTGACACTACAGTGTTTCTGGCATTGCAAAGCATGACACACCATGACATGCAACCAAGCCACTACTGGAAATGGCCAAGCAGCGACTGCTGCTGCACATCAGCGGTGACCCTGGATAAACTGGTGCCAGTGAGGTTTAATGCAAGTATGGGTGGAATGAGGACAAGGATGGAGAGGGTGATGTTGGGGGTGGGAATGGGGCAGTTACTGGCAGATATCTTCCTGTTTCCTATTAATGTTCAATCAGAGCACAGTCCTAACCTGGAGATAGGCTGGCACAGTTAGGCCAACAAGGTTTGGCTGACACAAGGGCCACCATACATTTGGCACATTTGGAGTCAGGGAGGATGGCGGACATCTGTGTGATGGTCTCTGACTCAGAGAGTAGTCCAAACGTGCTTTACAATGTGCCAGTCAAATTTTGCTAGCCTAATTGTGCCGGCCTAACTCCAGGTTAGGATTGCGCTCTTAGGGCCCAATCCAAAGCCCATTACCACGGGCGGTATGCTTGAACCATTTGGGCAACTGTTGCACATGGCACTGTGGAGCACCTCCAACACCTGTGGCAAGCCCTTACCGCTGGTGTTGGGGCAGTACCACGGCAATGCCGCCTGCGCGCACCCTGAGGGAGTCACCGGTGAGCGGTGAGTTTGCCACTTGCCAATGATGTGGCTTTTCAGGGTGGGGCAGGAAGTGAGAAAAGGGATGGAGTGGAAGCAGGCGAGGGCATTCTGGAGGCATAACTGGGCGATGCAGTAGGTGGAGACGGGGGTTGTGATGCAGGACGGCCATAGTGCCAAGTCCTAATGCCAGTTCCCGGCCAGGGCGGCCCTGATTCGGGCCACTCCTGTCCACGTTCCTCTGCGCCTTCTCTTTTGCTGGTGCAGATCCAAGCAGGCCCATAGGGGTGACTGGGGCTTATGCGGGTGTAAGGGGAAAACCTTCCCTTGTCCTGCACATTGCTGCTGCTGCCTCCTAATGGGCTTGGGATATGGCCCTGCTAGGTCAGCCTTACTAGGCCGGCATAGTGTAGGATTGCGCTCTTAGGCTGCAATCCTATAAGCCCCATTCAATGCAGTGGAACTCACTTCAGCATAGATGTGCATAGGTGTACACTGTAAGGGATGGTGGTGGTTTAAAAAACTTCTTTACTATTAAAATATGTATTTTTTTAAAAAACAGAAAAAGAGTAACTTTTAGTTACTAGCTTAAATTATCCACTCTTTTAACTTGAACATTGTGCTGCCTTTAACAAGTTGGGTTGTGTAATAGAACAAGTAATGCCTGTTTTATTGGCCCTGAGTAGTAGTGCTTTACAGATTTGCTGCTTAGACCTATTAAGTAGGTGCTGTGGAGATTTTCAAGGAATAATCAGCCCACATCTGATCAGTGCCATTTAGGAATGTCTTTAACAGCTAAGTTCATGCATTCGCTAGCAGTAATGAGTTTCCTAGTAGAAAGCTGTCTTCTGTGTCAGTGCAGGAGCAAATACCCTATTAACAGGCATTGACGGCAGTATTTTCAAATGCTTTACATATTCGGGCATTAGGCATATTCACGCCATTCACTTTAATGGAATTGAACTCTTTTATATCAGGAGAAATTTTGAACAGATGAACCATACTTTGGAAGAGCAGCGGTTCCCAAAGTCCTACTCAGACTTTGGGACTGCAAGTAAGTATTTGCAGGGGTGGGGCCTGGGGTGATGTCCTGATGGTGCCGCAGTAATCACAGAATTCCATTCTCTAGGAGTTATTCTGTGCATTGAGGAAGCCCATAGAGGGGGCTGCAGGCCTCCTGGACTCTCCCCAAGGGCAATGCGACACACACATACCCCCAAATAAGGGAAAAACCCTCTGGATGACATCATGAACGCTGCATACTGTCAAGTCACCCATTACTGGACTACTCCCCTTAATAGGGAATGGCTCCAAGTGCAGACTTTATGGTGCATTTGCAAGCCTTGTAGGCTGGCACAAGGGTACTGGCCTACAGATAAGTTAGGATTGTGCTGTAAATGTACTAAAGGCTTTTTTAAAAAAGAAAAAAAATCTTGTCTGTAGGTGATGTCTGTGATTAATTCAGACCACGATGTACTTGACTTCATAAATGCCAACTGTAGCTAAACCTTTGATCTGTTGCTCTGTTGTTAATGAGCAGCTTTATATTCTTCAGATTCGACAGAGTAACCACTAGGCATAGAGTCCTCATGTATCAACAATCCAGCACAGCATTAACATTGACGGTTTTCTACTTTATGGTGAAGTTTTAAATGATTATGACTAGTGGGTCACTCTCACTCCTAAGGGAAAGACAGAAATGTTGTCATGTTGAAAGACTGTGGATGAGGGTTAATGTGATTCGGGGCTTAACACAGAACTGTTTTCAATGCCAGGGCTCAGCTCTATAAAATGAGAAGTAATAAATTCAAAGAAGGTGACTTTGAACCTGTATAGAGTGCTTTTCTTTTGCCACTGAGGCCCAATGTAGATCCTTTAAAGCAGGGGTGTCAAACTCCTTTCATACAGTGGTATGGGCCGAATAGCATTCATGATGCATGCTGGGGGCTGGAAGTGATGTCATTAAGCAGGAAGTGATATTAAGCAGATGGTGACCAGAAATAGGCACTTTTTTTCTCACTGGAGCTCATTAGTTGCAAATGACAGAGGAGAAAATACAGAAATCTTGGGGACTAATCCTGAAGAGCTCAGCACCGCTGGCACTGCTTGTCATAAAAATGCCATGAGGCAATTTATCACTGGCACTAGTGATGCAGCACTGGTGCTGAGGCCAGTGCCAGTTGGCGTGAGACCTCAGTTGGCGTGGGACCTCAAGGAAACGCCCCCACGGGAGCAGCTGGTGGTAAGTTGCCAGCCAGCTGAGCAGCTTTTCAGGATGAGGGGAAGGCAGGGAGGGTGCAGAACTGGGAAGGAGGAGAGTGGCCTGAGGGGAGGATGAGGTTCATGAGGGGGCAGGGATGGTGACAGAGTCCGCCACCAAATCCTGAACCCCATCCCAGGCTGTGGAGGCCGATACAGGTCTCAATTCTGCGCCTGCTCAGTAACTGGCGCAGATCTGAATAGATTCATTGGGGCTGCCAGAGCTCTACATAGGGTAAAAGAACTGATGTTCTCTTACCCCAGGAGACTTCCAGGTTCTTCTCTGGCCCCTCAGGATACAGCAGCAACCATTTCTGTGCCACTATAACCCTGGCCACTAGGGAAGCATAGGATTGGACTGTTGATCATATTTTCAAGATACAGGAGGGCCCAATTATCAAACGGGCTGCCCCTTTCAGCAGTGATACTTTACTCAGCAGCTGCTGTTGGTGCTGGGAGGGCCCAAGGACCAGATAAAGAACCAGAAAAAGTTTGATACTCATGCTCTAAAGCTCCCATGCAGAGCACCCAGTGGAAGCAGTCATGTTGAGGAAGTGCTGTCTACCATGGTGTGACTGCACCAATAAATGCCACTTCCTAACACTCACAGGAGTGCGGTGACCCAGATTTTACTTGCTACATTCATATGAATCAGTTGTTATTTTCTCCCCTAGAATAGTCACCACAGAGAATACTGTACCACAATCTCTATACTACCACAGTGGTGGTATCTAAAGTGGGAGGAACCGGTATGCTGGCAGGACTTATGTGTGATTGGCTGCCCGTCTGTTCGGTTCCGCCGCCTGCCCGCCCACCCGCCGCGCGGGCTGCCCTGGCCTCGGAGGGGGCACCTGTTCGCCAGGGGGGACGGGTGGGGGGCGCGCCGGGTGCCTGGGCGAGCAGTGGTGGGGCGGGCCAACCAGGGGCAGCCCGCACGGTGGGTGGGCAGGCGGCGGAACGGACGGGCTGCCAATCAACCATACGTCCCGCCCAGCGTTCCGGTTCCTCCCGCTTTAGATACCACCACTGCTCTACCACCACCACCCCACCCACAACTTTAGAATTAGGAGAAACAGTTTTATGACAAAATTACAGGACTTTCAGGCAGGATTGACTCTCAGCACATCTCACTGTGAAAATGAAGCCGTGTTTAAAAACAAAGTAGTGTTAACTTAGAGCATAACTTAGTGCCGGCCTAACTCCAGGATAGGATTGCGCCCTATATGTGATCAAATTTGAATTGTAATGTTAACAGCAAGATCAGCCCCATAGTTCTTGCAAAAATGTCCTTCCTTTTTTATTCCACTGAGAACTAGGCAACCTACTACACAGATTTCTGCTGATTCTCATTTTACTACCCCACTCTATCTCAGTAATCCTCTCCAAATCCTCCACTAATAATCAAAAAACCTAAGTGCTTATATTCTCAATAATTCTAGGAAAAAGAAACAGGAGAGTCTACCTTCTCAGGGATTCTTAAAGGGCAAAAACATAATTTTCAGTGCTCTATTACTAGAGAAATTCAGAAATATTTATTACCGTTGTTCATAGGGAAAATAAATAAATTATTACCAAGTGAAATGTATACAGTTCTTTCCCATTTTTGCCTTTGGTGAAATATGTTTGGTACATCACAAGTGTCCCTTATCTTCTATGCTTTGCAGGCCTAAACAATGTTGGATAGGTGGGAAAATGAAATCTTACTGCTGAAATTAATTCAATCATATAAAACCTTTTGAGACTATGAGGGTCAGGCTTACAATGAATGTCAGACGTCCAAGATGGAAGGTCTTCTATCTGTTGACTGTAAAGGTTGCCTTAGCGCTGTATATATAGGAGAAAGATCTTGGCCAATATGTAAAATAAGCCTCCCACTCTGCAATGGGTCTCCTAGACCTACGAAAGCAAAATTGCTAGTGCAAGTCTGAGGAGGGAAATGAGGCAGGGAGGCTGCAGAGAAGAGGAACAGGATCTGGCATGAACCATTACCACTGGATTCATCCCCTTCAACAGCACCCCAACCCAATCACCCCCTCCCAACCCACCCTGTTCTACCCTTCCTCTGCCTCCTTCTGGCTTCCCTGCCATCTTCCCTGCTTCTGCAGGTCTAATAACATGATAAGGAATGCCAATTCTTTAGCAATTGTAGGAGGCTATGATTTAAATGGGTCTAATTAGTGTGTCTTGTGAGTAGGATTGGGCTGCCAGAGTAAGGCTGAACCATTGTGTATATGTTGCTTATTCAGACTCTATCTCCAAGTAGTGTGATTGCCGCCAAGGCAGTAGTTCTTAAATCTTATATTTAGTTATATTAGTTATATTTAGTTATATTTATATTACTTATATATAAGTACCCACTTTTTTGAATGACAGTCTGTCCAGGACTCACCAGAAGTGATAGCCTGAGCCTGCTGCTTTCCTGAGAATGCAGCATTCAGTTGGGTTATTCCTCAGCAATTTTCCAATAGAAAAGTGAAAGGAAAAAAAGGCCTATTTATAATCTTGACACAAGCGAAATAACCCACAGCCTTCTCCCTTTCCAACGTCCCCATATTTTCAGTGATGGCTGCCCTAGGTGCTACACAACCCATCTAGTGGTTCCTGACCCACAGTTTGAGAAACACTATGCTAAGGTATTTTATCCATAGGGGAATGTAAGAGAAAAATCAAATGTTTTGGTAGCCTCCTTGTGAAGAGTGTTTGATTTTAAAAACTTGTTGGTATCTTTCTTACATGTTATCATTGTGCTGTCTTCCAGATGGGGAACTTTCCATACAAAATGAGGAAGGGTCATTGGAGAATGGACAAGCCCTGAGTTCCAGCCAGGCTTCGCTCCCATCCCTTTCAGAATTGGAGCAATGTTCGGCAACTGGAGATCCCTGTTCATATGATATACTTCCAACTCCAGAGATTATGGATGGAACAGGTACCCTTTGAGAGATAAATATGGAGGCATCTAGAATAGGCAACCCATCCTATAGACCTACGTATATTGTACTGTATATCAATTTGAAGTTATAGTATTGACTTATTGGAGGTGATTCATTTGTGCTGTGTAATCTGAGCAGCTTCAGTGGAACAACTCAAGAAAAAAGAAGCTTATGAATTTGTCCTGAAGTTCTTGACCATGTGTTCCAAATGAGGCAATAAATGTCACTTTCATGCCAGGGGAAGAAGTTCTGCTGTCTGTTGTGCAAGCGCCTGAATTCGTTTTTGGCCTGTTTGTGAAGAGCTTCTCTTTTTCTTCTTCTTTCTTATTCCTTCTCTGCATATATATTGATGTCTGAGTAAGCCACACTGTTAGTTTTGTTTTTAAATCCACATTGCTGTGCTGCTTTTCTTGTCTATCTGCTACCGCTTTGCTTGTAACATTGTTGCGTCTATGATGTGGTTGTGTCCTCTAGCGTCTGAAGAGAGTCCCACGTCTAGTGAATCTGGAGTCCACCTATCTCAAGATCCTTCATCTAAACCAGTCTTGCTACTTCCCCCTAAAAAATCTGCTGCTTTCTCTGGAGACCATGAGGACACCCCAGTGAAACAGCTCTCCCTGCTCAAACAACCCCCTGCCCTGCCTCCTAAACCCATTGCCAGGATTGCCAACCACTTAGCGGGTAAGTAAGTGTTCCAGAACTGTGCCACCCCTTCCCTTAGAAGTGCACTCCTTCCTATGTCTCTAACCAGAACATTTTTTTCTTTCATAAACCTACTATATATGGGATGATATATATACTGATTTACAAATACAGCAGAAAAACGGTTGACAGATTTTGTTACAGTATAGAATTAATCAGAGATCACCCTGTGAACTCCTTGAACCTCTCTCTGCACTACAAACATATATTGATTTTATACTAGTTTGTCATGGCTTTACCCAAAGAATCCTGGGAAGTGTGGCAAGGATGCTAAGACTCTTCTTCCCAGTGGCATTCTATGGCGGGGGAAGTGAAGTTTTGCAGAAGCCTGAGTTCATGTGTAATGCGGCCCCTCCCCCTCACCTTCAGAGCCATTCATGGCTTGGAGAGCTAGATCTTCAAGCTGCAAATGGCTCTGGAGGCCTGGGGGAGGGTCCGCATTACACTGGAGCTCAGGCTACTGCAAATCTTAGTGTTTTGCTCCCCCTTATAGGAACATTACTGCCTCTTCCATCTGTAGCCTTCTCTTTTAAGTTTTTCTGGGAAAAGGAAATAACTATAACACCACTTTATATCTGTGGTTTAAATAAGCTTCTCCATTTGTTCAGGCCCAAATGCACCAATTATAAACATATTTGTTGTTATGTAGCCTATTGCAATTATAGCCAAGTGGTCACGGAGAAAATTTAATTCTAGTAACGGTCTCTTTTGGACTTGATTAACTTATGGGAAGAATCTAATCACTGCTGTCTTTAGTCTTCATTTTGTCTCATTTCTTCAGTTTTTCCCATTTAAAGATTTGTTTTATGTTCCCCACTACTTTCACCATTTTTGTTTTTGCTCCATCTCCCTTCCTAATTCTTATGTCCTAGATCCTCTTTCCATTAGTGAGTAGATGAGTGCTTTTCCCAGAGCTGCTGAATGAATGTGCAGATCCCAGAACAAACATTCTTTGAACTAGTAGGACATAGCTTTGTTGATTATATAAGGTTTAGGTTGTTTCATGGCCTGTTTTGTGGTCACCATGTCTTCTTATCAACCCATGGACTGTGATCTCCCACTACGGGGTCCTTACAATTACTTGCAGCTCCTCTATTTGTATCATTTATCAAAGAATATTCCTGTTTCATCTAGCAGCTCATAGTAAAGGGAATGCTTTGCAGATTTCTTTTTCCTACCCAGCTGTTTTGTATTTCCCGAACTCTCTTTATGGAGAAGATTGTGGAAGCAACTGAATTAACTCCTTTTTTTTTTTTTTTAAGGGCAGATCATGAAGCACCTAACAGACAAGCTTTTTATAGGGATGTTAGTATTTGCAAAATTCAGCTGAATACATACAATATTGGGGCTTTAAACCAGGTACTTTGGCAACAGGACCCACAGCCCAATCCTATGGTACAGCAGTACCAAAACAGCTACTGTATCCTGTGGAGGCCGTGGCAGAAATAATACCAGTCAGTGGATAAAGCTTTTCACTTTAGGAAAAAATAAACATAAATAAAATACATTGGGACTGCCACAGTGGGGTCTTCATTTACTTTCTTTTTATCTGTATGTGTGTAGTTCTTGAAAGATATAACATTTCTGTAAAAATTGTAAAAACCTTCGGGTTTCTGAATAAAGTCTGCCTATGTAAACCGCCTTGAGTTATAGTCATTAGAGAAATCTGGTGACCTAAGAAAGGCGGTATATAAATCCAAGTTTTATTATTATTATTATTATTATTATCTATACTGCTGTGTTCAGGGGTGGTCTCAGCAGATCTACCACCTGAATTTGCATAGACCTTTTACAACTGACTCTCGTTAGCGAGACTCTGGATCCAATTTTGCACCATCCCGGCCCCATTATCTCGGCAGCAGGCCAGTTATAAATGCAGCAGCTATTAAAACACAGATGCACCCACACCAAGGTATGTGCAATTGTGGGGGCAGAAGCTACAGTCATAAAACCAATCACTGGGAATTAGTTTTATTAACTTCTTGTATTTGACATGTTCCAGAAGTTTTATTCATGCAATCTGGAAATGAGGTCTGCACCTTGCAGTGCAGCTGTTTGTGACGTTAACTGAACAGCTGCTTTTTCATTGCCAAGTGTCCTCAGGAGGGGTAGCTCTGCAGTGGAGAAATGGTAGAGGAACTGTACTAACTGCTTTTCTCTTGAAACTTCTGCACCTTCCCATTATACCCACAGGGTTGTTTATCTGTGTTTCTCTTGTGAACACCAGTCTTGGAACAGCAACAGAGGGGGTGGGATTTCAGGGAGGAAGCAGCAGGTAGGGAAAGGATTGAACACCCACTTTTTCCTAGCCTGTTGCAGCTCACCTTCTCATAAGGATCCTTTGAGGTAGAGATGAGGCCATTAGGATATACTTAGATGTGGCCACTTTGTAAGATGTAGTTTATCTCCAAGTCCCAGTGAAATCAGAAGTACTTGTTTTCAAGTAAATATGCTTAGAATCTGGGTGTGAGGGTCAAAAGGTGCACATTTCCAAGATCCTTCATGCTGTTCTCTGGGGATTCTATTTGATTTGCATAGTCTCTAGAAATAAGCAATCAGCTCTAATGAATCATCTTTTCCCAGGCTGAAACTAAATTAACCCCATTCCATTGCTAATTTCTCCTGAGGCATACTTGGGTCCTGCATAAAGGAATTCATGTAATGAGAATTCTCACAAATGAAATGAAGACCTTTAGATTTTTCAGTATAGTACAAGAGTCTGGTTTTGTTTCTGTTTTCCTCATGATTGTGTTAAGATACAATTAAGACACACTGGATATATGACTAACAGAGAGCAATGGTGTGGGGTCAGTATTGGGGAGTCAACATTGCTGGGCAACTGCCCAGAGTCCTCAGAAAGACCCACTGCTGATCCCTGAGACGTCTCTGTGCCCATAGATGGCAGATAATTCTCTCAGAGCCAATCCAAGTCAGGCCAGGCTCATTGGCAGCAGTTTGCTGAAGAGTCCTGAAGAGTCTGCATAGTAATTATTTGCTTAGTTTTTTGCAAAAACAAAACTAAGAGAAACTTGATTGCTAAAAGAATTATCACATGAAATATCTCTAAGGAGAAGGCTATATAAATTTTTTACAGGTTTCATATTAGTTTTTGAAAATGTGTGTGTGGGTGTGGTTTAATTACAAAAAGAGACTGTACTACTGACTTTCTTCTCTGATGTTGAGGTCTGTGTCACACTTAATTTTATGAACACTGTTGAGCCTTGGTATCTGCGGGGATCCATTCCTGGACACACACACCCCACGGATACAGAAAACCATGGATAATTAAATCCGCAGTTTTCTGGCTCACTGGGGCTCCAGACGAGCCCAGAGTCTCACTCCGATTGTGTCTGGAGTAATTCTGAAACCTTTGGAAGCCTCTAGAGAATTCAAACAGGCTTCAAAATGTCCTCCAGAGGTCCCAGAAGTGCCCTTCTAGGATCTCTGGAGGCCTTGCTGAGGCCTGTAAAGGCCTTTATGGGCCTCAGAAATGCCCCAAAAGCATCCCCAGTACACAGCTCCCATGGGCCTCCATAAAATGTCCTCATGTGTGGCCTCCACATGCCTCAGAATTGCCTCTGGAGGTGACTGGAGCACAGCTCCAGTTGCTTTGGAGGCTTCGGGTTGGGTCAGATCTGGCTCAATGCAGTTGCAGGGGACCTGCTTTCAGTCAGATCCGTAGATATGAAATCCTCGGATAAGTAAGCTCAATCTGTAGTTTAGAACTAATTCCATTTTCTCAGGCAGTAGAATTTTAGGAATTTTTATGCCAGTCAAACCTGTGGTGGCTGGGATGTTGAAAGCATGTTAGACCCATCAAGAGTCCTACGTAGAATTAAGGACTGATTTGCACAACTACTTCCATGCTGAAACTTTTTTTAAAAAAAACTTAAGTGAGAAATGGAATATACACATACTTAAATGTGAAGTCCATCTCCTCCAGGGGAAAGCTATACATCTAGGAAGCTATGGGGGTGGAATTGGCATTACAAGTTCACCATTAATTGATGGGTTCGTCCAGACAAAAGCAGAGGGGTCTTCCCCTTGCCCCTGAATTCCAACCCATGTCGCTTCAACTTCCATCTGTTGAGGGTCCTGTTCCTGCTGGGCTAGGAGTCACATACTCTTCTTCCCGTTTCCACTAAGGGACAGGGTTGCCCATGCAGTGCACTGCTGCAGACCCTTCCCGAGGTCCAGGGCATTTGAAAGTACCAGTCCCTGGTGCAGCCTCCCTCAGGCTTCCCTGCTCTCTTGTAGGGAGTAAGCAGATTTTCTGTCCGGTGGGATACCCTCAGCAGTCTTCACTGTGCTGGTAGTTAGTGGATTACTAGGCTTTTCCCAGCTCTCAATTCTTCCCCCCACCCCAATACGGCTAGATCTCTCTTTCCCTCTCATTATCCTCATCACTCCCCTTCTCTCCCACTACTGCCTTTTTAATTCACCCTTGTTTCTTTCTCCTTCCTCTGAGCTGCTCTCCACTCCACTCCTGTCACTGTCCTCTAATTAAATCTGCTTTCTCCTCTCCTTCTTGCCCCTCCAGTTCACTTACTTACCCTTCTTTTCTCCTTCTCTGTGTCCCCCCCTCTCTCTCTGTCTCCCCTCTGCCAACCCCAGCTGCGTTTAGGGCTGATACTAGCCCCCCCCCAGCCCTCCATCTACAACTAATTGCTGTCAGCTGCTAGTGGCTGCAGGAAGGTGTGATGCAACTCGGCAATGGCTGATGATATCATCAGCTGTCATCCTGCACTGCAGCTGAGTGGCACTTGGCTCTCCTCTTCGTCGCCCCAAGGGACCAAGTGGACTGCACATGAAATCATAATCTAATCTCTCAGCTGTGCATTCAAATTCCAGTTTACCATATCAGTGAAAAAACATAGTAGATGATGAAACACTCACGCAACCTCTTGACTATGTGTACATTCAGTCTAGTCTGATAAAGACAGCACAAAAAGAGAGAGGGTTGAGAAAGGGAGCAAGAGAGTGTGACGAAATACAGGAGGAAGATGAGTGGGAAGAGAAAAAAAAAAGGAAGATGGTTACATAGATGAAAGGAGGGATAACTATCCTCTCTCTGTCCTGTACCATGTTATAATAATTGTATTGATAACCCCACAAGTTATAATAACCATATTATAACCATGCCAAGTTAACAAGATAACCATGCCAAGTTACAATAATTGTATTGATAACCCCACAAGAGATAAAATACCATGTTTCCTACAATCTTAGGTCCAAAGACCAAAAGTCAGATGAAAGACAAATACTCAACCCCTGAAAGCAGAAACCCAGCATGGATTGGCAAACTGTCTGCACATCCTTATGGCAGCTCCGTGGGTATGGTGTGTTCTGCCAAAAGCACAGATTATCTAATGCAAAAAAATTGCTTCTGGAATAAGGGCATCGTTCACTGAAATAAAGCAGCAGGCCAAGCCAAATTAGAAAAACTCTAGGCATTCAGATTCAAATTCTGTAGTAGTAGGAAGGTCACATGAGCAGTAATATATTACAACATGTTGATACTGCTGTTCTCTTTTTTTATAACTATTTTATTATTATTTTTATTAAGAAAAAGGGGAGGGGAAAAAAGACACGGGGAATAGATACTGCTGTTCTCCTGGGGCTTCTTCTTAGTGGTTTGTTCAATTTATTCTTTGTTGTCTCTTATTACCATTTTTGCTGGAAGCAGCATTTTTTAAAAATGCAGGATGTAGATAAAACATACAGATGGTAAGGATGTGCATGTATAAAAGAGATGAAAGTTCAGCTTTTGCTTGTCTGATTTTTTTTTTTGAAAAAGCACAATCTTTTTATCTGTATTCAATACAATAAACCTTTATTGGCATAAACACAAATCATAACAAATCAATTGTTAACACGTTATGTTAACAATTGGCTCCAAGAGACAATTTTAAGTTTTTTGGGAAGCTTCCCTTTCCAAGTTAGTCTTAGCAATTTCATTTAAAAAGCAAGCCACCTTATTAATTAAAATAGAGTCATTAGAGGCCAATAGGTTCCCCAGACTCAGAGGATCAACCATATTTAAAACAGAATTGAGGGTTGAATCTATGAAATTGGCCCGAGCTTCTTGATGGAGGGGACAATGCAGAAAAGAATGTTCTAAAGTCTCGATAACATTCATGGGGCATACACACAATCTATTCATAAAAGGGATGCCTTTATACCTGCCCCATAGGATCGCCGAAGGCATGACATTGCAACGCGCCAAAGAAAAGACCCTCCTAAAATGAGGGTTTTCAATTAGTTCTAAGTAATCCGGGGCTGTTCCAATGGAAACCTCTATTTGAAAATATAAGGGGGAACAGAATTTGTTAGCTGCACTCAGCAAGTCTTGCCTTTGGCTATCCAATAACCTGTCTTGAAAAATTCTGTAGGCATCATTCCGAGAAGTTGCTCCAAGAATGTCCTCCCAGATTCCAAGGCTCTTTGTTTTTTTAATCCATATGTTGGTTGTATTATGAGAATCAACCAACAAAAAGTGCAGCAGATTATTGTTTCCAGCAGAGAAGAACAATTTAAGCCAATACCTAGCTATTCTGAGCCAGGCCTGCGTCTCTATCTTCATCAACCCAGATTCTAAACATAAGACAGAGTAAGCGACACAATTAGGGAGTCCCAATATCTTCCTCAGGAAGGAGGCCTGGATTTGTTCCAATGAATAGTTAAAGGCCTCCATCCATAGAGGGGCCCCATATAACATTTGAGTGATGATTTTAGCCTTGAAGACTTTAAGCGCAGCTGGAGCATGTAGGCCTCCTTTATTGTAGAAAAATCTGAGAACTGCTAATGTGGAAGTTTTGGCCGAATTCAAAACCGCGTTACGATGCGATGACCAACTAAGTTTGTAATTAAAAAGTATCCCCAAATACTTATAAGTTTTCACCTGTTCAATCACACCTCCCGTTAGTGTCCAGTTGTGGGGTGTCCAGGATTTGGCGAAAACCATTATCTTAGATTTGGTGAAATTTAACTGCAGTTTGTTGGAACGAAAGTAATCAAGGGAGCAGTTAATTAAATTACGTAAGCCGCGACGAGTTTGGGATATGAGTACAGCATCATCTGCGTATAGTAATAGTGATGTCTTCCTTGTGCCCAGTTTAGGGGGGTGGCCATCAGCTTGTTCGAGACAGGGTGCTAGGTCATTCAGAAATAAATTGAAGAGGGTCGGAGCCAGAAGGCAACCCTGCTTAACCCCCCTATTAGTGGGGAATTCATCCGAAAGTCTGCCCTCTCTAGTTAATCTAATTTGGCACGTTGTATTGCTGTAAAGTCTTTGAATGAGGCTCAGCAGATTCTTATCGATGCCCATGAGCTTCAATTTATCCCATAGTAGCTTCCTATCAATGCTATCGAAAGCGGCTTTAAGATCTAGAAACGCCACATAGAGCTTGGCTTTAGGTCTGGATGTATATTTATGGATAAGGTGAGAAAGCACAAGAGCATGATCAGTAGTAGCTCTTCCTTTGCTAAATCCAATCTGCTCGATTCCTAGGATCCTGTTTTGATCTATCCAGTTTGTTAGATGTATAAGTAAACATTTGGCATAGATCTTGCCCGTGAGGGACAATAAACTAATAGGCCTATAGTTCTCTGGATTTTTAGGATCTCCCTTTTTATAAATAGGAACAATGATGGATTTGCACCAATTGTTGGGTATTTGTCCACTACTGATCGCCGTTGAAAAGATGACAAATAAAATTGGGACCCACCATTCCCGGTCAGCCTTGAGCCATTCTGGCGTTATAGCATCCGGGCCTGCCGATTTGCCCAATTTTAAAAGGCTGATCGCTTCCTGGATCATCTCAGTAGAAATTTGAAACTGAACAGGATAGTTGGTCTCGACAGAATCACAGTCCAATAGTTGTTCGGCCTGATGGTCAAAGAAAAGCTTGGAGTAATGGAGCACCCATTGCTGGTTGGGTATCAAGCTGGGGTCGCTGGAATCGGCTCTAAACGATGGGGATACCATTCTCCAAAAATCCCTGGAGTTATTATTAAGCGAAGCCTGGATCAATTTACACCATTGATTTTGAGTGAACTGCTTCCGTTTAAACTTGGATCTCTCTTCAAATAGATTTTTGATCGAAAAAAAACGGTGCAGAGCTTCTCGGGTGTTGGTTGCTCTGAATCTCGAGAAGGATTCTCTCATCCTGTTCTTTAAAATTTTACATTCTAGGTCAAACCAACCACACTTGGCCAGAGTAAGATCATAGGACTTCCCTTTAGGGGGTTGTTTTAAATTGGAGGCAATATACTGAATAAGTTCGTCATAAGCCGCTATAATCTTGCAGGGGTCGTTTCCTAAGGATATGTAGGATCTCAATTTGGTACCCTTCGACTCATCAAGAAGTTGGTGTATCCTAGAGAATGATGATTCATTCCAGGTAAACTTGAGCAAAGAATGATTATCGTCCGTTTCGGTCGATGGATTCATGCTTCCAACTATTTCCAGGTCAAATGTGAGTGTCAAGGGAAGATGGTCACTCAGTTTGAAATCGGCAATCCCGAAGTCGACTACCAACGTAAAAAGAGGAACGGAGATAAGGATGTAATCTATCACACTACATCCAATAGGTGAAACAAAAGTAAATTCGGAAGCGTTATCAAATTCCGAGAGTCCATTAAGCCACATGAAGTTATGTTGTAGACACCATCTGGCCAACGAAAGTCCGTCCCCATTTAAACAATTGTCCTTAGAATGTCTAGATAATCCACAGTGCTGAGGGAAATGCGGATCGTTTTCTTCATCCAAATTAGTATAGATTGCATCATTATTGGACCCTACCCTAGCATTGAGATCGGCACCCAAAAGAAAATAAGCTTGCGGGTGGTTGCTTTCCAAGTTTTCAATAATCTCAGCCAACTGTTCCCATTGTAACTTACGGATAATTAGGTCAGGGTTCGGAGGTAGGTATGCATTAATTATAATAAATTGTCCCTTATTAGTAAAGAGTTTAATAGCTAGAAAACTGCCGTAGCCCTGAAATGAAGCGACAAATTCAGTTTTTAAAGAAGATTTGGCCAAAGAAAGGAGACCTGACTTGGGGCGTCCCATGTTGGAATGTTTACTTGCCGGAAGATTATATGATTTGAATTCTTCTACATTTATGTCTTCCAGCGCCCAGGTTTCTTGCAACAGAACTATATTATCTGTATTCAAGCTGGCATGACAAATCCAGACCTGAGTAGATGATGAAACACTCACTTAGAGTGCAATCCTAACCTAGAGTTAGGCTGGCACAGTTAGACCAGCAAAGTTTGGCCGGCACAAGGACCACCTTGAAGCACATTTGGACCAGGGAGGATGGCATATGTCTGTGTGCTGGCCTCTCTAACTCAGAGAGTGGTCCAAACATACTTCAGTGTCCCTTGTGCAGGCCAAACTTTTTGGCTTAATTGTGCCAGCCAAACTCCTGATTAGAATTGCGCTCTTAACTTCTTCAATATGCGCACATTCAAGACACACACTTTAAAAGAGAAGCGAACACGACAGTGGTGGGGTAATTGGGGTAAATTCAGCCCTCTCAGAAAGGAGTGGAAACCAGCTTTCAGAATGAAACCTCACTTAGGCATTGGCAAAACAAGAGCAAGTAATTGGAAAACTCCAGGTGGAGCAGATATTAGTGGCTGGATTCAAAGCACCTTAGAGTAGCACCTTGGGATGGTGCTTCAACTGTTATGTCGAGCCTGCATTCCAGTTGTTTGTAGCTCTGCATACACGCATCTCAGCTGTTGTAACATAAAGAGTTAATACCCTGTTCCTCAAGCAATGACCCTGCTGTAGGACGGTAGTGGTGGGATGTCTTCATGCACCATGGAGGACTCCACAGCCTCCCCACCCCTGTTCCTCCCCACCCCCTCCCTCTCTGCTGCCTTACCTTCTCCAGTCAATATGGCAAGGTCCAGCAATATCCAAGGAACACTGCTGCCTCTTGCAGTAGCGTTCTCAAAATGGCCTCTCAAAGAGTGCAGTACACTCCATCAACAACTATTTTAGCACCCTGTTCCCAACAGCCTAATCCAGTGTAGCACTGGGCTGTGAAATTCTACATCTTGTCCAATACTCAAATTATTGGGGCAGGAATGTAAGGGGGTCCTTAATGATATTTGCAAGTTCCACCCCATGACACCCTCCTGTATTATCCTTCATAGCTTTCTAAAATCAATACCAAAGGGAGCTGTCACCAAAGACAAGGAGATCAGGGGATCTCCAGCCTCCCTGTAATTCAAGCACCAATGGCTTTGTTCTATGGGTAATGCAGTCCATCTACACAATGGCTCTTGGGATGACTCTCATAAATGCTTATATATATAAAAATTTCACTGAAACATGTCAATCAATCAACAGGTACTTATATACTGCCTTTCAACACGAAGTTCACAAAGCGGTTTACAGGCAAATAGTAATAATAAAGTTAAATGGCTCCCTGTCCCAAAAGGGCTCACAATCTAAAAAAAGGCAGACCGCCAGCAACAGCCACTAGAAAGACTGCGCAGGGGTGAAGAGGGACAGTTACTCTCCCCCTGCTAAATATAAGAGGAACACCACTGGAAAAAGTGCCTCTTGTCCAGTTAGCAGGGGTAATGTATTAATGTTAATACATTAAAATTGCCCAAATGCAGTTTAGTGAAATTGAGCTATCAGGAATCTTAGATCCTTATAGGATCCTTTGTGAGCAAGTTGCATGAACACAATTTGATTAAATGTTTTCAAGTGTGAACATCTATTGTAGCTAAAGAGCTGTGCAATTTTACCAGACCAGACCTTTGTTTTGTGACTTCTTCTCTTTATTATGTTTCTGTTTCACCTGCTGGTCTTGTCTACCTTTTAATTTTTTTGTATAGTCGCTAGTATCAAGATCTAGTTTACTTGGTCATGGTGATAACAGTGGAGAATTGTTCTTGTGTATATAAATATATTCACTTAACCTGGTGTAGCAATGATGGGAATATGTCCATGATCAACTTGTGAGCTTTATGGCTGACTTTGGGTGTGAACATACATCTTTCTAATCCCTATCTGACGCTGCCCACTATTCCAGGCTTGCTCTTCCAACCAGCAAATTTATATTTGCAGAGATTAGGCTTTCTTGGCTTGTTCACATACCATTTTGAAGATGAGAGGCACACAAGAAAGATGTGCTGTTTTTAATAAATATGGATTTCAACATTTGCTGTTTTAGATTGTTATGCCTTTCAAACAAGCCTTACAAAATATCTGACCACAGTTGCAACATTGCAAACTTATATATTTAAAATATTGGTGTTTGTAGAGTCCAATAACTGTTGATAACGCCTTACCTCCCTGTCACAGGTTTGCAGTGTGATTTTATGTTGTCAGTATTGGTGCTGTTCCTTCTACTGACAGAGCGGCTAAATGTGTGAGAATGTCACAGTCAAATGGATGGATCTGATGGTTGGGTCTTAGTTGAGCGGGAGAGACCCACACAGTCAGATCCACCCACATGTTGTGGTATTCTCACATAAACTACAGTCACACGAGAGAGCAACCAGGTAGTAGTTCAGTTTGTGGATATGAAGATCTATATTTTTGTCCTGGCACTGAGGATTTATGTCTAAATTTCTCAAAATTTTATATTTTAGATCCTGGTGCCCCCATGAAACTGCCTTGTATGCCAGTCAAACTCTCGCCTCCACTACCTCCAAAGAAAGTCATGATTTGCATGCCTTTAGGGGGACCAGATCTCTCCCTCACACCGTATTCCACGCAGAAGAGCTCCCAGCAACCATTGGCTCCACATCATCACACAGTCCTACCGTCACAGTTAGCAGCGCATCAGCATCAGTACGGCAGCCACAGCCCACACTTGCCTTCTGGATCCAGCACGTTACCTATTCACTCTTCCGGGTGTCGGATGATCGAGGAATTGAATAAGACACTGGCCATGACCATGCAGAGGCTAGAAAGGTAATGAGACATTTTGAATTATATTATTTAACTCCAACAATTCCCAGACTATATGGCAAAAAAAGAGAATTTTAATGAATCTTTAAAAATTAAAGTCTCCTGTGATACCCATCTCCACAGGAGCCAAAGTCTTGTCCCACTGCCCTGGCCTTTCTTTATGAGTGAAAGTACATAGTTGCCTTTCCTGGGGGCAGGTATTTCTACAACATCCAGTACACCCAGTAGTTAAATGAATCAATTACTCACAATGCAGAGATTTTGCAAAATCACCTTCCCTCAGAAGAGACACATCCAGTACAGTAGCCTTGTTCAGAAACATATAGAGGCTCCTCTTGAGAGCAGGTGGGTAGTTATCACACATTAAAAGTAAAACTTTTGGGAAGTGTTTGCTTCCCATTTTAATTTGGAAAAACAACAACACCATTAGAATACTTTTCTACTCCGTTATGGAACATGTTCCATAATGGTGATGAGGCTGTTAATAGTGAAATTATTATTATCATCATGCACATTTCATTTCCCTGGATAAATATTCAGTGAGAGCTTTAAAAAAAAGGCCAAAGTTATGAACAGTATAGACTGTATACAAATCACAGGCTTCCTGTGGTTTCAGAGATAATAGTTTTCTGTGTACAATAGGCTGCAATAATTTGGAGACCAATTTCTTTAACACATCTTTGAAAACCATTTGACTTCAATCCATTTACCTACCTGGCTACAAACTGAAGTTGTTTCAGCTTCATATAATTTGTACGTTTGCTATATTTTTCATACTTCATTTTACATATTTTAAAAAATATTCTGCTTTTCAATTTTAATGGATTAGGCGTGATAATTATGATGGTGTTAATCTTTGTTACGGCTGCCATTGCTGTCTTCATTTTGTTTTGCTACGTTTATTTGTTGTTGACTATGATAGCTGTCACAGAAAAGCGAGGTTGAGGGCACAAATCAGTGACATGCACGGGCACTAGGTTGAGGCACTGCGGCACTGCTCCGCAGAGGAAGCCACTTGTCAGAGCAACCAGGTGCACTCCGAAGGGGCGGCCGCCCCTTCTCTGAGGGGTGAGCAGCACTTCATAGCCGTGTCTGGACACTCTGAGAAGTGGCCACAGAAGCAGCTTGTTGAAATGGCCAGGCGCAATCTGAAGGGCCTCCCACCCCTTTGTAGCCGTGTGAGCCCACAGGAGGCGGGGGCAGCAAGGGGGGATGCCAAACCCCCTAGGATTGCCCAAGGGCAGACTAGTAGAAAAGAGTCTGTTCCTGTGATTTTTCAGGTCATAGTAGAATCTGATGGTGGTTATCTTATGGTGATTGGTTTTCAATATGGCTTACCACTGGCATATGTCATGTTGGATAGGCTAAATTGGGCTGACCCACTTCCTGGCATTTTCCTCAACTGGGGCTCAGTGCAACCTGAGTACAAGGTGAACCATCAGGAACCAGCTCATTATGATAGTTTATAATTTCAGTCACCTACCCTCTTCCTGGGACCTCAGGTAGCCTTGTGGTTATCAAATTTTAGATCACAACAGCCGCTGAAGTAGGTTAAATTGAGAAACATTGACTTAGCTTTGTGGTCAGTTGGGGATTTCAACCAATGTCCGACTGGGCCATGTACATCAATCTATGGACTACAGCATACTGGTCGTCACTATGAGCATGATGATTTTGTGAATCAACCAGTTTATCAGAAGCGTGTGTGTGTGTGTGTGTGTGTGTGTGTGTGTGAGTGAGAGAGAGAGAGAGAGAGAGAAAGAAAAGAGAGAAGAGAGAATATTAGTCTCTAAATAATTCATTATGGCAGATGTCAAGCTTGAATTTTTCTTTTTTGAAAAAAGCGAACAAACCAAAAAACACTATCACTTATATTTGAAGCATCATCTACGTCTACTACCAGATTCAGACTTTGCCTGCCTGTTGAAACTGAACTGGAATCTTATCACAGCTGATCATCCTAAACTCAAAAAATACATTAAATAGACTGAGATTCAGGGCACAATCCTATACAGTGCTGGATTGGCAAGGCCGACAGGCCTATGCCAAATCCAAGCACAATATAGGGCAGGCTGGAGCCTCCCAACAGCAAGGGCACATTTGCACCCTTACTGTTGGGGAAGCTCCAGCCTCCCTAGTGTGCTACTTGGATCTGCGCCTGCTAAACAATTTTACTGCAACTGAATCAAGTATCCTGCATCTCCCATGAAGGTCTTCTAGGACCCCTTCTTCCATGTATGGAATCCCTTGTTAATTGCACAGTTTTAATTCATTGTGCATGAAAACTGCACACAACTTACTCTACATGCAATTGTATTTCTCACCATATGATTTCATAGTGGCATCTGTTCCCCCACAGCAATAGATGCTCCAGTTTCTAAACACCTATCACACCTGCAGTTACTAGGCCACACTGTTAAGTTTAACAAGCAGAAAGCAGGCAATGGAGTTTGCTTTTTGTTTTCATTTCCTAGTCCATAATAAAATGTAGGTCTCCAATTACAGGAGAGATGAGACAGCATAACAGTACAGATTTCGTGTTTGATTTTGAAAAGGTCCATTTGAATTAAATAGCTTTTTCAAGTTTGTGGATATTTCAGATTGCCATGGGATCATTCAACAAGAGTAGTCCGGTCTCCAATTGGAACCTGTGAAATCATGTCTGAACATCATTTGTTTAAAATGGAGCAATCTTGTAGTATATGTGGAAGTAGACGAAAGATTGGAAATTGGTGATTACTAGTGAATTCTGAAAAATCAAACATTGTTTCTATGCCACTTTTTCACCTATATAGGGGAACCTCAAGGCAACTAAAAATCAGAGTAAATAACATTGAAGGCAAGACTACTAGTTCTGAGGAGATAGGACCAGTGTTCTCTATACAACTAGCTACACTTTTTGCTATGGCTACCATACCTGCCTAAAGCAGGAGTGTCAAACACATTTCATACAGCAGGCCAAATATTCATGGCACCAGCTGGAAGCAGGAAGTGATGTCATTAAGTGCTTCATTAAGCAGGAAGTGATGTCATTAAATGGATAATGGCCAGAAATAATCACTTGTTCTCTCATAGAAACTCATTGGCTGAAAATGACAAAAGAGAAAATCTTTAAATCTTGTTCGTATTTTCAATATACGAGAGAGCCGAATTATCACATGGGCCTCCCTTTCAGTAGGGCCACTTCTGCCACAGTGTCACTTCGCAGCTCAGCTCAGTAATACCTCTGCAGAAACGGCACTGCTAAAAGGACAGCCCACGTAATAATTGGGCTCTCCTCTCAGCAGTATCTCCCTCTCTCAGCCCTCTTGGTCTGTTCCTTCCCCATAGCATTTGCCTTCTGAGGCCTCCTTCTGTCTTTCCCTCTCAGAGCCTCAGTGGAAGCAGCACTGCTAAAAGGTTGGCACTGGGAGAGCCCAATTATAAAGGGGGTGGTGGCGGATAAGAAGCTTCCAGGGGCTGCATCCAGCCCATGGGTCTTATGTTTGATGCCCCTGGTCTAAACCTTTTCTCCATTTATTACATTCCCTTCTATACTGCCTTTCTTCATCAGGTAAAATTTTCAGCATTTTTCAGAATCGGGCAGCCCAATCCTAAGCAGCGCCTGCATAGCAAGGCCGGCACAGCAGGGCCATATCCTAAGCCCAGCAGGAGGCAGCAGCAGTGCAGGGCAAGGGGAAGTTTTCCCCTTGCACCCAGGTAAGCCCCAGCCAGCCCTATGGGACTGCTCAGATCTGCACCAGCGGAGTTGCAGGCACAGATCCATGTGCACAGCAGCAGCCCGTTTCGGGGCCATCTTGGCCAGGAACAGGGCTTAGGATGTGGCTCAGTGGCCGTCAGCTGTCACCGCCCTGTCACTGCCCACTGCGCCTCCCCATTATACCCCCGGCACTCCTCTGGAACACCCTCAGCAAGGTCCTGCGCAGACCAAGCACTGCTGGCGCTCGACCGGTGCACAACCAGTCCAGCCAACAGGTACATTGGCGCCCAAGCTCTGGCGCTGCCCCTTGCACCAGTCCTGCTCCTGACCCACTGGCACAGACGTGCCTGATGGCACTGGATCGGTGCAAGAGCGCAGCCCTGGCACAACGCCAGTATAGGATTGCGCTCTGAATTTTGAAAGCACTGTGGAAATATGCAAAATTAGCAACTGCATGGAAATTCACTTAATGTACTTAGTTCTTACTGCAGAATTTGGATTTTATTAGCATAGTACTAAGGAAGAACAAAGTGACACAAAATACACTATTTCCTATAAGCCTGAAGCAGTACATTTAGTTCTAGATTCATATACCAATTATTCCAGTGCATTTGCTGTCAAAATGATGTCTGTTAACTTCTGCAATCCTTAGGAGATTAAAAAGCTGATGACTGTTTTCTTCAGAATAAGCAGTCACCCTTTTCATAATGTATGTGGACAAAGCATCTACAAAGCTGACATGGCATGATGCATTTTTAAGTTATTTTGCTGAGATGTTCTTTGTTCTGGCAAATGTGCTAATGTCTCAAAGGAGATTAGGGTAGATTTCCAGAAGAGATGTGCTCCATTTTTAAGAAGTTAGTTACACCAAGCAGTGCCTCTTTTGGATTTTTTTTTTGAGAATGTTGCTCTTTCCTTGTATCAAAAGAAAAATTAAACTAAAAGGAAATATATTGCAGGGCTTGCTGCAACAGGCTTCAGCTTAGATGTCTTGAAATTGTATATGTTTATAAAAAATATATATAGTAATTGTAATGATGCTTAGGCTGCACTCATAGGTAATAAAAATCATTATGGTATTAAGGGCCTGATCCAGTCCAGCTTTCCACCACCAGTGCAGCCATGCCAAAGGGCGCTGTGCTGCATCTTGTGGTAGTGGGGGCAGTCACAGAGGCCTCCTCAAGGAATGCTTGTTCCCTTACCTCAGGGCTGCCTTACAGCTGCATCAGCCTTGGAAAGTTGGTTAGGATTGGGCCTGAAAGTCTCAGTCTACAATCCTTTTACACACTTATGTGGGAAAAAGTTCCACTGAACAAAGTGGAAATTGCTTCTGAGTAACCATGTGTTGAATTGTGCTGTTAAATCCAGTAGTGTTTAAGGCTATCATTTTCTGAATAGAGCATATGTTTTCATAGGCCTGCTTTAGATAATTCAACAAACTACGGTTTGTTGGATTATAAATAAAACTTTGCACTCCCTTCCCCTATCCCCTGCCTTCTTCTTCCCTTCACATATCTGAATGAATTCAAAACTGCTTGGTTTGTAGTATTCTGTGATGTTCAACATAGAAAATGTGATTTAAGCAATCCCTACAAATCAGGGCTGCAAAGCAGAATGAAACCATGGTTTCCAATTCTGATTTGTAAGATTCTCTTAAATCACCTGTTTCTTGGTTTAGGCGTCCCAGGATACAAGAACATGTCTCCGCTGCGGGGGGGAGCGCCCTTTTCTGCTTTTTTTGGTTGAAAACCAAAAAACAGCGCCCTTTTCTGCTTTTTTTGGTTGAAAACCAAAAGTGATTGTTATCAACCTCCAGAAGGCTTTCTAAGAGCCCGGGAGGCCCTCAGGATGCCTCTGGGGTGGGGAGGCAGCAGGTGCAAGGGGTGGCACTTCCAGGTGGGGATGGCATCCCTGGAGGTGTGCCCCCAGGTGCTATCCCCCCAGGAATGCCAATGCATGGCATGATCCTGTTCTCACTCCCACCCCATAACTTCCAAACATGGCTGCTACTGGGGGGAAAAACTGCCGAGAAGATGGTGGGCAGTTTACCCACTACCTCTTTACCTCACTCCTTTTTTGTGTTGCCCCTTTAATAAAGCAAGAATTCTGGGAACTCTCTCTCTCTCTCTCTCTCTCTCTCTCTCTCTCTCTCTCTCTCTC